>OY856414.1:942707203-943377203 GCA_963693085.1 Alisma plantago-aquatica | reverse complement strand
CCACTCTTTCTTCTTACTTGGATAGGAAATTAGAAGATGAACATAGGGAGGATGAGGTTTGAAAAAGGAGGGAAGTTCTGGAGAAAAAATGGCTCGTTTTCGTGCTTAGGGATAAGTATATGAAACTTTAAGAATAAGAAAAAGAAAAAGTTGAAGTTCTAGTATCTTTCCAAGTGTCCATGGCCTTAAACTATTAAGAATATACAAGCACACATAAGAAGATTCCCCACCATAAATATAGACATTCTTATCCCTCGTTTCTTAAATTTCCAAGTAAAACAAATAATTCATTAGTTGACTAAAGGTAGCTCATCCATGAAGGGGTAAACCCTAAAATACCTTTGAGGAAAACACCTTCAAACTAAGGTTTAAATAGGAACTCCATGGATCAAAAAGCTCAAAAATGATTATATAATATCCAAGGAACATAATGCAAGTGATAAATTGCAAAGAAAACCTCTCAATCGGGTAAATTGCATAAAAGTCCAAACTGTGCAGAAAATTGCATAATTTGCTCAAGCAGTGTCCAAATTGGATCAAATTTGAAATGTAAGCTTGTATAATGATTTCAAAGCATATAAAAAGGTTAAAATATGGTTATAAGTATTAAATTATGATAACTAAGTGTATTCAACTCAGTAAGCAAGTTTAGGGGACTTATAGTTTCAAGCAAGAAATAGTTGCCAATTCTACAACAGAGGTTGAGTATATTGTTGTATAGAGTGTAGAAAAAGGGGTTGTATGGATCAAGAAGCTTATCATAGAACTTGGGGTCATTCCAAGCATTAGCCATGCAATCCAGTTATATTGTGACAACAATAGAGTTATTACACAGGCTAAGGAACCCATATCGTATCAACACTCAAAGCATATACAAAGGTGGTATCATTTCATATGCCAAATCATATAGTGAGGAGATGTAAAGATTTTCAAAGTACCAATTTGAAACAACGTTGTTGATTCCTTGACTAAGGCACTTTCATAACAAAAGCTTGATGGACATGTAAGATCACTTGGAATATGATTCCTGGGTGATTGGCTCTAAGTGCAAGTAGGAGTTTGTTCATTATGTATGCTCAGAGAGCCAATCATGTGATTATTGTAATGGAAAATCATGTAAAATGACTTGATCATTAATAAAATGCAAGCTTTCAATTTATTCTATTTAATTCATTTATGAGATAATGATGTAATATTATAAATGTCTAGAGAATTATATTACTGAATGACGTATGTATTCGAGTTACTAACCTTGTGGATGAAATCATACAGATGTTATGAGTGCATATACATATTCTCATTATGTCCCTGATCGGTTGTTATTGTGGAAGGTTGATAGAAAACAAAAACACATAAGATCAGAGTGTGAGATGGTTGATGTCTAAATCTCATTAGTTACGATATGGAAATGTCAAACCAAGAAAACATATATATGTTAGAGAATAGTGTATCAGATAGAACCCACATGAGACTGGCACATGGAAGTCATAATTAGCTCTCATAGTGATGGTGGTGATTGTGGTTGTTAGTCCTGAAATCACTGCACTCAACACATGTCGTTGGGTACACTTTGACATCATCAAACATAGTCCTGAAACATGGGTTGTTATATCGGTGATGATTGGGTGGATTTGACACATAGGGATTAAATGTGAGTGATATATATGGAATTTGTCCTTCTTAGTGGAGTATGATGTCCTAGGCCTCTTGATAAGCGAGACTAAGAAAATAATGGCCATGCGCATGTGAATCAATATGTGATATTGATCTTATATATATCTCATACAGTCTTCTATTGGTTCAAGAAACAAGTGTGAATAACAATGAGATGATTTCTCCATGCCTCTAGTTCAATCCGGACATCAGTGACAAAGGAACTATACAAACACTATAACACCATACACAGATTGTAGGTTAAAGTTGTTCCCCAACTTTCCATTTACTTGGGTAGCATTGATGTGCAACTAGGCAACACTCATTTCTTGTGATGTCATAAGTGTTATGACATTCACTACTAACGTAATATGGGACATATAGAGTCACACACATAGGTCTTGGTCTAGAAGCAGAGTTCATATGTCAAATGACGGTTGAATTGAGTATGAAAGGGTTTAAGTATTTGATTCAAGCAACAAATAGCCTGACAACACTACCACACACCCACCTCAAGTGTTGAGACACCGTTTGGAAGTGTCACACGGTCGTCTCAAAATTTGAGATGGGTGTTTGGGTGTCAGGCTTGTTGTGACTTGGATTTGGCTAAGGAATGAACTGACCCCATCAAACTGGATCGACTTGGGTCACTAGACGACCATCTAGGTGAATGTGACAACCATCTCACATGGACGAGATGGTCTAGTTCGGTCATGGAAGGTTCTAGATGTTTTTCTATTTGTTTCGCTTGAGCAATACTTGTTGCATAAGAAAATCAATGTTTAACATTGATGGGGATTG
This sequence comes from Alisma plantago-aquatica, assembly GCA_963693085.1. Taxonomy (NCBI): domain Eukaryota; kingdom Viridiplantae; phylum Streptophyta; class Magnoliopsida; order Alismatales; family Alismataceae; genus Alisma; species Alisma plantago-aquatica. Next base: position 943,374,749 of record OY856414.1, on the reverse strand, counting down.
ATTTGCTAAATTCGTGTACAATTGGGAAATAGCCAAATGACCATATGGGATGAGCCAAACAACTGTTTGGAATGTCAGTCGACCATTTGGATTTCCAGACGACCATTTGGGCTGTCGCAAGTTGTGAAATTTATAGAGTTGTTGAGAAAATTTGAGATCTTCTGGTCCTTTCCACTCCCGCATAGACTGGAAACCTAGACCCAAACTTGTCTATAAATAGAGGGGGTACTGGGGCTTTCCAAAAAGACAACATAGACAACTGAGAATCGGTTCCTGTGACAATTTTTGTCCTCTCTAGTTGTGGTAACCATGATAGCCCAGGAAAGTCCTACCCGACAAAGGAGGGATAACCATGGGAGAGAAGAACTAAGAGTTGTCATGGTGGGAGAGAAAGTTGGTGAATAGTATACCAATAGAAGGGATGACTCCTTCCTGATCATTCTAGTAGGACGACAGGAGTTGTAGGCGGTCCGTGTGGACTACCATAGAGGCGGGAAGTCGTTGTTTGTTGCTTAGAGGACAACATCAACCAACAGTCTGTGACAAGAGGAGCGGATGATGAAGATGACATTCATGACTGCAGTCCATGGTGTAGACCATGAGGTGCAACAATATGACCTTTCCCAATACAACCAAGATTCAAAAGCTGTGCATCTACATATATCCTCAGAACCATCCTTCCTGTATTATAGTTATTGACACGATCTACTGATTATGGAGAATATAGTAAATAAATTTTTATTTTCACTTCCTTCTATGTAGCCATTTTTTCCAACACAAATGAATGTATTATCGATGTGAACAATTAGTTCTAGACTCATAAAAAAAATTATATATATAGAGAGAGAGAGATTGAGAGAGAGAGTATCCATTAAGGTGTGAGGCTCCCCTCTCCCTTGTTTTTTTGCTGGCTTTTCTTCTGAGTTTGATGGTTGGTTTCTTGATGGTTGTTCTTGGTTCTTGTTTCTGTTTGTCCCAAGCTTGGAGGCTAAGGTGATGGTCGAGTATCTAGTTATTTGTGAGGCTCCCCTCTCCCTTTTGGTGTAAGGTGATGGTTGTTTCTCCATCTAGTGAAACTCTCATGCTCTTTGTTTCTTTGGTTCTGGCTTGTTTGGCTTGGTCTCCTAGTTTCTATCCACCTTTTATGTTGGAGTTCATGTTGGTTCTTTCATCTAATCCTTTTTCTCTGAGCTATTTGGTTGGTTCTTTGATGTTAGTCTTTCTTGGTACCTGACTTGTTCTGAGCTTTTTTCTTGTCCTTTGCTCTGTTCCTGGTTTGGTGTTTTTGGTGATGGTCAAGTATCCTATAAGTTGTGAGGCTCCCCTCTCCCTTGAGTTCTACAGGCTGTTCTTCTGAGCCCGATGGTTAGCTTCTTGGTGCTTCTGTATTTGGTTCATTTTCTCTTATTTGTCCTTGGCTTGGAGGCTTTGGTGGTGAAGGATATTGTTTGTTTTACACCTTTGTGGCCATATGGTATGGTTGGCTTGGCTTGCTGTATTGGTGCTATGGTTTGGTGTCAGTTGGTTTGATTTTTTGGTGGAGGAGGTTGAGGTTGTGTTCTTTATCTGCTGATCGATTGGAGCTCTCTCCTTTGAAGTTTCTGCTGGTTGTTCTTCCTGGCAGGATTTAGTGTTGTTGTTGGTTTGGTGAAGGTGTTTTTTGAGGTCCATATCTGACCTGGTTGGTGGAGGTTATTTTTGCTAGTGCTTGGTTGGTTTCCATGGAGTTAGTCTTGGATGATGGTGGTGTATGATCTTGATTTGATTCTTGTGGTTTCTGGATGGATCCTTGGAAGGCTGTTGTTAGTCTCTCTTCTTGGTGTAGGCGTTGCAACGTTTGAAGGATGATGATGGTTGAGTATCCACTCTTTGAGTGTGAGGCACCCCTCTCCCATGTTTTCTTGGTTTGGATGCTCTTTCTGGATGATCTTTGTTGTTGGTTTCTTATCTTCTTGGCATTTTTCTTTTCTTGTTGGAGTTCAGTAGATGAGCTTGTTCTTTCCTGACCTGATCTTTGGAGGGCTGCCAGTGGTCTTTCTTCTTGCTGTTTTGGTGGCCCTATGGTGTGGTTTCAGTTGGTCTGAGATTTCAGTGGAGGTGGCTGAGGTGTGTTCTTTGTCTGGATCAGTTGGAGCTCTACTTTGAAGTCTCTGCTGGTTGTTCTTCCTGGCTGGAGTTAGTGTTGTTGTTGGTTTGGTGAAGGTGTTTTTTTTAAGGCCCTTATCTGACCTGGTTGATGGAGGATATCTTTTCTAGTGCCTGGTTGGCTTCCTTGGAGTATGTCTTGGACGCTGGTGGTGTATGATCTTGAGTTGGTTCTTGTGGTATCTGGACGGATCCATGAAAGGCTATTGTTGGGCTCTCTTCTTGGTGAAGGCGTTGCAACAGTTGAAGGTTTGGTGATGGTTGAGTATCCACTCTTTGAGTGTGAGGCTCCCCTCTCCCATGTTCTTGGTTTGGCTGTTCTTTCTGGATGATCTTTGTTGTTGGATTCTTATCCGCTGTCTGTCTTTGGGTCACATTTGATGACATTTCTTGGCGTTTTTCTTCTCTTATTGGAGTTCAGTAGACGAGCCTGTTCTTTCCTGACTTGATCTTTGGAGGGCTTCTTCTTGGTGAAGGCGTTGCTGTAGGTGAAGGTTTGGTGATGGTCGTGCCTGTCTCCCATGATCTTCTGGTTGGTGGTGGTTTCTCTCCTTATGTGTGGTTTTTATATCCTGGAGGTTATTCTGGACGTATGAGGATATATGAATCTTTGGAGCCTTTGTGCTTCATGTTGTGCATATGAGTTTATACATCCTTTGTAATTGTACATCTTTACCCTTTTTCTTTTCTACCTTCGTTTTGAAGGTGGATGTTTTGTATAGACACCTTTTGAGAAAAATACAAAAAAAGCAACACGAGTTTTGACCGACCAAATAAAAAAAGAGAGAGAGTCAGGCTAGAATACACTCGAGTGTATCCGGAGCGGAATACACTCAAGTAGTTTTGCATGATGCAATTTTTTTTTTGAAAATCTAATCCATTGATCTTCTTAAACATCTCATGAACAACTCATACGCAAAATTTGAGCACATTTGGATATGTATAGCTCATGTTATGAAGATCGCAAAAATTATGCATTTCAAATTAGTTTCGCACGTCGATTTTGTTGCCCTTGGATGAGTGACTTACACTCATCTAAATGGGCTCAAAATTTGTATGTAGCCTAGTTATATTATGACGGTGAAGACCAACGGTTTACATTTTACAAAAAATAGTCTTGATATACAAACACACTTGAGTGTATTCGTGTGATCCGTACACTCGAGTGTATTCTAGCCTGACTCTCTCTCTCTCTCTCTCTCTCTCTATATATATATATATATATATATATATATATATGTATGTATGTATGTATGTATGTATGTATATATATGTATGTATGTATGTATGTATATATATATATATATATATATATATATATATATATATATATATATATATATATATATACACACACACACGTGAGAAATTACACTGTTGAAGACCATTATGAGGCAGTTATTGAACCATTGGCATGTAATTTGTATGGTAAAAGTTTCACAAAGAATTGAACGCAGAATATGCACAACAGTTTATAAAATTAACACGTTAGTACACAAAAACTTGGACTGTTGATGACAATGACATGTTAAATAGATGTCAATCATATTTATTTTAGGATCAGTTTAGATTTGTGGGTATCACTTTTCAAATAAAAACATAACTATAGTTCACGGTAGATGATCGTTGGGGCATATAAACATATATGAGAAGCGAAGGTATTTTATGAACATTTACGGAAACCAAGGAAGTCCTGTTATCAAAAAGAATATTTCAATGTCTTATCCAATACGAGATTGCTTATCCCTATCTCGTCCACTTCTCTCCTATCCAGGTCAATGCGTATACTGCCTTGCTCCACCCCATACTTGGCTTGCTCGTCTTTGAGTGAGATCTCACACCAGCGATTAATTTTCTCATCTCCATAGAGGTGATAATCATGGCGAAATGACTGTAGTATTTATGTGAACAGTTAGTTCTAGACTCGTAAAAAAAAATAGATAAGAAGGATGGATGTAAGAGCTGATGTAAAAGGGGATATAAAATCAAAACATAACGGTAGTTGACGGTAAAGGTCGCATGTTGGTATTTGTGAGAAGTAGAGCGTCAGTATATCAATTTGGCCAAAAAATCAAAATGCATGTTTGACATTTAATTACCAAAATGGCATGATTCAGAATTTAATTCCCAAAATGGCACATTTCTGAAGTAATACGTCCCCAAAGAGAACGTATTGCTCCTGGTATGGCCAATACATCCCTCGGGAGACATATTACTACTTTAAAAAGCAATACGTCCCCAGTGGGGACATATTGCCTCCAGCAGAGCAATACGTCCTCAATGAGGATTTACTTTTTTAATTATGATACCATGTACGTTATATATTATATATATATATATATATTAAATTGCTAAATTAATATAATCTACATTAATCTATATATAATTAACCATATACTTTAGATAATACCTAAACATAATAAAATAATAATAGAATATTATATGTCATTAATACATAATATTTATAAATATAAATAGAAGTATTTAAAAATAATGGATACAATACTAAAAATAACATAATATTATGTGTGGCTAATACATAATATATATAAATATATATAGAAATATCTAAAATTAATTGATACAATACTGAAATTATATAGTAACGTTTAAAATTATAGAAATAAAACAAATATATACATACATATATATGTATATATTTATTTACTTAAAAAAAGAAAAAGAAAACTAATATAGCAACATATACCACACGTAGATATGCAATATATATATATATATATATATAGTCTCATGAATGTCAAGTGAATAGTATCATGTGATGATGAGATGAGAAATTATGTTTCATACGTTTTATATCTTTTCAAGTTTTGATATTTATATGCTTGCTAGAAGTGAATTAGTGTTTGTATGTCCATTTGTTTGATGCAGCCTTAATTCACCCAATTGGCATAACTAATCAAGTGCAACTCTAATCATGTAGTGCCCTATGCCATAGAGCCATCTTCAGTGTTAGAACTTGCTGGATGGTGAAACAAGTATTCCTAAGGGAAACTCCGAGTGCATATTGTTGAGTATGTGGGGATGGCAGGTTGAGGATATATCCTTGTCATCCACAATGCAGATTGTGGAGGTTGGCTATGGTCATACCTCATACATCTGATGTGATTGAGAATGGCTATGGTCGTGTCTCGGTGATTATAACATGATATGATTAGAGGAAAACTACAGTTGTACCTCAGTAATTGGGTTTGAATACCCTAGATCCTAGATTCGTCCCTGTACTCTCAGGTTTGGGAGAGAAAATTTTATATATGGTGTTTCAACTGAACCAGACTTTTGTTAGCATATTAATGCTTGTTTGTGTGGCATATACAAATATTATTCTCCTATGTATATATTTTGTCGCTAAGGCAATAGAACAATTTGTATAAAATTCTTGACATAGTTTGGATATAAGAAAAATGTTGGGCTCTTATGCAAATATTTCTGAGCGGGTGTTGACATTGAAATTGGTTTTAATTTACCCATTTTTTTGGGTATATGATTAGTTAGTGATCGATTGTGCTTTATGTTTTGAGTGATCACATTTAGTGTAACTAGTTCTCACAAGTTGGTATCAGAGCTTTAGGTTCACTGAGTCTACAGGGACACTAGGACTTAGGACTAGAATGATGTTAAAATTAGGATTATGACATAAAAATATGGTGCATACTGCCTAATCTAAGTATTTGGGTGCCCTGACCAGGCATTCAATTATTGAAGAAAAGGTAAGTATGGGACTCTTAGATTGTTATCTTTCTGAGTACTCTGATCAAGTACTCATTTTGATACAATTTAAAGAGCATAATGAATAAGAAATCATGGTGTGAATATGTCAATCCTACCTTAAAGAAGATGAGAATTGCATCATAATCTATCAAAATTTGAATGTATGGTCACTATAAGAGAAAGATACAACACCATGAAATCTAAATCTTAATACACATAAGAAAAAGAGGAGTTCTTGAAGATGTGATTCAAGAAGATAATAAAGTAAAAGACAGATAAGTCTATGCTTATAAAGTGATTCAAGGTATGAAATCCACACAAGATGGAGAGAACTCCAATGATAAGTATAAAATGAGAAGATAAATGAGAACAATGACAAAGGAATAAGGCGAAACCTGAGTTAATGTTAGACCAACCTATGTGTGTAAGAAAGTGTTAATGTAAAATAATCATGGAGTTTGAAAGAAATTAAGGCATATGATCCGTGTTTAATGAAGAAAATATGGAATATGATGATTTACCTGTAGAAAAGTGGTTGAAAACATAATAAAATAAGAGAACATACCCAAGTGTGATAAATAGTCATCAAGGAAGGATTAATGAGATATGGTAATCATGATGATTCCTATACTAATGGCAAAGAACCCAAAATGAAAAAGGTAAAATGATACATAATAAGTTGTAACCTGCATAATGAAATAGAATTGGTTACCTTTTTGCTAGTAACCCTTAAAAAATGCTTCTATGATTTGGGAAGTGTGTTTCCCTTTGTGTCTTTCCTTTCTAGGACACAACTTTCAAGTGGATGATTTCCACTTGGTACTTGTAGATTCCCTACAAACATGAGGGTGGATAGCTTATTATAGCATAAGGTTTCTTGGACTATGGTTCTAAGATCATAAAGTTTGTGATGAGTTTTCTTTTGAGCCTTCCAATAATTGGGCGACTCCTCTTATATGTTTTGAAATTTATTATGTTGGTAAATGTAGATGAGATAAGGATGTGAGTTCCTTATAGCACATGTGTATCAACAATATGGGAAATATGTGATGGTTGGAGATGTTTACTAAGTGAACATATCAAGTATTCCTCTTCCTTAAAGAGAGGGAGAGAGAGAGTTGACAATGACCCTCTAAATGTTGTTTGGAAGGAAAAACAAAAGTGATTCTATAATGATGTGTATGGTATAGTGATAGTTGGGTAAGACCACTATCAAGGATAGATGGTTTGTTGGTAAATAGATATGTGATATGTGTTCCTTTAAGATTAACCGATGATCAAATATCAATGCATAAGAGTTAGATTGGATGACATAATTCACATGACCATGATGAGTTTAGAGTTATGTCCTTTAGACTAACCAATGTACAAATATAATTTATGAATAGGAGGAACAGAGTGTTCCAATCATTTCATACGATTTATATCAAGCTCTAAATGATGACATGTCAAAGTATTTCAAATATGGTCAAAAATATGATCAATATTTCTTCAAAAACCTTAGGGTTGCCGAAGCAGCAATAGCTACGAGACAAGTTGAACCAGAGTGATATGGGGTTGATTAAATGTCTTTATGGGATCATGATATGTCTTCTAAGTAGGTTGTGTAAATACTAGTAAGGTGAAGATAGTGTTGTTGTTTCACCCCTAACAAGGTTGACTAGGAATGATGTTTTCCTGTATGGAATGATAGGTGCCAGCATCAACATTTCTTTTGATGCTGAAAAAGAACTGACAAGTATTCCAGTGTCAGTGTATCTAAAAAATAAAATAAAAGGATGGATACATCACTTTTTTTATGCTTCAAGGAATGGTCTGGGACACATGCCATGATTGATAAAAAGATAGCAAGTATGACTTTTGAGTAATGTGTTGATACAATAGATATAATTTTAGGATGATATCTAGGATTTAAAGTTGAACATTACTACTAGAGTTGTACAGATGACACAATAAGTTTCTACATTCCATGTTGAGAATGTCTTCTTAGGTGAGGGTTTTTGTGTTGACCCAAGATGAGATATGTATGAATGATGTGAAATCACCATGATATGCAAGTAACCATGTGAAGGTAATAGGATGAGGCGCAAAGGAAGTACCCATCTTTATTTACCTTGGATTTTGGGGGGCAAAATCCCTGTTAGGGGTTTATAGTTGTAAGGCCCCTAAACTTGCTTAATAAGTTGAATAAGGTTAATTATCATAACTGAATTCTTATAAACCTAATATAACCTTGTGATATGCTTTTAAATCATAAGACAAACTTAAGTTTCAAATTTGGTCCAATTTGGACACAGTTTGAGCAAGTTCTGCAATTTTATGCACAGTTTGGACTTTTTTACAATTTACCCAATTGACAGATTTTCTTTGCAATATATCCCTTGAATTATATTCCCTGTATATCAATCATCATTCCTGGTCTTTTTGAGCCATCGGGATCCTATTTAAACCTTAGTTTGAAGGTGTTATCCTCAAGGGTATTTTATGGTTTATCCCTTCATGGATGAGCTATCTTTAGTAGCTATCAACTAATGAATTATTTGTTTTGCTTGGAAATTCAAGAAACGATGGATAATAATGTCTATATGGATGGTGGGGGATATGCTTGTGTGTGTGATTGTATATTCTTAATAGTTTAAGGCCATGGACACTTGGAAAGATACTAGAACTTCAACTTTTTCTTTTTCTTTATCTTAAAGTTTCATATACTTATCCCTAAGCACAAAAATAAGCCATTTTCTCTCCACCACTTCCCTCCTTCTACAAACCTCATCCTCCCTCTGTGCTTCCATGAATTTTCTGTCCAAGTAATAGTAAAGAGGGGGCCTTCTTGGAAAAAGAATCTAGGGTTGCAATTGACTTCCATTTAGTGTTTAAAAAGCTTCCTTCTAGTGATCTTGATGTAAAAGAGTAAGAATCCCCTTCTTTCCTATGTTTATTTCTTTGTTATCTTTCTTCATACCTTTATTCAGGTCGGAACCTTTCTGTTCCATGATAGAAATTTCTCTAAAGCTCTAAAACCCTACCATTCTTGCTCCTTATGCTTAGGGTTTGCTCATTTGATGAAGAAAGGTACTAGATGGATGAGTTCATAGATTATGCTTGGATTTTCTACCCTACCTGCTCAAGTTTTTTTTATTCTATTTGGGGTTTCATCTTCTCATTATAGGCAAGTTTATAACTTGCTCCATGTTTATTCCTAACCATAAGCTTTCTAGATCATGTTCATGCTTGAAAATGATGAACCATGCACTAAAAAGCTATGCTTGACTTGGATTTTGATTTTTATAATATTCTCTATTCTGATTTCAGTTCTAGATGAACCACTGATAATGTGTAGATTATTCCTAACGTATAATATGACTTGGATCAGGTTGGTTTGACAACCTATGGTGCTAAGCACCTATCAACCAATGGTCAATTTTAGGGTTCTAAGCTGATTTCTTTTATAAACCTATGACCAGCTGATGGTACCATTGCAACAACCCGATGATGTTGTCTTCATGACAACTGATGGTCAGGATCAAAGGTGTCAGATGATGGGGACAACTTATGGTCACCCCCTTACGTCAGTTTTTGGATCAATTAGAAGTTTAATGATCAACCATTAAGTACCCTAATAATGTTATCAATCAATGATGTCATTAGCTTAATATTTGATGTTGATTAATGAATATAATTCTGATCTAACAACCTATGGTGACTTAAATGTAACGACCCTGACCTAGGTTATGATGTAACCCTATTTGTTTTGGCTAATAAAGTTTCTTAGAACTTTAATATAATCCTCTAAGGTGTTTTGTTATCATGTGACACACTTATGCTCCATGTTTGGTCCTGATTGAATGCTATTTGAGCAATGTTCCTTTGTTTTGGAGCAAAGTGAAATTTACCCAAGATGAGGGGTTATATTACAAAATGTCACATGTTGAATGTGCATTTAGTTCTTTAGCATCATAAGAGAGAGATTGATGCTAATGGGCGGCTTGTGGAAAGCCTAAATTACAAGTTGCAGCTTGTTTGAATAATGTTAGATCATTGTGCACCAATTTTGGTAAAAATTGCAATTTACCCAAAATGTATAGTTTATATGCACATTATCACCTCTAGAGTGTTCCTACTTACTCTATGTATCATTTAGAGGAGAGAGAAACAAGGAGACACCATGTTTCAATCTATTATGAAAGATGATACTCTTGGTGATGAAATGACCCAGAAAAGGGTTGAATATGAAACCCTAACTTGAGTTGTATCAAGTTGAAAAGCTTATATATGAGTGCCTATCAGCCAAGGAGCCATAGGACGAGCCTCATATCATTTTGTGAACTCTTGGAAAAGGCCATGTCGTGCAAAGGACCTCAAGGAGAAGAGGTGTGATGAATTACAACTTCCTTTGTAATGTTGTATCGGGTTGTGAATAAAGTGATGATTTAATTGATATATCTTATTCAAAGGGATATGTAATGGAAAAATTGGCATCCCCAGATTATCCTCAATTGTTTTTCATGTCAAGATAAATGTTGATGCATGCATGTACATCCGTCACCCATGCATGGAAACGTGGAACCTACTAGCTCAAATTGATGACACCTCATTTTGACACTCCTTCTTGAACAACAAGTATATATACCCCTAGTTTCACCCCTTAGTGAACTTTTTCGACCCTTACCACCCTCCTTTCCTAAGTTATCATGCATAGAGTTATTTTACCATGTAGGAGTGCAAAGATATCGTGCATAGGTGGTGTGAGTCCGCTAGAGGCGTACACACTAGCCAACTAGGGTGGCTAGATGCACTCCACGAGGTCGGAACGCACGAGATGTGATCTTGCTTTAAAAATTTATATTGTCCCTAACCTAGTCGATCGAAAAGGCTAAAATAGGTCGCCCGCAAGCGTACGGGGTACTATCGTAGTATAGGAGATTGGCAATATAAAGGGTCGATCCACAGAGATAGAGGGGGCACTAGAGTTAGGTAGTGCGAGCTATGTTCCTAGTGCGGAGATTAGGGTTTTAAAAGGTTTTGGTTGTTGTTTAAGCTAATTGAACAAGAAAGAAATGCAAGATGGAAACTAAGTTATGAAGGAGATAAATTAGCGAACTAGATTAACAAACTAGCTAAGCAAGGGCAAGAGCAAGCTACTCTAGACTAAACAGGCAAAAGGCAATTGAGAAGCTAAGTTAATCACTAACAAGAGAAAGAACCTAAATTAACACTAGAGAGCACATCTAAGAAATTGACTAAGTTAAGCTAAAGCAACTAAAAAAAACTAGCATTAACAAGAAAACAGAGCAGTTTGGGTTTTAACAAGTTAATTAAGGTAGGCGGGCCGTTTGGGGGATGTAACATTGATATTAGTTAGGGGAGATCATTAAACATGCAAGGTTCTCATTTCATATCTAGATTACCAAACCAAACAACAAGGCCAATTCCATTAGAATGTACCCTATACTACTAGTGTAAGACTAGGGTTTGGTGTAATTCTAATGGGATTATCCAAATCTAGGTTTCTAGGGTAAGTGATAGTGAGCAATTGAGGGTTGAGGGTAGAAATGGGAGTAGAGATGAGGGTATTTGACCTCATGCCACTAGCCACTCTAGCCCTTAGAAGGCCCTAGGAAATTGCATCAATCTCACTTACACTAGCTACTTAAATCTCACACTCACTTGTAGGGGGGAGGATCTGTATGTAGGAACTAAGGGGGCTAGCTAGGGATCCACTAATTGGACCTAGGATCCATTCTTAAGATTGCTACATACACTCCAAATCCTCCTAGAAGCTAAGTGTCGTCAAACATCTCAAAGCAAGCAATCCATGTAAAGAACACAAACCACATGCAATAAAATAGGAAATGAGATAGAAGCAAGAGGCAATCATCATAGATAGAAATTGAGTTCATTATAAGAAATTTTCCCCCAACATGGTATCAAAGTCACATTTTAACCCCAAACAGCCCACCACAAGGGGCTTAGCTATACATAGTCAAATAAAGAGCAAAAGAAAGGGGAAGAAGAGGTAGAAACACCATGGATATTGGTGTAGTAGCCTTCTTCTTCACCTCCAAGCTGTTGTGGATGACCTCCCTCCTCCAAGGGTGCAGGGGAGCATGAAAATATGGGGGGGTTATGGATGACAACCTAGAAAACTAGGTTTCTAAGGTGGAATGAGGGTGGAAATGGTGGATGGTGAGCCAAAATGCAGAGGAATTGCACTAGGAGCTCAAGGAAGGAGAGTGGAAGCTTGGAGCTGTTGTAGGAGTGGCTAACCTCATGCTATGGCTGCCACCCATGTATATATAGGTGGCGGTGGAAGCACTAGGGTAAGTAGGGGTAGTTTAGGGAAAGCAGTGTAAAGTTTGGTATGGTTGGGTGGCCACCACGGCTGTGTTGGTGTGCCACAGCTGTGGTGAGGGTAATGGATCACGGTCGTGGTGGTGAATACGGTCGTGGTATTGAACTAGTGGTAAAAGGCTTAAGTATGGTAGTGGCCACGGCTGTGGCGGAGTGCCACGGTCATGGTGGGTGAGTGGCACCACCGCTGTGTTGGGTAACACGGCCATTTTGGAGGAGGGAGATGTGATCGTGGAGAAGAACCACAGTCATCTTGGTCTTTATCAGCCACAGTCGTGGAGAAATGGGGAAAAACCCTATTGAAAACTGGAACCTTGGTCATAAATTTGCACGACCGTGGGAGGTGCCCACGGCCGTTTTCCATTCTTCTTACCACGACCGTGCGGCTGGCCACGGCCGTGGTGTCTTCAATGGCCACGGTCATGGCAGGTGACCACGGCCGTGGGATTATGAGGAGAAACACTATTGAGTTTGGCTCTTTGTTGCTAAAAAAACACACAACCATGGTGTTGTGCCCACAACCGTGGTGAGGCTTGCATCACTTGATTACACTTCAAATTTCATCATTCTCGGATGTCTTTTCTTGGTGATGACTCTTGGTCATTAGAGATAGGTTGAGGGAGATTTTGGGGCCTCCTTTGGGTCCCTCCATGAGTGGGGGAACCCTAGAACTCCTTCTTTCTCTCTCATCCATCTAAGCATGGTCCAAGTACCTGAAAACAGTGCAAAGAACATCCATAAGTGTATTTGCAATGATAAGCACATTAGGGGAAAAAGGTTGTAATCTAACATGTTTAGATGTGATTTAAGTACAAAATGGCACAAGATGTAGCCCTAATCTAGGGCTACATCAATAGGTCCTTGGTATCGCCCATAGCAAGAGCATATCGTCCAAGTAGGTTGATATCGACCATATAGGGTGATATCGGCCATAGAGTGAAGTGTTTGATCCCAAGTGAGTGCCATATCGTGCAAGTGAGTGGCATATCATGCATGAGTGGTGGCATATCGTGCAAGAGCAGTAGGGTATCATGCAAGAGTGTTAAGGAGCAAGAAGGATCTCATACTTAACCCTAAGGTGAGGACATGATCATCTTCAACCTTGGATTGAAGCATGATTTTAGGGTTTTGATCTTCTTTTCTTTTCTTCTTCACCAATTGCTCATCCATGGAGATTCTTTGAATATAGAGGAGTTGTGAAGTCCATCTTCAACCTTGGGAACGTGAAGCTTTGGAGCTTGGAGCTTTAAAGTTGTTCTTGAGGCGGGTTATATATCTTGAACTCAACCATGTTATTATTTATCACCTATATTGCTATACTTAATGAATTACTTTTAATTCCAAAATTTCCTGAAATAGTTGATAAAATTATGAGTTCTAGTAGTTTCTTAGACTTGTTTCCCTGAACTATAATAGTTAGAACTAAGGTCTAGAGCTTGAAGATGATGGCATTACCTTATAAAAGCGATATCGGGCGCAAGCACATAAGCAAGCACCTCTAACCCGATATGATGATGCACCTACTTCACTAAAACGATATGGATATGATTGTATACCCTCTTGCACGATATATTGGTGTAGTATACACCTCTTGCATGATATGAGGTCAAGCAAACACCTAAAAAGTGATATCGGGCACAAGCATACACACACACACCTTCAACCCGATATGGGTTAAGTAAGCAAACATGCACCTCTAAACTGATATGGGTTAAGCAAGCAAACATACACCTTCAATCCGATATGGTGGAAGCTAGCACACACACACCTCCAAACCGATATGGAGGAAGCTATCATACACACACCTCCAAATCGATATGGTGTGGAAGCACCTTAAATGCAATGTACTTGATGAAGTAACACATGGAGTGTTTTATATCAAGTTATACATTAAGAGGTATGGAGTGTTTTATAACAAGTTATACATTAAGAGGTATGGAGTTTAATGATTAATGATTAAGTGGGATAATGTAACTTAAAGGAAAGGTTGAGCCAACTTAATAAAGTATGAAGTAATCAACATCCTAGAGAGGATGAGAGAGAAACTCATACTTGCGTAATAAACATGTAATGTGCATACGTTGATACTTCTAATAAGTGTAGAGTATGAATTAGGGTTTGATCCTTGATAATGTGATCTTGAAACCCTAATTGATAAGAAATGAGAAACCCTAACCCTATTATAGGGTAATGGTATATATGTGAAACCCTAATCGATAAGGAAGGGAAACCCTAACCCTAATATAGGGTAATAGTATGTATGTGAAATCCTAAGCGATAAGAAAGGGAAACCCTAACCCTGATAATGGAATAATGGCTAATACCTTGATAGGTGAAACTCCTAAAGTGGTTGATAATGGACAATCTTATGCCTTAATTCTGAGATAAGTCCATACCATTGATGATTATTGGATAATTCAAATGTGTGACTTATGACCAATACACTAGCTGATAAATGTGATGAGTTAGTGCATAAAGTATTAGGATGAGAAATGTCCTAACACAAGATAAATGATGAACTTAAGTAAGTTAAAAGTGACGAGGGAAGTGATATATCAAGATATGATAGATATCACATCCATCACCTCAAGGTTGATATACCTTGATGCACCTTAAATCCAATATACATGGATGAGTGACACATGAAGTGTGTCATGTCAATTGTTACATTGAAATGTAATGTCCTTTGATAAATGTTGGCTAACATGCCTTAAGAAAGGGTTAAGCCAAGTTAATGAAGTATGATGTTTAATGGCCTTGTGAGCCATGTGAATAGTTGGTGCCTAGTGAGAGATGATAAGATGTTTAATGGCCTTGTGAGCCATGTGAATAGTTGTTGCTTAGTGAGAGGTGACAAGATGTTTAATGGCCTTGTGAGCCATGTGAATAATTGTTGCCTAGTGAGAGGTGACAAGATGTTTATAAAAGTTTCATGTAAGAAATAATAATGTTCAAAATAAACTAAGAAATGACAACTTAGTAACATAATAGTAACAATAAATGGATACATTAATAATAATGAAATCTTGATCATAGATGCTTTATGCTTATAGCCAAATAAGGGTTATAGTGTTTGAAATATGCTTAAAGGAGAGAAGAGGAATACTGGTATTATATAAAGGATGTGAATAAATATGATGGCTTGGCCAAGGCATAATGCTTAGTAAAGGTGATGTGGTATTCAGTGATGAGATGTACAAGATTGGTAGAGTCTAATGCCTGGATGTGAACTCAGGATTAGTATAGTCCAATGCCTGGCTAAACTCTATGATCTCAGGATTGGTATAGTCCAATGCCTGGCTGAACTCTATGATCTCAGGATTGGTGAAGTCCAATGCCTGGATGTGAACTCAGGATTGGTATAGTCCAATGCCTGGCTGTGAACTCAGGATTGGTATAGTCCAATGCCTCACTGAACTCGATCTCAAGATTAGTATAGTCCAATGCCTGGTTGAACTATATGATCTCAGGATTGGTGAAGTCCAATGCCTGACTGTGAACTCAGGATTGGTATAGTCCAATGCCTGGCTGTGAACTCAGGATTGGTATAGTCCAATGCCTGGCTGAACTCGATCTCAGGATTGGTATAGTCCAATGCCTGGATGAACTCTATAATCTCAGGATATGTATAGTCCAATACCTGGCTGAACATAATGATGTATATTCACATGATTGAAACAATTTAATATCTAGTAAGTAGATTGGATGAGGCCACCAGATAGAAGTGAGAATAATTCATGGATGTCATACCATGATAATGAGTATTACAGGATAAGCTTGAGATGTTGATATAATATGGTGGGTAAATGATATACATGTTCTTCATATTCCTTATAAAGAGAATATATGATTTACTGCTCTATCATAGATAGTTGCAATGCTTTAAAAGATGAGAATGTTCTAAATTGCTTATCCTCTGCTCAGTTTAATATTATTTAACTGTGATAATAACATTGTTGGCGGAGAGTTATATCTCTCGCTGGGACAATTGTCTCACCCCGTGGTGTAAGGACCCCGACCCATGTTTTGGGCTAACCCTATTTTATTTGCTTATGAAAGGTGCTTATAACCTTAATATAATCTCTCAAGATGTTTTGGTATCATCTGACAAGCTCATATTTCCAGTTTGGTCCCGTTTGGATGTTGTTTGGGCAATGTTTGCTTTTTTTGGACCAAAGTGAAATTTACCCAAAGTAAGGGGTTATATTGCAATATGTCATATGTAGAGCATGCCTTTAGTTCTCTATCATCATTAGAAAGAGAATGATGTGGTGGGGCACCTTGTGGAGGACCTATGTTCCAAGTTTGAGCATGGTTGGTTGATGCTTGTGCTTTATGTGCTAGTTTTGGTGTAAATTGCAAATTACCCAAAGTGGAGGGTCAATATGCAATTTATCAGCTCTAGAGTCTCCTACCTTATTTTTGGTATCACCTAGGATGTGGATGGAGGTTGGGGCACCTTGTTTGGATTATAATGGAGGAGTAACATCTCTATAAGCTCTTTATACCTTATATGTGTCACATATGCTACCTTGTCCTTTAGTGTATCAGCTAGGGCTTGAAGGTGTGTTGCCCAAGAGGGTGTATCGGACATGGAAGTTTCCCAGCTGCATGATAAACATTCTAGAGTGTATCACCAGGTCGTGCATGAGCTGATAGGGTGGCAACATGTAGCGTTAAGAGCAAGAGCAAGTGGCACCTTGGTTTATGTGGTTATGACACCTCTCCCTTGCTACCTCTCTCTTCCTTGGTGTATGTAACTCCCTTCCTCCTTGACCAAGTGATCCTTTTCATCTACCTTCTTTCCCCTTCCTTTTGGGATGAGCATGGGAGATTTGGTAGCTAAGGAAGACTCCCATGGAGATTTGGAGGGCGGGCTCCTTGGTTAGGGAGACTCCTTGCTCAAGATCTGACCTTGGTGAGTCATGCTTCTTTGCTAGCTTTTCCTTGTGCTTTCTTCTACATCTTCTTCTTCCCCTCTCGGCCATTGATGTGACCTTGATGAGAGAAGGCAATTCCATGGTTATCTCCCCCTCTTTTCTTCTTCTTGAGCTATACATAACCACTGTATCTTCTTCTTCCTTTGTTTCTTGAGGTGATGATGATGGTGCCGAAGGAATGTTTGGAGCTATGGGCAGATGATGTGCATGATGAGGAACGTGGGTTTGATTCTTGGACCAAGAAGCTTGATGACTTTCATGGAGATCCTCTTAAGGAGGGTTACATAACTCTTGACCATATCTATTATGTTCACCCTTCATATGTGCACATATTGGTTTTTGTACTTAAATCGGTACCTTTCTCCATGATAATTATATATATGGAATTTGGAATCCGATCTAATGGAAATGGTCACGTCTTATTACTACCTTATTGTTGTTTATCTTGTGCATAATGGTATTGGGTGACTTGAGGTTGAAGATGAACCACCCGATAGGGTGCTTTCCCGATACAGTGGTTGCACGATATAGTGCTTTGCCCGTTAGGTCTTGCTTTGGACGATGGCACATGAGCAATATCCCTTGGACTTGAGAGGTGATCCATGCTCCAGTAGCTCGGTCAAAACTCCTCTCTCTCCTTGGTTAATGAAGGGTGAACCTATGGTCTAGGTGTTTGGACGTTAGGTTGAGTTGGTTGGCCGATAGGGTGTTTCTCTACCCTTGTTGCCCAATATGCTAAAGGTTGTGCAAGACCCCTGTCACTTGGTTGTTGAAAGGTGAGCCAAATTTTGGTATTGTTGGATGATATGGTGTGGTGGCCGATATCCTTTCCTACCCTAGGGTTTAGGGTTTGGACGATATGGGTGGTTGATACCAAGCTGGACCTTTGGCCGATATGAAGTGCTGATCTTTAGTGGTGAGTTGATGGTATACCCTTGTTGCATGACATGTTCTTGGGGTTGAACCCTTGGTTGATATTTTGGGTGACATGGTGGTGATGTCTTTGGTAGTAGATGAAACCAATAAGCTAACCTTCGGTGTGGGCGTTATCCCTAAAAGTGGTTCCTTGGGCGATACAGATGCCTAACCCTGGTTTGGGACGATATGCTTGCTTGGCCGATAGGATGATCCTAACTCTAGTTGCCAGATGTGGAGCCTTGAATGATAAGATTTCCCTAACCCTAGATGACTGATAGGGGGTGTTCTTGGGCGTTATGGATGGATGGCACCTGGTAGACCCCTCGCCCGCTATGGTGCTTGATAGTTGAGTTAGATGAATGTTGCCTGATATGATGGGTTGGCCGTTATGATGAGATGGGCGATATGGCTTTACACGATACATTGGATGAGAGCCTTACTCTTGGTCAAGATTTTGAGTGATACTAGTATCCCTACCCGATATGCCTTGGTGAAAGACATAACCCGACACCCTTGCTACTCGGAACACACCCATAGAAATCTAGGCCGATATCAGCATCCCTAATTCGATATGAGCATAACATGCACATGGTAAGTTTGGGCGATACTATGGGGTCCCCAACCCTATTTGGGTGATATACTGCATTGGGCATCATGGTTTTGGTTGATATGGCCTTAGGCGATAGAGAGTTGAGGATTGCCCGACATGAAACCCTAACCCTAATGGGTGATAGGGATTTGGGCGATATGTGACACCCATGTGTTGCACGACATGTGCCCTTATACCTGGTTGCCCGATACCACCTTGCACATGGATGCACGATGCAACTTATAGCCCTAGTTGCACGATACCCTCCCTTTGTGCATGGGTACAAGTCATGCTTGTAGTCGACAATCTTGGGTGAGGGTTGGTACCCTACCGATACCCCCTTTAGTGAGGGTTTGTGGTCGCTGCCAAGTATTGGTGAGGGTATGCGACACTTTTAGTGAGGGTTGTGCCCTAACTCGATAACCCTATGTATGTTATCTTGAACTCACACCTTTGATCATGATGATCTATGAAAAGATAGGGTGTGAACCTTAGGATAAGTGGTTACCTATGGTGGTTAATAGATGAACCTTTGATAATGCTTGATAATAGAGCATGGTTGTATGATCCTTACAGATGAATCCTTAGGGATGGTGTGCATAATGACATGAGATGTAGGGTATGGTGGATACCCATGGCATGATAACAGTAATGTGTATTGTTTAATACACCAGCTATGACATTATGATGCATATGTTCATATTAAGGGATGATTGTTCCAATACTATAAACCTTAACCTTAATGACATGATAATCATGATATGCTCATGAGATATAGGGCATGATGGATGCTCACAGTTTGATAACAATAATATAATTTGGCTATAGATACATCCTTGTACTTCATGTAACTATGAATGTGGATGTTGTTCCAATATTGTGCACTTAAATTTGTGATAGCATGATAATCACAATACGTTCTCTAAGATCTATGTTCTATGTTTTGTGATCCAGTTATCTCTCTCTTATGCATACTAACCATGTAGGTGTATTGAATGATTTCATAGCCAGGTAAGAGCTATGAGATGTATGTGTTTTGTATAACACTGAATGATGATAATCCTTGTTGATGAGATAACATGTATCACCAGTATGATGAGAAAGGTCTGTGGACCTGATAAAGGCTGAGTTCCTAGTTGAGGTGTTATCCTCTAATGTTGAGATAAGGGATTGCTATCCCATGGTGGTGATGTAAGCCTTGAGAGGCAATGATATTTTGAGGGATTGATATCCCATGATGATGTATGATGATGAAGCCTTGATAAGCAATGGTTCTATGAGATGAAATGAGGGATTACTATCCCATGGAAATATGATGATTATTGAGGGCAATGAGAATAGCAGTAGCAGTGCAACACCAAAGTAATGAAAGCTAATGTTGTTCGTGTTTTATATAGGGTTGTTTAATACAACTCGGTTGCGCTAACAATCCACTTAAAATGCATTAATTAATTATAGATGAACCTCTCATGTAGTTTTCCCCGGCCATAGATCCATAATCAACAGTAGCTGGTGATGGTGAAATGGGTTCTCCTGGGGGTTGATAGAGTGCATATTGTTGAATACGAGGGGTTTTTCCTAGCTGAAAATAGGAGGATTTGAGTGTAACTGTTGTTGCGGACTCAGGATATTTGGAGCATGGTGAACAGGGACATGGCTTAGTGTGATAGAGAATGAATGCGTTCATGGCTCAGAGCACGGTGAACAGGCCCGTGGCTCAAGGTTTACTAGCGCCGAGACCTATACCAAGGCAGGATAGGGTTATGGGTAGCTTGCAGAGCTGATCCTGTAGCAGAGGCCACTTAAGCATGAGACTACGGTCCTTCTTTGGTTCTCATGCACTGACCATGAGGTGGAGAGGTCATGGAGTCTGACTCTTCCATTGACCTTATATGGCACCGAATCTGGGCTTCGCAGCTGATGGTTGGATTTGAGCGGTACAGCTCACTTCCTCAGGGAATAATAATACGTAATCAATCTGTATAGTATCTTCACTTAGGGCAAATATGAAACATTGTTTGAGGCCTTGTTTGTATAGTTGCCCTAGTTATAACTTGCAATTTATCATACATTCCTTATATCATGTGATACGATCTTATAAAGTTTATCTTGTCAATCATGTTCCATACAGAATGCCTGGTTATATTCCTCCTGATATTTTTGTAATATTGTTAATTCTGTTCAGTATGCTGCTCTTATAATCTACTTATATCAGTTATCTGTGATCATAATAAAGTTGATAGATGGCTATGTTTCTCGCTGGGACTGTGTGTCTAACCCCGGTGGTTAATAACATTTTTTTAGGTGGACGCGCTTGGCGAGATACAGATCATGTGGCTATGGATATATATATGTAGAAGTATCATACCCGGTGGAATAGATAGTGTCTAGCAGTAGAGTCCTATGTGTAGTCGTTGTACACTCAGGTCTTCGGGAGATTTTTTGATGTTTCTTGTATCATGATCGATGTACGGTTTCTGGTTTATGTATCTTGATGTAAAGAATCATGTGAAACAGTTATTTCAAGGAATGAGATGATGGGAAATTATGTTGTAGCACCCTGGAAATATGTTATGAAATGAAAAGTGTTGGCTCAGATGTAATATGTTTTATCTCGTGGTGCTTGTTGTAAAATGGTTTTAATTTCTCGTGATTTTTGGTAATCCACTGGTCAGTATGTAATCATGTTTTGTTGTGGTTGGGATGTTATAGAGAGTTTGGTGTCAGATCCAGGTTTGTCGAGTCTACAAGGACACTAGGACTAGGATTAGTATGGTGTCTAAAGTTGGACTGTGACATAAAATATGGTGCATACTACCTAATCTTAGTATTTAGATACCCTGGCCAGGTATTCAAATACCGAAGACATAGGTAAGTGTGGAGCCTTAGATTGTTTCCTCCTTGATTACTCTTATCAATTAGTCATTCTAGAGCAATCTAAAGAGCATAACAAATCAGGAATATGACGTTAATACCTTCATCATGTTATATAAGAGGTAAATGAATGCACCATAACTCCTTAATACATGGATGCCTGATAATCAAAAGAGGAAGTAATGGTTCTATGAAACCTAAACCTATATAATAATATGATGAGATAAGTTCTTGAAATCATAATCTCGAGAGATATACATAACAAAAGACAGATTAACCTGTGATGACAAGGTAAGTTAAAGTGTAACACCTACACAAGAGGAAGAAAATACCTGAAAGCAAAGATAAAGTTAGAAGAAAGAGAAAAACAAGTGATGAGTAAACAAGATGGAACTTGAGATAATCTCAGACCAACCAATGAATGTAAGCAAAAAATGAGAAAGTATAAAGTGCAATTCATGATAAGTAAAAGGGAACTAGGGAGATGATCCCTGTTCAATAAAGAATATGTGAAGAATAACAATCTTTTTCACAAAGAGAAAACAAAAATCTGATATAATCAGAAAATAATCATGATTATGATGAAATGATAACAAGAGAACGAGAATAATAACACGTAATGGTCCCGATGCTTCCTGTGCTGAGTGCAAGGAAACCAAGAAGAAGCGGGATAAAACCAGATGGAACAAGGTTTAATGATGCATAAACAGTTGAGAACTCATGTAAGGATCAAAGAAAGTAATAATATCCTCCCCTCTGATATGAAACCATAGGTGTTGTGGGGGTGATGGGAGGAGTTTGTTCCTTTGTGTTCCTTCCTTCCGAGGGAGTGGCACTCAAGTGGACCTTGTGTCACTTGATATGTATGCTTTTGAAGTGATCTCTAGTTGGATACTTCAAAAAGTATCAGCTGATCTTGGCCTTTGGTTTCCAGGATGGAGATGTCTGTGATAGATGATGATGTTAGGATCCTCTGGGCATGTCTTCTGATAAGGGGTTGAGAATCAAGATGCTTAGATCGTGGAAGTATAGTGGTGAACCATTCTGATAGATCATCCTTGACCTTGAACCCACAAGCCTAAAGCTTGTCTTGGAGTTTGGACCTATGTGGTGACCCTCAAAGTAGCAGTTCAGCATCACAGAGGAACACTGATAAGGATAAGCAAATGAGGACCGGATGGTTTGACCAGGAAGCAGATGGCAACAGGAAACATGAAACATTTGGATCTCGAGGCATGAGCTGGCCATAAACGGTGAGGTGACCAGGGTGTGTTGGCAGGACGGATGGAGTTAATCCCTTCTGCCTTGTCTTCTTCTTTCCTCTTATCTATTTCTGATGACCCAGTTTAGGATGTACCCTCCTCTGAACGCTTATAGCATGTTTGGTAGGTGCTTCCTTTTTGTGAGTCAGGAGAGAGATAGCCTATTGTCGAGCACCTTGTTGTATGACTTGGTTGTGCAGGATGAAGTATACCCTTGTCATATCCTTCCTTTTTCCTGGACCTGACACGTCAAGGATCGAGATA
This sequence comes from Alisma plantago-aquatica, assembly GCA_963693085.1. Lineage (NCBI taxonomy): Eukaryota > Viridiplantae > Streptophyta > Magnoliopsida > Alismatales > Alismataceae > Alisma > Alisma plantago-aquatica. Next base: position 943,351,677 of record OY856414.1, on the reverse strand, counting down.
ACCCTGGGAATGGATAACCTTAGAAATGTGTGAAGTTATCTCAGATGGAGAGGTTGTCTTTGGTTTGACCTAGCTAAGTGCCTATAGTATGGCTATCACCTGTTAGGGGTTTATGCTCTGCATAAACATGACATCGGAAGGTGTGCACTCAAGGAAAGGAAGTGTTGAAAGGTCGTCTTGGGAAAGGATCATCAAGTTAAGCCTGAATTCTTTGGAATAATCCTAGCTAAGTCTCGAGTAAAGGAAGATTCAGGAAGGATGTGTAGTGGTTAGAGATGGATGAAAGAGGTTTGTGAATCCTATCTAGACTAGTTGAGATAGTGCACATTTGTTACCATCCGAGTTGGTGCTCGTTGTTCCCTTGGGAGGTTACATGAACACATGGCAGGCTTGAAACCGAGATGATGTGGTTGATGTTAACCCAAGATGTTTAAATCCTTTTGTTTTGAGCCTTAAGTGATGCCCAGTGAGGTGCCTTATGATCCTTGTCATGTGCATACATGTGTTTGTAGAGTATGTATCTTGTGATAACCTCTTCTGAGAAAGATATCCCTTGGATTTGAGACATCCCATGTGAAAGGAGATGGAACAGTTGGAACGTATATGGCAGAAGGATCATGATACCAGTTATGCGAAGCTTAAGTGTTGAGCCTATGAGATCAGAGTAGCGCAACGAAAATGTAACAAGGAAGGTGATATATCAATAAAAGGAACTGATACCTGAGTAATACAAGTCACACGTGACGTTCCAGTATCTAAGAATGTTACCAGACAAAGGATGATGAGACCGAGGGTTGAGTCTGTGATCAGTACAAGGAAACCCTAAGTTGGCTCTGGAAGAAGAACAAGTATGTTGGTCACAGATCTGTGACACCTAGGAGCTTTATGGAGTTGTATGATACGATGCTTGAGTAACACCCTTCTTCTTTCCGCTCGGTATTTCGGGGACAAAATCCTTGTTAGGGGTTTATGTCTTGTAAGGACCCTCACCCATGTTTTGGGCTAACCCTATTTTCTTTTATTATGAAAGGTGCTTAGAAGCTTAATCTAATCTCTCTAGATGTTTTGGTATCATGTGACAATCTCATGTTTCCAATTTGGTCCATTTTGGAGGTTGTTTGGGCATCGTTTGCTTATTTTGGACCAAAGTGCAATTTACCCAAAGTAAGGGGTTATATTACAATATGTCACTTGTAGATCATGCCTTTAGTTCTCTACAATCATTAGAAAGAGAATGATTCTATGGGTGCCTTGTGGAGGACCTATTTTCTAAGTTTGTGCTTGGTTGGTTGATGCTTGTGCTTTATGTGCTAGTTTTGGTGTAAATTGCAAATTACCCAAAGTGGAGGGTCAATATGCAAGTTATCAGCTCTAGAGTCTCCTACCCTGTTTTGCATCACCTAGGACGTGGATGGAGGTTGGGGTGCCTTGTTTGGATGATAATGGAGGAGTAACATCTCTATATGATCTTTATACCTTGTATGTGTCACATATGCTACCTTGTCCTTTAGTGTATCCGTTAGGGCTTGAAGGTGTGTCATCCAAGAGGGTGTATCAGCCATGGAAGTTTCCCAGCTGCATGATACACATTCTAGAGTGTATCACCAGGCCGTGCATGAGCTACTAGGGTAGAAACATGTGGCATTAAGAGCAAGAGCAAGTGGCACCCTGGTTTATGTGGTTATGACACCTCTCCCTTGCTACGTCTCTCTTCCTTGGTGTATATAACTCCCTTCCTCCTTGACCAAGTGATCCTTTTCATCTACCTTCTTTCCCCTTCCTATTGGGACGAGCATGGGAGCTTTGGGAGCTAACAAAGACTCCCATGGAGCTTAGGAGGATGGGCTCCTTGGTCAGGGAGACTCCTTGCTCAAGATCTGACCTTGGTGAGTCATGCTTCTTTGCTAGCTTTTCCTTGTGCTTTCTTCTCCATCTTCTTCTTCCTCTCTCTTCCATGGATGGGCCCTTGATGAGAGAAGGCAAGGTCGTGGTTATCTCCCCCTCTTTTCTTCTTCTTGAGCTATACATAACCATGGTATCTTCTTCTTCTTCCTTTGTTTCTTGAGGTGATGATGATGGTGCCGAAGGAATGTTTGGAGCTATGGACGGATGATGTGCATGGTGAGGAATATGGGTTTTCTGCTTGGACCAATAAGCTTGATGCCTTTCATGGAGATCCTCTTAAGGAGGGTTACATAACTCTTGACCATCTCTATTATGTTCACCCTTCATATGTGCACATATTGGGTTTTGTACTTAAATCAGTACCTTTCTTCATGATAGTTATATATATGGAATTTGGAATCTGATCTAATGGAAATGGTCACATTTTATTACTATCTTATTGTTGTTTATCTTGTGCATAATGGTATTGGGTGACTTGAGGTTAAAGATGAACCACCCGATAGGGTTCTTGCCCGATACAGTGGTTGCACGATATAGTGCTTTTCCCGTTAGGTCTTGCTTTGGCCGATGGCACATGAGCAATATCCCTTGGACTTGAGAGGAGATCCATTCTCCTGTAGCTTGGGCAAAACTCCTCTCTCTCCTTGGTTAATGAAGGGTGAACCTATGGTCTAGGTGTTTGGACGTTAGGTTGAGTTGGTTGGCCGATAGGGTGTTGCTCTACCCTTGTTGCCTGATATGCTAAAGGTTGTGCAAGACCCCTCTAACTTGGTTGTTGAGAGGTGAGCCAACTTTTGGTATTGTTGGAAAATATGGTGTGGTGACCGATATCCTTTCCTACCCTAGGGTTTAGGGTTTGGACTATATGGGTGGTTGATACCTAGTTGGACCTTTGACCGATATGAAATGCTGATCTTTAGTGGTGAGTTGATGGTCTACCCTTGTTGCACGACATGTTCTTGGGGTTGAACCCTTGGTTGATAATTTGGGCAATATGGTGGTGATGTCTTTGGTAGTAGATGAAACTGATAAGCTAACCTTGGGTGTGGGCGTTAGCCCTAAAAGTGGTGCCTTGGGCGATACAAATGCCTAACCCTAGTTTGGGGCGATATGCTTGCTTGGCCGATAGGATGATCCTAACTCTAGTTGCCCGACATGGAGCCTTAATGCCCTCGCCCGATTTGGTGCTTGATAGTTGAGTTAGATGAGTGTTTACCACACCTTGACCGTTATAGGGTCCCCAACCCTAGTTGGGTGATAGACTGCTTTGGGCATCATGGCTTTGGCCGATATGGCCTTAGGCAATAGAGAGTTGAGGTTTGCCGGCATGAAACCCTAACCCTAATGGGCGATAGGGTTTTGGGTGATATGTGACACCAATGTGTTGCACGACACATGCCCTTGTACCTGGTTTCCCGATACCACCTTGCACATGGATGCACGATACAGCTTATAGCCCTAGTTGCACGATACCCATCCTTTGTGCATGGGTACAGGTCATGCTTGTAGCCGACAATATTGGGTGAGGGTTGGTACCCTACTCGATACCCCCTTTAGTGAAGGTTTGTGGTCGCCGCCAAGTATTGGTGAGGGTATGTGACACTTTTAGTGAGGGTTGTGCCCTAACCCAATAACCCTATGTATGTTATCTTGAGCTCACACCTTTGATCACGATGAGCTATGACAAGATAGGGTGTGAACCTTAGGATAAGTGCTTACGTATGTTTGTTAATAGATGAACCTTTGATAATGCTTGATAATAGAGCATGGTTGTATGATCCTTAAAGATGAATCCTTAGGGATGGTGTGCATAATGATATGAGATGTTGGGTATGGTGGATACCCATGGCATGATAACAATAATGTGTATTGTTTAATACACCAACTATGACATTATGATGCATATGTTCATATTAAGGGATGATTGTTCCAATACTGTAAACCTTAACCTTAATGACATGATAATCATGATATGCTCATGAGATATAGGGCATGATGGATGCTCAAAATTTGATAACAATAATATAATTTGGCTATAGATACAGCTTTGTACTTCATGTAACTATGAACATGGATGTTGTTCCAATCTTGTGCACTTCAATTCGTGATAGCATGATAATCACAATATGTTCTCTAAGATTAATGTTCTATGTTTGGTGATCCAATTGTCTCTCTCTTATAAATACTAACCATGCAGGTGTATTGAATGATTTCATAGCCAGGTAAGAGCTATGAGATGTATGTGTTTTGTTTAACACTGAATGATAATAATCCTTGTTGATGAGATAACATTTATCACCAGTATGATGAGAAAGGACTGTGGACCTGATAAAGGCTGAGTGCCTAGTTGAGGTGTTATCCTCTGATGTTGAGATAAGGGATTGCTATCCCATGGTGGTGATGTAAGCCTTGAGAGGTAATGATATTTTGAGGGATTGATATCCCATGATGATGTATGATGATGAAGCCTTGAGAGGAAATGGTACAATGAGATGAAATGAGGGATTACTATCCCATGGCAATATGATGATTATTGAGGGCAATGAGAATAGTAGTAGCAGTGCAACACCAAAGTAATGAAATCTAATGTTGTTCATGTTTTATATAGGGTTGTTTAATACAACTAGGTTGCCCTAAAAATCCACTTAAAATGCATTAATTAATTACATATGAACCTCTCATGTAGTTTGCCCTGGACATAGATCCATCATCGTTAGTAGCTGGTGATGGTGAAACGAGTTCTCCTACGGGTTAATCCAGAGAGCATATTGTTGAATATGCGGGGTTTCTCCTAGCTGAAAATAGGAGGATTTGAGTGCAACTACAATTGCAGACTCAAGATATTTGGAGCATGGTGAACAGTCCCATGGCTCAGTGTGATAGAGCATGAATGCGTTCATGGCTCAGAGCACGGTGAACAGGCCCGTGGCTCAAGGTTTAGTAGCGCCGAGACCTGTACCAAGGCGGGCTAGGGTTATGGGTAGCTTGCGGAGCTGACCCTGTGGCTGAGGCCACTTAAGCATGAGAGTGCAGTCCTGCTTTAGTTCTCGTACACTGACCACGAGGTGGAGAGGTTGTGGAGTCTGGCTCTTTCACTGAACTTATATGGAACTGGTTCTGGGCTTTGCAGCCGATGCTAAATTTGAGTGGTACGGGTCACTTCCTCAGGGCATAATAATATGTAATCATGATGTATAGTATCTTCTCTTAGGGAAAATATGAAACATTGGTTGAGACCTTGTTTGTATAGTTTCCCTAGTTAAAACTTGCAGTTTATCACACATTCCTTATATCATGTGATAAGATCTTATAAAGTTTATCTTGTCAATCATGTTCCATACAGAATGCCTAGTTATATGCCTCCTAATGTTTTGGTAAGATTGTTAATTCTTCCCAGTATGCTGCTCTTATAATATGCTTATATCAGTTATCTGTGATTATAATAAAGTTGGTAGAGGGCGATGTTTCTCGCTGGGACTGTGTGTCTCACCCCGGTGGTTAATAACATTTTTTTAGGTGGACGCGTCTGGCGAGATACAGATCATGTGGCCATGGATATATATATATATTTATATATATATATATATATATATATATATATATATATATATATATACGTTGAGGTATTATACCTGATGGAATAGATAGTGTCTAGCAGTAGAGTCCTATGTGTCGTCCATGTACACTCAGGTCTTCGGGAGAGTTTTCGATGTTTCTTGTATCATGATCGATGTACGGTTTTCGATTTATGTATCTTGATGTAAAGAAGCATGTGAAACAGTTATTTCATGTAATGAGATGATGTGAAATTATGTTGAAGCACCCTGGAAATATGTTATGAAATGAAAAGTGTTGGCTCATATGTAATATGTTTTATCTCGTGGTGCTTGTTGTAAAACAGTTTTAATTTCCCGTGATTTTTGGTAATCCACTGGTTAGTATGTAATCGTGTTTTGTTGTGGTTGGGATGTTATACTTGGGTTCCACATTTTTGTAGGTGGACGTGCAAGAGGGGGGTTGAGACCGTATTGGCAGAAGGAGAACATTAGCAACAGGGATAGCAGTGATAGCTCAGGTTGAGTGTATTGTCTGTCATGTCTTGTAGATAGAAGTCCTTTGTGTCGTCTCTGTACTCTCAGGTCCTTGGATTTAGTATGTGTTTGTTTTATGATCGATCTGAGATTTTGGCTTGTATGCCTCAAGGTTTTATGTTGCTTATCTATTGTTTTGACAAAGCAACTATTATATGTAACCCTCGAGATGAGATGGTACATGATATGTACAATGTGAACCATGATGTATGTAGTACTTTGGTTCTCTTCTTAATAGTTTCCTGGAAGTGGATATCTTTACAAATGGTTTTAACTTTTAGTGATTTTTGTTAATCCTCTTAATTAGTAATCATTTGTTTGTCAGTTGGATGGTGGTCATTTCAAGTTTTGGTATCAGAGATTAAGGTTTACTGAGTCAATAGAGACATAGGACTAAGGTGTCGAGTATGTTCTAAGTGTACCCCTGTATATCTTATAGTGGCCTCTGCTTATGCAGAAGAAGGGATATAACTCAAAGATGTCTGGAGAACACGAGAGACACATTGTTGAGAGAAATGTTGCTGCACCAGTAAGAGGTGCAAGGGATCAGGCAAGAGAGGAATCAGTGCATGAGAATCCCCATGTTGATGAAGTCATGATAGAAAACCCAGACTTTCATACTCTTTTTGGGCAATTCATGACCACAATGATGCATATGGCAGACTGGATGCCAGCACCACCACCTAGGGCACCAGTTCCCAATGAGGGACATGGGTATGGTAAGACTTTTGAACGACTACACCATGTAGGATCCATAGAATATGCCAGGACATCTGACCCAACAGATGCTGATCTATGGCTCACTTAGTTATAAAAGGATTTTAAGATCATTAGTATTCTAGATGCTAACAAAGTCAAACATACTGTATACATTTTGAAGGGTAGTATTGGACATTGGTGGGCCATAGAAGAAGTAAAAAGGAATGATGAAGAGGTTGATTGGGAGGAATTTTGTCATGGGTTAACAACCTAACTCCACTCTACACCTCAGGTGGCAACATAAGGGGTAGAATAGAGTTAAAGTTGCCCGTCCCTGAGTGGATCAAACACATGAATATATAAATGCACCAAATAAAGAGCTTCCATACATAAACCAAATTGTTCATTACATAGGGGCCCGAAGGCATAGGAGTTCTATAGAAGAAACTTAATACATGAGAAACTAATTACAGAAGAAAAGAACATAATCTAAGAGTCCCATTTAGCTTTAGCATCCCCATAATAGATCTGATATTTGTGATCCAGCATATAGAGTAGTGGCATCATCTTCCTTTCATCATGAGCATCATAAGAATAAGGTACCAATAAAACATATGCAATCGGTACGCGTCAGCACAATATATATATATAAATATATTGTATTGAGTATGCCTCCACGTCATTTAATTTAACTCTCATCATATCTTGGCAATAATATTAAAAGTAACTTGGCAGTAATAAGCAATATGGAAAAAATAGGCTTGAACAAAAGTAAGTTTATTAACAACAGAAAACACATATCTTTTAAGCATATTTTCCATTATATCATCCATGCATTACTACCAAAGAGTTGAATGCATTAAAGTCTTTATGATCACTACCAAAGAGTTGGATCATATGTACAATGTGACCACTACCGAAGAGTTGGGTCCAAGCACACTACCAAAGAGTTGGTGCTACCATATGTACAATGTGACCACTACCAAAGAGTTGGGTCACCTCCAAGCACACTCCCAAGGAGTTGGTGCTTTCCATATAATGGACAGAAATATATTATGTTTTTCATTTTGAAACATATATATATATATAAAGCACACATCATCAAAGTTGGATACTCATATAGCTCTATTTCCAACAATACCATATGCCAAGTTCTTACACTATTTTACAACCATACATTATTATAGGCGAAGTGAGAGTTAATGGTGTACCTTCTACTCAGAAGTGGGGAGTCCAGAGATGCTCCTCACTGGTACCTTTGATTTCCTGAAATTATTGGAGATTTGGTATTTATTAGATATTATGTTCAAATCACCATTATTCTAAAGAGTATATAAAAGGCCCTTTTATAGCTTTGGAGTCATGAGAGTTGAGTACGAATCTTAGAGTGTGGATTTGAGTCCAAGATTATTATTGTCACATCAGAGTTGGTTCATAAAGTCAGAATCATGATCTTTAGATCATATTAAGTAATTATGCACATTTTGGTAGATTAAGATAGGGAAAGGAGTGATAAATAGGTATTATTGATAATTGAGTCATAATAAAAGGATCTGATCATTCCATAATTACATAGATGTGAAAAGATGATGAGCTCAGGTTGTTGGTGATTTAGACAAGTTCGAGTATTTTTCCAAATAACTAAACAAGATATAGACAAAATAAACATGAGTATTTATTCGGATCAGATGTAGGGTCCAAAGATGCCAGATTCATGATCCTTGCATTTTTCTGATCAAAATGGAGTATTCATTCGTATTTTTCTGACACTCCTACTATTTTTAACGAATTTCCCAAGATTGGGTCATAAACTGAAATTTGAGTTGTTAAATGAAAATAGAAAAAGCGTGGACCGTTGGATGTTCAGATCCAACGGTCCAGATCTCGCACACATAAGTTTAAGATGACTGTGGTGGGTAAAAGGCTGCTTACTTGGTGGATTGTGGTTCGTCCACTTGGATTGATGTGGACTCACGTGATTGGTCCAACTAAGCCAGGTGGGTCCCTCTCTTCTTTGCTCAGTGCTTCATAGCAGGTTGGCAACTCGATCTTCGGCGAGCATGTGCGATGGCTGTGTTCCTCCTCGTGTGCGGATGACGATTGGGTTAGCTTTGCGAGGTCCTTCTACAGCTGGACAGCCAGGCCTCGGGTCGTGGCTCCTCCTGAGATGTCAGGTCGACAAGATGACCGGCGAGCTGCATAGCTCGCGGTGGAGGGAGATGGAAGGGGGGAGCAGCAGGTGAGGTACCTCGGTGTTGAGGCGTCGGTAGGCTGGAGGAGAGTGATGCAGAGCTCGGCGAGTAGTCAGAGGTGAATGAGGAGGCTGGGAGTAGCCTGCCCAGTAGCTCAACGGCAGCAGGCAGGGCTGAGGTGAGAAGCGCTTGAGCTCAGGGCGAAGGGTGCTCGTTCCAGGTAAATTGAGAGTAGAAAGGCGTCAAAGGGAGGTTGAGGAGTGATTTGGTGAGCTTAAATATAAGAAGGAACGAGTGTTTTGTAGATGCCCAAATGTGCTCAGCAGTAGTTGGAGAATGTCGCTCTTCGGCCAGGTCGTGGTGAGGGTTGTGGTCGCCTTTGGAGGTCGTGCGAGGGGTCAGTGGGTTCGTGGAGACGAGAGGAGTCCATTCCCTCGGTCAGTTCCTCACAAAGTGGCGTGGTGTGGTGGGTAGTGGCTCGCCTTTGCGTGAGGTGGTTGTAGCCACGTACTCCCGGGTCAAGCGGAGGTAGAGGATTACCGGATGGCCGTCTGATCCATCCTGGATCCATGGATGCGCCATTGGGTAGCCAGGGTGACTCGCGGGGAGAGAGCCACAGATCGCTGACTTGAGCTTCACGTGACTGGGTAAAATGCCCATCAGATGATCAAAAACATTAGGTTGTATACTGATGCGATTTAAAAGGGAAAGAAACATTGTGAATCTTTGAAAATTCGTAGAGAGGGCTATGAATGTCCAATTGACATGAAATTTGGACCATAGCTTCACCATAACATACCCCACATGTTGGTAAAGTTTGGGCTCGAAATTCCAATATTTGAGTGATCAATTATTCTTTAGGAGAGTTAGGGTTTTGAATTAGATTAAAGTGAAGAAATCAAGGTAATAAAGGAAAAAAAGGAAAACCACTTTATCACATCCTACTAACCTTAAAAGAATTTTTTTCCTCAAAATTAAACTGGATGAAAGAGGTGAGGAAAATGTTGCTCCATATCTTCTCGTAGTTCCCAGGTTGCATCTTCTGCACCGTGATGGTTCCACTGCACCTTTACCATCTGGATTTGCTTGTTCCTGAGTTCTTTAACCCTGGAGTCGAGAATCGTTGTAGGTTGTTCTGGATAAGAGAGATTCTCCCGCAACTCAAGCGGCTCATGATTCAGCACATGACTATCATCCTTCACATACTGCTTCAAGTTGGATACATGAAAGACATTGTGCATCATGCTGTACTGCGGAGGAAGAGCAAGCCGATAAGCACATTCACCAATGCGCTCCAGAACTTCAAAAGGAGCCACATATCTCGGACTAAGCTTCCCTTTGTTCTTTGCTATGGCACAGATGGGTCTAATCTTCAAGAATACATAGTCACCATCATTAAACTATCTGTCAGACTTGTGTGCATATGCATATGACTTCTGACGATCATGGGCCCATTTCAACCTCTGCATGATCAAGGACACCTTGTCAGCATATAATTGTAACTCCTCAGATTTTAGCATCTTCCTTTCTCCAACTTCATCCCAATGGAGAGGGGATCTACATGGCCTACCATAGAGAGCTTCATAGGGTGGCATATCAATACTAGATTGATAGCTATTGTTGTAGGCAAACTCTGCTAATGGAAGGTAGTAATCCCAAGATCCTCCCCAATCTAAAACACATGCTCTGAGAAGATCCTCCAAGATTTGGATAGTGCGTTCTGACTGGCCATCAGTTTGGGGATGATATGTTGTGCTGAAATTCAATTGTGTACCCAGCTCATTCTGCACCTCCTTCCATAAATGTGATGTGAACTTTCGATCCCGATCTGAAACAATAGAAACTGGTACTCCATGCAGCCGTACAATCTCCTTTATATACAACTCAGCAAGCTCAAGAACCTTGGTCGTAGTCTGCATAGGTAAGAAATGTGCAGACTTGGTCAATCGGTCAACTATGACCCAAACCGCATCATAACCTTTCTTGGTCCTGGGTAGTCCTACCATGAAATCCATGGTTATATTTTCCCATTTCCATTCGGGAATTGGTAAGGGTTGTAATAGACCACCGGGACGTTGGTGCTTGGCCTTAATCTGCTGGCAAGTGAGACACTTAGAGATAAACTCAGCGATATTGTTCTTCATACCTCTCCACCAAAAGTGTCTCTGCAAATCCTTGTACATCTTAGTAGATCCAGGATGTATGGAATACTTGGACCCATGTGCCTCTTGTAAAATGTGCTTCTTAATCTCCGACTCTTCAGGTACCCACATCCTATGCTTATACCTTAGTCCACCATCCATACCAACAGATAGATGTGTCTGAGGCTTTGCCACAAGAGCTGTCATCTCCTCCAAGCTAGGGTTGTTCTTTTGAGATATCAGGAGTTCATAAAGAAGACTAGGAATAATATTGATGTTTCACAAAATAATAGAGCTAGATTCTTCTTGAGATGACCCAGAAGATGAAGGTTCCAGATGCATTGATGCACAAATCGACTTCTTACGACTAAGAGCATCAGCAACAACATTGGCCTTGCCTGGATGATATGCTATCGTGAAATCATAATCTTTGAGATACTCCAACCATCTCCTCTGTCGAAGATTGAGGTCCTTCTGAGTCAAGAGGTATTTGAGACTTTTTTGGTCCGTGAATATATCAAAAGTAGCACCATACATATAATGTCTCCAGATTTTGAGAGCATAAACAATGGCAGCTAATTCCAAATCGTGAGTTGGATAATTGACCTCATTAGGTTTCAATTGTCTAGAGGCATAGGCAACAACTTTACCATCTTGCATAAGAACACAACCCAGACCCATTTTAGAAGCATCAGAATATATTACAAAGCCATCATTCCCAGAAGGTAGGGTCAAAACAGGAGCAAAAGTCAAGAGAGATTTCAATTCTTGGAAACTAGCCTCACACTCAGGAGTCCAAACGAATTTGGCATCTTTTCTGGTAAGTTTAGTCATGGGTAGGGCTATTTTACTGAAATTAAAGATGAAACGACGGTAATAGTCGGCTAGGCCAAGGAAGCTACGAATTTCAGAAGCATTGGTAGGGGCTTTCCAATCAAGGACAGCTAGAACTTTGGCAGGGTCAATAGAAATTTTCCCACCTGAAATGACATGGCCCAGAAACATAACTTGGTCAATCCAAAACTCACATTTAGATAATTTAGCATACAATTTCTGGGCTCTCAAAACATCAAGGACTTTCTGGAGATGTCCACGGTGTTGATCAACAGAATTTGAATATATAAGAATATCATCAATGAAGACCACAACAAAGTTGTCAAGGAATGGATGAAGACAGTATTCATCAGATTCATAAACACTCCAGGAGCATTAGTCAAGCCAAATGGCATCACCATGAATTTATAATGTCCATATCTAGTTTTGAAAGCTGTCTTTGGAATATCACAATCTTTTACTCGTAATTGATGATAACCTGATCTAAGGTCAATCTTGGAGAACACAGTGGCAGTACGAAGCTGGTCAAACAAGTCATCAATTCTAGGGAGGGGATATTTATTTTTAATGGTGGCTTGGTTGATCATGCGATAATCAATACACATTCGCATTGACCCATCTTTCTTTTTTAACAAAAAGGACAGGAGCACCCCAAGGAGAAGTACTAGGACGGATGAAGCCTTTATCAAGAAGTTCCTCTAGTGGTTTCTTGAGCTCTGCAAGATCGGCAGGTGCCATCCTATAAGGTTCCTTAGAGACTGGTGTGGTGCCCGGTGCTAACTCAATTGAGAACTCAATCTCACGATCTGGAGGCAGCCCTGGAAGCTCCTCAGGAAAAATGTCAGGGTAATCTCTCACCACATCCAAGCTCTCTATAGGTCTCACCTTAGGATCAGGCATGGATACAATAGCAAGATAGGCTCTACATCCCTTGGATATCAAAGTTTCGGCTTTAAGAGAAGAAATAATCATATTTCAGTTTCTTTCTTTTCTCCCGGAAATATTCAAAGGTTTAGAATTGGTTGCACAAAAGACTACTTTCTTGCCTTGGTAATCAAGCATAACAAAGTTGGAAAAGAGCCAATCCATCCCTAAAATTAGATCAAAATCTTCCATATCAAGAAGAATGAAAGCAGATTGAAATTTATGGCCACCAAAAGAAAAAGGCAAGGTTTTGGTTTTATGAAGAGAAGTATAAATTTTGCCACTGGGAGTTGTCACATACAAGATATAACCTAGATCATTGATCTCTAACTTGAGCATGGAAGCAAGATTTCTAGATATGAAGGTATGTGTTGATCCTGAATCAAATAGGGCCACAACAGGATGATCTTGGAGACATATCATACCTACATTATGATTTTATATGAGATCATGGTTTTCAAATATTTATCACAATAAAGAATTATTAACATTATTACCTTCAATCAGACGGTTGCCATTTGCCTTAGCTTCCTCTGCATCAATTGCAAAAACTCGGCCCTGACGATGTTCTGGCTGAGCCTGAGCTATAGGGATAGTTGGTTGGGCAGGTGGAGCTCCAGGCTGATGTAATGGGGCAGGACGGTTCTGAGGTGCCCCCAGGACCAGAATTGGTCAATTGAACTTCATGTGCCCCTCCTTCTTGCAATAGAAATAAATTGGCTTTTCAAATTACATTTTCTAGGATGAAACCCACCACAGATTTTGCATTTGGATCACCCGTATGATCCACCTTGGCCTCGGCCTCCTCGGTTTGGTCCTCCTCGGTATGATTGACCCCTATGGTGATTTCCTCCTCCTCTTCCCATGCCATGGCTTTTAGGCTTCTTCTTATCATTCTCCTTCTCCTTGCCCTTGGTGACGGATGCATCGGTTAGACCTAGGTATCCCAAGCTTGGTGTTTTGCTCTTCCCTAAGGTTCTTTCTTGGGTAAGGGCATTGTTGATGGAAGCTTCAAAGGTAGGATGGGTGGAGGTGCCAAGGTGAACTTTGATTTCTTGGTTAAGGCCATCTATGAAGTGTTCAATCTTTTCATCTTCATCAAGGTTACGAGCATGACGCTCTAGGAGTCTAAAGACCCTTACATAGTCAGCAACAGATAGGTTTCCTTGGGTTAGGTTATTGAACTGTTTCTTTTTCTCCTTCCTAGTAGATATGGGCATGAAATGGTTGGTAAAGATCCCCTTAAACTCCTCCCAACCTATGGGGGCATCTGGAAGTGCTCGTGTATGGTAATAATTTTCCCACCACAACTTCACGGACCCCCTAAGTTGGTAGGTAGCAAAGGTGACCTTATCTTCCTCAGGACACTTAAGGGCTCTAAAGGCATTTTCAACAGATATGATCCATGCATCAGCTTTATCTAGGACTTCACCTAAGTCTTCTCCATGAAAGGTTTCGGGTTTGAGTTTAAGGAAGTCACTAATGGTGGTTTCATGGTTGGTCCTAGAGGATGAGGCACTATTGTTGGTTTCTTTTAGGGTTAGGGCATGCATGCATTCCAACATCACCTTCTTTTGTTCTTCCCAATTGCCTACAACCATGGTCTTACTAGGGCGTGATTGAGATTCATCACCAGAGCCATCACTAGATCTTGTTCTCTTGGACCTAGTTTTTGGAGGCATCTACAAGTTCGTATAAAAGATAGTTTAGAGATTTATTTAAGATAGATCATAATGCAACCAATAAAGATTTAGCAATCATGGCATTTTTTTTTTCAAATTTTCATGTCTTTTAGTTGTTCCCCTTTCTCCTAATCTACCCACATAATAGAGAGAGTATATCATTGATCATAGTCATGAGAGAGAAAGTAGATGAGAAGCCTAGTGTGTATTATTCACTAAATAGGTTGGTTGGGGGTAGTCCTTAATTGAGAAAAGATGAGAGGAAAGATTTTTCTAAGGTAAGGGTGCCCATTTTAACAATAATTGTGTTAGCTAGGTAGATAGCTTGTGGCGGGAACCCTCTCACTGTGAAAACGGATGGGGAGAGTGATTATGTCAGAACCTTCTGCAAGGTACCCTTCTAGACACCTCTGCAATTTACTGCTAAATGTGGGTTACCCTAGGTCTAGGTAAGGTTACTAATTATTTGGTATACCTATATTGATTCATGTGCCTGCTCTGATACCATCTTTCTCGGGTTAACAACCTAACTCCACTCTACACCTCAGGCGCCAATATAAGGCGTAGAATAGAGTTAAAGTTTCCCGTCCCTGAGTGGATCAAACACATGAATATATAAATGCACCGAATAAAGAGCTTCCATACATAAACCAAATTGTTCATTACATAGGGGCCCGAAGGCATAGGAGTTCTACAGAAGAAACTTAGTACATGAGAAACTAATTACAGAAGAAAAGAACATAATCTAAGAGTCCCATTTAGCTTTAGCATCCCCATAATAGATCTGATATTTGTGAGCCAGCATATAGAGTAGTGACATCATCTTCCTTTCATCATGAGCATCATAAGCAGAAGGTACTTATAAAACATATGCAATCGGTATGCGTCAGCACAATATATATATAAATATATTGTACAGAGTATGCCTCCACGTCATTTAATTTAACTCTCATCATATCTTGGCAATAATATTAAAAGTAACTTGGCAGTAATAAGAAATATGGAAAAAATAGGCTTGAACAAAAGTAAGTTTATTAACAACAGAGAACACATATCTTTTAAGCATATTTTCCATTATATCATCCATGCATTACTACCAAAGAGTTGAATGCAATAAAGTCTTTATGATCACTACCAAAGAGTTGGATCATATGTACAATGTGACCACTACCGAAGAGTTGGGTCCAAGCACACTACCAAAGAGTTGGTGCTACCATATGTAAAATGTGACCACTACCAAAGAGTTGGGTCACCTCCAAGCACACTCCCAAAGAGTTGGTGCTTTCCATATAATGGACAAAAATATATTATGTTTTTCATTTTGCAACATATATATATAAAGCACACATCATCAAAGTTGGATACTCATATAGCTCTATTTCAAACAATACCATATGCCAAGTTCTTACATTATTTTACAATCATACATTATTATAGGCCAAGTGAGAGTTAATGGTGTACCTTCTACTCATAAGTGGGGAGTCCAGAGATGATCCTCACTGGTACCTTTGATTTCCTGAAATTATTGGAGATTTGGTATTTATTAGATATATTGTTCAAATCACCATTATTCTAAAGAGTATATAAAAGGCCCTTTTATAGCTTTGGAGTCATGAGAGTTGAGTACAAATCTTAGAGTGTGGATTTGAGTCCAAGATTATTATTGTCACATCAGAGTTGGTTCATAAAGTCAGAATCATGGTCTTTAGATCATATTAATTAATTATGCACATTTTGGTAGATCAAGATAGGGAAAGGAGTGATAAATAGGTTTTATTGATAATTGATCCATAATAAAAGGATCTGATCATTCCATAATTACATAGATGTGAAAAGATGATGATCTCAGGTTGTTGGTGATTTAGACAGGTTCGAGTGTTTTTCTAAATACTTAAACAAGATATAGACAAAATAAACATGAGTATTTATTCGGGTCCGATGTAGGGTCCAAAGATGCCACATTCATGATCCTTGCATTTTTCTGATCAAAATGGAGTATTCATTCGTATTTTTCTGACACTCCTAATATTTTTAACAAATTTCCCAAGATTGGGTCATAAGCTGAAATTCGAGTTGTTAAATGAAAATAGAAAAAGTGTGGATCGTTGGATGTTCAGATCCAATGGTCGAAATCTCACGCGCATAAGTTTAAGATGGCTGTGGTGGGTCAAAGGCTGCTTACTTGGCGGATTGTGGTTCGTCCACTTGGATTGACGTGGACTCGCGTGATTGGTCCAACTAAGCCAGGCGGGTCCCTCTCTTCTTTGCTCAGTGCTTCACAGCAGGTTGGCAACTTGATCTCCGGTGAGCGTGTGCGATGGTTGTGCTCCTCCTCATGCACGGATGATGATTGGGTTAGCTTCGCGAGGTCCTTCCGTAGCTGGACGGCCAGGCCTCGGGTCGTGGCTCCTCCTAAGATGTCGGGTCGACAAGATGACCGACAAGCTGCACAGCTCGCGGCGGAGGGAGATGGAAGGGGGGAGCAGCAGGTGAGGTACCTCAGCGTTGAGGCATCGGTAGGCTGGAGGAGAGTGATTCGGAGCTCGGTGAGCAGTCAGAGGTGAATGAGGAGGCTGGGAGTAGCCTGCCCAGTAGCTCGACAGCGGCGGACAGGGCTGAGGTGAGAAGCGCTTGAGCTCGGGGCGAAGGGTGCTCGTTCCAGGTAAATTGAGAGTAGAAAGGCGTCAAAGGGAGGTTGAGGAGTGATTTGGTGAGCTTAAATATAAGAAGGAACAAGTGTGTTGTAGATGCCCAAATGTGCTCAGCAGTAGTTGGAGAACGTCGCTCGTCGGCGAGGTCGTGGTGAGGGTTGTGGTCGCCTTTGGAGGTCGTGCGAGGGGTCAATGGGTTCATGGAGACGAGAGGAGTCCATTCCCTCGGTCAGTTCCTCGCAAAGTGGCGCGGTGTGGTGGGTAGTGGCTCGCCTTTGTGCGAGGTGGTTGTAGCCACGTACTCCCGGGTCAAGCGGATGTAGAGGATGACCGGATGACCGTCCGATCCGTCCTGGATCCATGGATGCGCCATCGGGTGGCCAGGGTGACTCGCGGGGAGAGAGCCACAAGTCACTGACTTGAGCTTCGTGTGACTTGGTAAAATGTCCATCAGATGATAAAAACCATTAGGTTGTATACTGATGCGATTTAAAAGGGAAAGAAACATTGTGAAATCTTTGAAAATTCGTAGAGAGGGCTATGAATGTCCAATTGACATGAAATTTGGACCATAGCTTCACCATAACATACCCCACATGTTGGTATAGATTAGGCTCGAAATTCCAATCTTTGAGTGATCAATTATTCTTTAGGAGAGTTAGGGTTTTGAATTAGATTAAAGTGAAGAAATCAAGGTAATAAAGGAAAAAAAGGAAAACCACTTTATCACAAATTTTCTTGAGAATTCGTCAATAAGTATTTTCCAAGGACATATTTAGATGAAAAGATCTCACAGTTTGAGAAGGCTCGACAGGGAACCATGTCAATAAATGAATATGAGGCTAAGTTTATGGAACTTTTGTGATTTTGTCCTCAAATGGCTGCTACTGAGCAGGAGAAGATTCGATGTTTTGAGAAGGGACTAAATGCTGAGGTGTCTATCTCGGCTGCTACATTAGAAAGTAGAGAAAGATTTGCCACATTTGTAGAGTAAATTCGGAGGATAGAAAGGTCTATGACAAAGAAACATGAGGCAAACCTCAAAAGGAGGTCTACACAGTCACAGGAACAGTGGATTTGTAGTACTAAACATTCAAAGTTTTTGGTAGTACCAGCTCAACCACAATATAGTACACAAATGCAGTGGTCACCAACAAGGCTCCGAGCTTGCTATAGATGTGTACAGAGAGGACATCTGAGGTGGCAGTGTCCAAGGAGAAGTGATGAGGTGACCCAACAGTCAAGGTATAATCTACAACACCCACTAGGACCACAGTTCAGTGGAGCAGAAGGCTAAGGACGAGGACAAGTGTCACAGATTGGTCCATCTACTTCTGGTGGTAGTGGACAAAGGCAATAATAAGATGACAACTAGACTCCATGTGGAGTCAGCCGAGACACTAGATAAACCATAAGAGGTAACATGTCAGATAAAACTTTTTATTCTGAATTATCTTTCCATTTCCACTTTCTACCTACTAATTATAAGAAAGGTAGTTGTTGTTAAATTAGTTCTATGAGGACATGAGGAAGAGATAAGAAGGATGAGAAGCTATACTCAGTCCAATATTGCCTTATATGTTTTGAAATTTCTTCCTTCATGAAGAAAGGGAAGAGATGTAAAAGAAACACCCAGAGAAAATTTGAGATAATTAAGTATTAAAAATTCAAAGAGATGAAACATAATATAAAACAAATGCATACTATCTAATTTCAGTTCTTGAATACCCTAGACAGGTATTCATCTATTGAAGGCAAGGTAAGTATGACACTCTAAGATTGCTATCGTTCTGATTACTCTAATCAAGTAGTCATTTTGAGACAATCTAAAGAGATTAATGAGGTAGAAGATGTGGCATGGATATTTACACCACATCCTAATTAATATACGGAGGAATTTGAGTTAATTATAGATCAAATTATAAACAAAAGAAAATGTTTAGTATCATGTATACCTTGGTCTGAGGACCTAGAGGTAACATTTAACTGATGAGAGGTAACAATGTTCAATAATGAACTGAGGGTTTGAATACCCAGATCTAGTAATCATGATGATGATGTAATGTGTTTTTGGCACATATAATGGATACCAAGGTAAAGAATCCTAGTATCCAAGAACTTTCAATGATATGAGGAAATGGAAACATGACTCCTGATAAGAAGTAATGTTTGGTTACCTAGAAGGGCCAACTTTGAAATTAGTCTAATTACATACGGTAGTATGGATACCATTTGTTAGGGGTTTATGCTCCGCATAAACATAACATCAGCAAAGATGTATGAGTTGAAGGAACAATTGTAGAATTGTTTTTGGAAAAGTTGATCAAGTCAAAGATGATTTCTTAGAATATCCCTATCTAGATTTGTTGAGGTAGATTATACATAACATCTAGAGATTCCTCTGAGATAGTTCTTCTTTAATAAGTAGCCTCTCCTTATGACAAGACAATAAACAACTAAAGGGATAATTAGTACAAGTCATAAGGAAGTTTAGTATTGTGTCAATAGATTTGGGTGGTACAACAAATGCATGATAATACTTGTAGTCCCAAGTGGGTGACAGAATGCAACTCTAGTCTTTCCTTGACAAACTAACTGAGGGTTATCGCACACTCCCAAGATCAAGGATCTTATTACATAAAGATGTAAGCTGTGAAGGTGACAAATCAGTGAGGTTTGACACCTGAGTTAAATAAGGTATGTATAATGTTTCTCTGACTAAGAAAAGTGTTAACACAGAGTTGAATCTACAGTCAATAATGAAAAAGACAGTGGAGTATGTGTCATGTGTGATCGATTCTATGATAACACTGTATGGAAGAACTTTGTGTTGATCAAAGTTCTATGGTGTCTCCATGACATTAAGATGTGATGTGGATACTTGATGATATGATGAATGAATTATATTTGTCTCCCTTTACCTGGGATTTCAGGGATGAAATCCTTGTTAGGGATTTATAACTTGTAACAACCCTGACCTGGGTTATGAGGTAACCCTATTTGTTTTGGCTAATAAATTTGTTTAGAACTTTAATATAATCCTCTAAGGTGTTTTGTTATCATGTGACACACTTATGTTCCAATTTTGGTCCTGATTGAATGTTGTTTGAGCAATGTTCATTTGTCTTGGACCAAAGTGCAATTTACCCAAGCTGAGGGGTTATATTGCAAAATGTCACATGTGGAATGTGCATTCTTTAGCATCATAAGAGAGAGATTTATGCTAAGGGGCGGCTTGTAGAAAGCCTAAATTACAAGTTGCAGCTTGTTTGAATAATGTTAGATCATTGTACACCAATTTTGGTACAAATTGTAATTTACCCAAAATTAACGGTTGATATGCAAATTATCAGATCTAGAGTTTTACTACTTACTCTATGTATCATTTAGAGGAGATATAAACAAGGAGACACCATGTTTGAATCTATTATGAAAGATGATACTCATGGTGATGAAATGACTAAGAAAAGGGTTGAATATGAAACTCAAAATTGAGTTGTATCAAGTTGAAAAGCTTATATATGAGTGCCTATCGGCAAAGGAGCCATAGGACGAGCCTCATATCATTTTATTAATTCTTGGTAAAGGTCATGTCGTTCAAAGGACCTCAATGAGGTGAGGTGTGACGAGTTACAACTTCCTTTGTAAAGTTGTATCAGGTTGTGAATAAAGTGATGATTTAATTGATATATCTTATTCAAAGGGATATGTAATGGACGAATTTTCAACCCTAGATTATCCTCAACTATTTTGCATGTCAAGATAAATTTTGATGCATGCATGTACACGTGTCACCCATGCATGGACACATGACACCTACTAGCTCAAATTGATGACACCTCATTGTGACACTCCTTCATGAACAACAAGTATATATACCCCTAGTTTCACCCCTTAGTGAAATTTTTCGACCCTTACCACCCTCCTTTCCTAAGGTATCATGCGTAGAGTTCCTTAACCATGCAGGAGTGCAAAGATATCGTGCATAGGTCCTTGGTTATCACCCATAGAGAGAGCATATCGGCCAAGTAGGTTGATATCAGCCATATAGGGTGATATTGGCCATAGAGTGAAGTGTTTGATCCCAAGTGAGTGCCATATCGTGCAAGTGAGTGGCATATCATGAATGAGTGGTGTTATATTGTGCAAGAGCAGCAGGGTATCATGCAAGAGTGTTAAGGATCAAGAAAAAGCTCATACATAACCCTAAGGTGAGGATATGATCATCTTCAACCTTGGATTGAAGCATGATTTTAGGGTATGGATCTTCTTTTCTTTTCTTCTTAACCAATTGCTTATCCATGGTGATTCTTTGAATATATATGAGTTGTGAAGTCCATCTTCAACCTTGGGAACGTGAAGCTTTGGAGCTTGGAGCTTTATAGTTGTTCTTGAGGTGGGTTATATAACTTGAACTCAACCATGTTATTATTTATCACCTAAATTGCTATACTTAATGAATTACTTTTAATTCCAAAATTTCATGAAATAGTTGATGAAATTATGAGTTCTAGTAGTTTCTTAGACTTTTTTCCATGAACTATAATATCTAGAAATAAGGTCTAGAGCTTTAAGATGATGGTATTACCTTATAAAAGCGATATCAGGTGCAAGCACACAAGCAAGCACCTCTAACCTAATATGATGATGCACCTACTTCACTAAAATGATATGGATATGATTGTATACCGTCTTTCATGATATGGTGGTGTAGTACACACCTCTTGCATGATATTAGGATAAGCAAACACCTCAAAAGTGATATCAGGCACAAGCATACACACACACCTTCAACCCGATATGGGTTAAGCAAGCAAACATGCACCTCTAAATCGATATGGGTTAAGCAAGCCAACACACACCTCCAATCCGATATGGTGGAAGCTAGCACACACACATCTCCAAACCTATATGGAGGAAGCTAGCATACACACACCTCCAAACTGATATGGTGTGGAATCACCTTAAATGCAATGTACTTGATGAAGTAACACATGGAGTGTTTTATATCAAGTTATACATTAAGAGGTATGGAGTTTAATGATTAATGATTAAGTAGGCTAATGTTCCTTGAAGGAAAGGTTGAGCCAACCTTAATAAAGTATGGAGTAATCAACATCCTAGAGAGGATGATATAGAAACACATACTTCTGTAATAAACATGTAATGTGCATATGTTGATACTTCTAATAAACATGTAATGTGCATACGTTGATACTTCTAATAATCGATAAGGAAGGGAAACCCTAACCCTATGATAGGGCAATAGTATGTATGTGAAATCCTAATCGATAATAAAGGGAAACCCTAACCATAATGATGGAATAATGGCTAATACCTTGATAGGTGAAACTCCTAAAGTGGTTGATAATGGACAATCTTATGCCTTAATTCTGAGATAAGTCCATACCATTGATGATGATTGTATAATTAAAATATGTGACTTATGACCAATACACTACCTGATAAATGTGATGAATTAGTGCATACAGTATTAGGATGGGAAATTCCCTAACACAAGATAAATGACGACCTTAAGTAAGTTAAAAGTGATGAGGGAAGTGATATATCAAGATATGATAGATATCACATCCAGCACCTCAAGGTTGATATACCTTGATGCACCTTAAATCCAATATGCATGGATGAGTGACACACGAAGTGTGTCATGTCAATTGTTACATTGAAATGTAATTTCCTTTGATAAATGTTGGCTAACATGCCTTAAGAAAGGGTTAAGCCAAGTTAATGAAGTATGATGTTTAATGGCCTTTTGAGACATGTGAATAGTTGTTGCCTAGTGAGAGGTGACAAGATGTGTAATGGCCTTGTGAGCCATGTGAATAGTTGTTGCCTAGTGAGAGGCGACAAGATGTTTAATGGCCTTGTAAGCCATGTGAATAATTGTTGCCTAGTGAGAGGTCACAAGATGTTTAGAAAAGTTTCATGTAAGAAATAATAATATTCAAAATAAACTAAGAAATGGCAACTTAGTAACATAATAGTAACAATAAATGGATACACTAATAATAATAAAATCTTAATCATACATGCTTTATGCTTATAGCCAAATAAGGGCTATAGTGTTTGAAATATGCTTAAAGGAGATAAGAGGAATACTTGTATTATATAAAGGATGTGAATAAATATGATGGCTTGGCCAACGTATAATGCTTAGTATGTGGAATTCAGTGATGAGATGCACATGATTGGTAGAGTCCAATGCCTGGCTGTGAACTCAGGATTGTTATAGTCCAATGCCTGGCTGAACTCTATGATCTCAGGATTGGTATAGTCCAATGCCTGGTTGAACTCTATGATCTCAGGATTGGTGAAGTCTAATGCCTGGCTGTGAACTCAGGATTGGTATAGTCCAATGCCTGGCTGTGAACTCATGATTGGTATAGTCTAATGCCTGGCTGAACTCGATCTCATGATTGGTATAGTCCAATGCCTAGATGAACTCTATGATCTCAGGATTGATGAATTCCAATGCCTGGCTGTGAACTCGGGATTGGTATAGTCCAATGCCTGGCTGTGAACTCAGGATTGGTATAGTCCAATGCCTAGATGAACTCAATCTCGGGATTGGTATAGTCCAATGCCTGGATGAAATCTATAATCTCAGGATTTGTATAGTCCAATACCTGGCTGAACATAATGATGTATATTCACATGATTGAAACAATTTAATATCTGGTTAGTAGATTGGCTAAGGCCAATAGATAGAAGTGAGAATAATTCATGGATGTCATACCATGATAATGAATATCATAGGATAAGCTTGAGATGTTGATATAATATGGTGCGTAAATGATATACATGTTCTTCATATTCCTTATAAAGAGAATAGATGATTTACTGCTCTATCATAGATAGTTGCAATGTTTTAAAAGATGAGAATGTTCTAAACTGCTTATCCTTTGCTCTGTTTAATATTATTCAAATGTGATAATAACATTGTTGGCAGAGAGTTATATCTCTCACTGGGACAATTGTCTCACCCTGTGGGATCCACATTTTTTTAGGTGGACGTGCATGTGGGGGGTTGAGACCGTACTGCAGAATGAGAACATCAATAGCAGGGATAGCAGTGACAGCTCAGGTTGAGTGTACTGTCTGTCGTGTCTTGTAGATAGAACTCCTATGTGTCGTCTCTGTACTCTCAGGTCCTTGGATTTAGTCCGTGTTTGTTTTCTGATCGATCAAAGATTTTGTCTTGTATGCATTGAGGTTTTATGTTGCTTATGTATAGTTTTGACAAAGAAACTATTATATGTAACCCTCGAGATGGGATGGTACATGATATGTACAATGTGAACCATGATGTATGTAGTAATTTGGTTCTCTTCTTAAGAGTTTCCTGGAAGTGGATCTTGATGCGATGATTTTGAGTCGCATTTAGAGACCTATTTCATATGTGTTTTGTGCCTTAATTACTCATTTTCATGGATATTATTGCATAATTCACTTTATTTGGTCTTTGCCATCATTTTATATCAAATCCCCTTTGTTTTACTATTTTGAGCATTATTTATCATCTTATTATAAATTGTGTGGATTTACTTGGTCATGTTGTGAAATTTCAGGAAGAACAAGTATCTGCTTCCGTCGATACCATCGACGGAAGTCGATACCGTCGACCAAGCCACAGGTTGTCAGCCGAGAAGAGCAATATAGTGTCGATACCATCGACACCTGAGTCGATGGTATCGAGATCCCTTCAAGTTGCTGGCGAGGAAACTGTCGATACCATCAACCCAAGTCGATGCCATCGACACAAGGAGAGCTACAGCGTCGCTAAACGACAACAACCGACGCTAAAGGAGTCGATACCATCGACACCCAAGTCGATGGTATCGAGATCACCACAGGCGCTCAGAATAAAAGAAAGGAAAGCT
Source organism: Alisma plantago-aquatica (assembly GCA_963693085.1). Classification (NCBI taxonomy): domain Eukaryota; kingdom Viridiplantae; phylum Streptophyta; class Magnoliopsida; order Alismatales; family Alismataceae; genus Alisma; species Alisma plantago-aquatica. Next base: position 943,326,657 of record OY856414.1, on the reverse strand, counting down.
GCCGCTAATCCGCTGGGTCGATACCATCGACCCGCGTCGATGGTATCGACGCCGGCAGATATGCGTTGGATTTGTTTTGATTTCGATCGGACGGCTGTTGTTATTTGACGACCTAATTAGGGACTTATACCTAATGACGGCCGCCCAGACGTAAAGAGGATCTCATTTTTGATTGCACGAGTGCCAAGGAGGAGAGAAAGGAGAACGGAGGCCGAGAAGTTCATCCCGGGTGATTCGGACGCTGCCGAAGACGATTTCCACCACCGACAGGCGGGGAAAGCTCGTGTTCTACGCCAAGGATCCACCGGTTCTTCTCCGTTCAGGGGTTTTCCCATTTATTTCCCGTTTTTCTTATGAATTCCCCAATTTCTACCATGTACTTGTGTGAGATGAACATGAGAGGCTAAAACCCTCAATCTTTAGGACCGGGAGTAGCCCGGGAATGCATTGTATGACATTTTTCTATCAATAATTCATATTTTTCTCTCAAATCCGTGGTATAGATTTATTTTCTCCATTTGTATTGTTATGCTTGATCACCATAATAATAACTTAATGCCCTTAATCACTTCGACAGAAGGATTAACGGTTGAAAAGAGACAAATTCTACATTAATTAATAAAACCCTTGACAAAGGAGTTGTAAAATTAATGGTGGGAACTGAGAGACCGTTTATAATGCACTTAGTTTAGGGGAATGATTACTACGACGGTGGAATCAACCTAAATCTAAGTAGTGAATTACACCACGACAGTGGGTAATTCTGTTTTCAGGCCACTACCCGGATAGAGAGAGAAGTGTGAAGAATGATATGAAACTTAATACAATGTTGACCTGCGGTGAAACCGCCATCCTAAAGATATCTCTTTAAATTGATTAAATTAACCTTTAATCGATTGTTTTCTTTGTTTGATTTTTATTTTCTTTTAATTTGAACAACAAAACCCTACTTTGTTAATCGGTCTAGCTGATTGTGATTAGTTAGTAGAAGTCTCCAATAATTCACGTATCCCTGAGTTCGACTCGGGCCTCACAAGGCCTATATTACTCGACGCGTACACTTGCGTTTTTAGCGCGTAGTAAAATACACGTCAAGTTTTTGGCGCCGTTGCCGGGGATACGGCGAATTATTGGCACTTTGAGTGCTAAGAGCGGCCATTCTAGGCCACATTTTTTTATTTTTATATTAGAACAATTTCAAAAATTCCTTTATTTCTCTATAATAGTGTTGACTCGTTCAAGGCATTGTACTGAACCACTACTTCCAAATTTCAGGTACTTTGTATGGTGCACACACGTAGTCGAGACTACGTGAATCGCACACCTGAGGTTCCATCTGCGGGACCAGAGGACGAGGACTACTACGAGGAGGAACACCACAGTGATATACATTCTGAATCTGAGCAAGAACAAGAAGAAGTAATGGCTGAAGCACAGACAATATGGGAGAAGATCAAGGCATCTTTTTCCTCGGCATCAAAGGGGCCTATAAAGAAACAGGGGCTAAACATACCTACATACAAGATCGACCCAGCACTGATTAATTTAGTCAAATCCAATGCATTTCACGGACTGAAAAATGAAGATCCAGTGGCACACATTAGTCAGTTTGTGGAGAACTGCGATATGGTGAAGATAGATCGATTTCCGCAGGATGTGCTCTATCTCAAGTTATTCCCGAGTTCCTTGGCTGGAGTGGCAAGAGAGTGGCTTCATAACCTCGACGACGAGTTTGTTGAATCATGGGATCACATGGTGGATGTTTTCTTCGAGAGGTTCTTTCCTCCTGAGAAGACCAATGATATGATCCGGAAGATCCACAATTTCACCCAACAGGCGGGTGAAACCTATTCTGAGACTTGGGAGCGATTTCAAGTCATGTTGAGGAGATGTCCACACCATGGACTGGACAAGGAAACCCAAGTGAAGATCTTCTACTTTTCTCTCTCCGAGCATGATAGAAGCAATTTGGACTCGGCTGGCTCCGGATTTTTCTTAAATAACACTGATACAAGATGCTGGGAAATACTGAAGAATATGGCACGAAAGCAATCTTGGGGAGAAAGAGAAAGAGGCCCAGTTGAGCAAGCAAGAGTTGCCAGTGAGTCAAAGGCAATGAGAGAGCTGAATGAGAAGATGGATCTTCTCGCAAAGAAGTTGTTGCAGAAGGAAGACAATGAGTCCGAGGATGAGGCTCAGGTCAAGTACATGAGGCAACAGCAGGGGTACAGGAATAACGATTATTCATGGCGGAAAGACAAGAAATTTTCATGGAAGGATCCAAATAACTTTCTGCAGGATCCGGACGCCAAACCTGCACCGGTCACGGAGGACAAGAGCACGGAGTTGCTCAATCAAGTCATAAAGCAAAATCAAGAGTTGATGAACACTTTTGGGCAGCAAATAAAGCAGCAGGGTGAATTCATGAACCAGTTCGGGCAGACTTTGCAGAGCCACGGGGCTCAAATGAGAACTATAGAGACTTCCATGGCACAGATGGCAGCCGAGATTGCAAGCTTGAAGAAGCCGGCACATCCGGGTTTTCCGGGAAACACCAATGTTCCCGGGGGAAACCAACAGGCCAAGGCCATCTTATTGAGGAGCGGTAAGAAAGTGTTAAATCCAAGGGTGGATGACACAAGCACACTGCAGGACACAGTTGAAGAAGCAACAGTCAAAGAGCAGCCCCCACCTGGCATAGAGCAAACTGAGGACATAGCTGAAGATAGTAAGGAAGAACAAGCCACTGAGGAGGAACCACAGAAATTAACTCCCTATGTGCCACCTCATCAAAGGGCACATACCGTTCCGGTTCCCTATCCCAATAGTGCAAAAGCAAGAAAGGTGGATGCACAGTTTAAGAAATTTTTGGACAGCTTTAGGAAGTTATCAGTGAATATTCCTTTGCTAGAGGCGATTGAACAAATCCCATCTTATGGGAAGTTTCTCAAAGATGTAATCACCAAGAAGAGAAAGATACCCGACACTGAGGTCGTAGTATTGAAGGAGCAAGTGAGTGCTTTTATTATGGGCACTTTGCCACCAAAGAGACATGATCCCGGTTGTTTCAATATTTCTTGCTTTATCGGGAAGTTCAAATTTGGCGAAGCACTTTGTGATTCTGGGGCAAGCATCAATCTGATGCCCCTGTCTACGTTCAAGAAACTTGGATTGAAGGAGTCGAGACCAAGTAACATGACCATCCAATTGGCCGATAATTCTGTGGTGAAACTGTATGGAATCTGTGAGGATGTTTTGGTAAAGGTAGACCGCTTTGTTTTTCCGGCTGATTTTGTCGTTATGGAAATGCAGGACAAGCACGATAATGAGTTACTACTTGGTCGCCCATTCCAAGCTACAGCTGATATGATCTTGGAGATGGGGAGAGGTCGCTTGACCTTGGGCATTGCGGATGATCGCTTTGAGATGGTCATGCCAAATGGTAATGCATCTAATAAAGCAAAAGCACATTGTAATATGGTGAAACATGTGGAACAAAATATCTCACTTTGTCTTGGGAAGCCATTTTTGGATATGGCTCATGTTATGAGTAGGATAGATAATGGGACCCTAGCAGTGGACCTTATGGAGCAAACTAAAGTTGTCTCTTTATGCAAGGCTGTTGGGTTTCCAAATGATGAGAATGAGGACATTCCACCTCCATGGGAGGATGATGTGATTATTACTTCCGTCTTTGATGCATATCCGGAATTGCCTTTGGAGGCGTGTTTGTTAAATGTCGCTTATGATTGGATGCGGAGTACTTCACTCAAGGAGTGCGCCAAAATGCTTCAAATGCTTCCATGTTTCTACACGAGGCACTATGAGGATTTGGGTACACTTCCCCCACCGCTACAATCATCTCTTATTTGCCCACCTGATCTGGAGTTGAAGCCATTGCCCCCGCATTTGAAGTACGTCTTTATAGCTGAGGAGGACAAGTTACCAGTGATTGTTTCTGCATACTTGAGTGCGGATGAGGAGGAGCAACTACTGATAGTGCTCAAGAACCACCGTGGAGCTTTTGGGTGGTCTGTGGCGGACATCAAGGGGATCTCCCCTACATTTTGCCAACACAAGATTCGGCTTGAGGAGGGAGCCAAGCCAGTCATACAGCCTCAAAGACGTCTAAATCCAAGCATGATGGAGGTTGTCAAGAAGGAAGTCATAAAGCTTCTTGCTGCAGGGATCATTTATGCCATATCCGATTCAACGTGGGTGAGTCCCACACAGGTAGTCCCTAAAAAGGGGGGAATCACTGTCACTACTAATCTTTTGAATGAACCTGTCACCACCCGATTGGTAACCGGGTGGCGTGTTTGCATTGACTACCGCCGATTGAATACCGCAACTCTTAAAGATCATTTTCTATTGCCATTTATCGATCAGATTTTGGAACGTCTAGCTGGTCGGTCGCATTTTTGTTTTCTAGATGGCTATTCGGGGTACAACCAGATTTCTATTGATCCTTTGGATCAAGAGAAGTCTACGTTTACATGTCCCTATGGGACGTTTGCTTACCGCCGTATGCCATTCGGTTTATGCAATGCGCCGGCGACTTTTCAACGCTGCATGCTCGCCATATTCTCTGACATGGTAGAGCGGTGTCTTGAAGTTTTCATGGATGAATTCTCGGTGTATGGAGCGTCTTTTGATGAATGCCTTTCTAACTTAGATAAGGTGTTGCAGCGGTGCGAGGACACACACTTAGTCCTCAATTGGGAGAAATGTCACATGATGGTGACGGAAGGAATTGTGCTAGGACACAAGGCGTCTAGCAAGGGTCTTGAGGTAGACCCCGTAAAAATTGAGGTGATTTCTAAGTTACCCCCACCAAATTCTGTAAAAGGGGTGAGAAGTTTTTTAGGACACGCCGGGTTTTATCGGCGATTTATTAAGGATTTTTCGAAAATCGCAAAGCCATTATCGGAATTGTTGGAAAAAGATACAGTTTTTTATTTCAATGAGAAATGTCTTCACGCATTCGAGGTCTTGAAGGAGAAGTTGATTTCAGCTCCGGTTGTTCAAACGCCGGATTGGGCAAAGCCATTCGAGCTGATGTGTGATGCGTCCGATTTTGCTGTGGGAGCTGTTTTGGGGCAAAGGGTAGATAACAAGCCTGCTGTGATTTTCTACGCCTCAAAAACGCTTAATGATGCTCAATTGAACTACACAACTACGGAAAAGGAGTTACTGGCCATCGTGTTCGCCTTTAAAAAATTTCGGCAGTACTTAGTGGGTTCTAAAGTGGTTGTGTGGACTGATCACGCTGCAATAAAGTATTTGATGGAGAAGAAGGATGCAAAGCCTAGACTAATTAGGTGGATTTTGCTCCTACAAGAATTCGATATTGAAATTAAGGACAAGTCGGGAATTGAAAATGTGGTGGCTGACCACTTGTCTAGGTTAGAGCGGGTTGATGAACAAGGTTTGCACATACCCATTACCGAGACCTTTCCCGATGAGCAACTTTTAAAAATTGATTCTAAAGAACCATGGTTTGTGGAAATTGTGAATTATTTGGCTTGCGGGATCATCCCGGAGGATTGGTCCTATCAAGATAAGAAGAAATTCTTTCATTCATTGAGATATTATTTTTGGGATGACCCGATTCTCTTGAAGCAGTGCAGGGATGGTATTCTTCGCAGGTGCGTCCCGGAGGTGGAGTACGAGAGTGTTCTCAATCACTGTCATGCGTCGCCTACAGGAGGACACCATGCTAGCTCACGGACAGCAGCTAAGGTGTTGGAGAGCGGCCTTTATTGGCCCACTTTGTTCCGGGATGCCTATGATTTTGTTAGGCAATGTGACCCGTGCCAGCGCACAGGTAACATCTCAAGGAGACAGGAAATGCCCCTGAATGTATTTTAGGAAGTTGAGGTATTTGATTTATGGGGCATTGACTTCATGGGACCCTTTGTGTCCTCAAATTCAAATCTTTATATCTTACTTGTTGTAGATTATGTGTCGAAGTGGGTGGAGGCAATCCCCACAAGAACTAATGATTCGAACGTAGTGTGCAGGTTTGTCAAAGAGAACATTTTCTGCAGGTTCGGGATTCCCCGAATGATCATAAGTGACGGAGGCACACATTTTCGAAATCAGAAATTCGCGACACTTTTAAAGAAATATGGGGTCAAGCACAACATCGGCACCCCATATCATCCACAGACGCAAGGACAAGTGGAGGTATCAAATAGAGAAATCAAGAAGATTTTAGAAAGGACCGTAGCATCCACAAGGAAGAATTGGAGTGTATTGCTACCGGACGCACTTTGGGCTTATCGAACGACGTACAAAACACCTATAGGCACCACGCCTTTTAGGTTGGCGTACGGCCGGGCTTGCCATCTTCCGGTGGAATTAGAGCACAAGGCCCATTGGGTGCTAAGAAGGCTGAACTTGCGCTATGATGAGGCCGGGAGAAAAAGGATGTTTGAATTGAATGAATTGGATGAGCTACGCATGACGGCATATGAGAATGCCCGCATCTACAAAGAGCGCACAAAGCTGATACACGATCGCCATATTGAGATGCGCACGTTCAAGAAGGGAGACAACGTTCTATTGTTTAACTCCCGTCTTAAACTGCATCCCGGGAAGCTGAAATCCCGGTGGAGTGGACCCTTCATTGTGGAGGAGGTGAAACCGCACGGAGCGATTCTCGTGCGTGATGGAGATGCCACGTTCTTGGTGAACGGGCAACGCTTAAAGCTGTATTTTGGTGAGAACTACAAGAGGAAAGTGAATGAGGTCAAACTCATTTCACTTGTACAAGAATGAGATGGAGGGAAGACGTCTAGCCTAAGACGCTAAACAAGGGCGCTTGTTGGGAGGCAACCCAACCATCAGTACACTAGGATAGTTTAATTTTAGTCATAGATTGCTTTTATTTCGTTTGAAATTTAGTTTAAAAATGATACCTTGATCCGTTTGTTGAATGTGCAGGCACAGGCAGGGTCGATACCATCGACACATCCGTCGATGGTATCGACATGGGTTCAGGTTGACACCAGCAGAAATCGCACTGCGTCGATACTATCGACACCCTCGTCGATGGTATCGACATGGTCCCAGACAGGTCGCAATAAAAGTGTCGATGGTATCGACATCCCAGTCGATACCATCGAGATCTCTGGAGATATTCAGACGGATTTTGCTCAGTCAACTCGATACCATCGACGGCCTCGTCGATGGTATCGACATCATCACAGGTTGACTGCAACACAACGGCGGTGTCGCAATAAAAAGCAAGTCGATACCATCGACATCTGTCGATGGTATCGACGGACATGTCACTGATCCGCATACAGACATCGACGACGATCGCAACAGCCACGTCAGCGATCCGGGTGCTGCGTCGATACCATCGACTTCTGTCGATGGTATCGACACGTCAGCAATCCGGGTTTTTCAATCCAGAAAACATCAGCCGTCGATACTCGCGAGGGAGGCGGATACCCATGAGATGTGTCGATACCATCGACCCTCGTCGATGGTATCAACGGGCCAACAGGGGCGCCGATCAAGCCTATTTAAGGGGACTTGCAACGTCACTTGACGTCACACCTTCAGATCAAGTATCTTCCTTTGCGCCGAGCACTCCCCCGAGCCTTCCAAGACTGCAGAGAAGCGTCATCGAGCGGAGATCTTCATCGAGCGGAGAATTCTCTTCTCCATCTTCACCGAGCTCTGTTCTTCTAATCCTTTCTTTTCTCGCAACCATGGTGCACACCGCCAGAGCGTCGTCCTCAAGCGCTCATCCTATGGAGATCGACGAGTTTGTTCCTCCCCCACCCGCTTCCATCCCTCGTCCACGCATCATTCATGCCAACATGGATGTGAGGAAGGTCTACGAGGATATTATGAAGCAGAAGTTCGAGCCCACCCGGTATGTGGACCAAGGAATGATCCAGGAGCTGGGGTTCGAGGCCAACTTGGCCTATGTGTTGGCCGGGCAAGCGCGGCACACCAATCGCCTTTATGAGATCGACTGTCATTCGGATGGGTAGCTGTTTTTCGGCGAATGGCCCACATACAAGGAACTGGTGGCCGAGTTCATGGCGTCTCTTGATATCTGCGTCGTACCAAATGACATGGTACCATCGGACCAGACGTGGATCCGGGGAAGGGTGTCCTTCTGACTCTTCAACAACAATTACAACATCACGTTGAAGCAGTTCAACGACATCTTCAACTGGAACCACAGCCGCAACGATCACCGACGCCCCGACGCCCGCACCGACTACGACAAAATCTTCGCCGAGCTAGTTACAGTGCCGGCAGGGAAGACTGTGAGCTACCATAATGCAGCGGTAGCGGATTTTGAGCACCCGTTTGTCCGGGTCCTGCGCAGGATGTTGAGCTTGACTTTCTTTGCTCGAAGCGATCTTGCTTTGAGCAAGTTTCAGGAGAGTGACCTGTTCTTTCTCTACGCACTCCTGAAACGTCAAGAGTGCAACTGGGGGGCGTTCTGGCTACAGTGCGTCCTGGCGGTGAAGAGGAGCACAAGGAAGGATCCAATCCATTTTGGTGGTCTTGTCACCAAGTTGGCGCTGTACTTGGGGCTGAACCTTCAGTCCATGACTCCGATCTTTACGAGGAGCAAGGTGAACGTGCAACATTTGCACCGTTCAAACCTTATTCTTCTACGGGACGGGTTGGCGTATGCTCATTGCCACGTCAACCAAGCTTATCAAGAGAGCTCCCTACCGGACGACGTCTTCAACATTGAGGGCAAGCAGCACTTTCGGTGGCCAATCATATCCATCGAGTCCTCCGAGGAAGACGACGGTGGTGACGAGCAAGAGGGAGAGGCTGCAGAGGAAGAGGAGGCTTTCACACCTCTTCGAGCACGTGTGGCACCATGGAAGCGTCCTAGGATGCATCCGGGTGCATCTTCATCATCTCAGCCCCCACCGCCATCACCACAGTACGAGCAGCCAGCTGCGGATCCCTATTCCATGCAGGGGATGTACACCATGCTGCAGGACATACAGCAGACTCAGCTGCAGCACATGGGTATGTATACCGGCATTCATGACACTACGAGCCGGGTACTTGACAACCAACGGGCTATGTTCGAGAACGAGCGGCTCATCCTCGCCAACCAAGAGCAAATGCACACCCGGTTGCAGTGGATAGAGACTACTTTGGAGGCTATCCACAGCCTCCGCCGAGGACCCAATATGATCCAAGCTTCCAGGGGGAGTACCCGTCTTGGGATCCTACGGCACCACAATACCCACCACCGCCTCCGCAAGATTGATCAGGGTATCACTGTTCCACCCTTAAGTTGGTTTTTGACTATGAGGCCATAGTCGAATTCAAGCTTAGGGGGGTGGCTGGAACAACTCTATCTTTTATCTTTTCTTTAGTTGTTTTTAGTTTCTGCTTTGTTATTTGTTCTTGCAATTTTAGTGTTTGTTTAGGATCCACATCTATCTAGTGTAATCGTTGATGTCTTAAGAAAAAATTGTCATCTCGCTTTTTCATGGGAAATTTAAGGGAATTTAAAAAAAAAAAATTCTGGGTCTTTTGGATAGCTTAACTTGGTTGTCCTTGGGAAACTTGTCCTATGAAAATGATTGATTATGTCAACTTTGAAGCAATATGTCATACTCACACCCCCATTGACTCATGAAAAGTGGATAGTAACGGTTGTTTGAGCCTAACCTAATCAAATAGTAATGAGACCTTAATTGGATATACGAGAAAGAACCCTTTGAACTACTACACATGTCAGTAAGGAGGGACACATGATATTTTTCTAAGGTTCAGTAACTTAATATTGTGATCATTCCACTTCATATTTTTTTCCATAATCCACCCAAGAATTGGAAGTAAAGTACAGTTTTAACTTCTTTTGCGTGCATAGCATGTAGATAGGATTTGCATTGTTATTTTCATATTTTTGCATAAAATGAAAAAAATGTATAGTGATTCTTGCACATTACCTTTAGGTGCATGTCATGTAGTTGCACTCATAACTTTCATGATTTTCATGCATAAGTACACCATGTACCTCAGTTGACCTGAAAAGTGATCTAAATTGTTCCATACCCTCGCATTAGTACAAAGATTTCCAATCATGAAGAAAATAGCCTAACACATGTATCTCTAAGCAATTATGGATATGTGGGCTAAGAGGGAAAAAAATCTGAAAATTTAAAAGAAAAAAAATAAAAAAAAAGAAGAAAATTTAGAAGGAAATGGAATAAGAGGGAGAAAGGAACATAATATCACTTGCATAACAAGGAAACTGAGTACATGATGTGGCTTAATTAGATTTCTATCTCTTTTTGAGGTGGAAGGTTAGTGCATGCATCATTCCACCCAATTTTAAGCATTAGGGAATTTTCAATGTGCATTGGCATCAATTAGGGCATCTTGTTGTATGCATTTTGAAACTGTATAATACTTCCAAATTCTTCCATGAACCACCCATTCCATCCACCCGTTGCTCGGATTGGTAGGCCACCGTGATTTTCTCCTCACTCATTCCATCCACCCATTCCATGTAGATGGTAGTTAGGGCGAGCAACGTAGTGTAGGCGATCACAAGATGCACTAATACTGAATCGGCAAATTTTATTATGTTAACTGCCTTATGTGATAGTGTTCATCGGTTTGAAGGGTAATTTCTTTTATTGATGATTATTGTCGCCTGTAGGGTAATTACTGTTCTGTGATTAGGAAAGGCCGGTTTGAGAATGTCCAGTGGGAGTAATGTGGGATGTGAGGTGATGTGTTGATTGTTAGTTGACATCTGCAATTCTATTCTAAGGGTTAGTTGCTCGAGGGCGAGCAATGTTTAAGCTTAGGGGAGTTTGATGCGATGATTTTGAGTCGCATTTAGAGACCTATTTCATATGTGTTTTGTGCCTTAATTACTCATTTTCATGGATATTATTGCATAATTCACTTTATTTGGTCTTTGCCATCATTTTATATCAAATCCCCTTTGTTTTACTATTTTGAGCATTATTTATCATCTTATTATAAATTGTGTGGATTTACTTGGTCCTGTTGTGAAATTTCAGGAAGAACAAGTATCTGCTTCCGTCGATACCATCGACGGAAGTCGATACCATCGACCAAGCCACAGGTTGTCAGCCGAGAAGAGCAATACATTGTCGATACCATCGACACCCGAGTCGATGGTATCGAGATCCCTTCAAGTTGCTGGCGAGGAAACTGTCGATACCATCGACCCAAGTCGATGCCATCGACACAAGGAGAGCTACAGCGTCGCTAAACGACAACAACCGACGCTAAAGGAGTCGATACCATCGACACCCAAGTCGATGGTATCGAGATCACCACAGGCGCTCAGAATAAAAGAAAGGAAAGCTGCCGCTAATCCGCTGGGTCGATACCATCGACCCGCGTCGATGGTATCGACGCCGACAGATATGCGTTGGATTTGTTTTGATTTCGATCGGACGGCTGTTGTTATTTGACGACCTAATTAGGGACTTATACCTAATGACGGCCGCCCAGACGTAAAGAGGATCTCATTTTGGATTGCACGAGTGCCAAGGAGGAGAGAAAGGAGAACAGAGGCCGAGAAGTTCATCCCGGGTGATTCGGACGCTGCCGAAGACGATTTCCACCACCGACAGGCGGGGAAAGCTCGTGTTCTACGCCAAGGATCCACTGGTTCTTCTCCGTTCAGGGGTTTTCCCATTTATTTCCCGTTTTTCTTATGAATTCCCCAATTTCTACCATGTACTTGTGTGAGATGAACATGAGAGGCTAAAACCCTCAATCTTTAGGACCGGGAGTAGCCCGGGAATGCATTGTATGACATTTTTCTATCAATAATTCATATTTTTCTCTCAAATCCGTGGTATAGATTTGTTTTCTCCATTTGTATTGTTATGCTTGATCACCATAATAATAACTTAATGCCCTTAATCACTTCGACAGAAGGATTAACGGTTGAAAAGAGACGAATTCTACATTAATTAATAAAACCCTTGACAAAGGAGTTGTAAAATTAATGGTGGGAACTGAGAGACCGTTTATAATGCACTTAGTTTAGGGGAATGATTACTACGACGGTGGAATCAACCTAAATCTAAGTAGTGAATTACACCACGACAGTGGGTAATTCTGTTTTCAGGCCACTACCCGGATAGAGAGAGAAGTGTGAAGAATGATATGAAACTTAATACAATGTTGACCTGCGGTGAAACCGCCATCCTAAAGATATCTCTTTAAATTGATTAAATTAACCTTTAATCAATTGTTTTCTTTGTTTGATTTTTATTTTCTTTTAATTTGAACAACAAAACCCTACTTTGTTAATCGGTCTAGCTGATTGCGATTAGTTAGTAGAAGTCTCCAATAATTCACGTATCCCTGAGTTCGACTCGGGCCTCACAAGGCCTATATTACTCGACGCGTACACTTGCGTTTTTAGCGCGTAGTAAAATACACGTCAGATCTCTTTGCAAATGGTTTTAATTTTTAGTGATTTTTGTTAATACGCTTAATTAGTAACGATTTGTTTGTCAGTTGGATGGTGGTCGCTTCATTAACGGTTACTAATGATAGTGGATCAAGTCTCCACAACCTATGGTGAGTTAATCATATATTTGTAGCATCAATTAAGCCTTATACCAATATTTTATTGGGTCACTTGATGCAATGGCCATACCTATACTAAAATTGACGGCTTTAACATATGAACTTGACCCAGTGGTCAAGATCTAATGTTTATTCCTCCAATAAAATGGAATAATGGGTAATGTAATATGTTGGTCCTAATAATGTGATTTAGAGGGTTTCCTTTATATGATCAACTTAAGGAGCTTACTTGGTGACAATGGATGGCTTGTTTTAAATGAACAATCGATTGTGGGTTTTACCCTACTTTCAATGGAACTTTTTGTGTTGTCAATCAAGGGATGTCTAGGGTTAGATGGTGAATATTTATAGTGAACAAATCAAGTACTTCATAGCTGGTTTATCCAAGGTGTTTACTTATGTAAACATCCAATGGTCTTACCTTTGAAACATCCAATGGTTCTGGGTGACATTGTGGTATGGTGATATGGGTTGAATGATGATGGGAAAATGGAGGGTTACCCTTAATTAGGTAGTCTTACCTATTCACTCATATGAATAGAAGGGATGATAAACATATTGTGTTGATATGTAACCCTAATGCGGTGCATCTTGTTATACCTATCTTTAATATAACTAAATGATGGTAATTGGGTATGAATAGTCCTTGAATGACTAATACAATCATGGAGTACTCTGTTATTGTTGTTGAAACCTTAGTATGCTATAACCCGATGGTTACACCTTGATATATGTGTGGGTTCATACTTGAGAATAGTATGGAATGTGATGGTGATGCTTCACCTATGCATCCATGATCCAATGGGGATGCTGTGAGTTAGGGTTTGGGTATGAGTGTTGATTAGTAACATTAATATAATTTATCTTGTTGAACCTAACTCTAATGCAAATAGATAAAGATGAGTATTCATATTTAACATTCTTATATGATGGAATTATGGTGGAATAACCTCCTTAATATTATCATAAGATTAATATGTTAATTGGGGGTTATCATAGCCACATGATGGATACTTTGTTATGCTAAACATGTGCATTATGAATATGATGAGGGTTAATCATATATAGATTCCTTGCATGTTGATGTGATAAAGGAATGTTCTTAATTTTAATATAACCCTTCTATGATTGTTTAGTAATATATCCTAGCTCATTAATGCAATATTGTGTTGATCTAGTATATTATATGTAAGTAATGTTGTTGCGCCTTGTTATAAGGCATTCAAAGATAATGATGATCTTGTAGGGAATAATATGATGGTCTTAATGATCTTTGGGCATGGTTGAGCCCTAAATGAGGTGTAATCCTCTTGTGTTGATAAGGGTTGATACCCTATGATATTGTGAAAAGGATTTATATCCTATGATAGTATGATTTTCTTAATGACCTTTGGGCATGGTTGAGCCCTGAATAAGGTGGAATCCTCTTGTGTAGATAAGGGTTCATACCCTATGATATTTTGAAAAGGATTTATATCTTGTGATAGTATGATGACTAGTGTGTTCTCATGAATGGCAAGTGAATAGTACCATGTGATGATGAGATGATAAATTATGTTTCATAATTTTATATCTTTTCAAGTTTTTATTTTTATATGCTTGCTAGAAGTGAATTAGGGTTTGCATGTCCACTTGTTTGATGCAGTCTTAATTCACCCAATTGGCATAACTAATCAAGTACAACTCTAATCATGTAGTGCCCTGTGTCGTAGAGACATCTTCAGTGTCAGAACTTGCTGGATGGAGAAATGAGTATTCCTAAGGGAAACTCAGAGCGCATACTATTGAGTATGTGGGGGGTGGCAGGTTGAGGATATATTCTTATCATCCATAATGTAGATTGTGGAGATTGTCTACGGTCATGCCTCATACATATGATGTGATTGAGAATGGCTATAGTCGTGTTTTGGTGATTATAACATGGAAGGAGAAATGATTATCATATACAGTTAGAGTAAATCTAATTAATCATGTTTTATCTTCAATCCCTCTCGACTCCCTTACTCCTTCCTAGGACCCTAGTGGAAATTTCCATGAGATCGAGAACACTCTAACTGACTTATAGTGGTTAGCAAGAGATGATGGGGTGATAAAGAAATGTATTTTTTGAAGAGAAATAACTCAAGAAAGGGAGACCAGAAGGTTGGACATATTAAACCTACATGAGGTCGATAAGGCCTTCACGATAAGGCATTCTAGGGAGTTAAAAAAGGCAACAGACTCACTTTGGGTTGAGTACCATAGACACAAATACTCCAAATATAGACTCATCATCAGTGACACCCAACTACCCCTTTAACCAAGATCTATTTAGGTGTATCTAACCATAAACAACATGGAACAATTATTATTTATAATTAAAATTCATCATATTGGAAGAGTGGTGGAAACTAACATACTGATTTATTATTATCCAAATTACGCTAAATAAATGGAAGAGCAACTCATGAATGGGTGTCTTTAGGTCATGAATGTGTTTTGATAAACACATTACAAACTCAGTTAGAGTGATTTGGATTTGATACAAATGCATGAAGTTGGGGTGTATTATTCTTATGAATGGATATATGCTAAAATATAGTATGCATTGAGAGTCCATTCAGTACAGATTATCTATGAGATGCATTTATACCTTGTTGCCATGTTAATATCTGCCTATGCTCTACCCATTCACCCACACCTAGCCTTTCCCCATGTTTCCATGTCCAATGCTAGGGGCTTATTTCTAGTTAGAGCATTGAAGATGGCCTCCAATAAAAGATATGAGGAACCATGCCAGAGGCATTTTTTTGGAGAGAATTAGATTGTTACTTAGTTAGCCAAAATGAGAGTATGAGAATTGTATATGTCTACAATTCACTTATGTACCACACTAGCTCTATTTTGAAATTTATCACTCCCCATTCCAAAACTTCCACATGGAAGTTTGAAGACTCATGCTCAAACATTTCAATCCAACATGTGAGGAAACAACATCACCACTTATTTGATAGCCTTAATTCATATTTTGGTATTGAAAAATAAAATGCCTCAATATGAAAAAAATCAATATATAATCCTTTCAAATCAAGAATCATGCCCATTTTTTGGTGTAAAGATCGCCTCCTATTTTGTATTTTTATGGGAAAAAAGGTTTTACAAGGTCAATGCAATGAATTGATAACTAATTTGTGTATAAGAACACCACAAATCATTAGTAGTGTAGAGAAAATAAATTGTGTATAAAGAACATTGTAGGGCCAAGAAAAAGAATATCGGGAAGTGAAAGTGACATTCTTGAAACAAAAAACCATAGAGTCTAAAAAGAATCACCTATGGAGGAAAATAAATCCAAAAGTATATAGGAAAAAAGTGTAGGGAAAAGAGACTACAAAAAAACACAAAGACTTCAGTATAAATCCAAATATTTAGGAAATACACTATTAGAGAAAATAAATAACTCATAAAAGTATAAATTCACAAAATATCTTTTAGTAGCTCATTATGATCCCAACATGTTGTAACCTCTTGGCCTATAACCTCATTTCAAATCTCAATAGCACACCAGAACCAAGCTTAGATCCACAAATAGAGAAAAAACTCAAAATCAATAATCAAATCACTATGGCTGGTCAAATATCTAAAGCTTGAAGGCATATCATACAAAACAGTAGTACCCTCCCAGACTCATCAAAAAGTAACTATGTTAAAGAAAAGAAAGAGTAGAAAATATTATCCAATCCTTCGAATCTTCAACAAAGGAGCCCATGAACAAACTCCCCAATCTCTGACTATGAAACCTCAAAGGCCCACCCTTATTACAACCTATTTTGTGTTAAAGAATCTAATAAAACAACCTCATATAATGCTCAAATGACCAATGGTTTATGCAAATCCAAAAGTAACCATAAAGAAGAGAAACCATATTCCAATACAATTATGGTACTTAAAAGCATATATTTCGACGAATACAGTTCTCTTATATAAAAATTTAACAAAATAACTTCATACATTCAAAGTTTCATTATTTGTTGGCTAGTATTGTTCATAGTAAATATATTTTTTTAGAAGAACAAAATCACCTCTATGGTATATTATATAATAAAGAAAATATCTTTCATTTCTAAATGATACCCTAGTTTTTTTCCATAAGGCAACTTCATAAAATTGCATCAATTTCCAGTGTAGACGAACATGTTGTTTTATTCATGAGAATTAAGTAATAGTAAGTATAATGACTTCAACTTCTCTTGGATAAAGGATAAATAAATCAAGTGTTCTTTATCTTCACTACCATTGTGGACTTATTTCTTTTTTGTATGCTAATTTGTATTAGTGGTAAGATATTATATGGTCCATAGAAGAATGCAGTGTCTTTGTTAACATAGTGGAACAACTTATAGTGTCTAGAAATATGCAATTGTAGCTCGTATGGAGGGAAACATGTGTGTGTTCATCTAACAGGAGTCTCCCCATTGGTGGGCCTGAAAGAAGGAGATTTTATTGTGGGACATGCTGTCCTAAAAGCTGTTGCAGCTAATGTTGTTAAGCATGAGAAAGCATGCATCAAAAATCAACATGTATGATACCTTTTGGTTTGATACTTTTAGATTCTTAGCACCAGAAGCAATGGAGTTTCTCATAAGGATCTAAAAAGTTGTACATAGTAATGTTAAGACCCCTAAGTCTATGTATGTAGCATTTCAAAGGATTGGTTTTTCCATCCAAAAGGGGTTGGCGGCGCAACTTGTTGCCTGTCTACCTTCTATTTCATTGTAATTGTATAACTTAATATATAATTACCTGAAACAAAAAAATTGTAGCTTGATCTAGAATAAAGGAAAAGTATATGACCATAGGTCTATGGATGCCATCACGTCCGAGACACAACAATATGAGTGATTTTCTAAAGCTTTTTTCTATATCAAATAACATTTTACATCAGTGGTACCTCTCTATTTCTTATTACATAGCTTTATTAAGGATACTAAAATTCTAATTCATAAAAACAAGAATAGAAGATCAAATATATACCAAATTTCAAGGTAATAATAGTTATATTGCAAAAGTCTAATTCATTGGTCATTGAGTATATCTAAGAAGAAGAACTTTGGATGTTTTTAAAATGTGCTTTGTGTTTTTTACTAAATAGAGTTTCCATCACCTATGTTTTCTTATGAATAACCCCAAGAATTGTGGCTCAAATACATGGATGCAAGGGTTAGATCACTCAAATTTTTTGGTTGTACTCTACTACAAAAAAATAGAGAGGAACATGATAATGTTTAAAGGAATATGAATTGATAACAACAAGCTAGAAGAGGCTATGAACATTGATTTTACCATGATTGTGTAGATGTAATATTTTGTTGTACAATTATGCTATTCCTGAGTAACAAACTATTTCAAGAAGGAATGTAATGAAAACAGAATCAAGGAACACAAAAATACATTTGAACATGAATATGATCTATAAAGAATCTTCGTACTAGAAAAAGAATTCTAAAGAGGCTATGAAAACTAAAATATATATGTATGTATATGTATATATATATACATATATATATATATATACATATATATATATATATTGGTTAGAAATGTAACTTTGTGAACAAAAATGTAACTATGTTGAAAAAAAAGTAACTATACAACTATAAAAGTAAATATGAGAAACATACACAACAAATACATATGTAACTGTATTTTTGTGATAGCTGTTGCAAATGTAACCATTCATGAAAAGTAATATTTGCAAGGTAAAGTAACCCTCTACATGCAAAAAGTAAGAAACTCCAGAAAAAGTAACTGAAATAGGGGGCGGGTAGCTACCCATGTGGGATGTTGAATATAGGCCATATATATATATATATATATATATATATATATATATATATATATATAGTTCATATACTTTTTAAGGAACCGTGTGTTTTATATAGTAAACTATTCTTGGATCACAATGTACTTATAGTGCGACAGTACCAATCACTTATCAAGTTGAGGAAATTGGTCAACAATGACTATCAATTCAATTCTAATGAGTGAAGGATAAACACAACTTATGGAATGAGTGTTATGTAAAATCTTAAAGTCATGTGGATACTATAACTATAGTACCATTGTTCAGATAAATTTTTAAATGCTTCATCAAAGAATCTACCTTGATGGATGCTCAGATATGTGATACCTGATATATGTCATGAACAAAAAAGAATCTATGCATCATAATAACTCTGTCATGACCTGGCTCATTGTCGTGACCTATCATAACACTAGTTCTATTGTCATAAAATATAAAAAATATGAACCATAATAATACCATACAAAACATAGTCCTGATTTAGTATCTATCAACTGCCATAATATGTCTTGGCCCACTATTGCAACCTATCTTAACACTAGTTGAGTTGTCATCCTACATGTACTCATAGGTTCCAACAACTCTACAAACATGTCGTAGCGATCTTTTAAATATAAATAATTATGAAATTTGGTCAAAGCAGACTGATGTATTTTGTTAAGAATTAATGCTCTCTAGGTTCTAAAAAAACTCAGGAGTACCATTGGTGTGTGCTCATGTGATCAATGTTACAACTACTCAAATTTTGATCTTTAAATCACCAAGTGCATTTGAATTTCTCTTCACTAATGTAATAAATTTAATGTTAAAATTTTGACAAACCTATTTCAATATTGTTTTCTAATAAAAAATAGTTAATATAGAAATATTACAGAACCTATGCACTAATATGTATAGGTTAGTTAATTGTCTATAAACACAGTATCTCTAACATTTTCATGATAAAGATCCAATTTTTTTGGAAAGTCTACAATTGTTAATATATGGGATTAAGAGAGAAGATTTCATGGGAGACCGAACTCCTGGGAGGGTGGTAAATCAAGGCACCAACTGATATTCAAACCCGGGTCCCTTTGTTAGGGGACACCGTTCTTGACCACTTGAGCCACTCCTTGTCAGCTACAATTGTTAGTATATGTTTTTGTTTATAGTGCTCATTTGGAATGCATTACCAACTAATTTATCTGTTCCTTCCTCATATGACCATTGCCTTCCATTCTATTTTCAAAAGCATGGCAGTGACATGATTCTACTATCAGTAGTAGTCCTCCCCCACCAACTTCCTCCATTGCTATCTTATTATTTGACTTGCAACTCTATTTCCCATTCTCCCCTGACATTTTTCCCCATCTTACCACCATGTAGTAGTATAAGGGAAGGAAATATGGGGATGTGAAGGTAAGAGGAGGAAAAAAAAGCAAATGTTTATGTGAAGTCGGAAAAAGACAATGCAGATAGAGAGGAAAGGCATCGACAATGATAAATTAAGAGAGAAACACAGTGGCATCAAGAGGAGCATGAAGGTGGTTGTAGAAGAGTCATCTTCCCTCTGAGGTTGTGGAAGGAACCTTCAAACATTTTTTGGGTGATGCATGGCATATTGATTAAGATGCCAAAATAATCATGATGTCAGCTGCAACTACTTTCTCTTCTTTGTGAATCTTACATGTCCTAAATTCATCTGAATCTCTCTAGAAACATCTTTATCAAAGACAACATATGCGGATTCAAGAACATGAAAAATATCATTGACATCAAAATTTCCAACAAGTGGGAAAGAACTATGGGATCTCTAAACATTCTCATCTTCAAGAAAATTGTTAGTGGGAAGGAGATCACCTATATGTTCATGATGTTTTAGTGGTCTTCTATGGATGTTGTCATTCACTATAGGTGTTGGATTCAACAATACTAGGAAGAGATTCCTCAGAAGTATTAAGACTATCTACCATTTAGAATACCATAAGAGATTTCCTACTCAAATAGTAAAGTAATAAAATAAGAATATTAAAACAATAAATAGGGTTATATGTTAAGCTAGTATATTGAATCATCAAATAGCCTGTAGGGTGGAAACAATTCCCCACATGTACTCCTCGATAATTCATGAATGAAAGAATAACATACCATTATGCCTCCCTATCATAGGTAACTGTCCAAGGCTTCACTACCATTGATTCAGTGGCTAAATGTTTGACCAAAAGTACAACATTATTTATGTATAACTGGACACCGATCCATCAATAAACAAGAATGCTTTCTTTGTCTTGAGACCACCATTCCATCATGCATAAGACCGCCACATTCCCATGAGCATAGAATACTTGTCTACCTTCAATATGATAATCAAGAAAAAATAAAATCACATAATCAATTATTTACACAAAAAATATATTACTTATTTAAAGAAGCACATCAAAATGAAACTTAAAATTTCATATATTGTTTTTCTTAAAATGAACTCACTAGAAAAGAATTGAATTGTACTTAGAAGCAAAGATGCAACAACTTTATACACAATATAGCAAGAGCAAAAAACTTAACTATATTAGTAAAAAAATAAGTTGGAAGGAATTGTAGTGGGAGGAAAATAAATCATCTTTAGCTAAAGGAAAAACTATAAGACTGAGCTAAACTAAATAAAAGTTTGGTACATCTACATAATTGGTGAAGTTAATCGTCAGTTTAGAAGTGACCTAAATGAATAAAAGGGAGCATGAATATGTGAATTCAAAGTACCACTAAATATTTAAAAATTTTAAAGATGTGTGCATACAATTTGTAAATAAAGATGTGTGCATACTATTTTTAAGCATGTAAATATTAATTCAAAGATAAAGTCTAGCTATACATTCTTAATAGTGAGAAAAGACACCAAATTGGTTAAAAATTCACCAACCTTTAAGTTTCCTATCAAGCTCCCATGGACATTAAACTACAATAATCAATGTGGTTATATATTATAATACAACAGCCTAAAAAGATATTGAATTATGGTGATCAAGACAGACAGTCAATGTTTAATTGTAGCAAAAAGATAGCTATAGTTAAGGTTATGACACAATCCATAACATGTCTACACTATTATGTTGATCTTCCATGTTGTTAAATAATTACTTTTATTTGTTCAAGAATACATTATTGGTTAAACAATTGGTTGTTTTTCAAAATTATTTTGTGTATATCGGTATGGTTTCATGATGGTATCTCCTATTTCGATCATCAACATTTTGTTATTGATGGAAGATATATTAATATATTGTTTTCATATAACTAACGAGCATAATACAGATAAACATAAAAATGGAGTCAGGTGCTAAAAATGTTTCCAAAAAGATGAATTTTGAAAATGGATTTGAGAGTCCTTCTATGATGGTTTTCAATGAAATAGAGAGAATGAAAGCACATTTCGCATAAATCCAATTTACCTATGTCCATAATTATCAAGGCTCGTGTCTAGATGGGCATCAAAGTCGAGTTGGATGCGCCAAAGAGATGGCACCCAGATGGTAAAAGTATTGATGTAAGACCATGAGGTCTCAAGTTCGAAACCCCCCGACCACGGGATGAATGAATGGCCAATGTTTTTAAAAAAAAGTTGATTTGGATGCCAAATATGTTACCAAAAAGATCAATTTTGAAAATGGAGTTGAGAATCCTATTGTGATGGTTTTCAATGGAAATAGGAATAAAAGCACACTTCCCATAAATCTAGTTTCCCATGATGTCAACAGGGAAGGAAACCTTTATGCCCCATGATCAATTGACCTTGTTTTAGGGATATAATGTGGCTTTGTTTTGTTTTTTATTCTTATCTTTCAAGCTAGTAATCATGATGTAATCAATACTATTGTCTAGATGAATTTCATTGTCAATTGTAGTGTCTTAACCATTTCTTTGTAAAATAGGGATATAGAGACTAACATGTCTTGTGCAGCCCCAATGGGAAAAAATAAATGTTCTTTAGTATGGAGGTATAGGGTATTTGAGAGGGGGTGAGGCTAAACACTTAATGAGATAATAACTTTAGATAGGAAAAAACACATAATTTCTATTCCTCCCAAAATTTTAGGTATTCCATGCCCCTTTCTTGCGCTAGATATTTCCTGAAAAATTGTATGATGAATGATGCCATGAAGAAATTTTCTTAATGTTATACCATATCCTAGGAGGATGGAGATTCACTATCATAGACGACCCCATAATGGTAATAGGAAACAATTCCATGCATGTTGCATATGCCAATACCCAACAAATAGTCACAAGAATCCTCAAGATGCGTCTTACAACTAGATATAATAGTGGGTTAAATGGGACTAAGTTGGCATGAAGGATGCCTAACGTCTTAGAAGGAGTATGCAATGTCAGTCTTGTATCAAATGAACTATTTTGTGGGTTTTTAGTATGGATTAATAATCAAAGTAGCTTAGAAACACTATGTATCATCTTGCTTAGGTGGTTGGTAAACTATGGAAAATAAATGGGATGGTAAATCTAACATTTATAAGGCACTAATATTGGTGGATATCCACCTTGTTTGGTTCGACCATGTTGTCATTGACAAAAGTTGTGATTGATTCAGTAGCGGAGTCAGAATAGTGGTGGAAAAATTCATTGGTAAGGAGGTTTGCATTTGGCAGTACTCTCATGTTTGTACCAACAAGGTCCATCTCATGCCATTAAACAATGTGAGGTAGAAAACTAATATGAGGTTACTATGGGTTATTCTTCCAGGTTGTAGGTCGTTAGGTAGAGGGAAATTTTGATGTTTTAGAAATAGGGGGAACATAAAGCCAACTACAAGTGCCTAAACTGACTTGTCATAGTCGAACCTTGGGGGTTTCTAAAAATGTAGAGTTATGTATATCATTGAGAAATTACAATTCATTACCTCATCAACAAAAATAAACAAAAAATACAACAACAAGTGCGACCAATCAAGGAAATTTGATCCTTCATATTTAAGTAATAGGTGGAAGGCTGACCAATATTTATTTTGTAATAGGATAATATCCATTTTCACATGAATCTAATCATCATTCAAGTTTGAGTCATTTGACACATGAGTCAAATTGTTTATTTCAAACTTTGAATGGCCATTACTTGCTTATGTGATAGCTTAATAATTAGGATCTGGATCTATAAACCTATGGGTTATTCAAAGTAAACTAGAAAAAAATCTCAAAGAGGATTTCTGAAATATAAACAACCACCATTATGAAAAAATCAAGAGTTAAAAAATCAACTAATTTTGATATGGCTCAAGAATATTTATAAGGCTCACAATAAAGATGTCAATGAAACCACCATCATGAAGGATATTAATTGTTATATCAAAACAAATGTATCAATTGTTATACTTAAATAACCTCATGAAGAAGAAAATACAGGAGCTAGTTAGCAAGAATCCAAACACATAACCATAGTTAATTATATATAGAGAAGATCATGATCACATTGTATTGGTTGTTCTAGTCCTAGTAATCTCAGGAAAAACTCAAGGGGTGGAAGGAACTTAAAAAATCGACACTCACCATTATTGTGTCATGATGGCAAAACTAAGATCACAAAACCAACACAATAGATGAACTAATGTGTTTGGAGTTAGGATACATACATTGTCTCCAGTGTTGACATGTGGAGACAACACAATCAAACATGATGTATGAGGTATATAAGTACAATGAAGAAAAGAAAATAAAGTTGTTGAATTATTGGAAAGAATTAAAAAAAGAAGGGTCTAGGAAGCTCTCGAGTCACCTCCAAAGAATACATGGATCATTCCTATGCCCGCGTGAGTACAAATTTAGGTCACCAATTATTATTGTGGACCACAACCGCCCATGGGTTGAGAAGGGAAATGGTCCCAATGCAACGATGTTCGTATCTCATGAATCATTCAAGGAAGGTGTAGCTTGAAGAAATCACCTTCATGTAGGCCTAGAGATAGGGTGTGAGGTTTTCAACCATGATCAACTTGATATCAATTTGAGGGGTGTGAAAGTGCAGACAATGCATTGATAGGGGAAGATGTATACTTGGGTTAACGATGCTCAAGAGGGAATTGTCTATCCATGGGACTTGTTTGAGTGGTTTCTAGAATAGGAGATGGATAGAAGAGGGGATTGAAGAACTTCTTATCTAGTTGGAGGTAGGGTTCATGCTTCAAATATGTGTTTAGAATCTCCAGGGTGGTCTAAGGGATGCAAATTGCATGAAACCATTATAGAATGAAGATGATATCATGTAGATATGACAACTACAGTGAGGTGTCTACTATATCAAGGAGATGACATTAGATTCATCCTATCCACATCTATCAGATCCAATCAAACTATGTAGTGTGCAAAACTAACAAAATCCATCTGAAGCAATATCATGATGGTAACCCATATATAAATTGCAACTTTGATCAACACCTTCATACATTAAAAGATACCTATCATGCCCATACACAGTCTCATTAACTCAGTATTAGACACAAAATGGAACAACACGACTCATCATAAGACATGGAAACTCGTAGGTTCCATATGCATAAAATTTTGTTCTAGAAGATAGTCAATGTGCCCTACAATGTGATGTCAATTTAATGTGTTCATTGAGTAGTGGTGCAAGAAGGTACAAATGCCTCTATAGATTTGTTGGCAAAGGTATGAAAAGCCAAATGCATCTCCAAATCATTATTGACCTTGAATGAGAGATTATAAATATCAAATCACATATAATAAGAAGGCAATATTTGTCTCTAACATGGCTTCTTAGAACATGGTCTGCAATAAGAAATAATTGTTTAGTATATGTCATGAATGGACGATTAAAAAATCTCTGTCATGAACATGCAAGTCGCATACTCCTTGATTTCAGTAGACCACACAAGTAATATGTCATTATGCTAATCATTAGAGGCAACAATAAGTGTGAATGAATTGATACTTGAAAATACAAGTATATTTATAGATATTTTTTCACATGGAGTATGCACCTTTATATATAGGGGAGATATCCTCTTTACAATAAATACAATGAATGTGTGAAAGAAACTGATAATCAACAGTATAAATATAGTCAAAGGTCAACAATATACATATGGTCAATGTTAACATTAACTAATAATCAATCCATAGATTAATTGATAATTAATTAATATTAACACCCTCCTCAAACTCAGGGTGGATCAAGATGCAAAGTTTTTGAATAAGCTTGTTGTGATTTGATACAGTGTGTGTTTTTGTGAAGAGGTATGAAATCTAATATATGGAGTTTATGAAGGAGAGTGTGATGCTTCCAACTAGGCACTTTTCTCTGATAAATTGACAACCTATCTCTATGTGTTTAGTCCTATCATGAAAAGCTAGATCACTAGCAATTTAAATGGCATCTTGTTGTCACAGAACATAGGTGTAGCCTTTGAAATGACAACTCCCATGTCACTTAGAATCCAACAGATGTGCATTATTTCTTGAGTGATGTCATGTATTACTCTATACTCTACCTCAGTGGAAGAAAGAGATACAACATCTTGTTTCTTGCTTCTCTATGACACTAAAGAATCACCAAGAAGAAGACAAAAAATAGTGATGGAGCATCTAGTGGTTGGACATCCAACCAATCAGCATCAGTTTATGCATGTAGGATAAGGTCAGAGGATGAGCTCATAAGTAGAGACCATGTGATTGTTCCTTATATGTAGCGTATGATACTGAGTACAACAATATAGTGGACACTCTAGGGAGAAGATAAGAATTGTGACACAATGCTAACAACATGTTGAATATAAGGCTTAGTGATGCACAAGTATAGTAGTTGTCCTAGTAGCTGATGATACCTTGTGGGATCAGGTAATGGCTCACCATCAGTTGAACACAATTCTACATGAAGGTTAAGAGGTGTGTTTGCATCCTGTAAGTCTGATATTTTGGCACGCTCAATGATATTTGTTGCATACTTTATTTGAGAGACTAGAATTCCTTTCTGGCCATGAGCAATCTACAGGCCTAGAAAGTAGTGAAGTTGTCCAAGGTCCTTCATATGAAATATTTTAGCAATATAATGTTGTAACTCATTGATTCCTTCTGCATCATCTCCTGTGATGATCATGTCATCTACATACAGGAGTAGGATGACCCTCCCTCGGTATGTATGGTGCACAAATATTGAATAATCATATGAGCTTTGGGTGTAACCTGCACATGTGATAGCTTGTCTGAAGCATTCAAACCAAGCCCTGGGTGTCTATTTGAGTCTATAAATGGCTCGACGTAGAAGACAAACATGAGATTCAGGTACAACTAGTGCTAGAAGTATATCCATGTATATGGTTTCTATGAGTTCCCCATGTAGAAATGCATTTTGCACACCCATCTGGTATGAAGTCCAATGATGGGCTGCTACAACAGCAAGAAGAGTTCTGACAGTGGTCATGTGAGCAAATTGAGCAAATGATTATTCATAGTCTATGCCATATTCCTTAGTTAAGCCTCTATCAACTAGGTGTGATTACTATCTATGAATCATGCCATCAGCCTTGTGTTTGATTTTGTAAAGCCACTTACAACTGACAAGTGAAGTACCCACGGGTAGAGGAACAAGATCCCAAGTGTGGGTGTGTTCAAAGGCCTGGAGCTCTTCTTGCATAGCCTTCTTCCAGTGTAAAGAACTAAAAGCTTCCTGATATGAATATGGAACAAGATCTGTATGAAGAGAAGTTAGAAAACTTCCATATTCTACAGAGTAACATGTGACTATTGAATGAGCATAGAACGAATTTGGCCAATTTCCACATTGAGATCTTCTTGGACCCACATTAATGTCACTAGAAGAAAGGTTTTGCACAACATTGGGATCATACTCACATGTCATGTTATTACATGATGTATGAGGGTCAATATTGGTAGCCTTAATGCCTACTGGTGGTGATGTGACAAGAGGCTCAACATGGGTAGCCTCAATCCTAGTGGGAGGTTCAATAAGGGTAGACTCAAATTAAATGTGAAGCTCCATATTGGTAGTTTCAATCTTGGGATGTGTGGTGGAACTCGTTGTGATAGTAGATTCCTCATGAGGGATGGCGATGAATTCATGAAGCAAGGAGTGATCTATGGTGATGGAAGAAGGTGTATACTCAAGGATTGTAACATGCTTTTCTATGAACAGATAGTGGGCAATAGGGTCAAAACAATGATACCCTTTTTGTTCGTCATTGTATCCTAGGATGACACAACATGCAGATCGTAGCTCAAGTTTGATTCACTCATGTTGGGGAAAAATGACAAAGCAAGTGCAACCGAAAACATGTAAGTGCATGTAGAATGGTGGTAGATTGTAGAGTTTTTCATATGGTAAGACCCCTCGAAGGATTTGAGTGGGCATGAGATTAATGAGATAAGTGGATATGAGGATGGCCTCATACCAGAAGCATTATGGAACGCCATAATTAAATGAGCAAAGAATGTGTGGTTTCAAGAATGTGTTTGTGCTTCCTCACTGCAACACCATTTTGTTCATGGGTATAAGGACAACGATGTTGAAAAATGGTTCCTTGGGATTTAAGATCTCATGCATGGTAGTAGATGTGTACTCCTTTGCACCATATGCACAGAACACGTGAATGACTTTATTGTTTTGGGTCTAAATTCTATTTAATATGGAAAATTGGTTCCTTGGGATTGAATATATCATGCATGGTAGTAGATGTTTACTCTTTTGCACCATCTACACAGAACACATGAATGATTTTATTGTTTTGGGTCTTAATTCTATTGGTAAAATATTGGTATATGTGTGGAACTTTAGACCTACTGCGCATGAGGTAAATCCATATGCATCATGTGGCATCATCAAATAAATTACATAATATTGGAATCCACTTCTTGAGGTAATTGAAACAGCCCCCCAAATATCTGAATGAAAAAGTTAAAAAAGAATACTACTTTTATGCAACAAACTCAAATTTCAAGGTTTTATAATTCAACATATGAATTTGATATTTTGGTGAATCCAAATGATCCAAAATTTTGGCATGAATCTTATAATTATTTTTTAGTCCTATGGTTGAAATTTGAGAATTTTTGGAGATTGTTTTAATAATTATAAAATTTTATTGGCCAAAAATGAAAATTTTAAAGATATTTTTACTTAGATGGTGAAATGAATTTATTTTTTAATGAGATTTGGTGTAAGAGTTTTAATGATGGTATTTTAGCTTGATATAAAATTTCAAACCAAATGCAACTCGTTTGATGGGTCAAATAAAATAAACAAGAACTATAACCGAACTGAATTTGATGGTTCAAATCATTTACATTATTTCAATAAACGATAAAACTTTCATATTTTGAGATTCATTTGTACGAATAAGGTGAAATTTTAAATGGATCCTTTTGTTATAGTTTTGTTTTTTGATAAATTTTAAAAAATGTTATTAAAATTAAGGATGTCTAATTAATTGTAGTTCTTTATAATTTTTAAATAAATAGACAAAATTTTATTCATTATTGATAATTATTTTTATCAAACTAAACTTGAATTTATCTATCACCTTATAAGTTAACCCTATGTGAACTTTCGTGGATAGGAGAATTCATATGACGACTTCAGAAGTTCATGTTTGACAATAATCTGAAATAAGATATCTCATGGTCATATTCAACCTTAGAAAAGGGTATCCAAAGCCCTAGTTAACCAGATCTCTCTCGTTGTTGCTCTATTTATCCTAATATTAGGGGCATTGGATAAGTATTAAGAACCCACACTAGATCCATGCATATCTTCTTGATAAAGTTCATGTCTTCACTGAGGTTCAGAGCTCCAGACATAGCGCCACAATGGAGGTTGCGGACCTCGAAAATGCTATCCCCATATCTAGTTAGTTGTGAATAGACCTTACTTTGCCTCCACCAAGCTCCCAAACACAAAATTGACACCTCGAATCTCTCTTGTTCCCCCAAAATTTGTTATCTTTAAATAGAGCTGGTGAGGTACTATAGTAGCCATGGGTATTATTCATCACCGTCCTCTCTCTCTTTGCAAGGTATATGCACACACTCTCCCTACAAGATTCATATTTTCATCATATCTTCTTCATCTGATGTCAAAAATATGCAAAAATATAGTATGTTTTGATTGCAAGAACGTGCCAGACACAATCAAATAACTTTCAACACCCGATTCATGATCTTTTTCCAAATGATATTTATCTAATGATCTTTTGTTGTGACTTTATGAAATCTTGATCATATTATAATGAAATCTTCTGGAATTAGTTTTGGATATCTTGTATTTATTTTATTTACTCTACTTTTTATAATGGTTAATTGATCTAACACTAAGATTATGATTCTAGGTCTATGGACATATCATGATGTTAATGTTTCATTCTGTAAAATCTAGATCTAGTAAAAATGATATCTAGATTCACTTTATATCCATATGATACTTTTGCTCATGAAATTGGAACATAACTTTTCAATCTTGATCTTTTGATTATTGAACCTAATAAATGTCAAACCTTGTGATATAATCTATCTATGATCATGAAATACTATTTTGTGGAAACCTCTATATTAGTCTTGATCTAAAAGTTGATCAATGACCTTGACCTTGGGTAAAGTCCTACTATGAGCTAAGTATGGATCTTGATACAAATCTTTATAATCTCAAGAAACATGAAATCATGATCATTATGTGATACCACTTAAGGATCCCTAATGTTGGTACTTGTGACCCCCTATTATTGACTGGAATACTAATGCATGAATACCCATTAATGTGCTATGGCTTGACTTTGACCTTCCTTTTACTCTCACTATCTTACTCTAATCTTCAGTAGAAGGTACAATAATATACCTCCTCTTTGAACAAACTAGTGGTATTGATGATACTTTCATGTACCTCTTGAAAATGTATACTTTGTTATGTATTTTTTTGATCTACCTCGTTCCCTATTGGGTAGTCTTATGATTTTCTATATTATAGTTTGTATCAAACTTGAAACATATATGATATTGCCCATTATGGCTGCCAATATTTAAATTGTTGATATTCAGTACAAGCGACCTCCTTATCTGGAGGGTGGAACTTGCACATGTTGTTGACCTCGTCCCCTTTATGGATAGATGAATCTTGGTGACCTCCCCCATCTCGTAGGGGCGATGGAGCCACATAAATCTTAGCATGCTCTGAATAACAACATAATGGGAAACTCATAATAAAACATGTCGAACAAATACTGTCTTGAAACCTCTTGTTATTTATTTGAATATGGATATAAAACTATTTTACTTGTTTCAAATAGTGTACCATTCAACTAAATTGATTGGGTCATGATCTTTGATTTAGGCAAACAAGATGAATCAATATGAGGAATTGACTAAATATCTTCTTCTCCTGATAAACTCAGATGATATGGATAAATCTACATGATCGTAATCGAGTTGGTTAGTTCTTTAAATCTTTTTTTATGAGTTATCAATTCTTATTGTATATGACAGTGTGTGAGATCCATTTGGGCAACCTAGGGATAGGCGCTTCAATCCATTTACCACTATTTAGGAAGTGGGATTGGTATTGGGGTAAGAATGGTTCCATGAGAGTTGGTGTCAAAGCATACACACTCTCATATGCATCAAGTAAATAATATCTCGAGTCCTTTGAACCCAAAAAACCCTAAAGACACTCTACCTGGCCAAGCAGATCCAGAAGAGGTTTTCTTTAACCCTAGAGAGTCATCTTTTCTCAAAGGATTATCCCTACCACCTATTATAAAATAGTAGGATGACTTCGCATCTTCCCATCTTTGATAGAGTGTCTTGACTCGACATGTACTCTCCCTATTTTCGGGTATGATGGGTTATCAATTAAAATATGACTATCATGCCACAATCTGGTCTTGAATTGAAATCCCTAATTGATACATGAAATTACTCTTGAATCTAATGTGCTCATATGTAAACTATAATCAAACTCAATATCACCAAATTGAATCATGTGCTTTCTATGTTTGAGGTAATTTTTCATGTGGTGAAATAAGGTGGAACTCATGTTTTAACATCTCATGGTTGATGACATGCTTATTGATTGAACCTATGTTGCTCATATTTTTGATCAAACCTCAAGCTTGATTAAGCACATCTTTCTCTATTGATATGTTTCATGCCCCATACCTTGATATGGCGATGTCTTTGTACCCCTATATCTTGATGTGAAGATTGGTTACAAGAAGAAACTTTCCTATGTGGCTAAATTCCTAGAAAGAGCTAAGTCTAGATCATTAATCAAGTCTCAATACCATGGTAATAAAATTGATTGTTGATATCACAAATGTTGCTCAAATGTTTCTTGAAAGTTTCTCAGATATTTGATATGGATGAATGATCTTTCCTAAGGTCTAAATGGGAGTCAAAACCCTATCTTTGTAATATTTGGACCTATGACCTTCGACTATTGATATTGATGTACAAATCTTGAAACTTGATTATGGATCTTAATATTGGTGTGACTCATATAATCACCCTATGTGGATCTTGAGATCACCCTTTATATATGACTAGTATTATGTCATATCCAAATTTATAAAAAAATTACTATGTGGATTCACTCGATTTATGATATGACTCTCATATGGACTAGGGTGGGACCCTGCATTCATTTTGAGCATGAAATCACGATATTGAAACATGATGTTTGTCTTGAATTTTTGAAATGAAATCTCTATCATGGATGTGTAACCCCACCTAAGATATGCAGAAGTTGGGATCCTGAGGTGTTGGGGTTATTTTACTTTTGACCTAAGAACTCTATTCATTTAATTTAAGATATGATCATTTAAATTTTTGACCTTTGAACTCATATCTTGAAGATATTCGCTCAGTGATAATTTTGAGGATGGTAATGTCGAATATATGCATAGGGTTAATTTCCTAAAAAATTGACTTAGGTCTAAATCAATCACCCACCTTGGGTATACTTGATGAAGAAATTAATGTTGAAATATTGAAATATTACTATATTTTTTGTGTATGAGTGAATGACCACACGTGTTGTCTAGATAGGGAGTAAAACCCTAGACTTGAATTTTTGGAACCCAAAACATTTGAATATTTGAATATTGATTCTTAAACCACAAACTTTTGAATATTATATTGAGTCCTTTAAACCCAAAAAAACCTAAAGCCTCTCTACCTCAAAAAGTTGATCCAGAAGGGGTTTTCTTTAACTCTAGAGAGTCATATTTTCTCAAAGGATTACCCCTAGCCACCTATTAAAAAGTAGTAGGATACTTCACGTCTTCCCGTCACTGATACATTCGTTCTGATCTTGAATTGATATCCCTAATTGATACATGACATTACTCTTGAAGGTAATGTACTCATATGTAAACTTTATGCAAACTCAATATCACCAAATCAATTATCAGTGCTTTCTATGTTTGAGGTAAATATGTCATATGGTGAAATAAGGTGGAACTAATGCTTTTAAACTTCATGGTCTATGAGGTCCCTATTGATTGAACCTATGTTGCCCCTATTTTTGATCAAACCTCAAACATCATTAAACACATCTTTCTCTATTGATATGTTTTAGGCCCCATATGTTGATCTGACTATGTCTTTGGACCCCTACATCTTGATGTGAAGATTGCTAACAAGAAGAAACTTTCCTATCAATTATTATGTCTCTTTATAAGATTCAATTTTGAATTATATGAAGTCTTGACCACACATGATTATGCTTAACTTATTGAGTTCCCAAATTGACTTCTCTATTCGCAAAAGACATCCCATCCTTAATCTATGAGAGGAAGAGATCTATGTTATAATCTAAAGTTTGCAAAACTATGGAATATGGTTTCCCCCATGATGACCTTCATATTTGATCCAATGACCTTGTTAAGTACGATTTGATAATTCATACTCCCTATTTTTTGTTATGATCAACATTTAGTGACTAGGAGCACAAATGGGATTGATTAGGGTGGTAGTTGCCTTATGACTCCCCCAATCTTGGTCACATCATTATTTATGACTATCTCTAAAATTGTCATCTTCATGATTATTTCGAGTTTGGAAAGGTAACCCCTTTCATCCAATTTTGATTCCTTGACCTAAGACTACAATAGGTCGGGTCTATGAAAATAATGATTTTTTATATCTTGAATCCATATTTAAATACAATGTTGACTATAGTTTGTGGCTAAATTCCTAGAAAGAGCTAAGTCTAGATTGTTCATCAATCTCAATACCATGGTAATAAAATTGGTGATTGATATCATAGATGTTGCTCGAATGTTTCTCGAATATTGAATATGGATGAATGGTCTTTCCTTAGGTCTAAATGGGAATCTAAACCCTAGATTTGAAATGTTTGGATCTATGACCTTCGACTCCTAATATTAATGTCCAAAATCTTGAAACATGATTATGGATCCTAATATTGGTGTGACTCATATAATCACCCTATGTGGATCTTGAGATTACCCTTGATATATGACTAGTATTCCCACATTCCCAAATTTATGAAAAACAATTACTATGTGGATTCACTCGATTTATGATATAACTTTCATGTGGACTAGGGTGGGACCCTCAATTGATTTTGAGCATGAAATCACGAGATTTAAACATGATCTTTGTCTTGAATTTTTGAAATATGAAATCGATATCATGGATGTATAATAGCGTACCCTTGTGGAGTGTACGATGTGTGGAAGTTGAACAAACACCAAGAGAACTAAGATAGTCATCTTAGGAGGATGTTTTATCATGAGCTATGTGGAACTTATGAACTATACAAGGTAGGGTTTGATAACCAAGAGAATGAGCTCTGAGTTTCCTTGATAAAGTTATTGTTGATCATAAGTGAATGACCTAAACCCATGGTAGAATAGGAATGAGTAACCCTAATCATGAATCACGAAACATGATATTCTAAACATCATGCTCTTAACCCTTGATCCAATATTGATGATTTAGGATCTAACTCAAAGAGTTGACCTACTACTTGTTGAGATCTATTCTCAAAAAACCTTGGTGAAAGGTACGCTATTATATCTCCTCTTTGGTTGTATTGAAGTATGTATCTCTTGATTGTATATTTGGTATGTAATTTGGTTGAGATAGTGTTCCCTATTGATTAGGATTCGATATTTCTTATATTATATTTTGAGAAAAACTACAAAACATAAATGATATTGCCCATTATGGTTCCCTGTAAATTGATAATGATGATGATGTTGATAATGTTGATAATGTTGATATTGAGTGCAAGCGACCTCCTCATTCAAATGTGGGAACTTGTGCATTGGCTTCCTACCTCATATGGAGAGAAGGATCCTAGTGACCTCCCCCATCGCGTTGGGGTGATGGAGTCACACAAAGTATATAAGCATGCTTCTCGATTATATCATAATGAGAACTCATAATAAAAAGTGAATTGTTTGAAATAAACACCTTGTCGAATAAATGTTGGATTTGGAAAATCAATTGTTATAATTTTCTTGAATATAAGTCCCCCCAAGTATACTCTTTTGCTAAAAACCATTTTACTTGTTTTATATAGCGTATCGTGCAATTGCATTGACTTTGTGTCTTGATTTTCTTAATTTTAGGCAAAACATTAGAACTTGAATATATCACTTCTGCACTCTATATACTCTGATGACAAGGATAAATCGGCAATATCTCCTTATTGGGTTAGTGTTCTTTAAATATCCAATTTTTTTTGAGTTATTATTTCTTATTGTATATGCCAGTGTGTGAGATCCTATCAGACCACTCAGGGACGAGCGCTTCAATCCTTTTACCATTGTCTAGGCAGTGGGATTGGGTTTGGGGTAAGAATGGTTCCATGACATGATCTATCTTCTAGACATTTATTTCCTAGTGTTAATGTTGCTTCTATCTCTCTTGAAAAGGATTGATATTTAACTAAAGATTTATGTCTTGAGGCAAAGACATGCAGAAGCTAGGACCATAAGGTGTTGGGATAATTGTACTTTTGACCCAAAAACTCTATTCGTTTGATTTAAGATATGATCATCCAAAATTTTGACCTTTGAACTCAGATCTTGAAGATGTTGACTGAGTGATAATTTTGAGAATGGTAATGTTGAATATATATGCATAGGGTTAATTTCCTAAAACTAACTTAGGTATGAATCATTAACCCACCATGGATATACTTGATGAAGAAATTTAATGTTGAAATCTTCAAATATTGTTAGATTGATGTTTATGGATGAATGACCACACGTGTTGTCTGGATAGGAAGTAGAATCATAGACTTGAATTATTGGAACCTCAAGTTTGAAATATTTGAATCTTGGTTCTTGAATCACAATTTTTCTAGATCATGACCTTATTTGATCCATGATGGATAATCTCAACTATCATTCTCGACCTTTACTTGATACATGACTTGGAACTATTATATTTAGACTCTAGTTGATAAATACAAGTTTAAAAGTGACATTTGATTCCAACAGGATAATAACTTTTAGGACAAAACATGGATTTGATAGTCCCAATCGTTGAGGTTATTTTTATTTAAATTTTGGGGACAAAATTTCTTTTAAGGTGGGAAGGATGTAACAAAACATGAATTTGATATTTTAGTGAATCCAAATGATCCAAAAGTTTTTCATGAATCTTATAATCATTTGTTAGATCTATGGTTAAATTTGAGAATTTTGGAGATTGTTTGAATAATTATAAAATTCATATTGGCCAAAAATAATATTTTTTGGAGATATTTTTACTTAGATGGATAAATGAATTTATTTTTAAATGAGATTTGGTGTAAGAGTTTTTATGATGATATTTAATCTTGATATAAAATTTCTGATCAAATGGATCATGTTTGATTGGTCAACTAAAATATACAAGAGCTATAATCAAACTAAATTTTGTGGTTCAAATCATTTACATTATTTCAATAAAATGGTAAAACTTTCATATCTTGAGATTCCTTTGTATGAATAAGGTGAAATTTTAAATGGCGCCTTTTAGTTATACTTTTTATTTTTATAAAATTTGGAGAATTTTATTAAAATCAATGATGTCTAATTCATTAACAATTCCCTAACATTTTTACATAAATTTAGGGAATTTTAATTAATTATTGATAATTAATTTTATCAAACTAACCTAGTGTTTCTCTAGAACTTTATATAACTTAACCATGTGTGAACTTTCATGGCTAGGACAATTCATATGATGGCCGCAAAAGTTCATGTTTGATGGCTATCTAAAATAACATATCTCATGATCATCTTCAACCTTGGAACATGGGTATCGAAAGCCATAGTTAACTAGATCTATCTCATCACAGATCTATTCTAGTATTGAGAATTCATACCAAATCTATGCATATATTCCTTATAAAGCTCATGGCTTCATTGAGTTTTGGAGCTCTAAACATAGCGCCGCCATGGTCGTTTCAGACCTCGAAATTGCTAACCCTAGATCAAGTTAGCGGAGAATAGAATTTACTTCAAATCCACAACCTCCTACACACAAACGACACCCCATATCACTCTTTTTTCCCTAAAATTTGTTGCCTTTAAGCAACCTCTATAAGGAATTGTAGCAGCCATGATACTGTTCATCACCACCCTCTCTCTCTCTCTTTGCAAGGTATATGCACACACTCTCTCTCTACAAAATTCGTATTTTCATCATATCTTTTTCATCATATCCCAAGAACGTGTCAAACACAATGAAATTACTTTCAACATCTGATTCATGATATTTTTCCAAATGATATTTATCTAATGATCTTTTGGTGTGACTTTATGAAATCTTGATATTATTTTAATGGAATCTTGTGGAATTAGTTTTGGATATCTTACCCATATCTTATTTACTCTACTTTTGATAATGCTTAATTTATCTAACATCAAGATTATGATTCTAGATCTATGGACCTGTCATGTTGTTAACTTATGATATGTAAAGCCTAGATCTAGTAAATACGATATCTAGATTCACTTTATATCTATATGATACTTTTGCTCATAAAATCGGAATATAACTTTCCAATCTTGATTTTGTGATTATTGAAACTAATAAAGATCAAACCTTGTGATCTAATCTATTTAATATCATGAAATACTATTTTATAGAAATCACTATATTAGTCTTGATCTAAAAGTTGATCAGTGACCTTGACCTTGGGTAAAGTCCTACTATGAACTAATTATGGATCTTGATACCAATCTTTATGCTCTCGAGAAACATGAAATCATGATCATAACAAGATATCACTTAAGGAACCCTAAGTTGGTCCTTGTGACCCACTATTATTGGCTGGAATACTAATGCATGAATACCCACTAATGTGATAGGGCTAGACTTTGACCCTACTTTTACATCAAGATCTTACTCTAATCTTCGGAGAAATGTACACTATTATACCTCCTCCTTGAATAGACTATTGGTATGGATGATACTTTTATGTACCTCTTAAAAATATATACGTTGCTATGTATTTGTTTGAGCTACCTCATTTCCTACTAAGTAGTCTTATGATTTTTTATATTATAGTTTGCAACAAAGTTGAAACATAAATGATATTGACCATTATGAGTGCCAGTAATAATGACTACTAATACTGAGTGCAAGTGACCTTCTCATTCGGAGGGTAGAACTTGTACATGTTGTTGACCTCATCCCTTATATGAAGAGATGAATCATGGTGACCTCCCCCATCTTGTTGCAACGGTGAAGCCACATAAATATAAGCATGCTCTTGATACCAACATAATGGGAAAATCATAATAAAATTTTGTCAAATAAATATTGTCTTGAAACTGCTTGTTGATTATTTGAATATAAGTCCTTCCAAGTATAGTACTTTGATATAATTGTTTTACTTATTTTAATAGCATACCATGCAATTGCATTGATTTAGTCATGATTTTTTATTTGGGCAAACAAGATGGATAAATATGAGAAATTGACTAAATTTCTTCCTCTCTTGACAAACTTTGATGATAAGGACAAATATACAAAATCATAATTTAGTTGGTTAGTTCTTTAAATATTTTGTTTTATGAGTTATTATTTCTTATTGTATATGCCAATGCACGAGATCCATCTGGGCAACCTAGGGACGAGCGCTTCAATCCCTTCACCACTATTTAGGAAGTGGGATTGGGATTGGGGTAAGTATGATTTCATTTCATTTTATAATTTGAGTCTGAAAAAGGAATATCTACAACTTTAGCAAGTTTACAATGGGTGCATTCTTGTAATTGAGTGGAACTGCATATTGAACCAAGAGTGCCTGACTTAACAAGACTACTAAGACAACTTGGAGATATATTTTCTAGTCTATTATGCAATAAATTTGATGAGAGCATTACTCTAACAGAGGCAACATGGGTGGTTTTTGGGATGTAAAGACTAGAAAACATGATATACATCACCCAATCTAATTATAGTCCCAATATCCTGGCCTAAACATGGATCTTGGATAGATCACAAATCTTTATCAAAAATAACTTGCAAGCTAGAATCACAAATCTTTACAACAGATATCAGATTCATATGCAAGTTTGGAACATGCAAAAGTTTGGAAAAAATAAGATTTCCAGGATGATGTATCTAGTCTGATATATATCAATAAGTGAGACATCTGCTATTTCTATTAATGGTTGGTGTAGAGAATACAAATTTCTAAAAATGGAAGAATTTAGAGTCATATGATGTGTGGCATATTAATCCATGATCCAGGGGTTAGAAGTTCTACCATTTTCAAGGAAGATGAAGATTAAGATGCATCTCCGGTGCTTGATGATGTGGATGTGCCATCACTACCCATCTTCATGACTTGACGAAGAATGTCTGTGATCTCTATGATAGAGAGAGTTGCTTTTTTAGTCCCGCTTGCTATGGCAATAGTGCTTGTTTTAATCTGGGCGGTAGCACACTTGGTTCTTTCGTTGTATACCTGATAGAGATTTGGGTGAAGCTTGAAACGTCTCATGACCATGTGACCCTTTTTGTGACAATGTGTACACATTAGATGGTCACAGGATTTTGTCCTTAAAATAGTTGTAGTTGCAAGAGAAATGTAAAGGCTAGACATGACAGGAGGCGGATTGTGTATTGGCCTTGTAGTCTTCATGAGTTGGAGATGAGTTTCATCTGCCACAAGTTCAAGGATGATGGATTATTTAGAAGGGGTCCTTGGCCATTGTATGATGTTGGTTACACACAGTTGAAATTCTAGACAAAGTGCCATAAGAAATTGATTCATTTGAGACTCCTTATTGTGTAGTGCACATGCAGAGCATGAAGGCCTTTCGATGTTGCCAATATGCCAAAGGTTACACATGTGGTCATAGAATTCAGAGATGGAAAGGTCACCTTGTAATGCTTGTGCTGCCTCAATTACATGTTGATATTTGTGAGCATTGTTTGATTGAGTGAATCGGCTCTCAAGATTGGCCCATACGGAAGAAGCAATGGTGTGTTCTTCAAGGATTCCATCTCAAAGACTTATGTGAATGGAATTTATGAGATAGGACATAATCCGTTCATCACGAATCTGTCACTTTATAAATTTGGAGTTGATGAGAACACCCTCTTTTTCATTAGAAGAAAGGTGTTGAGGAAGTGTTTTGGTTGGATCCAGGTGAGAGATGACGTGGTGCCCAAGGAGGTCACCGCAAACAGTTTTCAGCCATGGATACTAATCTTTGGTAGTGTGTAACTGAATTCCTGATGCATGATGTAGGAGGAAATTATTATTGGTATTGTTGGCTTCCATTGTCAAAAAATGGAAAAGAAAATGAGCGGCTGCAAAGTGTTAATGGGAGATGGAATAATAAACCAAATCATAACCTAGATCTGATAACGTGTGAATGAATTAAAACTTGAAAATACAAGTATATTTATTGATATCTTTATACAAGTAGTATGCCCCTTTATATATAGGGGAGAGATCCTCTTTACAATAAATAAAATGAATGTGTGAAAAAAACTGACAGTCAATAGTATAAATACAATCATCCATAAAAAATATACATATGGACAATGTTAACATTAACTAATAATCAATCCATAGATTACTTGATAATTAATTAATATTCACAAGTACTAATCATGAAGGAAAACAAAGTTTAGTGGTAACATCAGGGAGATTTAGGTCTCTCATGTAAGCATCCAACAGTACACAGTTGAAAGACATCAATTTCCCGCGAGTCATTATTATATATTTCATAATAGGGAACACATATCTATTTAAGAAGAGATGATAGTAAGAATGGACCTAATCATTGTTACCATGATCAAATTATAATTTGCAATGAAGCAGTACACCATGAGATAATGTTGAAACAAATAATCCCAAATTAAAATTCATGGTTGGGCCTTATAGATATTCCCTTTGATTTGGTGTCTAAGGAATATTACTTGCCGCATTCAACAACCTAAATATATTTACTGAATTGATATTAACGTCCAATCGTACATAGCACGAGTCTTGGTTGTTATATGTGCAAGATGAATAAAAGGCCATTAATTTAACTTCTTTGCGTAGCGCATTAATACCCACATGATCAACTTACCTAGATAAAAGTTATAGAAGTAATGAAGTTAGAGGAGTCTTATCATTTATGTGGGGATATGTTGAACCAGACTGTTACATAATCAACTTGGGGCATGTTTGGTACTACCAATGAAATCATCAGTATAAAACAAAGATCAACTCTGAAACCATAGTAGCAAGATAATGACAAGGAGGTAGTGTCATCTTCTTACAATATCAACACCAAGACAATCTAGATATATATAAAACTACAATAATTGTTTATAACATTCCTTATCAATCATGATACATTAAGTGCTAGGCAAATAGTTATGACTGCATTAGCTAACTATGCTTGTTGTCAAAACTAGAAATGATAATGATGGTGAGTCTAGTTTGATATCTCACCAACCTGGCATTGCAAGAAACTTTAGTTACATGCCCTTCTCCTAAAGCCAGCACCTTCCATCAAATGTGGTCATGGCCCTTGGCCGGAGATGTATACTCAGTATAATGTATACGTCCTCCATGGATGTTGTGCCGAATGAAGTTTGCTTCGGTCATTGATGAAGATGGTGTAAAGATATGTGGTGAAAGGGGAAACCTACAAATCATACTCCCTAACCCCCACCCCCAACTACCAAATCAGTAATTAGGATTTACATATCCTTTTCCAATCGAGTAATAATTACCAGTCAGGGTCGATGTTGAGAGTAACAATGGCCATGGTTGATTCCCTCAGAGAAGGCAGGTAGGGGAAAAATATGAAACACAACACATTATTTTGGGGATAATTCATACACTACTAAGTTTGCAACCTTCTCAACTACCTCAATAAAACAAACATAGAAAATTGGATAGATAATAATCAAGAGGAAAATGTTTGGAAAGTAGAGCAACAGACTTCTGATCATGAAAGCATAGTTTGGTATAAATCCTTGCAACTATAACACCCTTTGGCTAACAAACAATAGGGAAGGATATTACCAATGCTCGGTTACTCTGGAAACACCTTAGTAGCCAATCCATTTTGAGATTCACCCCTTTCTCACTGCTTGGATCAAGAAACTCTCCAACTTCACTTACTCGGATAGATTGACACAACCCCTTGAACTACAATGTACATGTTTGTGTCACCCGTTACTCAATCACATCATCCTCGACTTCCTTTACTTACACACGAAAGGCACCTGATGCGTACAATGTGTCTAGAAGATGGTGAAGCATGTGTAGTCTATGCACACCATGATCTCCAAGAATGTCTCCTAGTAAATACAGATCATCCTCTACTCATATGTTCCTGCCTACGATCTTGGGATATGGAAGAGGGGTAGGATTTTTAGGGATGAAGATAACATGGAACATAAATGAGTATGAAATGTGGCAGAAGGGAGGATTTTTTCTTTTAAAGAGAGAGGATACTAATATTATTTGGAAAGGGTGCAAAATCAAGGAAAAAGGGGGTATGTGATTGTGAGAGTCATAGTGCATAGTTTTAGCGATAGGACATTCACATCATTTATGATAGAGATGAAATTTGTCCTATATTAAATTTGACAATAGTGGAAAAAAATTATGTTGTCGTCATTCCTGGATCAATTACGAAACACATTTAAGTGGTTGTGAGACTTGATGTTAGTGGTAGAGTTCTTGCAGTGAAAAGATATATAAACTAAAAGATATCCAAACAAGAGACATTGGTTGATTCTACAATAAAAGTAGAGTATATATCTGTATCCAATGCAATAAAGGAATATGGATCAAAAAGTTCATTAATGAGCCTGGGGTGGTTCCTATTATTGAAGTTGCATTGGAGCTTTCTTGTGATAACAATGGATAAATTACACTGCTAAAGAAACTCATATCACATCATTATTCTAAGTAAATACTATGGTGTTTCCATATCATATGAGAGTACATCAAGGATATGTTTAGAATTGAAAAGTACCAATTGAAAGTAATGTTGTTGATCCCGTGACGAAAGCACTTTCATAGCAAAAGCACAATGGTCATGGTAGATCACTAGGAATTTGATTAACACATGATTGACTATAGTACAATTATGTTGGTTGTATCTCCTGAGAAACTTCATATGACGATTAGAGTATCAATACACTATACTGAATTAATAATTAATAAAGGAAATTCCACTTATTGTATTTATTTCGATATTGAGCTAATGGATAAATGTAATTTTCATAGATGCATTTGTTACCCAAATCCTCACTCCTAATGGTTAGAACACCAAAAGCGAGAGGACCCCAGTGTCCTCTATAAAATGGATCACATAAGTATGCTTGAACAAAACCAGAAACAATAGCTAAGTTATGAGACAACAAATCATAAAGAAATGCTAAAATAATACCTTACATAAGATCTTAGGTCCCATATATCAATCCATGTGTATTACATTTGCATGTCGTTAGTTGAAGAGAAGATTATCATAAGCGCAAGCAATGAT
Organism: Alisma plantago-aquatica; assembly: GCA_963693085.1. Classification (NCBI taxonomy): domain Eukaryota; kingdom Viridiplantae; phylum Streptophyta; class Magnoliopsida; order Alismatales; family Alismataceae; genus Alisma; species Alisma plantago-aquatica. The sequence continues at coordinate 943,283,230 of OY856414.1, read as the reverse complement.
CATTAAATGAGATTCATAGTGTTCTTGTTACTTGAAATCATAGAATGGGTACACATCAGCCCAACTGTGTTGAGTATGATATACAAACATATAAAAGCATAGGTTTAAGAGAACACATATTGTATGGAAAAATCATACTGTAATAACAATAAAGTAAAAAACAATACGAAAGATTTTTTTCATTAACATGAAGCGTGTTTTTTGTTTATTACCATTATACCAACAATATCATAAGGTCTTTGAACAACTTCTTATAATAAGGGGTCTATGTGGGTTCTCAAGATGAGCTACCCTATTTTAACATAAGGGACTACACGACTTAACGTGAAGACTTAACCATATTTGTAAGGGACCTCAAGGATGTCTCCGAGAGATAACCCTTATATCAACATGTTTTGCCCTATATTGACAAATCAAGTAGGACACCCTGCTTTGTGTCCTTCCCTAACAATACATGTAGGTGCACAAGGTTGTATAATGAACATCTAATTATGTTTCAACTTTATTCAACATATAATATTCAAGACCGAAACATAGTACTCATAGTGAACATGTACCTCAAACAAGTATATTAATCCAAGCATTTATACTACATCACGATGTTTGATGTTGACATCTCTAATGTTCATACAATCTCATCATCAAGCTACATATTACATCATATATCATTTTGATTTAGGGTGAAACATCCTAGCAATATCAAGGAGGGTTTCATGGATCTTAATAGGTAAATCATAAAATATGACATCGCAACATCCATTTAAGTCATATCGAGTCATTTTCATACGATATAGTCAACATTAGAAAACATAGATATCAAGATTGATGTAACATCATAAACATCATAGAAGTTAGTGATTTGGATCATCAAATCTTATGCGTCATCATTAGGGGCAATACTTGTACAAGGACAGATCTCATATATACTAACATGAACATTAAGTCACATTAAATGTCATGTAATGATCACATAGTTATAAAGTGTTGAAGTGTGTTCCATATAGAATTTTATGGTCACATGGCACAAAGTTACTGATATTGATGGTTAAAATAGATTTTTGATCATTATTGATCCATTTCTCCACAAGAATTTAAGGTCATCATTAAAAGTCTATAAACATCCCATTTAAATGTCACATTTCATATATCAAGTTAAAAATAGAATTCAAGTATGGGAATATTTAATTATTAGCTCAATCATGCTAAAAAATTACTTACTCAAAGGAAACATAATGATTTGGAGTTCATATAATAAATTTGAGCATCAAGGTAATGATCATTGGCATAAATGCCCATATTACATACATTTCATGGTTCACTTCATAAATTAGAGTAAAAAAGGGCTAAACATGATCAAGTTTGATTCATATAGCACAAGATAGCATATTATACTTATTAGGATCATAATAATCAAAATGAAACATAATATGATCATGTTTTAGCATAGAAATCATTGAATATAATAAAAGAGATCAATTTGATGCTATTTTCAATACCACAAGAGTTACTGGAGGAATTAGCTTCTGAAACTAAGTCCATTAATTAGATTTTGTTTCATAGATCAAATACCATTTGTAACATATATTATTTGGTTTTAGAAATTATTTTCTACGAGGTATTGAAGATTATGCATATATTTGAGGAGAGAGAGGGGAGGATCATATACTTAATGGGTGAGGTGACGTGGCCCATTCGGATTGGCTGGAACCAGGTCCACTCGACGGTGTGTGTGGGTCCGCACTTGACCAACCCACTATAGATGGACATCGTTGTTGGTCGCCCACTTGCATTTTCCCCTAGTTTCCAGGCTCTAGCCACCTCCACCCACCACTACGCCAGCTCGCACATTAGCCTGCTCAAGCTACATGGCACCTCTCCAGAAAGGTTGTAGGAATCTGAGAAAAGTATGTATTGGGAGGAACCTAGTCTTCATGTAACGGTAGGACTTGGTGAACTCAAGTATATCTTTAGTATGCCATTCCATGGCATCAAAACCCGACTGCACCTTGCCAGAGGTGGGTAGTTCCCAAGCTAGAGGAGGAAGAAGAAGAAGACAAAGAAGAAGAAGATGTAGGGAGTGAGCTAGGGCTCTGGATAGGATGGAAAGAGAGGGTACATGAAGCTAGGGAGTTGGCAAACAACATTATAGAGTCAATTAAATATGAGGGGGTGCGTAGGGTTGTGGCATGGTGACAAAACATGGTTGACATGCTTCTACTATTTCACGACATGGGAAGGGAGGTAGAAAAAGTGTATGTCGTTGGATCGGGGTCTGCTTTGGCCAGCCTGCATCAAAGAGATGTGATGCATTGCACCCACTACCGAGTATGAGAAAGAGTGGTATCAGAAGACTTTGATCCATGACTCCCATTGGTTCATAGGGGTGCACACGGGTCACTGAGGTGGAAAACCAAAGGGAAACAAATTCTAATAATTGGATTTCTTTGCTAAAACTTCCAAAAACAACAACTTTCACAACATAACTGTGATTTAAGTGAAATCTTAACCATCAAATAAAAAATCCATACTCTAGATAATATAAAAGGATTGTGATTAATCTCATAATGTTTAGTTGTCCCAAAAATTAAAATTCGTCCTCAAAGTTAATTAATCACTCAACATTATAAAGTTAATTTCAAAATCACCAATTAGCCATCATAACTGATTCGTAGAAACATGTGATTGAAAAATATCCAATCTATAGTGAGGATGTGAATAAAAATGAGTATATTTTGAGTCAATATGTGCATAGTTGGAGGAGAGATAAAAATCCAAAATGTTACATCCTTACACCTTATAAAGAATTTTGTCCCCAAAATTAAAGCAAATCTTCAAAAGTCACGGGACTTCATATTACATATCATATCCATAATAATACATCATATATAGACTCATCGTCCTTCGATCATCGACATTATTCTAATATTAAGAAACCAAACATCAGTGTCCAAGCATAGTCACATAGATTGTCAAAAGATCACAAATTTGGAGAGATCACCACTTAGGTCAATGAATAGGGATTATTTGATTCAAGAGTATAGCATGTATTTCAATCCCTATGTTTAGGGTTATCTTCTACATTGGCCCTAGGTGGGGTTATACACATATGATTCTTACTTTGTATTTCAACAATTCAATACAAACATCATATTTTAATATCATTGTTTTGTATCAAAATCAATGGATTGTCTCACTCTAGTCCACATGAGAACTTATCCCTAGTCATAAATCGAGTAATACAACAAAATCATCATTTCAAAATTTTCTAAGACTTGGGAACATGAAAGTCATAGATCATATATAGAGGGTGATCTCAAGATCCAAATAGGATGATTATATGAGTTGAATCAAAATTGAGATGGGCTATACTAGTCAAGATTTTGCAAATCAATAACAAGAGTTATGATTTTGTACAACAAAAGTCATAGATCAAAATTTTTTGAAATTATGGTATAAGAGTCCTAATTAGAATATAGGTGTGATAATTCATCCATAAGAAACAATCGAGCAACATTTTGTGATGTCAATATCGATTTTAATTATCATGGTATTCAAGGTTGATGAATAATATAGCCCTAGGTCTTTCTAGGAAATTAACCACAAGCTATAGGAAACATCATCGTATTTCAAGATCATCACCAAACTGAGATTCAATATCAACTTTCAATATCATCATATAATTTGGCCTATATGAGAAATAGGTCAATGATCAAAATATTATGAAAGGGATTACCTTTCCAAAGTCTAAATAATCAACAACATGAAAATTTAGAGGCAATCATAAGAGTTATGTGACCTAGGTTAGGGGAGTTAGGAAACAAACTACCACCCTAATCTAGAACATTTGTCCTCATTAGTAGCAAAGTACCAAGTCTATCAAAATAGAAAGTGCATCAATTATCGATTTTTATATCACAAGGTCATTATATAAAAGATTATATATCATCATAATGTAATTGTGTTTCAAGATTATATATATATATTTGAGATCGTAATATTGTTCCCTTCCCTTCATAATTAAGAGAAAGGGGTATAATTGACATGGAGAAGTCAAATAGACTCATTCAACAATTCTGAGTGTTAGAAGATATGACTGTGATCTCATTTTGTCATATTATTTAAAATCAAGTTTTACAATGATGTATTATAATAAATAGGGGATTTTTCCTCTTTTATCAAAAATTTTTATTATGATTTTGAGAGTCTAGAAACATAGACATTACAAGGCATGAACATGATACATATCCAAATAGGGGTAAATATTTGTTTAATCATGTTTGAGGTTAAATCAAAAACAGGAAAATATAGACTTTATCAATAGGAACATCATGAACAATGTGGTACAAAACATGATTTCTCCTTATTTCATCATATTAAGGATCATTATCATTTTCCTCAAACATATGAATCACATGGGCTATATTTGGTAAAAATGAGTTTACATGATCTGAGAGGTTATACTTGAGTGCTTAAGTTCAAGAGTACCTTCATTGATCATTATCAAGTTTTCAAATTAAGGTCAGATCATGGCACAATTATCATATTAATCAAATTTTACCAATTTATTCGAATTTAATTTATCCTCATATAAGCTACCTATAATTAAAATACCATGTGAATAATTTTCACAAGAGGGATCACATGAAAAGATGAGAAACTATTTAATTACCATCTAAAGAATGTCTTAGGTTCATCCTCAAAGAAGAGATGTGATGCTATAAGACTCTCTGAGCTTTGTATTAAAAATCTTTAATCCAATCTACGATTCACTTTGTCTAGGTAGGTCCAAAGGGGAGACCTTAGCAACTATAGTTAGGCAGATAGGAGGTGCATCAAACCCCATTTAGTGATTGCCTGGACACCTCAGCTTCACCATTACAGACTTAATTTTTCCCAAGATTCATACACGTAATTGGGTTATTAAAAACTCATAGAGGATATGTGATTACTTGGATGCCATCTATCATAGAACAATATTTTTCCCAAATCCTCACTCTTAATTGCTAGACATTCAAATGTGAGAGGACCCATGTGTCTATCCATAAAATGGATCACATAACATATGCATGAATGAAACAACAAACAACAACTAAGGTATGAGACAACAAAGCATAAAAGAAGTCTAAACCAGTACCTTACATAAGATCTTAGGTCCAATATACCAAGCCATATGTATTCCATTTTCATGTCATCAATTATCATCATATCAAGAGAAAATTATCACAATCAGTAGTATTAATCATTATATGATATTCATAGTTTACATGTTACCTAAAAACATAAAATGGGTACACGTCATCACAAGTGTCTTGAGTATGCTATACAAACATATAAAATCATAGGTTTACGAGAATATATATTGCTTGGAAAAAGCATAATGTTGCAATGAGAAAAAAACAATAATATTTAAAACTTTCTTTTAACAAGCAAGTGTGTTATATGTTCATTACCATTATACCAAAAATATTATAAGGCATTAGACAAGCTTCTTAAAAGAAAGGTGTTTGATGGTGCTCAAGATTAGCTACAATGTTTCAACATGAGAGACTTCAAGACAACACCTCATGAGTTGACCATATTTGTAAGGAACATCAAGGCCATTGCCAAGAGCTAACCCTGCATCAACATGGTCTTCCCTATATTGATAACTCAAGTAGGACACCCTGCCTTATGTCCTTACCTTGAGAATATAGACAGGTGCATAAGGTTGTATAATGGATATGTAATTATGTTTTCAAGTTTTTTCAACATATAATATTCAAGACCAAAACATAGTAGTCATAGGGAACATGTATCTCAGAGAAGTATATTAATCCAAGAATTTATACTACATAAATACATGCAATTCTCAACACCACTAGTCTGGCCAACATGAGGATAAAACCATACCTTGGTATGAGTACTAGATTATAAAACATGATTAGATCTTTGAAAAGAGTCCGTCTAAGAGATCATGACATTACAAGAAAGTGTGATATGATTAACATCCACATGATTTAGTCTTCCAAAACATATTCATCAAGGGTGGATGTCTCACCTAATCTAAGTTCCATTCATCATGATGATTGATTTTGACATCTCTAATGTTCATGCAGTTTCATCATCAAGATACATACTACAACATATATCATTTTGACTTAGGGTGAAACATCCTAACAAGATGAGGAATACAAAATTAGGGTTGCATGGATGTTAATAGGGAAATCATAAGATATGACATCATGATATTGATTTAAGTTATATTGAGTCATTTTGATGCAGTCTAGTCATTATTAGAAAACATAGAGATCAAGCTTGATTTAATGTCATAAACATCATAGATGTTATTGATTTGGAGCATCAAATATCATTAACCATCATTAGGGCAAGACTTTTGCAAGGTAAAATTTCAAAAATAGCAACATGCACATTAAGTCACATTAGATGTCATTTAAAGGTCACTTAGTCATAAAGTATTGATGGGTGTTCAATACATCAATTTAGGGTAACACAGAACAAAGTTACTAATATTAACAATTAAAATATATTTTTTGATCATTATTGATCCATGTTTGCACAAGAATTTAAGATCATCATTTAAAGTCTATAAACATCCCATTTAAATGTTACATTTCATATATCAAGTTGAAAAAAAAGTTCAGGTATGGGAATATTCAATTCTTAGATTAATCATGCTTAAACATTAATTAAACAGAGGATTCATAATGATTTGAAGTTCATATAATCAAGTTGAGCATCAAAACAATGATCATTGGCGTAAAAGCCCATATTACATACATTTCATGTTTCATTTCATATGTTTGAGTGAAAAAAGGCTAAATATGAATAAGTTTGATTCATATAGTACAAATAAAAATGTATACTTATTAGGGCCATCATAATCAAAATGGGACACAATATGATAATGGTTGAGCATAGAAATCATTGAATATAATAAAATAGATCAATTTGATTCCACTTTCAATATAATAAGAGTTATGAGAGGAATTATTTTGTACAACTACATTCATTGGATAGATATTGTTTCATAGATTAAATTTCGTGTATATGTCCCATTTGGCTTTAGAAATATTTTCTATTATAATATTATGCATATATATTTAAGAGAGAAGGGAGAGAGATCATATACCTCAATGGTCAAGGCGATGTGGTGTGGCCAGATTGGATGACGCGGGGTCCATGCACCAATGTGGGGTTCCATTTGACCAAACCACCTTTACTTGACATCGTTGTTGGTCGCCTGATTGCATTTTCTCACATTTTCCAGGACCTAGCCACTGTTGCAATGAATCACACATCGACCTACTCGAGCTACGGTGGCGCTGCTCCAACAAGGTCGCCAGAGATCGAGCAAAATGGGGATTGGGAGGGATCCAACCAACTAAAGCTAGCTTTATGGGAAGCATAGGACCTGTATAACTTGAGGATATATTGACGCCACTATTTCATGACCTCAAAGTCTGACCGGGTGGATGACGCCCAAGCTAGAGTATGAAGAAGAAGGAGAGGTAGGTCACAATCTAGGTCTCAATAAAGGATGGAAAGGGAGGTGAAATGATGTGACGGAGATGTCTAACAGCACTTTAGAGTCAATTTGTTGGGAGGGGGTGCGTAGGATGGTGGCATGGTGGTCGTACATGGCTTACATACATCTAGTGTTTCATGACATGTGCAAGGGCGGAGGAAAAAGTGCATTTGTTCGATCAGGGTGTGCTTTGACCAGCCTAGATTGAAGGGCTTTGGTGCATTGCACCAACTAGTTGAGTGGGATGTAGAGAGGGATCTGTGGATCCTCATTGGCTGAGAGGGGAAACACATTTTAGTAATTAAATTTCTTTGCTAAAACTTTCAAAAATCATATCTTTCACACTATAACTACAATTTATGTGAAATCATCATCATCAGATCACAAATTCCATAATATATATAATAGACAAGGATTGAGATGAAGATCATAATGTTTATGTATCTCAAAAATTGAAATCCAGCCTCAAGGTTATCTATGAACTCAACCTTATATAAATGAGTTCAATATAAAAATTATCCATCACAACTCATCCATTGAGCAACATGTGATTCCAAAACTTCCAAATAATAATGCGGAAGTCCATCTAATCAAAATGAGTATATTATGAGTCAATATGTGCATAGTTGGAGGGGAGAGAAAAATCTAGTATGTTACAGTGATAATGTCCTAAGAATTTTTTGATTCAGTGATATATGTTTTGGTTTGAGGACTGAGCATGTGATCATATGTATACTCAGAGTATCTATTCTTATTATGTCCCCAGTTTGTTATTACTTTGGATATTATGGGACAACAATAATACATAATACTAGTATGTAATATGAGTGATGACTATGTCTCTTTAGTTCCTTAGTCAAGATATTAGATACCACCTCAGATACATAGGTACTTGTTAGAGAACAAGTTGTTTTTGACATACTCATTGTGAGAATGACACATAAAAGCCATGTCATAGTAGTCAAAGTCACATCTCAATGTGTTAGTGGTGATTGGGATTCTTAGACTTGAAGAGTCACTATAGTAGTTACATGTTGTCCCATGTACTTTACCACTAGCCCAATGTGACTTTGAATTTGGGTTTCTCAATAGATGGTGAGTGGGTACATCAAGATACTTATTGATTGTTGTCAGTGATGTACATGGATTTTTTTCCCTCCATGGAGTGATACCCCAACCACTTGGTGAGAAATATTATGAAATGTGTGTCCATTCTCATGTGCAGTATGATATTGATCTTAAAATATCTCCATAGTCTGCTCTAGTTCAAGAAACACATATTGAATATTATGAGGATGAGAAATTTTGATATATGTGACAAAATGATTATAAAGTCATGATAACATTAATCACTTTACATGTTGAAGTTGCTCTCAACTTATTCCTATTACTTTGGTAGAAATGATGTGTTTATACACACCATTGTTTTGGTAGGTTTTGGGCATCACTAACAACATAATATGGAACCTACGGGTTCACACAACAAGGATATATGAAGGGATTGAAGTTTCTGATCAAAGATATGATTATAATGGTTTTGAATCATATACAAGTTGATTTCCTGCCCAGTTCATCGACTGGGTAAGTCACTCAATTAATTGGAATTTTGAATCAACTACCTATTAATTATCAATCAGGAAATTGATTACCAATTTCAAAACCTGACTAGTAGGGCTACTAGGTATCCCACTCAGGAGACATAATTGAAGTCAGGGACCAACAAGGATATGATGGTTGACTAATGTGGAATTGGATTTCTCACTTCAAATCAGACCTTGACTTGTTTTTCAGTTAACTAGAAAATCTAGTCAGTCAACTAGATTTCCAAACTAGTCCCATTCACACAACTGGATAGTCTAGTAAAGTGACTGAGATTCTAGACACTATTTTGAGTTTGGTTCTATTTTAATATTGGGAATAGGAAATGGATTGGAAGTCAAGAAATCCAAGCCCAAGACTCTCCTATATATGAAGTAGTACGTTAATATGGTGAGACACAAATTCTAGAATCAATAGACAATAGTTGTCCAAGAGATTTACTTCTTAGAGAGAGAAACTCACCCAAAGGACAACAACCTACAATAGGTGGAGAGTTGGAGTTTGAGTGATCAGTAGCCCGTCACAACTTCAACCCCACTTCCTCTCAGATACCAAAGTGGTGCACCAAGAGTTCCTGCATCTGCGTAGATGACGTAGAGGCTAAGGTCCTTAGTCAGAAGCTTGGGGATACACTACTTCCCCAAGTAGAAGAAATTGTGTTGCTATGATAACAAGGTGGAAACAAAAAAACAACTTTAGACTGGATCTAATAAGTTTGAGTTCTTCATCGACAAAAGATGTGTTTAGAAGTTGCAAAACTAGTGTGCACTAGGGTATATCTGATATTCCTTGTTATGAATTTTATATACTACTATTTTATGACAATGACAGAACCAATGGTTCAGTTCTATAGGAAGAACATTTTTTATTCCACTACGCCCCCTCTCTCCACTATCATATCACTCAATAGAAATAAAATGACATGACAGCTAAGCAATCTATCAAAAAATAACTGGTGATACTTCAAATTTGGATAATTTACTAAATCATATTCAAATACGAAATATCAAATTCACTATGCAATGCTAAGTAATTTTTTTCATGAAATATAGTGATCTTCAGCAATAAAACTTACAATTCAAATCATGACCAATGTTCTAGATTGTGTAGAAGGGACTCACAACAAGACAGTACTCATGAAGGGTACATGAATGGTGATGGTATCTCAATCTAGAGCCTCTAATATAAAGTTTCCCAATGAGAATCCCAAAAGAAGTTGGTTTTTGATGTTGTTAACTAAAACTAATGCCATATATATATTCTACAATGTTTTGCAAATTATTTTTCATGAGGTGTAGTTAGTTTGAACAACATGTTTTGTACTATATATCAATGTGATAGTTGTGGTGGTGTGATCAAAACAACATGGGAACAACACAGTAAATATATTCATCTATTTGCCTTGCTCGAAGAAGCCACTTCTAGTGTACATCCTAGAGTGGACCATTGTAAAATTTAAACATTAATGTTTGTAGGTGTTATATTATTTATCTATATGTAGTGATAAGCTTCCATTTATATGACAATCTTTCAACATGATGTACATGATTTCACCATATAAATATATACCCTAAAGGGTATATGGGAAACGATGATGTTGTAGTATGGCATAAAAATATAAATAGGAGGGGTTTAAGGTTGTAGACCATCAACAATCACTCCCAATAGGCCAATGAACCAATTCATGCCACAAAAGGGGAAAATAAAATCATGGTAAAAAAGAGTATATTTTCTCATATTTACATTTTATAGTGGACTAATTAAAATGTAAAAAAAAATCGTGTTCTATATTATGTATTTTTATGTGGTTATGAGATTCCAATTTTGTGAAAGCTTTTCAACAAAAAGTGAAAATTTCACAAAGAATACACATCTCGAAGGTTCTATTATGATGTTTATGTAAGGTGCATAAACATTCACAAGAGTTTGATGACTCACTAGGGATCCACAGAGGCACACAGATCCTTTCTTGTCTCTACAAATCCTAGGAGAAAGGGGCTAAATGCCATGTTGACTCATCATTGCAGATATCATGGTCCTCTATGAGGAAGGAGATAACTAGGGTGGTCAAATGACCTAAAGGACCCTGGGAGTGTTCTTAAAGCCATGGGGGCTATTTTCCATAAAACTGAGATAGTCCCGTTTATTGTTTTTTTGAGACAGTCTCGTTTATAAATAAGAATAGATTTGATTGGTAATGAGACAATGGATGATTGGTCAAAGTGAGGTAAATTTGCATTATATGCACAAATTAGCTGCTAACTCCAATCGTAGTCAAATTATGTATCATTTTAATTTAAAAATCATGTATAATTTAAATAAAATGGTTTGAATACCCAAATCTATTTGTTGTAAAAAAATTGTACTGTTACACCCACACTCACATTAACTACCAATATTTAAATTAGGACATAAACTGATGACTAAAGAAAAGCCAACATCACTATTAATTTTTTTTCCTATTTATAATTCTCACATATGACACATTTAATCACATGAACTGACTTAGCATAGGTATACAACCTGATTTTCTCCAAAATAAAATCAATCTTAAATATAAATATTAAAACATTCATATTAATCCTTGTTATTTTCATGTACATGAGTTTTTATAACAAAATACATGTTCTAGTAGTAAAGAAAAAATATTCTGTAATATCATTTACAACTCTTTCTATACAAAGACCTTGTCATGAAACTATTTGTTACCCTCAGCCTACCCCAACTGACTACAAAGTTACTGGAAGTAGGTTTTGAGCATTCATCCATAGAATTTGACATAATTTCACACAAGTAATATATATGAAAACACAATAACAACACAAAGAGATAACATAATTTTAAAATAGTAGAAAAGATATATGTACCCATTTTTATATAATGAATATGCATTGGTGTTTTATTTCAGAGACTAGAGTCATGATTGCAGAGGATGTTCATTTGGAAACTACAAATTTGATAAACAAAATACATAATGTGAGTGCATTGAGTATTCTATGAAAGGGTCTGTAAACAGTGTAAGAATATCATAAAATTTCTTGGCTAGAACATGATAATAAAAAATTAAAAGAAACAAGGTGAGAACACTTAACAATATTGCTTTATACAAGGAATGTTTTAGGTTTATTAATCAATTATATTAACCTTTGGCCTTTTAACTAACTTCCCATTGAAAGAGTCTATAAGAGTGTTAAAGATTAGCTAATCCTATCATTAAGGGGACTCAAGGACATCGCCAAGAGTTAACCATGTACCATAATGGTCTGCCTTATCTTGACATATCAAGTAAGAAGCCAAACCTTGTGTCCTTACCCCAAAACATCAAGCAGGTGCACAAGGATATATAGTGGATTTCTCTAAATTATGTATTAGGTTTGTTAATGTAGTATAATCAAACTTGAAAGTAGTAATGATAGGAATAATAGCTCAAACAAGTAATTATCTAGCCAAGAATTCATACGAGAATACGTACATCAAGCCAATGTGATAGTAGGGTTAAGAGACTAAGTGTACCATGTTTTGAGCATAAAATTAACAACTTGATTTAGAAGATCGTATATAGCAAGATTAAGTAGATCTTGGAAAATGAGTTTGCAAAATGATCTTGGGATTACAAATAAGTGTAATTTGATTAATATTAGGAATATTAGGTCTCACGAATCATTATCACAGTGGTTGGACGTGTCACCTAGCTCTAGGTATCATACCATTCATCATGATTTCAATATATCAAATAGCTCATGAAAAGGCATTATCATGCTACATCATCATACAATATGAGTTCATATAGAACCTAGGGTGACGCATCACAACTAATATTAGGGGTCACAAGATTTGAATTTAAGATCTTAGTAGAGAAAACATGATGTTTGAGTAATATTAAGAAACAAAGAATCAAAATTGACATCTCAAGTTATAAGGGTCATTATCATGCAAGATACTCATAACTAAAGAATAAAAGTGACCAATTATATTTAGTGTGGTAATGATCAACAGGTTACTAATTTGAACGTATCACATGTCATGAACGATCATTAGGGTGATATTTGGATAAGATTAGATCTATAATTATCAACATGCATCATAGGTCAAAGTTCATACTGAAATTAGGTCAATAAGTCAGATTAATGAATGATCCACATAGAAAATAGGGGTAAAAAGCATGTAATATTAGTAATTTTAAGCATTGAATATTGTTCTAGTCATTATTGATCATTTCTTGCACAAGGTTCAAGATCTAGTTACTAGAAGTTCATGCAAGTCACATGATGATCACATATTACACAACATTAAGCCATTAATAGAGTTAACATGATCAAATTATATTCCATGGTTAAGAAAAATGTACTAAAGTTGAGTGATTTAAAGGTTGGATGGCCATTTAGTGATTATGTATGTCGAAGTCCCAAGATTAAGCAAGTAACGTCATGCATAAGCAAAAAGGACAATTGTTAGGCCAAAAGAGTAAACACAAGTGCTTCAAGGTAATACATTTCATGAATCAAATAAATAAGTGGATAAAGACATCTGATTAAAAGTTTAAGAGTGTTGTTTAAAGTGATATTATTATTTTGGATCAAGATACACCATCAAGCATTCAAGTAGTACATAAAATTCATGCCTTTTCGAATATTAGATGAATATAGAGTAGATTTAGGTTTCAAAATTAGTTCTAATGGATAGATCTAGTTGAGATGATCAAAAACCATATATTATATGCCATGTTTGGTCAATGGATGTGCAAGATATCATTTTTTTAAGATTAAGATAGAAAATGATAGGGATCATTGAAATGGGAGATACCAAAATTTGTGGAGGGGATGAACCATTGATCTATAATCCTACTTCCCACATGTCTCTGCTAAAGATAATCCAACATCTTGGGGAAGAGTTAGTGGGTTGCACCCAAATTTCAGGCCTAAAAGGGGTTCAAACGATTAAATTCTATTGAAACACATGTATTTGACCCAAGTTTCACCCATAACTTGGGCTCTGAATGTCCGATTAGGATGATGCTTGCACCATTGGAAAGAAAATTGAAAAATGGAAAACATTGGACACATAAGCGAGAAAGATTATCATGTTGATGACGTTTAATTTTAAAAGTAAGAGCATGATGTAGGGAAAATATTGGAACGTAGATCAATATTGATTTGAATGTCACACATTGAGACATAAGGGCAAGGTGACTATAATTAAGCATAAAGTCACTCAAACCATGTAATTGAACTCAAATTGAGTGATATGAGTCACTAATAGAGAGATAGAAACCTATATTATCTCATCCTCCTCACCTTTAAAGGAATTTTGTCCCCAAAATTAAGTCAAGTCATCAATTGAGGTTGGGATTTCATATTCTGTGTCATAATCATATGGCATTCCTTCAATATCAACACTATTTCATGATTGAGTAATCAATCATATAGGTTATAGCATAGTCACATTGATCCTCAAATTGGGGAGATAATTACATAAATCACAATTTGGAGTGATCATCCTATTGATCAAAATTTGGAGAGGTCACAATCTAGGTTAATCATATAGAGCTCTTAAATTAAGAGTAAAACATGACTTTCAATATTAACATTTAGGGTTCTAGCCTCTTCATTGTCCTAGATGGGTTTATACATCCATGATTGATATCTCATAATCCAACAATTGGGGACACATCAAATTTAAATACCATGATTTTTATGCTCAAAATTAATGAAAGGCCCCACCGTAGTACACATGAGCATCCCTAAGTCATAAATCAAGTGTATTGACATAATCATAATTTAAAATTTTTGAGATTTGGAAACATGAAAGTTATTAGTCATATATATAGGAAATCTCGAGATACAAATGTGATGATCATAGGAGTCAAAAAAATATAAAAATCAATAACCATGAGTCAAGATTTCATGAATCAATATTAAAAGTCAGACCTTGGACATCAAGGTCATAGGTCTAAACATTTTGAAGCTAGGTTTAGATTCCTACCTAGACCATAGGCATGATCATTAATCTATATACAAAAATAGAGAAACATTCTAGCAATATTCAAGAAACCTTTGGAGGTATCAATCTCAATTTCATTATCATGGTATTTGAGGGTGATGGATGATCTATTACCTAGGTCACTCTAGGAACATTAACCAATAGATATAGTCAATATCATCATATATCAAGGTTTTCATTATATTGATATTTCAAGTTCAATTTTAGCATCACATATTTGACCTATTATAGGCTTAGGTCAAGAAATCAAAATCAAGTGGAAGCGGTTACCTTCCCACACTGTAAATAATCCACTACATGAAAATTTAGAGGTAGTCTGAAAAGGGATGTAACTTAGGTTAGGGAAGTCATGAGTCAATTACTATCCTAAACAAGCACATTAATCTCATTAGTCATGAGATGTCAAGAATATCCAAATAAGGAGAGTATCAATTATGAAATCATTCTTCATGTGGCTGTGAGATCAATAGGAAAAACAAGTTCAGAGATTTTTACAAGATCAAAATCAAATATTGTTCCCTCTCTTCCATATATCAAGGAAAGGGAGTATAGCTAGAAAGAGGGAAGTCAAAATAGGGCATTCTAAGAGTTTGAGCATAATAGGGTCGCAACGGGGCATAGAAATTAGTAGTGAAATGCCTCTTGTATCAAAGTATTTCAAAGAGGTCCACATATGAAGTTTTCCTCTAAATTTGTTTTTCATTATATTTTTTGACAAGTCTTGAGAATTAAACCTCCAAATTAGAGACCATTAGTAACCTAAAATCACTTATAAGTAGTTGAACTTAATTTATAGAATTTATTAACCATAATTCCTTCATTCTAACCTATTTTAGGGAAAATTCAAAATAGAAACCCTATTTTCAGCATGTCTAGGATTTTCTCTGACCAAATCCAATTTAGTCAACCAAAATTGGTAATGAAATGTCTATAAATCAATAAAGAAGATAAATTAATTCTAACACTAATTTGGCAAAAGCAACTACGAATCTTAAAAATGCAAATTAAGGTTAATAAGGGTTTAGGGTTTGACAAAATTACCCCTCCTTTAAGGATTTTCCCTCCAAATGCAAGATAAGGATGAAATATAACATCACAACTAGATATCAAAGTCACATTAAACATCTTAAAATTGGATTTAGGGTCTTATAGCCCTCAATTACCTACTAATTAGGGGTAGGGCGATTGCAATCTCTCCCCCTAACAAGTTTCATTCTTGAAAGTTACAAATGTAATGAAAAAGGTGCACTTAAACTTCTTTCAACATTATAAGTTGTGGTGCATAACTTATTCATATATCTATGATTTGAATTAATTCACTTCTCTAGTCACCTTGTAATAAATCATTCCACTGTCAACAAAAAATCATATATTTCATGATAAATTGTTAATACTGCACTTTCTTTCAACCTCGTACATGGTATTAAGGTTTATCCTTTGCATATATCTTATTTTGTGCTATATCAACTTAAATATTTATTTCTCTACTATATTTATACAGAACAACTAAAAATGGGAAGGAATCTACTTTTCTATTGTGTTATTTATATCTTGAAGCCCCCATGAGATACAAGATTAGAATAACCACATTTTTAGTATTGAGATGAAATTTTGGTGCATGAGAAACATGTATAATGATAAACTATCTCTTACTATTTATTATCATACATTCAAGCACAATTAAAACTATTAAAGAAAAGTTTAATTTTGTTGTAATCCCTTTTACAACCTATATTTTTGCAAAAACTCTTAGCATCACCAAAAATAACTTATTTCATTAAGTTGTTTCTCATCCATCATTACTTGTTACTTCATATTTATAAATATCCCTTCACCACATTTTGAACAGATACTTTACAATGAGTATTTAAATACTCAAAAAATATCATGGACTTCTTCTCCTTCCTGACTTTATTTTACATGCATCTCGTATATTTTAAATTTGTTCAATGTTCTCTTTTCTTAATTCTTCCAATACTGTGCATTGGCATTTATAAGTTGCATCACTCATGCTTTAAATTACTTATGAGTAGTTATTTTACATTTTTTGTATCTATTTTTAACTTTCCTCATATAACCAAGGTCAAGTTGCTATCTACTACTATGGGTTGCCAAATCCCTAAACATCATTTCATATATCATCTATCTATACCCGATCCTCTTTAGATTTTTCTTTCTTTCCAAAACTAAAAATGCATTCCTCTGCTTACATCGACATGTATCGTATTTTTCTCTCATACTCTTATTTTGTTTTCATTGTACTTTACTCTCTTTAATCATTCCACTATAGTATTATGACTCGTAATGTGTCTTCACTACTCTTACCTGAGATATATCTCATGATACTTAAGCTTCAAGAATACATCCATATGAAAGACAATCCAAACGTATTAAAAATATACAACATGCAATTTTTTATCATTATATCCAATGCTAAAATATAAAATTCCAGACCATTCTAATTTCTTATCTTTATTTGTGTTCCCAAAAAATTTATATACTCAATTTTCTATCTCCCCATATTTTCCTTATTACAGTCTAAAAAGAGATTATCATCCATACATTACCAATATATTTATCATCACCATTTCCCCTTTTTACACCATTCCTTACAAATAGTGTCATTAACCTTCACTAATATCTTATTATTCAATTCACTTTGATAAATTAATGGAACTTTAGATTTCAATGACTTGTATATATCTCATTATCTCTCTCTCTTTCCATACTTAAAATTTCCAGATCAATATTTTTTCCAATTTTAATTTGAATTTTCTAAACTATATAAATGTTATTTATTACATTTCAGTTCATATGGCTCATGAAAGGATAAATATTCATTTTAATACTAATCTCAATTTGTATCCATGTTAGTCACTCACTTACAACGCATCAACCTCATCCTTCTTAGATTTACACATACAAGAAACTAATTAAGCATTCTAGAGTAAAATGAACCAGTTACTTGATAGATATATCCATAGAAATGGAAACAAGGATGACTATATTAAACTTGTCTTCAGATGTATGTTTTTATATACTCCTCTTATAATATAATCCTTTCTCCTTAAAACACAATCATTTTTTTTCTTTCTATTTACTCTTAATTTTATCACCTAAACCTCATATCTTACCAACTAATTCCCCTATGGTAATTTTTTTTTACTTATGTCCTTTAAGAATTATCATTTTCTAATAAACATTTTAATTTGTAGCATTCTTTTTTTTGTATTATGTTTCCTCAATTAAAAAATGCACAAATATGAGGCTTGATCATGGAACTCATTCTTCTTATTCCAGTTCTTTCTTCAATTTTTCTATGAATTTGTATTTTTTGCTTTTCACTAAATCACATATAACTTCTTTAAAAAATTGATCATTCCATCTCTTGAGACACATTTCAATCATTTTACTTTTCTTTTTACCATTACTTCTCCCTTTGGAAAGTTTATTTAAATAATGATACATGTAATTAAGAAAGTCAATCAAATTCATTCACAAGTCACTCTACTTGCTCACTGCTATAATCAACTTATCGCTTAGTTTGGAAGACTTCACAGTCAGATTAGGGAATTTTCGACTTTTACATTGTTGTAAGTTTTTATATATGAACCAAACACAACCACGGACTCTTATAATATACTTTATGTATTAATGGTTATTTATTTATACACATTTGCATATTTGATTTTATTTTGTTGTGTGTGCTTGAACTTAGGGTTTTCTTCCATTATTTTAAATATTCACTTAGTTACTAACTGCAACTGACTTTCATAGTTATTCTAACATTATCTTTGAATGTCAGTATCTGATTATTATCATGCCCTTATATATCATGATATTTTTTATCATATATTGTTCTCATTAGAATTGTAGTAGTCATAAGATCCCCGTAACACATCATGCCATCCGACCAAGCCGAACATGCAATCCTAAATCCAAGAGCTAATTGGGATGAACCAACTCCTATTTATGACAACCATGTGAAAAGGATATCCACTTAGGAGAACTCATATAAGAAAAAATTCATCCCAACTTTATGTCAAAATAACATATAATATCTAATGTAAAATATGTAAAACAATCATAATTGAACCATATAATTCTTGAAAGTTGAACACATATGATCCATATATGAAATATCATTTCTATTAATTTAAAATTATATCAATAGTATAAAAAATATATATCATTTTTTGTGCTTTTGATCTTATTGTAGGGAAATATTGTGACTAATAAGCCAGTGGAAACAAAATTTTACTGCCATATTCCCCTCGAACCAACGGATCGCGTCAATAACTATGCAATAGGAATGATGGTTTAGAGGATATACCTAGTCCTGGTGCAAGTCCAACGACAAACTTCTCATCGATGGTTTGCATGGTTTATTGAAATCACACCTGAACATCGTCTATGTCGACCTCCTAGTTGATCACCATAGACAACAGGTTGACGGTGCTCTCCTAGCACTAGTCAAAGGACTCATGCTTATAGAGTAGTCCACACAGACAACTGGGAACTCTTGTTGTTCTAGTAGAATGGACAAGAAGGATCTATCACCTTTATTTGGTGTACAAATCACCAACTTGCTCTCCCACAGTTGTTCTCAGATGTTCTCCCTCGTTGTCCCTCCCTTGTCAGGTAGGACTTGCTTAAGTTCTCCTGGTTACCACAACCAGAGAGGAAAACAATTATTAGAGCAACTGATTCTCAATTGTGTGTGTTGGCAAGCCCCAATACCCCTCTTTTTATGGGAGGCGTCTGGGTCTGCGTACCCAGTCAAACCAGGAGTAGAAGCGTCCAAAATTTCCATGAATTTCACAACCTACGATAGGTGAACTGGTCCATTCATTAGTGAACTGATTGGTTGGCAGTGTGAGCCAACCAATTCACACAATGAATTGGTCATTTAACTCTATTTTCCATTCACAATTGAGTTCACAATACCTTTCTAATTAATGTCCAACATGAATTATTGTATTAATTTATTTGAACAAATTGAAACAATCAATTATTCTCATGAACTAGGGAAATCACCAGTTGCATGGTTGGTGTAATTGATATGATTGGTTCATTAGGTGAACCGATCATCTCACCTACCCTAATCCGATTGGTTCACCCGATGATTCGATTGTTTGGTGCACTAAATTATGCAAAATTAGCTAATTCAATTTCCAATCAACCTGACACTCTAACCAGTTAATTCAACGCTTGAACTTGATGATTCTGAGTCTAGATAGTTAATTGATTGTCTAACTGTGTACCTAAACATCTTTTGGAATCAATTGAAACATCATTCATGGATAAACTCCTATTCCAAGTGAATCCTATGTTTGTGGCCCTATAGGCCCCATATTACATTGGCAGTTGATGCACCTGATAAATGCCATTTTCATAGGCTATTTATTATTGGTTTCTAAGCATTATCTGTTCATTTCATATTAAGTTATGCATGATTTACTCTCATTAGGCTATGATACTTATTTTCATCAAATGCATGTAACTTTAATGTTCTTGAATTATTTATTATATTTTGAGAGCTTATGTTCGATTTTTGTATATTTTAGGTAATTAACACAAATCTACATAGCTCTGTATTATCGACTTTGAAGTCGGTGGTCCTGACACTTGCTCAGTTTGGAACAGAGAAGGATAAAAAAGACTCAGTAATACCGACCCACAATTTGATATTACGGACAACACTACAAATGTTGTAATTGCCCACTTTAAGACACACTTTTTATTTTTCTTTTCATTCTCTTTAAAGCTGAATTTCAAATATCATTTAGTCAATCATTAGTACCCACTCTCACATTGTCTTCAACAATTTCAGGCTATAGTGTATGGTGCAAACAAGAAGAACCGACTACGGAGCCTCAATCACCACAAAGAATTTTTCTGGAGGAATTCTTGCATAGAGCTCAAGAATACAATGATTTTGTGCCACATCTGATTCAAACTCCACCACCTGAAACTCCTACACCTCCACCAGAGGAGCCAGAAGAACTAGTTAAGATGGGTGATGTAGAAGAAGAGCAGACTATTTGGGAAAAGATCAAGACTTCTTCCTCAACATCTTACATATGACCTATCAAAAGACAAGAAATAAATATGGGAAGCTACAAGATTGATCTAGGGCTGGTGGCATTGGTCAAGTCACAAGATTTTCATGGCCATAGCACTGAAGATCCAATGATGCATATCAGCAATTTTTTGGAGAGCTGTAATAAGGACAAGATAGATAGGGTGTCGGCTACTGTGATCTACATGAAGTTGTTTCAATCGTCTTTGGCAGACAGTGCCAAATCCTAGTTCTACAACCTTTCGCCTGAGTCGATTAAGACATGGGACCAGATGATAGATGTGTTCTTCAAGTGTTACTTCCCACATCATAAGACTAATGAACTGGTCAGGAAAATATACAATTTTAAGCAACATGTAGAGGAATCTTACTCTTAAGCTTGGGAGAGGTACCAAATTATGTTGATGAAGGTCCCTCACCATGGGATCAATCTGTAGGGCCAAGCAAAGATATTTTATTATGGGATACATCAGGGAGAAAGGACCACTTTAAAAATTGAACGAACATGCTTCTTCCTCAACAAAAAGCCATCTAGGTGTCACAAAATATTCAAGAATATGGCTAAAAACTAATCATGGGGAGAAGAGAGAGAACGCCCAACATTTGTAAAAAAGTGTTGAAGAGTTCAAGGTGATTTTTGCACTAAATGTGTTGGATGCTATCAAGTAGCTCTAGGTGTGACTTATTTCCTTTTACTGTTACAAATTTATCATCGTTGTTAGTACATTATGTGGATGTATGGAGAAGTAAATGAGACTAGAATGCAATAACAAAACAATACTAAATTTAGGAACCAAGGCAGGCATGGCATGTAATTATTTTGATGTTCTGTATTATACTTTCATGAGGTTTTATGAATACCAAGTATTTACATAGAGAATCATCTCTTGTGCATTCTGTATCTGGAATGTACTATAGTTTGTAGCTCCAAGCAGATCAAACCCAACATAAAATTACCTATATATTTATTTTTTATAATCTATCATAAAATCTATATAGGCAGAGAGCTTGATTAGTTTCTAGGACTTCTCCTCCAATTTTTTGTTGTTCATCTGACTCGGTCATTCCAGACAAAAAAAAAGGTATGGAGAGAGAAGATTACCTTGCTATCC
The DNA here is from genome assembly GCA_963693085.1 of Alisma plantago-aquatica. Taxonomy (NCBI): domain Eukaryota; kingdom Viridiplantae; phylum Streptophyta; class Magnoliopsida; order Alismatales; family Alismataceae; genus Alisma; species Alisma plantago-aquatica. Next base: position 943,260,912 of record OY856414.1, on the reverse strand, counting down.
CCCTGTCATCTTAGAATGCATAAGTCACATATCCATTCTAGATAATTATAGTATGGCCTTTGTCATCAAGCCCAAGATATAGTTGATAATGTTGTGAAGTAGGCCTAAGATGGTAATTGTATCTCTCACAAATGCCCACGAACTTTTATCATATGCATTGGTGAGGTCAACTTTGATAGACATGGTGTATGTGGAACCCTTCCTTCTAATCTTGCATATAAGTTCTTACACCAACATGATGTTATCAATGATCCTTCTATTGGGTACGAAACTACTCTAGGAAGGAAAAATCCAATAGGGCATGTCAACCGCTCTGTGATTTGCTTGGAATATATTTTAAGATTGAAGTTCTTCAAAGATATTGGGTGAAGTAGTTCACACAATTTAGGTTTAGCTTTATTTGGAATGAGAATTATGGTCAAATTACAAACTCTTTTAAAAAAATGATTGTTGGAGATGACATACATTATGGTTCTAATTAAATATTATTTGACAACCTCCCAATTGTTCCCGACAAATATGCCATTGATACCTGTTTGGCCCCACCACCTTGTAGGGATCATGGGCAAGATGGTGTTGTGGATCTCCTGCTCTGAGGAGATGGTTTCTAGGATCTAATTTTGATGTGGATTCAGTTCTTTGAAATGACAAGGTATCACATCACTGTGATTGATGATATTTCCAGTAAAGTCCATGAAATGAGTTTTGAAATGATTGAACATTATAGTCTCCATACCCTATTTTATAGTGATCCAATATCTTTTCCAATTTTTAAGCATATACATCATATTATTCATTCACCTTTGTTGATCTAAAGCATGATAGAACTTGATGTTGGTATCTCCATTTGTAAGCTGGCTCATGTGGCTTTGTTGTTTTCAACACTCTTCCTCTTATTTTAGAACCAAATTCAGTTCCATTTTCATATCAATGCACAAGGAATCTATGGTTTCATTGTACTCTCGACTAGAACCTATTGTAGCATATTAATGTTCTGTATTTGACACTTCTTGTTCCTTCTAGTATCTTTAGCCTTGCACATATCTTGGTTTGTAATGTGCACTACTCTGTTCCAAAATCAAGGTTGTTATTTAAATGTTTAGCTAACATGGAAATAAAAGTTAGGTCCAGTGTGCTTTTGATTTGAAGGTGCATTGCTGATTAGATGAGATAACATTTTGGTCCAAGAGGGGGTAGTGATCTAACTCTAACCTTGGTAGATGTGTAACGACTATGTTCCATTCATGAATGAGTGCTTCCAATATCGTGGTCTAATATATCCAGTAATAAATTGTCTCTATAAGTGAAATTGGTTCCTATATAACCTAGATTGGATAGTCCAACATCCATTATGGCAACTTCAAAGACTCCAGCTTCATTGAAGTTGTATATCCAACTTACTATCTTCTCATTTGGCGTCAAAGTTGTGTTGAAGTCTACCATCTATAAAAGGTACATTTATGTGTTTCCCTATCTCAATTAGATGATCCTAATGAAATTTCCTCAAGGTGATGTGGGGTCTATCTTACACAAAGGTATCTGCCAACTTATTTTTAATCTCACCAGTGATGAACTGTATTAGGTTCTTCTTGATGTCAATTGAAATAGTTCTAGAAGTGTGCAAGATCCATATGCCTGCAGAGAAGCACCTAGATTCCACTTGGTGGGGGTGTCAAACCCCCATGATTAAGTTTGATCAACACATGTAGCATTGAATTTAGGTTCAAGGATCGGAACAACTTTTTATTTCTTAATGCGAGCAAAATCTTTGAGAACATGATAGGTGTACTCATTTCCCATTCCTCTACCAGTCCAATACATGATATCTATCATAGAAAAAGGAGAATGGGTAAAGAGATCTAGATTCACTATGTAGAAACACACATCTATACCTCACTAGTTAAATCTTCTATAGAATCAATCACTATCTCTTTCTAGTTAAGTCCAAATGAGATTTTGCCCCTAATGTCTTTATTCAGACTTTATTTGTCTTTAGTTTGTTTTGTGAAACATTTGGGACCATTTTATTTTGTAGTTGTATTTTTTCGAGGTTGGCATTGTTATCTCTGTTTTCTTTATTTGTTTCCTCCTAGTCTTGAATTCTTTCAGTTTTTCCTTCTACAATTTCATTAATGCATGGGTTCACTATAATATGTGATGCTATGTGTGACAAAGTGAATTTTACCATAAGTATGATTTAGTTCCAATTTTATAGTGATTTTCTTGGATACATAATCAAAATTGACACTCAAATTCGAAATATGGTGACCAATGTGACTGGTATACACAATGGCATTACAAATTAGGTCAAATAATCACTTTAATCAAAGAAATAAAATTGTACATAAATATTCATATTCTTGTCCTCAAATTTTTTCTAAAGATGCTTCACATTTTTTGGAAGCTATGGTCAAAAGTTCACTCCAATTAGACTTTCCTACTAATTTCTATGAATTTTTTAAGTTATATGCTAAAAACCTTTTTTGACCTTTACCAGGCCAACGATCCGCGACCAACCTTGGGAGTAGACCCTGACCCTCAGATCAGGCTCCCATGGATGGGGGCCCTGATGAGCAGTCAAATGGTCATCCCCTACCTCAGATAATCAACAGAGAGGAGATTGGGCGGTCGAAGGTGCAATTGACCCTATTTTAAAAATCAAATTAAATAGAAACACTCACCCCGCCAATCTGGTTTCAACTAACCCTTTTTGTCCCTTATAATTAGCCTAATTAGTTATGGATTTCACTGATATATCTAGATTTAATCTCTTTCTCATATAATTTGTCTAATGATCAATAATGGTGTTTAATCCCTAGAAACCCTAGTTTTTGACTCTAATGATTATCTTGAAACATTAATCTAGATCTAACCTTGTTGTCTCATCTACTCTTGAAAATGAATCATGTTCCCTAAAATAATGGTTAATCTTGATGATAACATCTTAATATGATGATTAAGCTTGATGATGGGTTCTAACCCTAAAATTGTGATATTGATATCATGATTTTGCTAAATCCTGTGAAGTCCCTGATCATGACAATTGAACCTCTCCCTTGATGGTGATCTAGAGACTTGATAATGACTTGAATAATGATAATATTTAGGGTTAGATCATATGTTCCTAAAACACCTAGGTAGGACATTCATACTAGAAATTATCTTGACACTTGAAACATGTTTGAGATCTCAAAATTGGTTGATCGTGAGAGGACCTAACCCTAAGCTTGAAATAGGAAAATGTAACCCTAATCTCAAACATTGAAACATTATCTTCTAAACATCATGATCTTGACCTTTGAACAAATATTGTTGATTTACGATCTTGTCTAAGGGTTGACCTATTACTTGTTGAGATCTATACTCTAAATCTTCAGTGAAATGTATGCTTTTATATTAATTCATCCTTGAACATACTAGGTATTGAATGATCTTTGTATGTACCTCTTGAAAAATCTTGTCTATGTATTTCTTTGAGCTATTGTTCCCTACTTATTTGTCTTCCATTTTTATATAATTTAGTTTGCAACAAACTTGAAAACATAAATGGCGTTGCCTCATTAAGAGGGTGGAACTTTTACATGTTAAATAATCTCAAAGTCGTATGTGTCAATTGGCCTCCTGGTTCATATGGAGATAAGGTCTTGGTGACCTCCCCCATCTCGTTGGGGCGATGGAACCACATAAAATATATAATCATGCTTCTCAATATCAGTATAATGGGAACTTGTAATAAAATTGAATCATTTGAAATAAACATCTTGTCAGATATATGTTGTTTTGGAAAATTGCTTGTTACACATTTTGTATGTAAGTCATGCCAAGTACTATATTTTCCTATAAATGTTTTCAATTGTTCAATATTTGTTCTTTTCAAAGCATACGGATGCATTTACATTGACTGCGTCTCGATTTACCTGATTTTAGGCAAACCAGATGGATCACTGACTAGATCGCTTCAACACTTGTTAAACTTCGATGACAAGTTTAAATCTACAAAATGTCCAATTTGGGTTAGTTTGTTCTTTAAATCTTCTATTTTATGAGTTATTATTTCTTATTGTATATGTCGGTGTGTGAGATCCTTTTGGGCCACTCAGGCGCTTCCCTTTACCACTGTCTAGGTAGTGGGATTGGGAATGGGGTAAGACAGTTCTGTGACACTATGGTTCTTGGGTTTATTGGAATGGTTGGACATGTTGGTTTAGGAGTTGTTTTGCACTTGTGTTTGTGATGTCCATTAGAATAGATCGGTTCTGTTCATATCTAGTATCTTTTGATTTTTCCTCCAAACCTCATGGTTATTGATTGTGTACCCTAAACAACTTTGACTACATCATCCTCCTCCCCTTTTGAGTTTTCATTGTGTTCCTCCATCCCATTAATTAGCATTAAGAACTTGCTTTTCCCATTATTCTTTATTTCCAAACCCTCCTTTATTTCCCTATGCCCATAAGGTTCTTCCGAAGGATCTTCCTACTATAATAGGTTTCCCATTTTCAACTCTCTTCAAAATATTTCATCCCAGCCTCATGTGTATTGTTTGTTCCTCCATTGTAGGTTCCTTTTATTTGGCTCCACTTCGTAGTTCTTCACTGTGTGACCAACTTTGATGTAACTGAAGAAAAGGCCAAGAAGATTTTCATACTCAAATTTGAATTCCATGTTGTTAATAAGAATGGCTGGCCTAAGTGCCTCAGAGGTGTCAATTCCATGATAAGTCTGGAAACCTTCTCCTAGTTCTTTTTATGGTATGAGTATCAAAATTTATCAATATCCAATAAAATTCCTCATAATATAAAACATGGTTGGTACATATAGGTGTAATGGTAGGTTTGTGATTCTCACCTATGTTGTGTGGTTTGGTTGTAGTTTAGGAGTTGGAAGAAATTTCTCATGACATCTCCACTCCATTAGGAAACCCTCGAAGAGATTCTAACTCCCTTAGTAAGGGATTTATCAAAATCTAAATTTTAGGGGAGATTTACTATGTAGTGGTTGTTGTTAAGTTCAAACATGTTTGGTCATTTCATTTATGAGAAGCTTGATTTGTTACCTCAAGTCATGTATCTAACTTCCCTACCCAATAAACAAATGATGACCGCTATTTCCATGGATTCCTCAATTTCTCTTATGCCTCGTAGTTGATATGCATCTCATGATGTACATTATTTATCTTGAGCACTACATCTATAGAGTTTAAGGTGTTACAAAATAGACTATCGAGGAAGTTATTGTTAATGTCCATTGGAATGGAGATTGATCGTATGGCAACCTCCTAACATGATATGGTGTGCCCTATTAGAGTTTCATGAGTTTTAGGGTTATACACTTTTCCTTCTTTGTTATTAGGGTTCTTTCTTCCACTATCTTGATGTCCCCTGATAAATGGGAATTCAATGGGGTTTGTTTCTTGTTTTACTTTTGGGGTGTATTTGTTATTTGATCTATTATTTGTAATCAATGGTATGTAATTTCTTTTCATCCCAGGGAAGGTTAGGTGTATCCCAACATATATAAAATCTATGCTAGGCCCATTTCTCTTGCCATAGGGTGAAATAATTGAATCATTGAGAATAGCAAAGTCTGGTAAGAACATGTCACCCAATTTCTACCCTAGAACAGGATATCTTGGACATCTTCCCCCGACAGTGTTCCACCCCTTCCCCCACGGTGCCTCCTCACCCCTTTGACAACCACTCCCCTCGCTCCCTAGCATCATGCCTCAATTTTTGTGTTTAGTTATTTTTGTAAAATGTGTTTATGTATTCTTTAGTTTTTGTATCTGTGACTAAGTCATTTGATATTGAAGGTTCATTTTTTATGGTAAATGTAAGTATTTTTCCCATTGAAAATATAGGTCTCATCTATGGTCCTATGACATATATAATTTGTTTCATTTATTTTTTAAAAGAATAGAGAATTTATGAAGGTTCTTTATGAGCAACTATTATACTTTCTATTGGAAAGTTGATTTTAATTGTTTCACCTCTTTATATTTTGACTTCTTGTTGTGACTTGTTGTTATGATTTGTGATCATTTATTTTAAGTTTGATCATAAATTAAAACCAAAAGTTTCCAATTTTCTATCTAGTTTATAAATTGTTAACATTTAGAGAAAGATTATTGTGAATCTTTATAACCTAGTCGAAATTTTGCATAGTGCATGACTGTTGAAATTTGGGGCTCCAATGTGGGATCCTATCCTATAGAAAATGCAAATGGAATGAAATAAAATTTTCATAATCCTGTAAGAGAATAAGCCACCTACATGGAATTCTTCAGTGAATATGTCTTCATGAGAATTTGAGGCCAAGTATACAAGTTTATTCAGGCATATCACATGTGCATATGCCTCTATTGCCCTTAAACATAAACATAAAATCTCTTAGTTGATGTGAAGTTTGCATTGAAGTTTGAGTCATTGTTAATAATTTTTTAATATTAAGTAATGGTTTTAGAAAACTGACTATTAATTCTAATGGTGTTCTAGTGCTCATTACAAAATATTATTGATGTCTTTGTGGTGATCTTCATATTAAAAACATCAACTCATATTATTTATATAAATTTGAAAAATTGGATCATAATGCAAAAATGAATTGAAAATTTGTTGATTGAATACATCCAATTTTTTGGATCTTATATGTCTATTTAACCTCCTTTTCTTCATATAATTTAGATTTTGTTATGATTGTTCTTATTTTAATACTATATTTATTAAATCTTCCCCTGATGTAAATACTTTTCATTTTCAAGAAAGTCCCAAGTTTTAGAAATGGTTGCGTGTTTATACGTTGAGGTCCCATCAGCCATCTATATAAGCTAGGGAAGCCATTAGTAAAATCCCCTTGCCCAGAATCTTTGATGGCCAGAATGTCATTGGGAACAAATGCCATTGGTACAACCATCCTAGTTGGCAACTAATGTCTAGGAAACCAATGGCATTAAAACTAATGGCTAGACAATACATTAGACTAAACCTAACAAGGTCCCTGCTTTGTACATGGATGAAGACATCAATTGATGCCTTATTAGTTGGAAAATCGACAATCGATGAGAATCTAGTTTTCTTAACTGAAGAAATAGCAACATAACCAAGCCACTATGTTGATAAAATCAATAACCAATGAGTATCGTGCCTTGTCAACCAATGCAGAAGTAGACCCATGCTAACTGATGGGGTTTCTACTACTAAAATTGCTTCCATGGAAGTATACCACATGCATGAGGCATGCACCCACTTCACTTGCATAACAAGTAAAGTACCTCCTTAGAGAGCACTTATAGGTTCCTCTATCACACCATTGAGCCCTACAAATAGGGACCTTAGCCTCATTGTGGAGGGATCTCATTCTTTGTACTAATCATGAAATGTTTTTGCAATCTCCAACAACCATTGACATAGACAGATGTATATATCAATTGAACTTCATTAACCAATGATTGTAAGCGATATACAACTATCCTTTTAAATACAAAAGGTTTGAAGAGTTTTGTTTCATTTTCATCGACTAGTGACAAGGGGAGAAACATTCAAGTTGTGGCTTCTATTTCCATAATCACATCCACCAATCATCATCAACCATCTACAATCGACAACATGCCATCAACTAAAGGTAGATGAAGCTATAGTGGTTTTCATATGACCATTGTACTCCTTACCATCATTGACCATATATGGAGAGAGATATGCATCAATGTCTAGTGGTTTGATAAGATCCAATTTCTCGTTAATCGTTCTCTTCCCATGTTGACTCTATTTTATTCATTTAGTCACATATCCTAGTCAATGGAAATTGATTATTTTAAATCCATATTGTCCCTTATTAACATGATTTTCTAATTCCATTAACTTGGGTTGGGAGTAGAATCAAGGCACTCCCAATCATGTAAATACTTCTTATCCTTTTAATATATATATTCTTGGCATGTTTATCTTGTTCAAATTGTGTTTCCTATATTCTTAGATTCCATATTACAATGTATGATCCCTTACAACCTCGATAGAGTGCACTTGGTGAGATATAGGGTTGGGATTTGTGTACATGCATGAGGGTGTTGGATCATTTGAGATAACGATCATATGGTAGTTTGTTTTTTTGTTTGTTGTTTGTCATCTCAAGAAAGTCATACTTGTAACCTAGATCTATCATGATATCAAGAGAGAAGGGGGACATAAATGATGATTTTGCTAAGGGTATGAATTGAGTATGAGTATTTTCATCTTTGATGAGTTCTCTTGGTTGGCCAAACCCAATTAAACTTCCCTTAATCATAACTGAACTTTAAGTATCATTAAATCCTTATTTTTGTTGTCGACTTAGGATGTGTTTCTTGTTCCTTTACTTTATATGTACTTCATTTTGTAAGGATCACCTAAATAAGCTTTTCATTTAGACTCATCTAATATAAGGTCAATCGTCTCAACAACTTACAAATTTTCTTCCTATGTGCTACACCATATACTAGTGTTGACCTCTTAAATCATTCTATCTATATCAAGGTGTAAGTTTTGGATCTAAAGTCCAACCCTAGGAGCCAATTCATTATATTATATTAGACCCATTTTCTAAGTCAGACAAATTTTGGGTCCATTTTCAGGGATAAGAAAAACCAACAATTGTTACGATCTCAAGGTATAGCTATACTCTATCATCACTTTGAACTATATACTAGATATGATTTTGCGTTACCTTAAAAATACTTGCACTATACTTTGAAGATATAGTTTTTTCTCTGATACTTACTTGACACGTCTATTTCTGAGGACAAAATGTGAAATAGCTTCTCTTTCCAAAGTAGGAGAATCAGGGTAACAATGACTACTTGTCCTACACTTTGTTTCTTTTATCAAGCTAGGGAGAATGAAAATAGGCACCTCATCGTGAACATATGCTTGTATGACCTAACTTCTAACTTCTGGGCTGGTTTGGCTGGATGTAGTTGGCTATAGTTATGTGAATTAACAAATGTAATATGTAAAACAAGAACACACTGTCAATCAGTTACACCCTACCAAACAATCCCTAAGAGTGGACTAATCACCATGCTACAATAGAGGATTTTTGAGGGATGGATCGGGTGAAAATCCTTATGATGACATTGTTGCCTACAAAACCATAAGCAAGACTTATAAAATCAACAATATTTTCTAGGAACCATTTGTTGTGAGGATTTCATATTCTCTCCATGAGACAAGATTGACTTGGTATAAATATATGAAAGATAGAAGCATTTGCAACTGGGATGCACTTGATGATGCCTTTGTTAACCCATTTTCTCCTATCAAGAATATTATCAAATGCAAAAATAATACTAGTGGTTTCATGAAAAAACTTTTAGACAACCTTCATTATACATGGAAAAAATTACTAAGGTACCAAAGGGACTGTACTCCCAATGGATTTGATGAACAGTATCTTATTACCACCTTTTTTATGGCCTAATTCAAGACAAAAGACGTCCCATTATTGCTACTGTAAGAAAAAACTTCATGGTTTTAAATGTTGAGCACTAGATAGAGATAACTGAGACATGGTGGTCCATTAGTCAGGGTGGGCCATTTAAAACAAGACCAACTAGCAATAAATATGTGGTGGAAACTACTAATGACTCTAAGGACACCGACCTCGTAGAAGTTATGATAGACATGATATATACATACACTTTGGACTCTGAACAAAAACAATGGAAAGTGAAAAAAATTAGGTAGTCATCATCATCAACTATGTATCATGCTAAAAGAAAGGACACGAAGATGAGCATATCATATGCATGCATAAGTTGAAGATCCACAAGAGAATGAGTTGGAAAATGTCTCATGTTTTAGTTATGAAAGATTATACCTTGCTAGATTCTTATACGGGAAGACCTCATTGAAGATAATGCTCACTTTCAAAACCAACCCCTAAACCTTCTGGATTTGGTAGAGGCAATACAACACTGGGTTCCAACATAATACCAATTACCTATAGAACATGCACTTCAACCAACATCACAAAACTAGTTAAGGTAATTATCAAGTACATATGAGAGGAAATTTCCAAAACTAACATAATCTTGATAAGATAAACCAGCTATGATGTTCCACAAAAAGCCAAAAAGAAATATTTGACCAATTTTGGAAATCTATGATAAACAACTAGAGCCTAGTGAGCATGATTCAAGAATAAATAGGTACAATTATGAGTAAGCTCACTGACCTCCAGCAACACAACAACAACATAGATCAAAAAGTGGAAAATCCATCGGAACTAATAAAAAACTACAACCAGACGCCTCCCATAATACAAAAAAAAAGACCTCAGAGGTCATGAAGCTGATATGGTGGGCATGCTTCAATCATGTGCACTCCTCAAATCAACTACTACTACTCATGAGGATGACTACAAGTATGAATTGAAATCGAGCCTCAAAAGGTAGCCTAACCTATCCATGAGAAGGGATTCTTAACTAAGTCTCTCCCTGTGGCCACCCCTTCATCTGGTGATTAGGGTTAGGAGCGTGGGAGCACCTTTCTCCACTCGTGGTTTTCTCTTGTAGGTCCATGATTGGAGTGATCTCCCTAGTCCTACTCCAGCGATGGCAGAAGACCTGGCAGACCGTTGTGCGAGGTTGCAGTTGACACAGGAAGAAGAGGAACTAATAGAGATCACACATCCTGCAGATGACAAAGGTCAAGGACACCTCAAACTTTCTTTGATAGCAAGGATCCTATCGGATAGACCAGCGAATTTCTGGGCCTTGAAGCACACGCTAACACAGGCATGGGTGCTCCATGGGAAGGTGGTCTTCAAGCAGGTAGAAGGTGACCGATTCATAATACAGTTTCTTGACTGGCGTGACAAAAAGAAGGTCGAAGATGGAGCTCCATCGAACTTTGATAATAAATTGCTTCTGATCAAGAACATTGAGGCGGAAGAGCAGCTGGGTGCCATAGTGATCAATCACAACCCTTTTTGGGTCCGGCTATATGGAATCCCGTTGGGATTTCAAACCAGACCAGCGGTAGAGGATATCGCAGCCAGGCTGGGCAGTGTGATGTCTGTAGACCAGGACGAACTGGGGTGGGTCTCCTCTGTGAGGGTCTGGATCAATCTGGATGTTTCTAAACCGTTAAGGGGAATCCTACGCATGAAGGGAAGAAATAACAAGATCATGGAGATAGAAGTTAAGTACAAAAGGTTATCCAATTTCTGTTACAGATGTGGCCGGCTAGGGCATGTCATCAGGGATTGCACCAGTCCAGAGGAAGGAGACGATCAAGGCCCACAGTGGGGGGTGTGGCTCAAAGCTTCACCAAAGAATCCACGACAATCCCTACAGGACGAGATATTTGGCAACATTAGAGCAAGAAAGGAAATCTGGTTCAAGTATGAACCAGTGTCAACGTCGTCTACGTCCATGCCGCAGGAAGCCAGAAGAGATCCTATGCAAGGGCGGCATATAGAGGCAGGCAGAAATCAAGAGGAGAAGGGGAGAGATGAGACAGCAGAGCAGGACTCATCGAGTGCAGAAGGAGATGTCGAGGAGGCAGAGATCGACCTGGAAGCTTTCTTCCTAGAACTGACGGCAACAGAAAGAAACCCCCAACATGAGGACGAAGGTGGGAAGATGAACGGTTCTAGTAAGATGACGGTAACCTAAAGAAAACATGCAGAGTCACAAGCAACGGGGAGGAACAAAGGAATCCAGTATACCAGAGAGGAGGTTATTTCCATTAAGCCACAAGAAACATGAACAGAAGGAGGCAACAATGTCATTGTGATCGAAATGGCAGACACAAGGAAGACACACCACGAACCAGGCAGCAAACTCGAAGAGAAAGACGCAAAGTCCATGCCAGAACAAGCACCGTCAGTAGCACGAACCATAGCACAAAAGGAGAAGGAATACCGGAAGAAAATAGGGAGGTTGGGGAAAGCAGAGCAAAAGAAGAAGAAAGCAGTGTCATGGGTATACAAGATGAGAAGGAGCCAGCGGCTTGGGGTACCAGAGAATGAAGTGGTATGGAACAACATTGCAGGAAAAAGGGATAGACAATCTAAGATATGTGACATGGAACTCGATGTGATTGATACTGTGGCTGATACAAGCAAGAAGGCACAGAACACGGAGTCGGAAGCACAAAGAAAGGGAACTGACACGTCCCAAGTAGAGGAGGCTGGAGTGTACCAGCCCCGCGAAGAGAAATGAAAATCATGAGTTGGAACTGTCAGGGACTGGCCCGCCCTGATACAGTTAATGCTCTCCGATTGTGGTGTTGGTGGGAGGGTCCGAGCATAGTCTTCCTCATGGAAACTATGATATCTAGTGCAGACCTGGAAGTAGTGATGAGAAAGTGTGGCTTTACACAAGGGATTTTCTTAGCTAGTGTCGGCAGAGCAGGGGGAGTAGGTTTGTGGTGGAAGGATGTTGATCTTTCTGTAATATCCTATTCACAGCATCACTGTAGCTGCAACATCCTGGACGGCAATACAGGGGTGACTTGGAGAGCCATAGGCATATACGGATGGGCGGTACAATAACAAAAATTCAGAACTTGGGAGTTAATGAGGGAATTGATGATGAATGTAGACACGCCCACGCTATTCTTTGGTGACTTTAATGAGATCATGTCTAATACTGAAAAAGACGGAGGCCCACCCAAACCTCTCAGATATATCCAAGATTTCAGAAGTGTGGTGGATGACTGTGATCTTACGGACTTGGGATACAGTGGAAGCATCTTCACGTGGCAGAGAGGCCTCACGCCGGAAACACTTCTACGAGAGCGGCTTGACAGAGCTTTGGGCAGCCCGTCCTGGGTAGCTAACTTTCCACAGGCTAGAGTCATTCATCTCACAAAGTATGAGTCTGATCACGTCCCAATCATCATCAACACTGAAAATAGGAAGAAAAATTCCCATAAAAGACAACAGTATTTCTTCTTTGAACCTATGTGGGCGGGGGAGGAAGTGTGTGAGCATATTATCAAATCAGTTTGGGAGGAAAGTCATCTTTCAAGCCTGCAAGGAAAGATGGAACAATGTGGCAACAAATTGAAGGAATGGGCGTCAAAAAATTTTGGAGAAAGGAAGAAAAGGATTAAAGAGCTTGAAAACACTCTTAGTGAGATCCAACAGCTACCACAGGATATCCAGAACCTTGCTAGATGCACTCACATCACCGCTGAACTGCAAGAATGGCACAGGAGAGATGAGGTGTATTGGCACGCAAGGTCAAGGGTCAATGAAATGAAATCGGGTGATAGAAATACTGCCTATTTTCATCATAAAGCATCACAAAGAAGGAAAAGAAATAATATTGAAGGGCTGAAAATGATGAGGTACAATGGAAAACGGAACATGAAGAGATAGAAAAAATTGTGGTGTATTTCTTCCAAAGTCTTTTCCAAACTTCAAACCCATCGGGATGGGAGGAGGTGACACAGGGCATCTCTACAAAAGTGACTACCGTGGAGAGGAATGAATTAGAGAAGGACTTCACGTCTGCGGAAATCCACACAGCTATAAAGGGTATGCATCCTAACAAGGCACCGGGCCCAGATGGCATGAAGGCCATGTTTTCTCAGAATTACTGGCATATTGTAGGAGAGGATGTCTCTAATTATATAAAAGGATGGTGGAAAGATGATAGGAGTATTGTAGATCTAAATTCAACTCTAGTGGTGATGATCCCAAAAATTCGTAAACCAATAGAGGTTGGGGATTACAGACCTATTAGTCTTTGCAATGTCATCTAAAAAATTGCTTCTAAAGTCATAGCAAACAGATTGCGGCCGCTCATGGACAAAATTATTTCTGAAAATCAAAGTGCTTTTATTTTGGGAAGACTCATTACTGATAATGCCCTCATCGCCTACAAGCTTTTCCATGCCATGAAAAGAGGAAACCATGCAAAAAAGGGACACATTGCTCTCAAGCTGGATATGTCAAAGGCCTATGACAGGGTTGAATGGAGTTTTGTTGATTACGTCCAAGGAAAAATGGGCTTTGGGGAAAAATGGAGGAGGAAAATTTTGGATTGCATGTCAACTGTAACCCACTCTTTTTCCATTAACGGGGAACGAACCAGGAGGATTCAACCAACCAGAGGACTACGACAGGGTGACCCTCTTTCTCTATATCTTTTTATTTTATGTGCTGAAGCTTTTTCTTCATCTTTATCCCTTGAACACAACAAAAAGTCATTCAGGGAATCCGAGCTAGCCGTCACGGCCCGCAGATTTCTCATATTTTCTTTGCAGATGATTCCATCCTTTTTACAAGAGCAACCAAAGAAGAATGCCTGAAATTAGCTGAGATTATCAGCCAATACGAGCAGGCGTCGAGACAGAAAATAAATTTATCCAAAACCGAGGTGGCTTTTAGTAAAGGTGTGGATAGTACCAGAAGAAAGGAATTGACCAAGTTGTTGCAGGTTAAAGAGGTGGACAGGCATGGTAAGTATCTTGGGCTGCCTACGACAGTGGGCAGATCCAAGAAACAGGTGTTTGCTTATATTCAGGAACGCTTATGGAGGAAACTACAAGGATGGAAAGAGAAACTGTTGTCAAAGGCAGAGAAAGAAGTCCTCATCAAAGTAGTAGCACATACCATACCATCCTACATAATGAGCATTTTTAGACTGTCGGAGTACCTCCTAGATTCTATCAATAGCACTATTTCAAGATTTTGGTGGGGAGCAAAGGATACAGAGCGGAAGATTGCATGGGTCAGCTGGGACAACATGTGCAAGCCCAAGAGTCAAGGTGGCATGGGATTCAGAAACATAAGCATCTTTAATCAAGCACTTTTGACAAAAAAAATATGGAGGCTTTTCCACAGACGGGACACGCTAGTCTACCGAGTGCTCCAAGCAAGATACTTTCCAAGGGGGTCCGTACTCAATGTAAGAAGGGGACATGATCCTAGCTTCACCTGGAGAAGTATTTGGAATGCAAAAAACATCATTTTAGATGGTATGCAGTGGAGAGTGGGGGATGGGTCCAAAATTAACATCTAGAATGATTCATGGATTCCGCAGCTAGGAGGAAGTCTAGAAAAGGTGTATGTGATCTCAAGCAATACTATATAATGGGTGAGTTAGCTTCTGGTTGAAGATGAGAAATAATGGAACGAGGAGCTCATTTTTAATCTATTCATGCCGGATATTGCGCGCAAGGTGATAGCGACACCATTGGGTCTAACAAGACAGGAAGACGGGATCTACTGGAAGCCTGACAGAAGAGGGGAATATACTGTAAAATCTACATATTGGATGGCAACGTAGAATTCTGCTATCTTGGAAGAACGGAGAAGAGTAGAGGAAGATAGAACATGGAGAGCTATTTGGCGCAAGGGTCTCATTCCGAAAGCGGCGCATTTTCTCTGGCGATGCATGACAAGAGCGCTGAGCACCATGGGAAGGTTGTTCAACTGGCATTGCCACACCAACGGCATCTATAGTATTTGCGGAGGAGAGAAAGAAGACATCAGCCATATGCTTTTCAGGTGTCCCCAAGCGTGGGATTTATGGAAGGAGAGTCTGAGACCAGTGCAAGATGAGATTAGAGCGGCAGGGCAAGGGAGGTCAGACCAGGCAATCCTATCCCTCACGGCTGCTCCTAACGAGGAGGACAATGAGATCATGATAGCATCGTTATGGACGGTTTGGACAAGAAGAAACGACATCATTTTCAGGGAAAAGCCGAGATCACCGTTCATCATTCAAAGGAGTTTTCTAGCACTGATTAGAGATCATCGCAGTGCCCAGGCGATGAGCTATAGGCGCGCATAGACAGAACTGCCACAGCCTTGGCAACCGTCAGAGAGGGGAGTAATTAAATTGAATTGTGATGCTACTGTCAACGTCAACGGCAGCGATGGAGCTGGCCTAGCATGGAGAGACCACAATGGAAAGATCATCTGCACAGAAGGAAAACGGCGCCCATCTTTAATAGATGTCCAACATGCAGAAGCGTGGGCTTTTACGTGAAGGTCTAGTACGGTCGAAGGAGCTGAAGTTGGAGCGGCTAGTGGTTGAATCGGATGCGGAAGTTATCATCAACTACATCAACGCCAAGTCAAAGAGAGTGAACCTATTGGGGACCATCCTTATAGACATTCATAGTCTAAAAAATGCTTTTCAATATGTTTTGTTTGTTTCTTGTAGAAGGCAAGCAAATGGACTAGCACATCTGCTAGCTCATGAAGGTACCAGTAGATCTTCCCCTTTTCTTTTGTTCTCGCATTTCTCGTCCCCTGTAGCAAACTGGTTTGAGCCTTCTATGGGCTCTCTTTAAATAGTAGATATTTTTAACCTAAAAAAAAAACCTATCCATGAGAAGGGGGTTCCAAATAAAAAGAATAAGACAAGTATGTCCACTAAGAATGCAAAGTCTATTGAAGAGGCATTTGCCAACATTGATCTGCATGCATCAAGAGTACCATTCCCATACAGTCTAGTGAAGTCCCACCTCAAAAAGAGAAACAAAAAGTCAATTGAAGATGTAATGAGGGAAACTTTATAAATTTCCTTTCTAGATGACATTAAGAAAAATCCAACATATTCCAAATATAAAGATCTCATCACTAAGAGTAAAATTGGTGGCAGAGTCAACATAGATAAACTGGCCAATATGTCTAGCACTTTCATGCAAGAAACAAAACACCAATTATAAGGATCTAGGAGAATTTATTATACCATTCCACATTGAAGGTTCCATGGAATGACATGATTTGATAGATTTTGGAGCGAGCATAGGCTGATGCATATAACCTTGGTAATGAGGCATGGTCTAATAGAAATCATGGTGAGAACAAGAATGATCATACAACATGTTGATCACACCTTCACAACATCTTCTAGGGTAGTGGAAAATGTCCTGATTGGAGTAGGAATAATATTTTCATACCATTGGGCATGGTTTTTATAGACACGCTTATAGATCCAACTTTCTCTATGATAAGAGAAAATCCTTCCTCTAGACAAGTAGAGTTTTTATTGACATGGGTGTTGTTATCGTAAGTATTTGCATAAAAAATGGCCGTATTAACTTTAAAATCCAAGAATCAAGGAAAGGAACTTCCTAGATTGAATCTGTCTACTTTTACAAGCAACTATGTTTTCACATCCAAGAATAGAAGGCATGGTTGATCCTTATATGAGAGCCTTGAAAAATTAATCCTATGAATCTACATCCTAGGTTGAAGAATTTTCAAAACATATACATACTAAAGAGGATAAAGAAGATAAAGAAGTCATTCTGGATAAATTATAAGAGTTTATAGTTGACACTACCAAGTACATATCTTTGAGGAGGAGGAACCCAATTGACAAAACAACCATGAAGCCTCTTCCTGAGTTAAGAAAACTACTTGAGGTTATTAAATATGAGTTTTTGGATGCGTAGGTTGTCATTAATAATTGTGATATATCTAAAGAAACAAAAAGACATTTTACTCCCTGACTTGAGGCTAACGTGGAAGGCCTTATGATATTCCATTGATGATATCAAAGCTTTGAGATCACAAGTTTGCATGCATACAATCCATATAGAGGATAATGATAATTTGAAGGCCCAAGGGCAAAGGCATCTAAATGACAAGTTGCATGCGATCATCCTAAAAGAAATGATCAAGCTACATGAGGTAGGGATTATTTACCCAATTACTAATAATAGATGGGTAAGTCACGTGCATGTTGTACCTCAAATTGAGGTGTGACAATATAACGGGGAGTAATGGTGATTAAATAGAAACTAGAATGGTGACCATATAGGGGATGTGTATCGCTTACTAAAAAACTAAATCTCTCTACAAAGAATGATCACTTGCACTTCTATTTATTGATCCAATAATAGAACACCTATCTAATTAATCATACTTTTGTTGTGTTGATGTGTGTTCACCTTAATGATTAAGAAAAGATGAAAGTCACTTGCCTATATGGAACATATGCCTTAATAAAGATTCATTATAGTTTATCTAATGCTCCATCTACTTTCTAAAGGTGAATGTCCTACCTTCAAATTATATATAAGAAATCATGAAATTATTTATTGAAAATTTTCCATTTATAGATCATCCTTTGAGGACTATTTGTAGAACTCTCCATGGTCCTACAAATATGTGAGGACCAACACCTCCTCTTGAATTGGAAGAAATGTCACTTTATGGTGCAAAAGGAATTGTGTTAGGACATAATTTCTAATATAAAGATCAAATTGCACCAAAGCAAGGTAGAGGTGATATCAAAGCTTCCTCCACTTTCTTCAATCACATAAGCCAGAAGCTTAGGACAAGATGCGTACTATTTTAAATTTATTAAAGATTTCTCAAAGATCTCAAAAACTCTATCTAGGATCTTGGTAAAGATGTCACATTCATGTCGTCAAAAATTGCCTAAAATAATTCCACGCATTAAAAAAATTCTTCACTGTAACCACTATTATCTAAGGCCTAAATTAGGAAGTCCCTATTGACCTTATGTGTGAATCTAGTGATATGTTGTTGGTGTTGTTTTGTGACATAAGAAGACAAAAGCATCACATGATACATTAATGCAAGAAAGGCCCAACATAAATCCAAGTGAACTACACTACCATAGAGAAAGCAATTCTTGCCACAATATGTACATTTGATTAGTTTGATCCTACTATACATGAGAAAAAGTGATAGTCTACACTGACAATAGTGCAATTAAATATCTGATGACAAAGGAAACCTATCTCAAAATACTGAGATGGGAACTACTATTTCAAGAATTTGATCATGAGATAGTAGATAAGAAAGATATTGATAACGTAGTGGATGTCCATGTATCAATAATTTATATGGAAGAATATTGCTCTTTGCCAATCAATTATTCTTATAATGACAAGTCATTAGTGGATCTTCAAGTAATTAATCCCATTAATCCATGGCATCCACACATTTATTTTTAGGTAAGTTGAGAGGAAATCTTATTTATCCACCCACCCCTTGTAGGAAAATTCAAATTTAACATACATTAATTGATTAAGTTTGTAGAAGGAAATAAGTTACTACTACTACCCTTACAAAATTCTCAAACTAAGAGGCTCAAGACCTCATTAGGTGGGTAGGGATACAAAATGTATATTCCTGAGGTGTTTCAATGATGCTTGGCCAGGCCATCTACGACCATGTTGCAATATCTATTGATGTAAACCACTTGCCAACTCTATCTCTTCAAATTATATATCTTTCTAATAAGTTTTGCATGTTGGATCTAGGTCTCTAAAGGTGGGTGAATAGAGCTTCAAAAATTCTCACAAGAATAGTTAGACCTTCAAATTATATAAATTGAAACCAAAATATAATACTTAATTTGTAGTTCAATCTAAACAAGCATATCAAGGATGACAGAGATTGAAACAAATACTTGAACAAGGTGGTTAGATTGGTTCTAATCTTCAAACTAGGAGACCATCAATCCACTACCTAGATAGGTCAACCTCTAGGACTTTGCAACCCATGCATAGTTATATTACATTATAAGAGATACAAGAAGACCAACATTCATTTAAGGACTTGCCTACTCAACACAAGAGTCTTTTTCCTGTACAAGGACTTACCCACTTGATCAAGATGTATTCAGCCTTCGCCAAGGACTTACCCACACTTAAATCAAGTCTTTGGTGACTTACCCAATTGATCAAGATATTTTTAGCCTTCTCCAAAGACTTACCCACACTTGAATCAAGTCTTTGGCCTCGCAGGAGTTACCCACTCTTCTTGAATCTTCGCCTTGCCCTTCTCCTTCATTTGGAGAAGATCTTCACACCATCTTCAGCCTTGAAGAAGAACAACACCTCCTCCTTCACTTGGAGAAGATCACTTCATCCTTTGCTTTTTGAGAAAGGGGATTTAAAAGATGGAAGGAATGAAAGATTTATAAGAAAACATGGAGGTATCTCTCTTACAACATGCCTAACTCACTCATAATCACGAAATGCTTTGTAAATGAGAGAGGGAATGGGGCTCAAAGGGCTGTAACACACTCAACTATGGAAAGGTCCAAGGATAGCATGAATGAAAAGCCTTGAAATGAACTCTAAGAGGTCCTATTTATATTTGGGGGTGTCCTTGAGTGTAGGATCACTTAAGAACAAAAAAAAACTATTTTACAACTTGCAACATATCTATTTTCATTTCTAACAACTCTCCAATAGTTAGAATCACTTTTTCTACATTTTTCCTACAATATTTTCGGTCGAGTTTCAATAAAGATAACTCGAGCGATCCACTAACCAACAAAGTCAATTTTCAAACTATCGGTCGAATTTGTTCTGGGAAACTTGACCAATCAGTCAAATTCAATTTTGGTCAGTGAGTCGATCGGTCAAATTATGTAAGTGTACAACTCGACTGATTTACCTATTTCTAAAACTCCATCATTGGTAGGTCGAGATCCAAACTCGAAGACAGAGTTACTGTGACAAATTTTTCAAAATAATTTTTGAGTGATCAAACGTTCAAATTAAGTGTTCCTAATTTTTTTCTCATCTTATTTACAAGTCATATCATCAATACAAATGATTACAAAAATATTCTAAGGTGGTTTGGAGTGATTTCCCAAAAATCACATTTGCATTTCTTTTGACTTTAACTTAGACAAGCTAGGGCTTGTTGAATTTGATCCTCTTCATGTACCTAAAGCCTGAAATATATCTTAAACAATCATATTTGATACATCGGAATGGAATGGTCAAGTTATTATCAAAACATGGACAATGTATAACTCTCAAGTCAACATTCTCCCCCTTTTTGACAATGACAAACCATTCCTCAATCTTATTGAAAAGGATATGTAAAGTTATACCTTAGCCTTGTGAAATGCAAGGGGATTCATAATTTTAAAATGTGAATTTCTCCCACTCAATATATGCTCATTCTTACCTGCATAGTTAGTCTTTCTACACAAATCTATATAGCATGTATACTACATGGTCCTTTAGAAAGTCACATGATAAAAACATATTTTCAGAGAAGAAAAGGATCACATAGGAAATAAAACAAATATGGTTGAGATTCAAAACATTGATCTTCTCTCCCGCTTTTTGCATTATAAAAAAGTAAGGGGGTATAAGAGCATAGAGACGGGTCTTCTCCAAGCACAACCAAAACATCCAATCCATAAGATAAAAACATGCAACCACATAACACACATCAAACAGAGATCAGATACATAGACTGGCAATCTAGGTCATAATCAAAATATGGGTAACATACCACCAACTCTTGAGATATATTCTACCAAAGAGTAAGGGTAAATATGATTAAGATTACAACACTGAAGGCATGTTCTTAAAACAACTACAAGCCAAAATGATGAAAACAACAAGATAGAAATAGTACATCTCAGATAATGTTCCCAGATGTTTTAAGCACAAAATATTCTAGAAAGATATATATGATCAACATCTAACGACTAAAAACTAAAACATCTAAACATCTAATATATCTAAGTCCAGAGGATCATCATCATCGACATCATCATCAGAAGCTTCAGGCTCATAGTCATCATCTTCATCTGAAGGTGCAACAGAGGCAACATCTTCACCTTTATCACCGATGCACCAACAAAATCATCATCAGAACCGTTTGAACCATCCTCTCCATCATCCTGAGAGGCCTCCTAAATAGCAACATCAGCTTCCTCATCAACCTGATCAGGCATCTCCTCATCGGTGGAAGGACCAAAACCATGACCGGGCCACATGGCATTGTGCTCATCCCAAGACATACCAAGATTATGCAACTCTTAGGCTTGAGGAATAGTGGGAGAATAGGTGCCAAGTCTTTCAATCAAGGTATCTATTAGACCAGTAGGGACAGGTAGCACTATAGGGGTAGATCCACCAACAGTAGAGGGTGCAATAGTAGAAGCAATAGGTGGATAGGGCAGGTAGATAGGATAAGGGTGGGAACAAGGTAGGTTCATGGTAGACATGATAGCACAGAGATCCTTATGCATATGATCATGAACCTGAAGGTTATACACCTGCTAATGCATCATGTAACCCATGAGGGTTTCATTTGATACATTGAACGAAGAGCGGGCAGGTCGGGATGGATGAGGAGGTGGAGGTCCCTGGGTGGAGGAAAAGACTCCATGTGTTGTAGAATAAGATGGAGGCAAGCTTTTCTTGAGTGTGGTCTCATTAAAACAAACTCCTTTTTTGGAAGGTTTGTAATGAACATCATGAAAAAGAGATTTTCCAATGGCAGATTGATATAGACCACAGATCAAGGCTGGGTAGGGTTGGTGGGTACCTTGGGTGTTCTTCCTAGAGTCAAAGTAGGTCATGTGATGGAGAACATATCCAGACCACTTGACTCTGATGTTGTTAAGAAGGAAGGACATAATCACTAAGGTATTCTCTATAAATTTTGTTTGATTTTTCTAGGGGTGAATATTTTATTTGACTACCAGAGCAAGAATGTATTTTTTTTAGGTCTAAGGAAGATGAGGGTATGATGGAATTCTTCCTATAGGGAAACTGAGGCTTCAAGAATTTATGTATGTTAGGGAGAGTGATACCATATTTCTTGTAAAAGGCCTCAGGGTCAAGAAGATCAAAGTACTTAGGGTAATCCTTCCTCCATGTGTCAGTGACCTCAGTACCAGAGAAAAAGATATTCAGGGTGTCTTCTGAGATCTTAAATTTCTTATCGACAATCATGGAAGTAAGAACGATTTGAGTTTTAGACAGGGGTACAAGAGTGTCACAATTCCATGACAAATTTGTATAGAATTTATGAAATGCCTTAGTGCTTGTGATGGATTTGTTATAGCACTGACATTTGACACTCAGGGTAGGTGGTGGTCATAAAACAACTCATCTACCTCATCTATGACCTTTTGTCTATGAGGACGAGGCTCAAACAAGGCAAGAAAAGGGAAGGGGTTCCTAGGAAGGAGCTCACTTTACCTATTTAGAGCTTCACAAGAGACCAAGAAGGTATCATCAAAGGGAATGAGTCGAGAGTTGGAGTAGGAGGATGGTTCTCCAAAAGGGGTGGTCCTATTTCTCCTATTGGTAGCCATGGAGGCGGAAAGAGGGAGATTGAGAGGTCAAAAATAAAGGAAACACCACCAAAAGCTGACCAAACACCTAGGGATGATGTGCAAGAGATATAGGAAGGTCAAGTAAGGGCTAGCCAGGGTTAGGAAAGGGAAGGTTGGGGCTAGAGTTGAGATATTTGAGGGAGCAAGAGAAGGAATCAGTCAATTTTTCTCTAGTTGAGAGGGAGAAAAGTTGGTCGAACCATACTTAAATTGTGCTCCATCCAGACCATCGGTTGAGTTTTGTGAGATGGGAGTATGACTGATTGGCTCTTTGTAAAATTCCTCGACCAAAGATCAATCGAGTTGGCAACTCGACCGATAGTCAACCTGATCCATCATTAGAAATGTTGAATTCTAGACATTTGAGTGATAATTAAATTTATTTTTCTAGTTCATTTTTCATTTTAAACATACTTAGACACATATCACTCTTCATTCTGTACTATTTGATAATAAAACAAGAGTTCGCAAAAAATAGCCAAAACAAGTGAAAAAAAGGCATAAGAACAAGAAATTTTAACACTTTAGCAAGCAAAGGTGATCAAGACATAAGCAAAGTATATAGGATAGATACCAGGAAACTAGAGGGCATATCAGATTCATCCAAAGAAGTTATGAGTAGTTTAGATCTAATAAAATTGAATTTCTCTCTAGCTAGAGGTTTAATAAAAATGTCCGCCAACTAATTTTTTATGTCCACATGCAAGATATAAATATCCTTTTTGATAATGTGATCAT
The DNA here is from genome assembly GCA_963693085.1 of Alisma plantago-aquatica. Lineage (NCBI taxonomy): Eukaryota > Viridiplantae > Streptophyta > Magnoliopsida > Alismatales > Alismataceae > Alisma > Alisma plantago-aquatica. Next base: position 943,237,094 of record OY856414.1, on the reverse strand, counting down.
GAAGAAAATGATGACAAACCTCTATATTATTGGTTCTACTATGCAATATAGGATTGAGAGATAAATTAATTGTACTGGTATTATCACAATAGATAGGAGAAGCATCAAAATAAATGTTAAAATCTTGGAGCATTTTCTCATCAATAGAACATGTGCACAACAACTCCCTACTGTAATGTATTCAGCCTCGGTAGTTGAAAAAGCCACTGTGCTCTATTTCTTGGAAAACTAAGACACCAAGCATGGTCCTAGGATGAATAAAGTGCCACTTGTGCACTTTGTATCAATCAATAATCCTTCATAATCTACACCACTATAAGCCGTAAGAGTAAAGCCCCTTGACTTGGGATACCGTAGTATAAAATTTGAGGTTTTATAAAATCCTCTTAACAACTATAATATGTGATTTATTGGGATTTGATTGAAAGCAAGCACACATGCAACACTAAACATTATGTCATGTCTAGAGTCAATTAAATAAAGTAAACTTCCAATCATACCTCTATAGAGGTTCTCATCCACTTTCTCGCCTTCTTCATCTTCATCAAGTTTGGCAGTTTTTGACATGGGGTGTCCATCGGCTTGGTGCTCTCGATCCCAAATCACTTAAGTAGCTCACTTGTGTACTTGCCTTGGTTGATGAAGTTCCCATATTTAGTTTGCTTTATTTGAAAGCCGAGGAAGAGTGTAAGCTCACCCATCATGCTCATCTCGAACTCACTCTTTATAAGATCACTAAACTACTTGCAAAGATCAAGATTAGTTCTGCCAAAAATGATATCATCAACATAAATTTGAATGATAAGAAAGTTGTTATAAGTATGTTTAAGAAACAAAGTAGAATCCACTTTACCCATGATATACCCATGATCCAACAAAAAGTTGTTTAATTTCTCATACCAAGCTCAAGGTGCTTATTTGAGTCCATAGAGAGCTTTTAAAAATAGATGAACATGGTTAGGTAAACTATCATGTTCAAAGCCTGAGGGTTGTGCAACATACACTTCCTCCTCAATCGTACCATTCAAATATGCATTTTTAACATCTATTTTATGAAGAAGAAAGTTTTTATAACTAGCAAAAGCAAGAAACATAAGAATAGACTCAAGTTTATCTACTATTGCATATGTTTCATCAAAATATATACCTTCTGTTGATTGTAGCCTTGAGCCACTGACATTTCTTTATTTCTTGCCAGCTTGCTGGTTTCATACATCTTGTTGCGGTAGAACCACTAGATGCCAATGATGTTTCTATTACATGGTCTTGGCACTAGAGTGCACACTTTGTTCTTCTCGAATTGATCCAATTCTTCTTGCATGGCTAGGATCCATTCATCATCCCCAAGAGCTTCTCTGACATTCTTTGGCTCGAGTTGTGAGATGAAGGTGTTATTTGCTTATTCTTTGTTGAAGGTAGCCCATGTCTTTACTATTTCAAAGGGATCACCTAGGATCAGATCTTTAGGATAATTCTTTGCAAAGTGAGGAGTTGGATTCTTCTTCTCTTCATCTTTCTCTTCTTCTTGAGTGGTGACCTCTTTTCCCTTTTGGGTGATGTTGAGTTCTTTTTAGATAGGAATCACCTCACCTACAACATCATCATTTGGAACAATATATTTGGGAATAGAGGGGTTAGTCTCAATAAATTTGACATTAATAGATTCTTCTAATTTGTATAGATCAACATTAAACACTCTATAAGCCTTTCTAGTAGTGCTATAGCCAAGAAAGAAAGCCTTGCATGATTTTGGATCAAACTTGTCACGAGAATCCTTTGTGTTCAAAACAAAATAAGGACACCTAAAAATGTGAAAATGCTCGAATCTGGCTTCCTACCATGCCATATCTCATAGTGGGTTTTCTTCAAAGAGGGATGTGTGAAAACCAAATTTTGCACAAAACATATGGTACAAAAAGCTTTGCCATAAACTTATTTGGAGGGTCATACTCTAAAATCATGGTCCTAGATATTTCTTGTAGTAACATGTTCTTCCTCTCTACAACCCTATTTTTTTGAAGTGTTCGAGGTGAAGAGAAGTTATGTGCATAGCCTGATTCTTCACAAAAACGTTCAAAAAGATCATTTTCATATTCTCCCCCATGATCGCTACGGATGGAAACAATCTGGAAAGAAGCTTCATTCTCAACTCATTTGCAAAATCTTGAGAAAACATCAAGCATATCACTCTTGGAAATAAGAAAGAAGGTCCAAGAATATAGAGAGAAATCATTGACAATAACATGACAATACTTGAAACCACTAAGTGATTGAGTTCTCATAGGTCCAAATATATCAATATGAAGAAGTTGAAGAGCTATCTTGGTACTAAGGACTCCTTTGGATTTGAAGGAGGACCTAGTTTTCTTTCCTCAGGTACAAGTTTGGCATTCCTCATCCTTTTCAAAATCCAATTTGGGAAGTCCCTTGATCGAGTCCTTTTTGCTCAACTTCTTCAATTGATGCATATTTACATGACCAAGCCGATGAAGCCCAAGGGAAATATCATTCAAATTGACTACAAGGCATCTACCAACAATAGGGTTAATAGAGTCAATTACAATTACATAAAGATTCCCATTTCTAGTTCCCTTATATATGACATGATAAGTGAGGGAATATAGAAGCAAGCACTCAAAAGAAGTAAAAAGCACAAGGTAACCATTATCACATAATTGACTTACACTTATTAAATTGTGATGTAGGCCATCCAAAAAAAGAGAATTCTTGATACATAAGGATTCACCTACACCACCCTCACCTCTTACCTTACCTTTCTTGTTGTTCCTGAAAGTAACCGAACCTCCTTTCTTCTTTGTGAAATTGTTGAAATGGCTTATATTACCTGTCATGTGTTTAGTACAGCCACTATCAACAATCTAATTTCCTTTATCTTACAAGATAGGAGAGTTTCGGTTCCCAACTAAAACTTTGGGATCCGGAGTTAGCTTGGAGACCCATTTCATCATTGGGTTGGTCCCCTTAGGCTTGTAAGGACAATAAGTAGAATAGTGATCGTCACTTTTACAATGAGAGAAAATAATAGGGTTTTTAGTATCAGAAGACTCTCCAATGAAAAAAGAAGTTTCCTTACTCTTTTTCTTACCTTTGGCCTTATTCTTACCCTTAGGTGATCCCTCTACATATTCCAAACCGCTAGTAGCACTTTGTTTGGTAGAATGGTTAAGGATTTTATTTAGGGAGTTTATCCCTTTGAGGAATTTTTGCAGAGAGGCTGTAAGTCTATGATTGTCATCAGTAAGAGATATAACAGTAGAAGATAAGCTAGCAAGATCATATCTAGCATGAACAAGGTTGACCTATAAACATAGGGCATTAGTCAAATAAGAATCCTTTTCGAGAGTAATGGAAGAAATATCATTACTAGGAAAAATAGGTCTAGAAGATAAATCATTTACCTGACCAAGCAGCCTAGCATTTTTAGATTTTAGCAATTGAATTTCTTTGAGATAAACAACCCTCTCATATCTACGAGCATCAACAACAAGCTTAAGTTTAGCATTTTTAGTTTTATGTATCTCAAGCTCATTGATGCACTTTTGGTTGTCTTCCTTAAGAGATGTAATATTCTTAAGATAGATACCATTCTCTACTTCAACTCCATTGTATTGGAGCTCAAGATCAATAAATTGGCCTTGAAAGGTATCAATGCTCTCCATATGAATTTTCTCATTTTTCTCAAGAATATAAAGTTGAACATATAAATCATCAATGATTTTACCTAACCTCTTCTTTTTAGCTTTACATTCAGAATAAGAAGAACAAGTAGTAATAAGCATGTAAATAAGAGTTTCTTTAGCTAACTCATCCAAGTTTACCTCACTAATATCTTCACATGTAGAGGCCATAAGTGCAAGGTGGCACTCTGCATCTTCATTGGAGCTTGAGCCACTAGAGGATGATCCTTCCCAAGCTACATGAGTTGCATATTTTTGTCTCCTCTCCTTCTTGTCCTTCCTCTTGAATTTATTGTCTTTCTAATACTCTTCCTCCTTATTGGAGCTACTGTTGTGGTAAGACTTTCTATCCTTAGGACATTTACTCTTGTAGACCTTAGAGTAGAAGGCTAAGATTGCTTTCCTTTGAAGCGCTTTTCCTTTGAGAAGTTGGCTTCATGCTCACTAGGGCCATCATCTTCACTTGACGAGGTGGGAGAGGTCCGGCAAGCAAGTTGTTGTTGAAGGATGAGGGCCTCCACTTGAGCTATGAAGGCACTATCTTTGTGCTTTCTTGCTTCTTTTTCTTCTTGCTTATCTTCCTCTTCTTATTTGTCAAGTCTTAGCTCATGAGATTGTAGATTTCCAATAATCTCCTTGGTTGGAAAATCATGAATACTTATCACTTCTTCAATGGAGGTCACCTTTGACTCCCATCTCTTTGGAAGAGATCTCAAGATCTTTGAGTTGATTGCTCCTCTATCCAAAGTGTGTCCCAAAGAAGCTAGGTCATTAATGATGATGTTGATCCTTGATTACATCTCGGCAACTCCTTCTTTCTTCCCCATCTTGAAGTTCTCTAGGTAGTTGTTAAACATGTATATCTTTGCCTCCTGTATTTTCTTTGTGCCTTCATAAGTGATGCACAACTTGTCCCATATCACATAGGTCGTGTTCCATGAAGATATGCAATTGAATTTGGATGGAATAAGGGTTGTATAGAGGATACTAATTGCTTTGGCATTGAACTGTGCATTCTTTAGGGTTCCTTCATCCCAAGTTGACACAGGTCCAGTTGGCTCCTTGTAGGGTGTAATCATTACCTTCCAAATATCAAAGTTCATCCCTTGAATGTAGAACTGCATCCGCCACTTCCAATAGAGGAAGTTGGTGTCGTCGAAGATCAGGGGGAGCATGGAGAAGCCTCACTCTAGGTTGAGGGAACCAAGTAGGTTCTCACGTATCTTCTCTTCTTGTAGGAGATTTGTTAGAGAAGATCCTTGCTCTGATACCCCTAGTTGGATCTAGGGCTCCAGAGGGGGTGAATAGAGCTTCAAAATTATCACAAGAATAGTTAGACCTTCAAATTATATTAATTGAAACCAAAAGTAAAGTTAATTTGAAGTTCTATCTAAACAAGCATAGCAAGGATGAGAGAGATTGAAACAAACACTTAAATAGGTGGTTAGAGTGGTTCCAATCTCCAAACTAGGAGTACCTAGAGCAGTCAACCTCTAGGACTTTGCAACCCATATATAATTATATTTCATTACAGGAGATACAAGAAGACCACTTTTCATCTAAGAACTTACCTATCTAAGACAATAGTCTCTAACCTACACAAGGACTTACTCACTTGATCACGATGTCTTCAGCCTTCACCATGGACTTTCCCACACTTGCATCAAGTCTTTGGCCTCACAAGAATTACCTACTCTTATTGAATCTTTGCTTTACCCTTCTCCTTCACTTGGAGAAGAGCTTCACACCTTCTTCAACCTTGAATAAGAACGACACCTCCTCCTTCACTCAGAGAAGATCACTTCAGCCTTTGCTTATTGAGAAAGAGGATTGGGAATATGGAAGGAATGAGAGATTTACAAGATAACATGGAGGTATTTCTCTTATAACATGCCTAACTCACTCATAATCATGAAATGCTTTGTAAATGAGAGAGAGAAAGGGGCCCAAAGGGTTGTAACACACTCAACTATAGCAAGGACCAAGTATAGCATGCATGAGCAGCCTTGGAATGAACTCCAAGAGGTCCTATTTATAGTTGGAGGTGTCCCTTTGAGTGTGAGATCACTTAAGAATAAAAAATTGCCATTTTTACAACTTGCAACAGATCTATTTTGTTTCTAACAACTCATTTTCAGTACAGTACATTCAGTTGAGTTTCAATAAAGATCACTCGACTGATCCACTATCTGACAAAGCTAAATTTCAAACTATCGGTCATGTTTGTTCTGGGAAACTTGATCGATCAGTCAAAATCAGTTTTGGTCAGTGAGTTGGTCAGTCGAGTTCTACAAGTGTACAACTCAACCGATTGATCTATTTCAAAAAACTCCATCACTGGTCAGTTGAAATCCAAACTCGTCTGATAGAGTTGTTGTGACAAATTTTTCAAAATGATTTTTGAGTGATCAAACATTGGAATTAAATGTCCCTGATTTTTTATCATCTCAGTTACAAGTCATATCATCAATACAAATGATTACAAAAATTTTCTAAGGTGGTTTGGATTGATTTCCCAAAAAGCACATTTGTATTGCTTTTGACTTGAACTTAGATGAGCTAGGGCTTGTGTAATTTGATCCTTTTCATGTACCTAAAGCCTGAAATCAATCTTAAACAAACATATTAGATACATAGGAATGGAATGGTTAAGTCATTATAAAAATATGGACAATGTATAACTCTCAAGTCAATAATGCATATCTAGGATTTTTGTCTGGTTCCTCAATTAACATCCTCACCGTTGTCAAGGAGTCATATTGAAAAATAGCTAAGTCAATGTCATTTTGTTCTACAATCTCCATCGGTAAATGTACACTCTAGAGTTTTTCCTCTACTACATATGTAGTATTTAAGCTTTGTGCCACTCCTCCAGCCCATATCTCTAAGCTATATCTTATGACTACTACTCTGTTGACCTTCTATGACATGTACACATTTGCAACTACTTAGTCTATCAGTAATATTGAGAGGACCCACTATATTTCAAGAAGTGTGTAGGACAAGAAGCGTGTAGATAATATATATATATATGTATCCTTGAGGAATAAGCTCTTATCTTCTATAAAAATTGCCACACACCACCCTACGAAAAAAAAATTAAGACTTGAACAAAAAGTCATTAAGATTCTACAATTTGTATTTTTTTGGCCGTCACTCTTCAAAGATTCTCAATCTTACATGAAAACATGTCATGAATTTTGTGAAATACGACATCAGAGTAGGCATCAAATTTTCTTTCTTTCCATATTTCCCATAACATCAAGATCACATAAATAACTTGAAAAACGACTAGAGGGGGGTGAATAGAGTTTTATAGAGAATTTTAACAATTATTGAACTCAAACAACCAACCACAAAAATATTGGACAAGGGGACAAGGATTTAGAGTGGTTCCAACTTGAGCAAATACTAAAGTTGTCAGTCCACTACCCGGTTGCTTACCCAACCGGGATTTGGAAAGAATTTAATTTTATTACCTCGCAAAGACTTTACATAAAATTCAATTCTCTCCCTAAACCCTTCAAGCAGCCTTCACCTAGAAGTAATCGCCCAACCTTGAAGCAGCCTTCACCTAGAAGTAATTGCACCACCTTGAAGCAGCCTTCATCCTGAAGTAGCTTCCCGTTGCAATAGCCTTCTTGAAGTAGCTTCCCGTGCGATAGCCTTCTTGAAGTAGCTTGAAGTCCACCTTCTCCTCCGAGAAGAACCTTCTCCAATCCGCAGCCTCCAACCCTAGGAGTAGCAAGGAGAATACAAAGGATAAAAAGGAACAAGAAGGAAAATAGAAATTACAACTTATCCTTTTAAGCACAAGGCTTGATTTTCCTATATCAAGCGTATTGATCTCCTAACCAATGAGTGTAGAAGTGTAAGTGCTGTGGTAAGGAGATGCTGGCCTATAGGACACGAAATGGGAGCAATGGAAATGAATAGCCAATGTAGGAATTGCTCAATTGCTCACAGACAGATTGTAAATGTAATTGCTTGCTCAAGTATAGCACAAGTGTAGCTTAGGTGTGTTTTGGTGTCCTAAGGCATGTCCTATTTATAGGAATGGCCTATGGATGCTTAAGGACGTTCTAGACAACTTCTAGGGGTTTCTAAGTGCTTAACTAGCCGTTAGGTATAAGTTAGGTGCGTTAGTAACGGCTAGTTACTTTATTCTGCAGTTGCTGTCAGAGACCATCTCGGTCGACAAATTGTCGACCGAGATACCTACTCGGTCGAAGTTTTGTCGACCGACTGGCTCTCTGGATCAACGTTCATTTGCAACTGCCAACTACTTTGTCAGCTGTGTCTAACGGCTACTTGGGTCATTCTCGGTCGAGAAGTTTGTCGACCGAGAGTGTCTCGGTCGAGGAGTTTGGTCGACCGAGATTGACCCTGTTTCAATCTTTCAATTTAGGCACTAAGTAAATGTATGAGTGTGCATATGCGAACCTATTTGAAAGGGATGACATATCTAAGTGTGGTGATTGGCTAGGGAAGATCTAACGCTTGATTTACATGAAATCTAAGTACTTGTACATTATATATTTGTACAAGTTTACAATTGATTACATTTCATGACATTTATAAACATTCAAGCATATAGATTCCCTAGAGCTTTGTCATCCACTTAATTCCTGCAACACTCAAGTAGCACGTTAGATCAACAAGAATGAAATGTTTGTCATCATCGAAACAAAGGGATTTATTATAATGTCCAATTTATCCAACAATCTCCCCCTTTTTGAAGATGACAAACATTTCCTAAATATGAAATAAGGAAATATAAAGCATGTAAGTTTCATACCTGAAGATTACCTTTTGTAGCCATGAGTGCTGACCAAGATGTTATGAAACTCATTTATATATTTGATTATATTTTTGATTTTATATTCTTTCTCCCCCTTTGTCATTTCAAAAAGATATCCAAGTTGAATATTTTATTTTTCTTCTCCCCCTTAATTTTATATTATGCTCCCCCTTAAATAGATATCTATTAGGAGCATGGATTGAATATCATTTTTGTCTAATTTATCCATAATTTGTTTCTCAATCATTTGCAAAGGATGTTAAGCCTTGAAATGATATGAGATTCCCTTAAGCTTATTATGAATGTATATTGATTTCTCATCTATCAAGGGATGTTAAGCCCTAAATTAAATGAGAATCCTGTAATTCTTAGAGTTCATAAAAATGTCTCTAATCAAATACAAGGGATGTTAAGCCCTGATTTGTTTAGAGATTTCCTTTAAGTACAAGATCATTCATAGATTTCTTTATATCAAAGAAATACTAAGGTATTAACAAGCTTCAAATGATGTTTACAACGTTTTTGTAAGCTTCTTAATCAAATAATCGAATTTGTTTTTATGAGCTCCCCCTTAATCTTACAATTTAAAGCAATTTAAGGCTTCTAAGGTCACAAATGATTTTAAATTTTGATTTTGACCTTTATCAAAAGTATACTAAGATTAAGTACAGTAAAATGATGTCCAAATAAGCATTTTGTCAAAGCTTATTTTAGGTCGCCCTTGACTATGACCATGGCGCCCCTTGGTCAATTTTAATTTTAACCAAGAGGCAAATTTTGCAGATTTCCAAGATAAACATTCATATGTGAAGTATAATTTCTGCAGATAGCTATAAATATCAATTTGAAGCACATTAAGATATACCTATTATGAAGACTTAATATGAGCATCATAGTGAAGTCTTTGACCTTGATTTTTCTAGAATGCATGTTTTACATTCATTGTGAATGATGTTTCATATGCTTTTCTATGGGTACATAAATATCAAATCCCATTTCTTCTTATACCCTTATCATAAGATTCTTTAGAAACATAGTTATTGAAATATAATAATCATGATGCTATAGAGAGGTAGAAGCATATCCATAGTGCAATAATTTAAATTGCAACACATACATGGTTCATGTAAATTATGATAAAACAGTAATTTCCTTAGTTAAGCTAATCATGATTTTTCAGTTTTAAATCCAACCATTGAGAGTAAACCAAAATAGTCTCATATAAGTTTTCAATTTTAAGACAAACTTTTTATAACTGATCATGCCTAAGAAACTTTTCAAACAATGAATAAGGTTTGTTCAAGATTAGTCTTCTTACAGCACTTTTGCAATATGTTTAAGGATTTTCTACTCATAATGTTATATAATGTAAACGATCAATATGTCTTGCTACAAAAATTGTCTTCCAAGATTTTATTCTTGATTTGCATGTTAATTCAATCATCAATAACAATTTGATAGCAAACTAGGTTGATTGAAAAACAATTTTAGAAGATTTATGTCAGACTTGACAACAGAAGCCTGCTCGGTCGACCATTTCTCGACCGACAGGACCCTCGGTCGACAGTGTCTCGACCGAGAAAGGTTCTGTGTTGTTTCAAACCTGTTTTCAAATATTGTTTATAATTAAAAGCAAAAGTATGAAAGTTAAAGCTCGATTTAGTTGAGATATTTAAATATCAAAGCAACATTTAGGTTAAATCTCAACTAATCATATACATTTTGTGAATCCAAACTAAACAAGTAGTTTAAGATGTATATTTGGAAATTTAATTTCTTGGATTGACTGGGTGTCCTATTATGTTAAGTTGAGATAGACATAGAGATATACAACTTAGAGTCTTTGGTCATATGTCAACTTAATTTTATCCATTTAGTTTGGGGGTTTTGGAATCCATACTAACTCAACATTCTTTTTCTTGAATGGGCATGAAAAAGAGTAATGTCCAAGACGTGAGCAATAATGGCAACATATAGAATCAACCTCAAGTCTTTTTCTATGGTTTTGGTCTAGGTTGTTCTTTGGTACAAATGTAGCTTGATGTGCTCGTGTCTTTCTCCAACTAGGTTGTTGATGAGATTTCCCTTTGGGCTTATAACCTAGTCCTCTTCTCCCAATTTGATGATAGGAATCATCCAATATTCTATCAAGGATTCCATTGTTGCTTAACCTACTAACTTCTTGTTGCAACTTAGCGATCTCATCCATTCTTTTCTTAATATCTAGTTTTGCTTGATCTAGATTAGATGATAAAGAATTCCTTTCTTTCACTATATTATCATAGTCTAGATGTGTACACAAAACAGGTTGTTTTTGAAGATCATTTAACTTTGCAAGTAATCCAACCTTTTCTTGATATAGAAGATCATAATTTGTTTCTAGAGTAAAAATCTTCACATCACTACTACTTAGAGATGATTTCAAAGTACGATTTTCAGAAACAATGCTATCTTTTTCAAAACCAAGATTATTCAATTTAGCATATAAATCTTCATTTTCGGATGTAAGAGCAAGAAGTCTAGCATTTAACTCATCGTTTGTTTTACTAGATTTCTTTAATTTCTTCTTGCACTCAATATACTTATTGTGTGTTTCTTCAAGACTAGAAATTAGCTCTTCTTTTGATAAATCAAGAAGGCTTACCTCTTCTTCTTCTTCTTCATTGGTTGTAGCAATGATACAATTTTTGTGGACCTCTTTCTTCTTTTCTCTCCATGGACAACCGATTGTTGTATGGTTTGTTCCTAAACACCAATTGCAGCTTGTTGAAAGTTGGTCCAAGTTACTCCTTTGCCTGCGGTTGTAGTCACCTCCTCCCTTCATTCTTCAAGACCTGGTTAGGGTTCCTTGAAGCCCGCTCTGATACCAATTGAAAAACTACTAGAGGGGGGGTGAATAGAGTTTTATAGAGAATTTTAACAATTATTGAACTCAAACAATCAACCACAAAAATATTGGACAAGGGGACAAGGATTTAGAGTGGTTCCAACTTTAGCAAATACTAAAGTTGTCAGTCCACTACCCGGTTGCTTACCCAACCGGGATTTGGAAAGAATTTAATTTTATTACCTCACAAGGACTTTACATAAAATTACAATTCTCTCCCTAAACCCTTCAAGAAGCCTTCACCTAGAAGTAATCGCCCAACCTTGAAGCAGCCTTCACCTAGAAGTAATTGCACCACCTTGAAGCAGCCTTCCTCCTGAAGTAGCTTCCCGTTGCAATAGCCTTCTTGAAGTAGCTTCCCGTGCGATAGCCTTCTTGAAGTAGCTTGAAGTCCACCTTCTCCTCCGAGAAGAACCTTCTCCAATCCGCAGCCTCCAACCCTAGGAGTAGCAAGGAGAATACAAAGGATAAAAAGGAACAAGAAGGAAAATAGAAATTACAACTTATCCTTTTAAGCACAAGGCTTGATTTGCCTATATCAAGCGTATTGATCTCCTAACCAATGAGTGTAGAAGTGTAAGTGCTGTCGTAAGGAGATGCTGGCCTATAGGACATGAAATGGGAGCAATGGAAATGAATAGCCAATGTAGGAATTGCTCAATTGCTCACAGACAGATTGCAAATGTAATTGCTTGCTCAAGTATAGCACAAGTGTAGCTTAGGTGTGTTTTGGTGTCCTAAGGCATGTCCTATTTATAGGAATGGCCTATGGATGCTTAAGGACGTTCTAGACAACTTCTAGGGGTTTCTAAGTGCTTAACTAGTCGTTAGGTATAAGTTAGGTGCGTTAGTAATGGCTAGTTACTTTATTCTGCAGTTGCTGGCAGAGACCATCTCGGTCGACAAATTGTCGACCGAGATACCTACTCGGTCGAAGTTTTGTCGACCGACAGGCTCTCTGGATCAACGTTCATTTGCAACTGCCAACTACTTTGTCAGCTGTGTCTAACGGCTACTTGGGTCATTATCGGTCGAGAAGTTTGTCGACCGAGAGTGTCTCGGTCGAGGAGTTTGGTCGACCGAGATTGACCCTGTTTCAATCTTTCAATTTAGGCACTAAGTAAATGTATGAGTGTGCATATGCGAACCTATTTGAAAGGGATGACATATCTAAGTGTGGTGATTGGCTAGGGAAGATCTAACGCTTGATTTACATGAAATCTAAGTACTTGAACATTATATATTTGTACAAGTTTACAATTGATTACATTTCATGACATTTACAAACATTCAAGCATATAGATTCCCTAGAGCTTTGTCATCCACTTAATTCCTGCAACACTCAAGTAGCACGTTAGATCAACAAGAATGAAATGTTTGTCATCATCGAAACAAAGGGATTTATTATAATGTCCAATTTATCCAACATAATTGTGTAATGGAAATGATGGTTTAACGAGGTCACACCTGGTCGTAGAGCAAGTCCAATGACTATTCCTCATTTCATTATGCAACTTTCTTCTAGTTGGATTCAGATGATGTCTAGAGTAGCTCCTGGTCTCCAACATAGAAAATAAGTTGACATTGTCCTCCTAGTGGGAAAAGTATCCACACCTCTAGAGAAGTCTACACAGACCACCCAGAACTCCTATCATTCTACTAGAATAGACAGGAAGGAATTTTCATTCCCGTTGGTGTAATATTCACCAACTTGCTCTCCCACAATTTTTATCCCATGCTATCCCTCCCTTTATCTGGTAGGACTTGTTTAGGCTCTCTATTAGTTATCACAACCAGAGAGGACAACAATTTTCAGAGGCAATTGAGTTGTGTCTGAGAAGCTCCCAATACCCCTCTATTTATAGGAGGGTTAGGGTCAGGGTTCCTGATCTATGTGGGAGTGGAAGGGACTGGAATTTTCTTGAAAATTCACAACCTGTGAAAGGAGAAGCAATTGATTCAGGAGGCAAACCGATCAGTTGGCATACGATCCAATTGGTTAACTAAGCGATCTGGTCATTTCATCATGTTTTCCAATCACAATTGTATTGGCAATTCTAATCCAATTAATGCACAACATGATGTTAACACTAATCCTTTATCCAATCGAATTGAACCATGGATTGGGCATCATGCTTCATGAGATGTTTGTCTTGTGAACCCAAACCTATCAGTTCACTAAGTGAACCAGTTGTTTTGCACCTTGGTTTAGTCAAAATTCAGCCAATGCAATTTCTAATCTATCTAACACTCGAACCGGTCATTTCAACACTTGAACCGGTTGGTTGGGAGTCTAGTCAGTTAATTTGTTGCTCAAATTGAATACATAAACACATTAGTAAACAATTTAATTATCATACCTTATTAAACTCCTCTTTGAGGTGTATCCTATTTGTGTGATCCGATAGGTTCCAATTTATGTTGGCAGTGAATGTCCATAACTGATTTATGACATCACATGCAAAGTGCAGTGCCTAGTCACCAGCATTGCTACCGAAGTGAATGGAAAGTTGGAGAACAACTTCAACCTACAATTTGTGTTCCGTGTTACCATGATTGTATAATTCCTTTTTCTTTGATATCCAGAATAAACTTGAGGCATGTAATCTTCATCCTCTCAATGTTCAATCCATGTTCCTTGAACTAGAGCAGACTGTCCGAGGTATATGTGACCTTAATATCATATATTTATTCACATGTGCATGCACATGATTTTCTCAATTTCTCTTATCAAGTGGAATGTATATCAAACTCCAGCAGGAGGGACAAATCCCATATACATCACTCATTGTCTTCCCCATGTGTCATACTTCACCCAATCATCACTGTTATGATAACCCTTATTCAAGGTCACACTGGATGATGTATAATCAAACTGAAAAACATGTTATGAGTATAGTGATTTCATGTTAAGAACCACAATCACCACCTTCACTATGAGGGATGACTATGACCACCATGTATGGTTTGAATGTGTCACTCTCAAGGGTGGGTCTGTCTGATACACTATTCTCTAACAAGTATCTATTGCTTGGTTTGATATCACATATCATGAATGATGAAATTTTGTCATCAACCAACACACACTCTAGTCTTTAAGTGTTGTTGTTGTCTTTCAACCTTCCATAGTATCATCCAAATAGGGGAATAACAAGAATGTACATACTCTTAACATTTGTATGATCTCATCATTCAAGTCACATACTTGAAGACATACATCATCGAGTAATATCATTCTTTAGACATTCATTATGCTTCCTTATTATCTCATAACTGAGTGAAACAAAATAAATTGAAAGCTTGTCTTTATTATTAATCAAATCCTTTATGCCATCACAATCATCATATGATTGGTTCTTTGGGCATACATACCAATAGAATCCCAATTGCACTTAGAGATAATCACATAAGAATCTCATTCTATGTGATCTAAACATGTCCATTGTGTTTCTACTGTGCAAGTGCTAATCCAGCGGGTTAGCAACATTTTTGCCTTTAGTCAGTATATTGCATGTCTCTCATCAGTTGTATATTTGACATTTTGTATGAGATGGAACTTCCATAATATGTTATCTGATATTCCTTACTGAACCAGTAGCTCCATCTTTGTCACAGTATCTCTACCATTTCATGAATGATCAAAATTTATTTAAGTTCATCCATATCTTAAAATGAAATACATTTTATATTGCAATCACTTTCTATCAGTCTGGAAGTTTGCATCAGTGTAACCCCTAACACCCAACTCTTCCTTTTATTCATAATTAGGCAACTAATCCTTAGTGATTCTCAAGTAAAAATGGATTACCTTTGATGACATTCCAATGACCTTCATTAGAATCTAACTAATATCATCTTGTCATGTCCAATACATACAATACTATGGGATGAGTACATTATATAGTATTCATGATAGATCCAATTGTTGGTGCATATGACATCTCACTCATTTTTTTCCATAGTGGCATAAGATTTAGAAGATAGGTTTCTTGAGAGACTAATCCTATGAATCATGGTTAGATTCTCTCTCATTGAATCCTTCATGTTGAACCCTTTCAACATCTTCCAATATGTATTCATTTTAGGTTATGAAAGTTTCTTGAACATGTCTATAGATCTCAATTCCTATCACATAGGATGTTTTAGATAATCCTTCATTGTTGAAGGTATTTTCCTTGTTAGGTCTCGATACTTATAATATTGAGATGTTATTCCCCACAAATATATGTAGTATCTATACGCCCCCACTAAATCTTTTGTAATCACAAATTTCATATTTAATCTTGATTCAAGTCAAACTCTTTGACTATCTTGTCAAGTTAAACAATTTTAGCTCTGAAATGATTGTTTCATCCTCTAGATTGAACATTGTAGCTTATAGACTTTATTTGCATTAATGAAGTTATAAGACCTTTGTATTGTATCATGTACACATCCTTTCAATTATTCCTATTAAGGAATGCGGTTTTTATTCTTCATATGTCAAATTTCATAGTCTATGTAAATTGTAATAAGAAGCATGGAAATTAGTTCAAGGGATTTCATTATGTTCAACACTTTGGAATTATTTGAAAACCTTTGCAACCAATCTTTCCTTTTAGGTTATCCATGGCTATGTTCATCTTGAAAACCCAATGGTACCCTATGGGTTTTATGCCTTTAGGTGGTACTAGCACAATCATACCTTGTTAGTGTATATGGACTCCATAATGGCCTTAAGACACTTCTCAGATTATGGTTCTCAATAGCTTCTAGTTGATTTGTAGGTTCATCATCTTAAGACCAACCTATCAGAGTTATCAAACTCACAATCTTTCAGTCTCAAATGTGTTTTACTAGAACTATGAGGTTTTATGTTACATAAGGAACTTGAGATTCCACAACAATTTTTGATTCCCAGATATTCCCATTGTACCTCCTTGTCAACTTCAAACCTTTTGAGTTATACTTTTACTCCCATTGATGCTTTTGGAACTCAGTTATCCTAGCAAAAAACATTTTTTTGTCAGATTGGGATTAAAGGTAGTATTCAACAATTATGATTTGTTGATAAACATTTCAAGAAACCACTTTCTTTATGAGTTTTAATTATTAAGACATAATGAAAAAATTCTCATATCATATCTGATATGATGTCTTTTAAACCATTTTAGTTGGTATATTGTTTTACTGGAAATCATGTATCTAAGAGGAGAGTAGAAGATTATATTAAATGATCATCACATCATGATCGATTTGGATGTAATTTCGTATTTCTAATATATCATCATGTTTTAGGTGGATTTAACTTGTGATATACTGTCACAGTCTTTCCAGAGAGCCCTCAAACTATCGATGTAAAGTATTGCATCATTTGAACATATCAAAGTTTCTTATACTTTTATCAAGGTTATATTTCAAGACATTCATGTTTGTATTTCACCAAATACAAACTCTATATCAGCTGAGATCATCAATAAATATAGTGAATTACAAACAATTGTCTCTAGCATTTATTCTAAAGGTCTTTATACATCAACATGTACAAGCCCTAATAGAAAGCATTATCACCCACTACATCTAGTTCTCATTGAAAATACTTTCTTGTCTTGTATTGGTCCAATAACCAAAAGAGTCTAGATAAACATAAATATGGATTTTAGTAATTAATTTTCCATACTTGTATTTAGATGACAATGCTACAGATCGTTTGAGTTATCCATTGTAATCCTTTAGGTATTTACATTTAGATCCTTGGATATAAAAGATCACTAGATGTTTGGGGCATTTCCATACAAAATCACGTCTTTCAAATAGAACCATTAACAACTCTTTATTCATTATCATCCTTGTCATACAAGATGCATAAAAAATGGTTTCTATTGTTGGCATAATGAAATAGTAGTTCAACTACCTCTATTACATTCCCAATGGGCTAAGATAAATTCTAAATGTTGACTGAAGTTTCCACAACTCTTGCTTCATCACAATCCATTTTTGCCCTTTCATAAAGGATTTACTTCTAATCAGATTCTGCACATCAAAGTATGTCAGATCTGCATCCGATATCAAATACCAAGATGAAGAAGTAATCGAGTTTATCTTATAACATTTATACCTAAAGTAGAGGTCTCTACCTCTTCCCTCTTCTTCTTCTTCAATTCTCCAGAAAGAGAGGGCAATTCCTTTTCCAGTGTCCATATTGGTGATAGTGGTGACAATTGCCTCCCTTTGCCTTTCCCTTTAGACTTTTCCTTTCTCTTTTTTATCATCATCACAAACTTGGTCTTGTCTTTCTTCATTTGTGCCTCAATTGTTTTCAACATGCCAATTAACTCTATCAACGGCTTGTCAAAGTCATTCATGTTGTAGTTCATTGCAAACTGACTATATGAATCTGGCAGTGATTGCAGAATCACATTAGTAACCAACTATTTACCCAAGGGGAATCCCAGTTTGGAAAGGTTCTCCACATACCCAATGAGCTTGAGCACATGAGGACCTACTATATCTCCTTCTACCATGTTACATTTGAATAACACCTTAGAGACGTCATATCTCTCATGTCTTGCCTAATTTTGGAACATGTTCTTAAGATGTGTGACCATCGCAATAACATCCATGTTCTCATGCTATCTTTTCAACTCATAGTTCATTGATCACAGCATCTGACACTTGACATCAATGACATCTTCAGTATGTTTCTTATAAGAATTCATGTCAGCCTTAGGTGCAGTGGGAAGAGGTTCATCTGGCTCTAGTGTCTCTAGGACATAGAGATTACGCTCATGTGTGAAAACAATTCTCAATGTCCTTAACCAGTCATGGAAATTATTTCCATTTAACGTGTCCTTCTCAAGGACTGATCACAGAGAAAAGTTGTTGTTGTGTGTTGCCATTTGATTCTATAAAAGAATCGACAATTTTGTCAAAATCACATGTTTGATCTGTTTTGATTTGATTTGTATAAACTTGACGATGTTAATTAGGTCTTTAATTAGCTATCTCTCTCATTATTTTGATCAAATCGATAACCTTTAATTATCAATTTGGAATATTGTAGGAAACAAACTTCTAATGAGATAAGATCCAAAAAAATTCAATTATTATCCGTCCAACACCAGCGTCCATAATTAATCATTAAGGTAGGCAACATTTTCCAATTGCATCTTATGCAATTCTTGGTTAGATGATATGCACAACTCTTTGCCATAGTCATTTGTATGCCTCTGGTGCTTAATCTCATAAGGACACTCAGTTAACCCTGACCCACAAGCCAACACGATAATAATGCATCCTGCTTGGCAGGTCCACATTATTACCATCACACTTCCACGAGATAGACAATGCACCACCCTTGGGGTTCTTACACTTCGTGGATGAAGCTTTTCATGTGTGCCGCTAACGGAAAGCATCTCAGACTTTATATGTTTGATTGAGAGATTTTATATATATCATATATATATGTACATATACATATCCGATCATTACATACTAGTATGTATAATATACATGCTATATCCCACAACGTAAATATGTAATATAAAACATTAGTGATGGTTATGGCCATACTAGGTAATTCCTTGGAACCACAAGGAATTACTACCACCTAGTTCTACATCTCATGCAAGAACCTGTTGTTGGTGTAGATCTATGCTTGCTAATATGGGTTGATTGGTTCATCCCTTGAACTGGTCAGATTACCTCCTAGTCGATTAATTGATCATCTAAAATAATATTTTGGCCTCCTTTCCAACTGATGTTTGGACATCTCCAAATAATATGTTGGCTTACTAGCTGGTCAATTTTCTCCTTCTACTGTCTGCCCTCTTCAGTCCTCCATCCAGTTGGCTCGTCACCTGAAATGGTCGACTCGCCAGATACTGATCATCACCCCTTGTCATTGCAAGAAAAGAAACTATCCTATTAAACTTATTACAAGGTAATGAGAAACCTCGAGTTACATTCGAGGGGAGCAAATGTAGGAAAGAACAATATTTTTACATTGAGAAGAAGAAGGTAAAGCCTCAATATGCAAACCGATATAAAATAGGAAAATAAATGATCCAACCACATAATGATATTTGGGTTATTGGCCATAACCATGCTACCCATCCACCATCAAAACCAATTTTAGGGTGAAATGTGTAAATTGCATATATGTCATATCATATATACATATGTATATATATTAGTTTGGGATTGTATGTGGTCCTTAATTGGATATGCACATTAATAATTTTTAATACTCGCATCATATGCAATAAATAAATGATGAAAATAAAAAATCTGATCATATCAATTATCCTAAAACAAAGTAAATTAATGTGGCTCTGATACCACTGTTGGAAAATACGACATCAGAGTAGTTCATAAAAATTCACAACTTGTGACAGGAAAAATGGTCAGTTTGTGAGGTGAACTGATCGGTTGGCATGCGAGCCGATTAGTTCACCAAGTGAGCCTATCATTTCATCATGTTTCTCAATCACAATTGTATTGTCAATTCTAATCCAATGAATGTATGCATGATGTCAACACTAATCCTTGATTCAATCGAATTGAACCACAAAAAGGGTGTCTCACTTTGTGAAGTGATTGTCTTGCAAACCCAAACTAGTCAATTCACTAAGTGAACAAGTCATTTTGCACTGTGGTTAAGCCAAATTTCGTCCAATGCAATTCCCAATCAACCTGACACTCCAACTGGCTGTTTCAACACTTGAACCTGTCAGTTTGGAGTCTAGTTAGTTAATTTGTTGCTCAAATTGAATACCTAAACAATTAAGTAATTAATTCAATTATCATTCATGATTTATCTCCTCTTCTAGGTGTATCATATGTGTGTGACCATATAGTTTTCAATTTACATTGGCAATGAATGTCCATAACTGATTTATGACATCATAAGAAAAGATCAATGCCTATTCACACATCATTAGTACCCATGTAAATGGAAAGTTGGATAACAAATTCAACCTACAATCTTTGTTATGTGTTACAATGATTGTATAATTCGTTTGTCTCTAATATTCGAAATGAACTGGAGACATGGAATCGTCATCCTCCCAATAATCAATCTATGTTCCTCGAATTAGAGCAGACTATCTAAGATATATGTGATATGAATATGATATATTGTTTCACATGTGCATGCGCATGATTTTCTCAGTATTTCTTATCAAGTGACCTAGATATCAAACTCTAGTAGGAAGGAAAAATCCCATCTACATCACTCATAGTCATCCCAATGTGTCACAGTGCACCCCATCATCACCTTTATGAAAACCCTTATTCAAGGTTACATTAGATGATGTCAGAGCACACTGAACAACATGTGATGAGTGTAGTAATTTTATGTCTAATAACCACTATGACCACCATTTATGGTCTCCATGTGTCACTCTCAAGGTGGGTCTATCTAATACACGGTTCTCCAACAAGTATTTATGTGCTTGGTTTGATATCACATATCATGAGTGATGAGATTTTGTCATCAACCAAGACACGCTCTAGTATTAAGTGTAACTGTTGTCTACCATCCTTCCACAGTAACATCCTACTAGGGACATAACAAGAATGTACATACTATTAACATCCATATGATCTCATTGTTCAAGTCATGTACATGAAGACATACATCATCGATTAATATCATTCTTTAGACATTCATTATGCTTCCTCATTATATCATAACTGAGTGAAACAGAATAAACTAGAATCTTGCATTTGTTATTAATCAAATCCTTTATGACATCACAATCATCATATGGTTGGATCTCTGGGCATAAATACCAACAATGAATGCCAACATATTGGTATCATATCACGATGTTGTGAGATGCCTCTAGACACTTGGACATAACTCAAAATTTTGATGTAAGGGAATAGATTATTTAGGACCTTTGTATCTAATTTTGGTAATAATTATATAGTAAAAGTAGTGGATTTTGTGTCCAAATGGGTGAAAGTCATGGACACACCCACATGTGACTCCAAATATGTAATGAGCAAATTCATTTTATAAGGTTTAGAGTCAGCAAAAAAGCCTTAAGTGATGTGGGTTCACAATTTCTAAAAATAATTTGAGGAGATACTAAGGAAGTTTGTCATCATACACAACGTTTATG
Source organism: Alisma plantago-aquatica (assembly GCA_963693085.1). Taxonomy (NCBI): domain Eukaryota; kingdom Viridiplantae; phylum Streptophyta; class Magnoliopsida; order Alismatales; family Alismataceae; genus Alisma; species Alisma plantago-aquatica. Next base: position 943,215,599 of record OY856414.1, on the reverse strand, counting down.
TACTCTATCATCCACAAACATCAGGGCATGTGGAGGCACTGAAGTGCCAAACTAAGAAGATAGTTGAAAAGACTACTGAAAATAAAACAAAGATTGGTATCCAAGTTGGATGATGCCTTGTGGGAATATAGAAATACTTCAAAATGCCAATTGGAGAAACCCCCTATAACCTCATCTATGGAAATAATGCCACTTAAATATTTAACTTGAGCACTAAGATTTTTGGGTAATAAAGAAACTCAACATGGATCCTGAATTTGCCAAGAAGAAAAGATATATACAACCTCAAGAACTCAATGAGATTTCTTTACATGTCTATGAAAATTCCAGGATCCATAAAGAGAGAACAAAAAGATTAGTATGATTCATATTTGATAAGGAAGGATAATAAGGAAAGAGACTATGCCTTTCTATTAAACTCATTGATATGACTATTTTTGTAGAAACTTAGATTGAGATGCTCATGTCCCTTTAAAGCTATAAAGATATACTCATTATGTATGAATGAACTCTATAGAGAGACATGCTTGGCATACTCCATGTTAATGGGAAGAAGGTAAGATGATACTTCAAAAAAAAAATTTCATTAATAGGGCTAACATGTAGCTTTCTAACCCACATAAAAATTGAATCACAAGAAGTCAAGTTGATCGCTTTTAATTAAAACTTCTTGGGAGGCATACCAAGTCAGCTCTTGCATAACTTTCCCTAATGACTAGTTTGCATTTTCCCTATTGTAAATTATATTAAGTAAATTCAATCTGATTTCTAGCATTTTATTTATGACATGATGAATTAGATCACAAGAAATTCACCTAGGGAGAAGCCCCAGGATTTTTACCTAAACTATTTACAATAATCACCACCACCAAGAAGATGGGTCATATCACAATATATCTTCAATGTCAAACCTGGACAAAAATCTTTTTAAGAACAATCCAAAATTATACATAATCAAGAGCAACCGATTAACATGGATATTTTTTTGAAGATTGTTTGATTAACAAAATTAACCAAGTAAAAAAAACAAGTTCTAAGCAAAAAATAATTTTGTTGTTATGACAAGATTTCCAGGATGACGAGGTTCACAACTACTTCCTATTTAACTATTCTAAGCATTGATATCATTCATTCGTATGATTAATCAGTTGAGTCATAGGGATTTCATATCATTTCGGAATATGAAATGCATAGGGACTCCCTGTAGACTCAAGGTCTTGTTACCTACGAATCCTGAATCTATCACTCTAGAAAAATCCTTGTGTAGTCTCATATGGGTTTCAATGATATCATTAGGTATTCTAATGCTAAATTTCAAGGTTTCTACATATAGGACCATAATAAACATGAAAGATGGATTACCAAACTATTAAGAAAATATTAGACATTAGTTTATCAATCTAGAGGTTCATATGAATAACAACTTACATTACAAAAAATAGAGCATGGGCAGTGGGGCTAATCCATCCTGCCCCAGTTAAAGATCTAGTCTCTAATCATATTAATGGTACAAAAAGAGATACATAACATGATCATTAATAAAGTATTAGTGCATAGGATAAGATTAGTGGTCTTGTCATCACTCTTAAACAATAACTCATCTCTGGTCACATCCCATGATGGAGCAGGTCTCCACATCAATTTGTCGACTTCCATCTCTGGCTCTCCATTTTTATATAAAAGGTTTTGAATGAGATATATAGGTCATAAATGGATGTCATGGATGTCCTGAAAATGTTTTTATAGCATACCCCAGGGGTTTCAAGTCAATATAAAATAATCGAATAGTTGTGGGTAGTGAGCTATAAGTTTTTGACATAGGAGGTTCAAGTGACTGGAGGGCCATTCTACTGACTAGAATTAGTCTGTAAATATATTCATTTCATATCTAATTGAGTTATGCCTTCAAGGAAACTTGAATCATACATCTCCACATCGGATTCAAAATTTAGGGCTATTTTAATGTTGGGGTATACTTTCTAGTTGGCTGACTTATGGAACGAGCCAGGTCCTGGACTTTGCCAAGATTTACTACAAGTGAGTCGGGCAACTCGTGTGTGAGTCGACTGACTCACAGGGCATAAAATATATTAGATTTTCCTTTGACCTATGTTTATTACCCGTTAGAGGACTTGTAAGACAAGTCGGGGGAATTTTTTGCTTCATGAATAATCTTCTTCTTCCTTAGGCCCAGTTGGTCAACTCCAGAGAATATTAAGGGATATTTGGCTAACTATCTCTATAAATGTATATACTTGTTATTTAGGTAACTGAATCGTTCATCTAATGGCTTTTGAATCACTCATTTCCATATTTGGATGCGAAAGTTGGAGCCATTTCATTGACCAACTATACTTTAGTGCTAATAATTGGAGTTGGGGATGGAAGATATGCAATATTTTACTATTTTCATAGGATTTCCATAGAGGGATAATTGCATCTTTTTATACTTGCATATACTAATCGATAAAATGTAATTTTTTTAAGCATCAAATAAATTGCATAAGCTACTAAAAACCTAAAACAAGTAAAATATGAAATGAAATGCAATAGAAACATGCAAACTAGTTATAAAAATGGAACTTAAAACATGAAAAAAAAGATTCATCAAACAACCATGATCTTTAATGGTGTTAATACTCAGGTAACACAAAATCCAAAACACTCTCCAACTAAACACTTTTAGCCAATGTACATGTTTCATACTCATATCATGCTTGAAGTTGTACCACTAGTACGGACAAGCTACCCAAACTCCTGAGATCACGAAGTACACCTTGCCATATCCTTCATCCCTGATTTTCTTCACAAAAATGCTTCCTCCCCATAGTCACCAATACCACACATGTTTAACAATTTCATGAAATGTTGAGGACTACCACAAAATCAAAAGTATGCACATAATCCAACACTAGGATTTGTCAATGGATACCAATGGAGCATGTAAAAATCCCCAAGGTAGAAAATGGAGTCAATTGAGGTAAGAAGGGAGAATTCATATCTCTCCTCTATTCAAATTGAGATAACATTTTTTGTTTTTTTAAATACATACATTGAGTTTTTTTTTGTGCGTGTGAGCACAATGGCATATTTTCATTTTTTTGTGATACAACTCTATTACATACGGAGGGGTATGTAAGAAATAGTTATTAAAAAGAAGGGGTAGTCTACCACACTGAGGTTAGGATTCAACATATCTATAATTTTTTTCTATTTAGTGGATGTGAGGTAAAAAATAGAAGAAGAAGTTTATAAGATGGCATGACACTGTGCATTATAGTTTCTATGATTAAGTACATTGACTTATTACTCAAATCACTACACGCAAATAATGACATGATAAGGGGATGCATGGAAATTTCATAGATATGATTCACTAATCAATACTAGGAACAACAGGTTTGATCACTATTTGTTCCTCTAACAAATGTCATATTTTTTCTAGAACATGATGCTTATATTCATTACCTACTACCAAATGATTTCTAACATTTGCATTTTTTTAGATATATAGTTAACATCAAGGATTTACCTTGAACAAGAGGGATTATATGAAAATTTAAAGCACAATACAAACATGAATGTATGCCAAGCCAACTAGATAATGTCTTCAATTAACATTGCAAGAACTAATAAATAAATAAAAAAATTTAAGCAACACAGAATGCAAGTAATATAAATGCAATGGATGCATTTAAAGATAACATGGTAAATGAGTGTATAACACCCAACCTCCACTCCAAGCTTCAAAATGTTCTTCACCCCGAGACAACACCAAATCCAAGATGGAGTAGAAGAAATCCTCGATGCTCATCATCGAGGTCCTGGAAACTCAAAGAAGTTCCAATGGAAATGAAAATGAACAAGGGATATAACCTTGAACATGATAGCTCCATGGTGCAATATGTAATCATGAGACTTTGGTAGCTCAAAGTAGCTCTCTGGGTTCTTGAAGTAGTATTCTCTGTCACTCTAAAATTCATGTAGTATGATCCAATAATACTCCTACATCGATAGAGGTAATGTAGTGGTTGTATGTGGATCTACAAGAAGTGAAAAAAAGTATTAGTACCTTTTTGGTGGCCTCATGGTCTACTCATTTTAAAGATGGGAGGGGGGTACCTTCTTCTATGGTTAAGGTATTGTGTAATCGATACATCGACTTCTATGAATGTTTTGTGCTTCTTTTATTTAATAAATCAGTCTTCGTATGTGCACTATGCTCAGAAAATCTTTCATTTTGCACTTATTTTCTTGGTTCTTTTCAAATTAAACTACCTTTGAAAAATGCATACTATTTGGATCCAATGCAAAAAGCTCGACAGATAAATGATTGACCTTTAGGTCTATCATTCTAACAATACCAAAGCAATCAATCAAGGGAGTGAATAAACTCTAAGATTCATCAAGGAGTTCAAGCACAAAGCTCAATAGGGAACTTACCGAGCTACCATACCAAGAATAACACCAATTGAACTCTAGGCTTACCATCATCTACTAAACTTAATCAAGAACAAGGATCGATTAAAGAAACACCAATCTCGAATCAACTAGGAAGCAATCGACCATAGAGATCAAGCAAGCTCCAATCTTGATAGATATTGACACTCTAGAAAGTTCAAAACAACCAAAGAAAATCTCATGATCTATAAAAGTTAATCAAAGGAAGTAAATTGAGCTCATTATACAAGATCAATATCTTATATGGAAGACATCAACTGAATAGAAGGTTGATCATCTACTAACACCAAAGTTACAAATGCAATCATGTAGAAGATCAATCGAGTCACTCAATCTTGATATCTTGGAATCTTAGGGTCGATGCCACCTAGACCAATCAGAGGTCGAAATGAAGATGATTGTACCCTATAAGTAGTATCCATGGTGTCACTCCCAAGACATCTCGTATTCTATGGAAAGGCCAAAACAATGCCACAGATCACACTGACCAAACTCAAGGTGATCGATCTGAAGAGAGATATATCTCATTGACTTTTCTACCAGCTATTCATTGATCGAACTCCAAGTTGTTCCAAGTTCCATCAATAAGAGAACAAAATAGGATTGACCTACCAAGTCGACTGAATAGCTCAATTGACCTTAAGATCCTTTGATCACCTTGATTAATCGTAACGAAATCGACTACTCAAGTTATATTCATCCAAATAGTGGGAGATGGACCTCCCATCTCGATCTACCCTTTATCAATCTCTTTCCTTTCTCTGTCATTTCATTATTTTCTTTTGAGGGGAATGCCTTATTTAATTTGTAATTTTATTATGTCTTTCACCATGAGTGTATAGATCCATAAACTTGGGTTGAGAGTAGTCATAAGGCCCCTCCCAACCATGAAATCTTTCCTTCTTTTTCTTAATACATATATTATTCTGTTTTGGTTTCCATGCTCCTATTTAATTACATTGCTTGTCTGTTTAGGTACCTTTTTGATGTTTGATCTAGGCTATTTATAAAGAACAAGTTTAAGAACACATAGATCTTGGATTATTGATAAGCAATGAGAGTGAGGAATTAGTCTAGAAAAGGTCATACATTTATTCTTGATCTTTTGGTTACCATCTAAAGATATAGGTGCCTTTAGATGGAAATTTACCCAAATCTCAGGAGAAGGAACGTGTTATATGACTTCAATGGATTCTTGGAAAACACAAAGACAATATAAATAGAAGAGACCGTTTTACATGGTTGAGGCTTGTTTGATTCGTGAAACAAATTCAATTTCCCTTTATCATAATCACTATTACTCTTACCTTTTTTTGATTTACAACTTATGTCTATTACTTTATTAGATAAATAAATTCCTTCATTGGAACACAAAATTCAAACTTTTGTTTGACTAATCTAGTATAATGCTTTTAGTTCCTTACATTGTTGCCTTCCCTTATCGGTGCATTCAACCCTAAATTACTCCAATTGAGTCTATATTGAGCTACAAACATCTCTTAAAGTTTAGTACAATTCAAAGTCTGACACCTTTCTGCCAAAAAATTGCATTTACACTTTTGACCCATGTTTAAGGATGATCAACTTTTGGTGCCATTTCTGGGGATAAGAAAAATTAAAAAAAATGTCTAAGAACCTAAGGCCCACTTACTCCTAGTGATGCATTTTTTTCTTCTCGGTTGAATTTAAATCTACAATTTCATTCTAGCAGTATTACTTGGAGATTCTATTACACAAAAGGCACTTATTCCTTTGTGTTAGATATTTTCAAGTACCTATTATAATGATGCTATGGAATGAGGAAGATCCCTTTATTCATACACTTAGTTGAGAGAGAACGAGAATATGAAACCAATGGTGAACCTGGTTGCTAACATTTCCAATTTCAACATCAAGGGGAGAACCATCACCCTCATTTAATCAAGGACATTTGGGGGAGTGCCACGTGATGAAAATCCATACCATCATATATATGCCTTCAAGTCCATCTGTGACAGTCACAAAAAATCATGTTCCATATAAGCCTACATATGCAAAGATCTTTCACTTATCTCCATGTGACATGGCTCTAGCATGGTATCTCAATATGAATACATTGACTTATGCAACTTGGACTGGAGTTACTGATGACTTTGTCAACAAGTTCTTCCTAGCTCAAAGGTCTATTCACTATTGTAACAAGATTAACAATTTTGTTCACAAGCTTGCTGACAATATTTATGAGGCATGAGAAAGATTCCAGGCTTACTAAACAGAATGTGCACACCATGGTTTGATAATACTACTTTCATTACCACTTTCTATAATGATCTAACACAAGATGAGAAAAAGTCTATCAATGCTTCTTCTAGAAGTGACTTTCTTACTAAAGATGTTGAAAAATTCACTCAAATAATTGATAACATGGCACAGTTCATTCCACTTGAGATGTTGAGTGTGGTCTGTCAATAGTGAAATAACTCCTTAGAAATTATAATGGAAGCTAAAACCATTGAACTTCTTTCTACAACACTTGATAAGATTTCCACTTATATTTAAGGTCTAAAGTTCCCTCCTCCCGAGAAGGTCATGAAATGTAATGCTTGTGGATACTAGAACACCTATCTCAACATTGTATCTATGATGAACCTCTACAGGAAGCCAAGTTGTAGAGAATGTCTTTTATGAGAATTTCAAGAGGCTTAATCATATTGGCTTTTCTTATGGTAATACATAGACAACTAAAATTTCATCAATTAAATAGACAACACAACACCATGGCTAGAGTCCAAGCTATAGGACGAGGAAAGAATCCACCGGGATTTAGTAGCCCATCAACCCTCCTAAGAATACAATGACAAATCAAGAACAAAATTATAATAGACAACAAAGAGGGGTTTTTATTATCAACAACAAAATTCTATTACCTATTGAACTCTCTGATGAAGCAACTTGGACAATCCATGGTGAACAATAATAATCTAATGTGTACCATGTAACCACAGATGGGGAATGTAATTCACAGATCAGCAATTTACAACAACATAATGAATGATATATCAACAACTAACTTCTATAATGTCATCTATTAAGAATCATGTTAGATAGTTCCCTTTTTGTTAGAATTTTGTTTGATAAATGAGAACACAAACATGGTAACATTATGATTTGGCACTATTCTAATCACTCATCCTCCTTGATAAACACAACATACATTTAATGATGATGATGATGATGAGCCCAAGGATCTTAAAGAAGAATGTCCTAAAACAAGGAAAACCAAACATAGGACAAAGAAAGCAAATATCTCAATGAGAAGCCCACTAAACAATATGTTGAAATACCCTTTCCTCACTGACTTATCAAGGTTCAACTTGAGATATGATATAACAAGTTTCTAGATACAATTTGGAAGATACACCTAAATATCCCGCTTTTGGACGCTATTGATGGATGGCAAAATATGTAAAGTTCCTTAAGGATCTTATCACTAAGAGAAGACATGGGGAGATTGAGACAATACAACTTTCTAAAATGGCTATTCCTTTTTTTTATCCTACCATGCCGACTAATTAGAAGGACCTGGATGCTTTCACTAACCCTTTTCTAATTGGAGACACCATGGAATGACATATCCTAGATGATCTAAGAGCTAGAATCAGTCTTATGCCTCATTCTCTAGAAAATGGAATAGGATTAACTGATGTGGCTCCTTCTTATATGAGAATTCATCTAGTTGACAATTCTTAGACTAGGCCAATAGGAGTCATTTAAGATGTCCTGACAAGAACTAGAAATTTCTTTATTACTTGCGATATTGTTATCATCAATGCTATTTAAGATTCATTTGTCCTATGATTTTTGGGAGTCATTTTTCGCGACTGCATGTGCTCCAATTGATATAGTAGGAGGTCTCACTACCATTATAGTTACCAATGAAGACATAGGGGTTAACATCATGGATCATATTAAAGGCTCGTCTCAAACTAAATCAACTGCTTTGTTGATTGTTGCAGCCAATTGTGTGCCAAAATTTAGGAACACAATGTGATATCAGATCCTTTAATGTGTGCTCTTACCAATCCCTCATCTATTATTAGTTATCCAGAGGCTGAAGAGATATTGGATTATCTAGATGCTACTGAAGAAGATGAGCCAATTCAACAAGGAATTATTGAGATAGCAAAATTATATCTATACAGAGAGAACCAAAAGATGTTTATCCACCCAAAGATATTTCCAAGTTAAACATTCTCCCTAAAGGACTCAAATATGAATTTCAACATGATAAAAAAAAGAAATCAAATCATTATAAATCATGAATTTGGTAATGAACAATAAGTTAAACTCCTCACCAAGACCAGGTTAAGAAGAATAGCACTCAGCTAATTCATTGGTGATGCTAAATACCTTAGTCCTATGGCATGTATGCACTCTACAAGAATGATAGACTGTGAGTTCAGGACAAAAAAGTTAAATCGTAAGATGTCCTAAGTTGTGCAAAAAGAAGTAATCAAGATTTATTATGCATAAATCATTTATACTATAAGTGACGATAACTGGGTCAGTCCAATACATGTCATGTAACATAAACAAATTCTGGTCCTATATCAAATTTTAAACTATTATACACAAATACTGTCTTATTTGAAATTTCTTGTAGTAGAAATCCCATTTACTTCATTGAATTATCTTGAGATTCGAGAACCAAAATGCAATGTGTTCTAATTTCGATGTATCCAGTCCATGGGGGACCCACAATTGAAAAGTTGATCTCGACAATAAATTCCTGGCTTGAAAGCATGCTAAAATACAATGTTGAGTATTAAATGATTATCTTTAAATTAATTAAGGGAGTAAATTTATTGGCCACCTCAAAAATCATAAATATAGATATTTTTTTAATAAATTACTTTAATACAAATTGAACACATGGTGTAAATCACAAGGTGGATGGATGGGTAATTTATGACATAGAAATTCTTAATGTTATGCTAATTAAGGTCTAAAATGAAAGTAAAGCAGAATCTTTACACGATCAAATGAAAATTGACCATCCCTAACCCCACATCAACCTATATTATAGATTCTTCTACTATCATTACAGAAGGATGATGACAAGCCTTGCTCGGCCTCCTCTCTGACATTTCGGATGAATCGAGTTGCATTCAATATGCCTTAGGACTCCCTACATGGTTGGAAGAAAAATAACCATCAAAATCCTAATGCAATCACCGCTCCACCATATTACACCCTTAATTAATGACTCTCGATATAGGACTATCAGCCTACCCCTAGCCCATATAACAACCCCCACAACCATGGACATAATAAATGGTAGACATACAAAACCTTTGACCAACTACCCTCCCTTTTCCAATTTTGTCCAATGAAACAGAGGTCATATGTCTCCCCACTTGACACTTGTTCATGTTTCCAAGAGAACTTTTTATTTCAACAGTGCCTACCCTCAACTACCCTCCAACCAGTCATTTAGATCCATAAGACGGTTATATTTGAAGAAGTAACTACCCAATCCTCTTCTCCAACCAACCTCGAAGCCACCGACGGACTCTGGGCTTCGCTAGGACGTGATGTTTCCACTACTACTTTCTCGATAATTCCATGTAAGTCCCCAACTAAAAGACTATGCAAATTGCATTCACTGATTTGTACCCATCTCTCACAACCGAGTTCCGCGACCTGCTATAATTACAACTCTCTACGACGACACCAACAAATGCTAAAAACTCTACATAGATTATCCAGAACCCCAACAAACACCCCTGAGGAATCCTAGTTTGCAAGAGTCATATCTCCAGCCGAGGACAATTCACGGCCAATATACTCTTATTCCATTGTGAGGTACTATCCCAAGAGCACTCTTTGTCTATTTCTGTTACAACCTATTCCTAGCTTTGCTGGTAATCCTAGAGATTCAAGATAATCTTAACGTTTGTCATGTTTTTGTTAATAATATTTTATCTTGTACTTAAGATTAACTTTGGTAAGCTTAAACACTTATTTGGGCAACGCATAATCATGACTTAAGCATACTATAAAGATTTGAGTTGGAGTTAATATAGCATTAACCCATACATGTATGCAAGGAAAGAGTTAATGACATTGGACGAAGTGATTAATAAATAATTTTATTTAAGAATATTATCAAAATAATATTGTAAGATTATATAGAATTTAATTATGAACCCTACAAAAAAAAATAATGAACCAAATTGGAGTTAAAATGAGAGAGTTATGCCCATTTTAATAAACATATACAGAGTACCGCGACCGACGCCGCGACCACGATGCTGAGTCGTGTGTTGCGACCGCGGCCGACATCGTGACCGTGATGCTTTATCATGTGCCACAACCGCGACTCTAGTGCCGCGACCCGCGATGATAGTGTCATGACCCGCACTGCATCGTGTGTCGAGACCGCGACGAATGTCGCCCATAATAGCCAATCATAAAACGATCATATCTCAGGCTATACTTATACATTTTCAATGGAAAAAAAGTGCATTGGAACTGCAATTCGATCCTCTATCATTCCAGATGCCTTACTCAATGAGAGGGTGACCTGAAAGGTAATTTCTGGGGTGATTTTTGGGGAAGAACGTGAAGAACGTGCGGAAATCCAAAAGGGTTGCTATAAATTTGACTTGGTGAGTATTTTTAACCCTTGATTCTTCCTTCTCTTTATTTTCACTTGTTCGAGATCCCTAATCTAGTAAATTTGAGGTTTGAGTTAACCTCTGGTCTTCATCTTCTACCTATAGTAGACCTCTTTTAGGGTAGAAAGGAAGAACAAATCATAGATTTTCTAGGGTCTTGATATGGATTCGAGAGTTTCAGAGATGGACTGAGTTTTTAAGGTGTTTTCACACCTTAGGGTGAGTGGGTACTTCCTTTAAATAGTAGATTGCACGAAAATGAGTTAAATCATCAAAAAATTTCAATTTCTTAGTATGTGAGTACAAACCCTAAGTTGTCTTTTTGATCTAGCTTTTGCTAGATGATATGAAATGGATTATTTCTCTATTGTGATGAATTTAAGATTATGAAATCACAGTAGAAGTGATTGCAATCCATATAAATGAGAATTCTTAAAGTAATTGTAAAGGTTACATGAATATATTGAAATCTAAGATTTTCAACTATGACTGAAATTGTTGTATAATTGAATAAAGAAGTTTGCCTAGATGAATCTCCTTGGTTACGAATGATTGTTTTATTTGTTTGCATATCATATATATGTCAGATAAGATCTTGGATTTCATTCGATGATATCAATTTTTACTTAATATATTAGTAAGGAGGGTGAAACCCTAAATGAATGGAAAGTAGGAGGTTTGCAAATAGACATCTTGATTCAATGTTATTCTTGATGTATGATGTTTTAGTAAATGGTGTGGAAACCCTAGTTCAGTTCATTATAGGGTCTCATATATATTCGATTATATGTGAAGTGATGAGAACAATTCTAATTGAATGACGTTATGATGTATACAATCTTTATGCGAGTTATGTGATAAGTGAATGAGGTAAATGAAACCCTAATGACTGTGTGATACACCGTCTGAAAGAAACGTCATTAACTAAGAGGAAGCAAACATTTGCAGCAGATTAACAAAAACCACTAACAATTAAAACCATTCATAAAGAGATCCAAACACAGGAAAACTCTTTCATCAAGAACCAATGTATTATAATTACATACTGGTTCACATTGTATATTCCATGTACCATCTCTTCTCGAGGAAATACAAGCATCAACTGCCCTATTAAAACTATACACAGGCAGCATAAGAACCTCGAGGCATCAAGCCAAAATCTTAGATCGATAATAAAACATTAACTAAAGATTCCAAGGACCTGAGAGTACAGAGATGACACATAGGACTCTTATCTAGATAACATGATAGATTGTATCTCCACCTGAGATATTACTGTTGTCCCTACTGATGATGTTGTCCTTCCCCTTCTATATTGTTTCTACTTCCTCGTCTGCGTCCACCTAAAAATGTTGGATCCCACGGGGGTGAGACAATTATAAATTGCCCCAGCGAGAGATATAACTCTCCGCCAGAAATATTATTATTACAGTTTAATAGAATAAAACTGAGCAGAGGAATCATGTATATTCAACAGCAGATAAATCAATGTCTAAATATATTAGAGTAAAATTCTTATGCAAGACATTTCATCTATACTTGATAGAGCAGCATGTCACTTATCCAATAAGGAATTAAAGAACATATATAACATTTATCCATCTACGATATGGTAAGAAAAATAACATCAACCAATGATTCTCGTACTTCAACTTTAAGAAATTATGCTACACGGCTGATTACATTTTACAATCATACTTAAGCCATGAGGAGATGAGATATACCTCTCATACTCCAACCGACCATGATTACGTAAAGAATCGGAACCACACAAGGTAAATGGGAGAGCCAGATTCCATGACCTCATCTGTCTCGGTCAGTACGAGACTATCTGGCAGGGACATCATATGTCAAACTGCAATTAGCATGCCAGGGTATAGTGGCATCTTCGCTATAGAGTTATAGACTGTAGCATATACTCTCTTCAGGATATGGCCCGTAGCCAATGCCTGGTATTATATTGAGGAGTTATGGCCCGTAGCCATACTCTTACTGGGGTATGGTCTGTAACCAATCACGTGCATAGGACATGGCCCGCAGTCATTCCTATGGGGCATAAGGATATGTTTGCCCAATTACCCCCACATATTCAAAAATATGCATTCCAAGCTTAACTCGTTTCACCATTCAGCAAATTCTGACACTGATGGATCTATGGTCAGGGCAACTACATGAATAGATTTCTCTTGATTAATTAAGTACATTACCATATTCTTTAGCATCAACCAAGTTTCCAATCATAACTTATTATGACAAATGCTACAACGAAACATGTAATACTTTTTTCAAATACTTTTCAAAACTTTATTAATCATTGGGATTTCAATCCCTTATTTCAATACTGGGAATTCTCATCCCTCAACAATATCATAATCACATGGATATGGGTATTCAAACCCTTGTTTTATTACTGATCATTGTTACCACTTTATCAGGTAACTATCACCTTCAGGTCATTATACCAAGGTATACATGATACTTGTTTCACAATCATCTCACATGGCTCAAAAGCCCATTAAATATCATGTCACCTCTCACTAGGCAATAATTAGCACAATGGATCATAAAGCCCATTAAGTATTTTTATCAAATAAACATCATAGCTCATACCTGGCTATGCTCATCACCACACGATACCTGCATGGTTAGCGCACATGATAACAGCCATATTAATTACATATCAACACCATGAAACTCAAGAGTAATTCCACTATTCCCAAATTAGGGTTAGTATTTCACTATTCAAGTCAATTAAAGATACCCATCCCAATACCCAAAATTAGGGTTATGGTTTATCATCATATTGCCCAAGATTAGGGTTTCACATAGTATCGCCCTAGATTAGGGTTTCATTTTGCATTGCATGGCATTACCCTGGTTTAGAGTTTCACATCACATCACTGCATTAGGTTTCACATGGAATCACCCTAGATTAGGGTTTCACACATCATTTCTTATAACTTTTCCCCAAATTAGGGATTTATGTAACTATACTCGAAATTAGGGTTTCGTGAAGCATCCTCTTAAATTAGAGTTTTTCATCATATTACCCTTAATTAGAGTTTCTCATATCATCACCATAGATTAGGGTTATACCATAACCCTAGATTAGGGTTTCACTTATCATTACCCTAAATTAGGGTTAGGGTTCATTAACCTTCTCGATTAGGGTATGATGATTTCATTGCCAAAGATCAAACCCTATTTTCATGTTCTACTCATATTTGAAAGTATCAAGGCTCATCCACTACATATCTATCACACATGTATGAATTCATCTCTCTCACCCTCTCTGGGATGTTGATTATTCCATACTTATCAAATTGGATCAACCCTTTATTCAAGTACATACATCTATGAATAACATAGTGTATTGAGTTATTACCTTCATAAGCATCAAAGGTTAACCACTCTAAAAGTACTAATTACTTAAGTTCTTTAGAGGTACAACCATTGTAATAAACTTTGAGATACATTATCAACAATCATAGGGTTATTTGATCTTTCATAACTTTGATACTATTTGGTCTCTAAACGGTTTGAATCTGTTTGAATCTTTAAACAGTCTTGAATAAATTATACCTTCAAACGGTTTTAAACAAAATGTACCTTCAAACGGTTTTGGACAAAATGTACCTTCTAACAATTTTGAAATCAAATCCTCCCATTTGGTTTTGAAGATCGAATCATCCCATTCGGTTTTGAAGATCAAATCATTCCATTTGGTTTTGAAGATCGAATAATTCCATTTGATTTTGAAGATCAAGTCATCCCATTCGGTTTTGAAACTGAATCAACACCAAACGGTTTGAAACCATTTCAACAACAAACTATTTGAAATCGAATCATCCCATTCAGTTTTGAAACTGAATCAACTCAATTGGTTTTGAAACTGAATCAATCCAATCGGTTTTGAAACCGAATCAATCCAATCGGTTTGAAACTGAATCAATCCAATCGGTTTGAAACCGTTTGTCAATATTATATGAGACCATTCCATAATGCTATTCTAGAGGTGGTTATTTAAGATGATGTCATCATCATCAACCTCCGTTCTTGTTGTTCATAATATTGATGTATTCATTATTTACTCAAGCAAATTCAAAGAGAAAGAAAAGATCAACATGTAATGAAGAATGATATTCAATAATAACTTCTAAGGTTCAAGTTATATAACCCGCCTTCAAAGAAGCTTCAAAGCTTGAAGATCCACGTCTTCAATGGTGAAAGCAACTCCTTCAACTATCCAAATCTCGTCCTCAACTCTTTGAGTGAAAAGAATGGCTAAGGTTGAAGATTGAATGGAGAAAAGAAGAAAATGAGCATTGAATTTCGATTTCCACCATGAAATCAAGGTTGAAGAAGACCATGGTGCTTACCTACAGGTTGGGGATAATTATCCTCCTGCTCCTAAGCTCCTTAGTCTTCGGTCAAAGCAAAGGAATAAAGTGCTTTACAAAAACACTCTTTCAAGTAGTGGATATTTGAGTATATATGTGTATTATTTAATTTCTTTTAAGAGAGAGAAAGTAAGAAAGAAATCCATCCATTTCCTTGCCACATACCCCCTTCCATGTCTTACTCACGAAGCCATCTTCCTTGCCCTCAATTTATTTTTCTTTATCCTTGAATTAAAAGCAATCCATTTAAGCACCTTAATTAATATAATAATAATATCCAAAATTAGTGGATATTACTTTTTCTTTAACTAATGTGAGTGGGATCTCCATCTCCTTTAGATATTTCCGTTTCCACACAAGGAAATAGAACGTCCTTTCATTATAGAATTTCAACTACCATAATTTTGGTTGATGGGCAATATATTTATTTTTGCATTAAATTGAATTAGGGTTTCAATTATGCTTAATTCTTGATTATTTTAATATTAAGATTCTCTCTCCTTCAAAGAGATTCAAATGAGATGCCCCTCTGATTTTATTGTCTCTAATTGATACCAAGAACCATTAGGGACCCTCTATAAGTGGTAGTTTTCATATTGAACCCTAGGTTTTGGGTAAATTGCACATTACACCAAAACTAGGTTTTTAATGCACAATCGTTGCTTAAAAAGCTCTTTCTTGGTGCTCAGGATTGTGGAAGCCATACCCCTGCATCATTTTCATTCTTATGATTCTTCAATACTTGAGGAACATTTTATCATATAACATTTGCAAGTAAACCCCTCAACTTGGGTAATTTGCACTTTAGTCCAAAACAGGCAAAACATTGTTTTCAACATTATTCAAAAAGGTCTAAAATTGAAACATAAGTTCCTCTTGAGCCTTAATTACTTTTCAAAAGATAAGACCAAGCATATAATTATCTTTCTTAAACAAAACATCTAGGGTTAAAACATAACCCAGGTCAGGGATGTTACAAATTATCCACCCCTTACAAGGATTTCGTCCCCAAAATCATCAAGAGAAAAGAGAAGGGTACTTCCTCCTCATCTCTTCCTCTCGCTCCCACGTAGCCTCTTCAACGCCACGATGTTGCCAGAGAACTTTCACAAGACATATGTCTTTCTTTTTCAACTTTTTGATTCTTTTATCAAGGATCATCACAGGTCCTTCAACATATGATATATCATCATTAAATTTTACCTCCACATGCTGCAAAACTAACTCTGTGTCAGGATGACACTTTCTCAGCATGGAGATATGGAACACTGGATGCAACTTATACAGCTCAGGTGGCAATTCTAGCTTATAGGCTACCTTTCCAATCCGTTCAATGATTGGATAAGGCCCCATAAATCTAGGAGTTAACTTTCCCTTATGTCCAAATCTAAGGACACCTTTCCAAGGTGAGACCTTGAGATATACTCTATCTCCAACTTGGAATTCTAAGGGTCTACGACGCTTATCAGCATAAGATTTCTGTCTATCCTGTGTAGCCTTTAATTGTTGTTGTATTACTTTAATCTTTTCAGTTGTCTTTTGCACTAACTCAGGACCCAAAAGTTGGTATTCTCCCATTTCATACCAACATAAAGGATATTTACAACGTCTACCATATAATGCTTCATATGGTGCCATATCAATGTTGTGCTGATAGCTATTATTGTAAGCAAATTCTATCAAGCTCAGGTGTAGATCCCAACTTCCTACAAACTGAAGGACACATGCCCTAAGAAAATCCTCTAAGGTTTGTATAGTCCTCTCAGATTGTCCATCTGTCTGCGGGTGAAAGGCAGTACTAAACCTTAATTGCGTACCCAAAACTTTATGTAGTCGTTCCCAAAAATGTCTCGTGAACTGGGGACCTCTATCAGAAACAATTGTAGCTGGAACCCCGTGCAACCGCACTATCTCATCTATATATATCTGTGCAAGCTTCTCAGCAGTGTAGGTTGTATTGACAGGAAGGAAATGTGTTGTCTTAGTCAACCTATCCACTATTACCCATATGGAATCATGACCTTTAGTTGTTCTAGGCAAACCAACCACAAAGTCCATGGTCACATGATCCCTTTTCCACTGTGGTATAGGCAAAGGTTGCATTGTTCCTGTGGGCTTTTGATGTTCAGATTTAACCTACTGACACACCAGACACCACATAACAAACTTAGCTACATCTTTCTTCAAACCAGGCCACCAATACATATCTTTTAAGTTATGATACATTTTGGTGCTCCCTCGATGCATAGCATACATTGAAGAATGAGCTTCCTCCAGAACTAGCTTTCTTAAGTCATTAACATCAGGTACTACCATCCTACCATGGTAACAGACTACCTCAACATCTGACTCATGGAAACCATCCCATTTCTCACTACCACCCTCTGAGCTGATCTGCTAAATCATAGTATCAGCTTGCTGTGCTTCTTTAATATGTAGCTTCAGAGTAGGTTTTATGTGCATCTCAGCTAACAGCCCGACTAACAATGATACCTTAAGCTGTATATTGTTTTGCCTCAAGGAGATAAGCATATCTCTTTTAAAGCACACTTAAGAGTTCAATTATGCTTTATCAAAGGTTGGTGATGATGATTTCCTACTTAGTGCATCAGCCACTACATTGGCTTTCCATGGATGATAATCAATTGTAAAATCATAGTCATTGATTAATTCCATCCAACGATGTTGTCTCATGTTCAACTCATGTTGTGAGAAGATATATTTTAGATTCTTATGGTCTGTGAAAATCTGGAATATTTCTCCATAGAGATAATGTCTCCAGATCTTCAAAGCATGGACCACAGCAGCTAGCTCTAGATCATGTGTCAGATAATTATCCTCATGTTTCTTAAGTTGTCGAGAGGCAAAAGAAATCACTTGATTATCCTACATTAACACACATCCTAGGTCATTCGTAGATGCATCATAGAAAACTATATACCCCTTCCCTTGCTCACGTAACACCAGTACATGTGCACTTGTTAACCTTTCTTTCGGCAACTGAAAAGAATGTTGACACTTGTCATTCCAAACAAAAGGAACCTCCTTCCTGGTCAACTTGGTTAGGGGGGAAGCTATAGAACTGAAGTTCTTAATGAACCTCCTATAATAGCATGCCAATCCTAGGAAATTGCATATTTCCATCGGTGTCTTTGGCTATTCCCACTCCAAGACAGATTCTACCTTTTTAGGATCAACACGGATACCTAAGGCAGATATTACGTGTCCTAGAAAAGAAACTTTTGGTAACCAGAACTCACATTTGCTAAACTTAGCATACAACTTATGCTCTCTTAGAAAAGTTAAAGACTGACGGAGGTGCCGCTCATGCTATTAAGCATCTCTACTGTATATCAAGATGTCATCTATGAAGACTACTATGAACTGATCAAGAAAAGGTCAGAAGATTCTATTCATAAGTTCCATGAATGTAGTTGGTGCATTAGTTAGTCCAAACGACATAACTATGAACTCATAGTGACCATACCTTGTCCTAAAGGCAGACTTAGGTATGTCACTCTCCTTGATATGCAACTGATGATATCCCAACCTCAGATCTATCTTAGAGAAGATAGTTGCACCACGCAACTGATCAAACAGGTCATCGATCCTTGGTAGAGGATACTTGTTCTTTATGGTTACTTTATTCAACTATCTATAGTCGATGCACAATCGCATGGACCCATCCTTCTTTTTAACAAAAAGGACCGGAGCACCCCATCGTGAAGTACTCGGTCAGATAAACCTTTCTCAAGCAACTCCTACAGCTGTTTCTTGAGCTCTGCCATCTCAACAGGTGCCATTCTATACGGTGTTTGTGCTATTGGTTGCGTGCCCGGGATTAGATTAATCTCAAAATCAATCTCTCAGGACGGAGGAACACCTGGAAGTTCCTCAGGGAACACATCTTCAAACTCCCTAACAACCAAAACTTCAGAAAGATTAGGGCTCTCCATGGTGGTGTCTACCACATGTGCCAAGAATGCAAGGCATCCTTGTCGCATTAGCTTCTCAGCTACCATAACTGGCACAAGACAAGTTGGAAGAATCTTTCTATCTCCCTGAAAGATCTATGTGTCACCATCATCTGTGAACACAGCTTGTTTGGAATCACAATCCAAGACAACCTTATACTTTTCTAAGGTGTCCATCCCAAGAATTATGTCGAACCCATGCATCTCAAGTGGTATAAGATCCACCTGAATGCGATGATCAGAAAAGGAAAGAATGCAGGGAGAACACACCTCCCGCAACACTACAGATCCAACCAATGGAGTTTCTAACAACAAAATATCCACTCTATGTCAGACAGTCATATTGCAGTCATGTATCACTTCTCGAGTAATAAAGGAATGTGTAGCACCCGGATCAATTAAAATAGATATGAAGCAGGATGAAGTCATATCAAAATGAAATAGTTCCATCTGACATGTCACAACTCGAGGGTTGACTACTGCTTCTGGTTGATTCATCACATAGAATCTCACAGTTCCTGCTGTTGACCCTGTGCTCGGTTGTTTGATGCAGTTGATCCTGCCTGGGACATATGTCCACATCTTCTGGTGCCACTAGAAAATTGTTTCTTCTGGCTCCCTTGTTGATTCTACCTCGAGGGTTGATTCACCATAGTGTTTCCAACTGGACAATCCCTCACCAAATGTCCTACCTGTCCGCATTGATGACAAGTTCTATTCTCTTGATATGATCGAGAAGGTCCAGTTACTGATACTGATGTTGCACTAAGGGCTCTATTTGGAGGAAAACTACGGCCTCTACCCCTTCTTGACGTCCACTGCGTCTGGGTATTGAACCTTTGTGGTGTTGTTGGTGCGGAAAATCTCGATTTCTTAAAACTTTCAGACCTCTGTCCTTGGAATTGTGTGTACACCTTCTTATTCTTAGTCTGATGCTTCTCTATCACAGACCTTTCTATTCGTCTAACGGACTCCACAAAGGTGGCGAACCTCTCCCTGTTCTCTAAAGCAGACACAGGAGTGGTCAAATCAACGTTCAACCCCTTCTCAAAATGATGAGTCCTCTTGTTACAACCCCACCTTCCAGTAACTCCCAATTAAGGGAGACCGAGAGGTCAAAGCCTCACCCATAATTCTAGATCAAAGGTTCGACATATAACCAAGAACAATTATCAAATTTTAACAGACTATACTGAAAAATGGTAATAATAAAATTTTTGCATACCTTTGAAAAGTTTGGAATAAACTACACTTCTACCCACAGTTGAACTACTCTAACTAGTTCCTCCTTGTTCTTTAATTCTTGAATTCACAATGTGTCACTTTACTATTTGTACCTAAATTGTCGACAAACAAAACGACGGTCAACTGAGGCTGGTATGTGGGTGAAACAATAATCATGAAAATGTGTTAACAATGTAATCATTCAATTAGTCATTTAATAACCAAGATTACGATTTAAATATAACTCTGTGATCCATGAGTTCCCTAACCTCTATGTTGTCCATGTAGTGGACTTGGATACTACCTTCCTTATGGTAGATCCCCATTAAACCCCTCATGATCCACCTATCCGGTGTACCAATTTCTAGGGTTGAGTCACATGGCACTACTCGTAGGTAGACCACTCCTTAACTCATAGTATGCTGAAGAGTCTCGTGAACTACACGAGGTAGCCCAGTTTCTAACTCACGGTAACCTAGACCTTGCTCTAGGATTACCCCTTTTTCAACCTTTTTAAAGAAACAGAGGTGGACAACAGATCTAGCCAGTTATATGCATACTTATGGTGATAATCATAGTCACTTTATAGTTGAATGAAATAAATAGACATCCAACAGTTATTTTTCAAACAACCGATAAATCATTCGGAAATCGACGTGAAACTAAAGTGATTATTCATAAGCGTAACCACATACCTTTAATTGTAGTTTTCAAGACAAATTCAAGTATGTAGAGAAACCCAATTAATCAAGCAAGGTTGAACAGAAATCCTGAAATGAAAGTACCAATTTCCTTTTATTAATAATTATCCAATTCCATTACACTATTTAGAATTTGAATTCCAATTTTAGGGTTTCTACGGAAATTAGGGTTTTACTTCAATCCTTAGTCATTAAGGTTCCTAATTCCATCAAATTCACTTAAAACCTTTATTTTAACATTCTCAGTAGTTTTAAGTTCACATCTTGGCAAGTTACTACTCCCTTAATCCAAATAACTTAGCTTTTATCTACTTTTCCCTAAATTAGGGTTTTTATTATAATTACCTTTCTTTTTTTAATTACATCTCTAAATTAGGCATATTTGCATTCAAAATAGATAATCAAACTACTTTTATCATTAACAGGGATAAACTTATCAGTTTGACCTATGGATTCACCAAATTACACTCTTATCATTCAATTAGGGTTTCTCATCAACTTTTAATACACTTTACTAGAAAATTTGGGTACTTTTGCAAAATGAAGCATAACTAGGTTCCCAAATTATTTTTATCAGATTCCTCTTATTTTTCTACACAACTTTCATATATAAAGTTTTGTTATCCGAGATTCCTAGTTATTTATATCATTTTCACAAGAAAAACCCTTTTTTCTGAATATTTGGTTAGAGAGGAATAAATACCGAAATTCACTGATCGTTGGATCAGTGCGCCACTAGACCCCTTGTGGATCTAACGCTCTATGTCAGCTTCATCCACTATCCTCTTTGCGCGCTCACCTCCTTGCCCGATCCGTTGGATTTTCGTTGAGTCCACAGTGGACTCTCGATCGATCGGCCCGTGACTTGACCACTTCAATCTTAGCCGCGTCGTCAGATCTTAATCGAACGTCCTCTGAGCATCATCTTCCTCTGCATTCTGTTGCTAGCGCCGCGGCGGCACCCTCGCCGGAGAGGATCCGATCGAGCGGGTTAGCGAGTGAGGGGGAACGATCAGCTGTCGTTTGAGATCGCACAAGAACAAGGGATTGAGGGGTCCCCTATAAATAGGCCATGGGAGGTCCCTGTTAGGGTTCCCAATCCTAGCCGCAACCCAAGTTCTAGCCCAATTTGGCATTTCGCAAGGTCAGGTCGAAACCTGGTAAAACCAGGGTCTAAAACCCTCGCAAGCAACTCACGAAGCTAATAGGACAAGAATTATGAGTGCACATAGACTAGGATGCGAGGAATTCCATGGGAAAATCCCCCCTGTAACTCAGAATCTGCATCCTACTGGGAAACTAGATGACGAGAAGCATGCATTAGATCTAGATCCAACGGCCCGCATTACGTCCGTTCTAACAAAAAGGAAATTATTTTCCAATAAATTCGATTTTCATTCCTATTTCAATGATAATTTGAAAAATTCATAATTCCCAAATGGTAACTCCTTTCCTACTCAAATTTTGAGGGTATCTTAATAATATTTTTATATTCCATCCTACAAAAATTGAAGTTATTATCACAAGTTTACAATTCCTTTTCTTGGTTTGCAAGTTACCATCTCATTATTCATATTTTCCATGTCCTTTCTATTTCTTTTATCATTATTTTCCAATTCTGAGTTCCTTGAACCCCAAGGAATCCATTAAACTAGAAATCCTATTTTTTGGGAATTATTTCTTAGCCTCTTTCTTTATTTTATTTTTCTTTCATATACATTCTTTATCAAAAGGATCTTTGATTAATTTCTTTTTCTTTTCTTTCAATTGGGCTTAATGGCCAATAAGGCCCATCAAGAAAACATACAAGGCATGAAATTAATCCATCAATCAATTCATAAATCCCATTTATGTATTTACACATTTTGTAAATATGAGGTTATAACACCTCTCTTCATCATTAGTTGCCATATGCGGACAGAACCGTAAAAGCTCCATGAACTTAGCTTCATACTCGCTAATGTTCATTGGTCCTTGCCTTATCCTCTCAAACTGAGAGATCTTATCATCTAGATACGTCTTAGGGAAGTATCTAGTGATGAATTCTCGTTGGAATTCTTCCCATACGACTTCAACACCTGGCCTCTTTCCCTCTTCTATAGTCCACCAATGACCAGCACTCCCTTTTAGAAGGTACACTGCATGTCTCACCTTCTCAGCTTTAGGGATATTAAGGATTCTAAAGGCCTTTTCCAACTCAGTCAGTCATAAGTCTGCATCTGCTGGGTCAGCTGTTCTAGTATACTCAATGGCTCCTACCCTTATAAGCCTCTCAAAAGTCTTGGCGGCTCCCTGTCCTTCTTTGTGGGCTAGTGCCCTAGGTGTCGGTGGTGGCATCCTATCCGCCATATGCGTCATTGTTGCCATAAACTGCCCAAACAGAGTATGGAAAGCTGGGTTCTCTAGTGTAACTTGATCAAGATGAGGAATCTCAGGTATTGGTTCTTCTCTACCCTAATCCCTTTCACCTCTTCCTGGTGTAGCAACACTGCTCTCAGTAGTGTGTTCTTCGTGTGATCCAGACATCTTTAAGTTCTTCTTATCCTATATGAGCAGAAGTCACTATCAGATAAACTGGAAGACACTAGAACAGACTCAACAACCTCAATCCTATGTCTCTGTAGACTCAGCGAACCTAGAGCTCTGATACCACTAAACTGAGACGTTCCGACTAACAAATCGTTACCAATTAAGTGGAAGTGATCATTTGCAGCAGATTAACAAAAATCACTAAAAATTAAAACCATTCACAAAGAGATCCAAATACAAGAAAACTCTTTTATCAAGAACCAATGTATTATAATTACATACTGGTTCACATTGTACATTCCATGTAAAATCTCTTCTTGAAGAATACAAGCATCAGCTGCCCTGTTAAAACTATACACAGGGAACATAAGAACCTTGAGGCATCAAGCCAAAATCTCAGATCGATAATAAAACATTAACTAAAGATTCCAAGTACCTGAGAGTACAGAGACGACACATAGGACTCTTATCTACATAACATGACACACTGTATCTCCACCTGAGATGTTACTGTTGTCCCTACTATTGTTGTTGTCCTTCCCCTGCTATATTGTTTCTACTTCCTCGTCTGCATCCACCTAAAAATGTTAGATCCCACGGGGGTGAGACACTTATAAATTGCCCCAGCGAGAGATATAACTCTCCGCCAAAAATATTATTATTGCAGTTTAATAGAATAAAACTTAGCAGAGGAATCATGTATATTCAAAAACAGATAAATCAATGTCTAAACAGATTAGAGCAAAATTCTTGTGCAAGACATTTCAGCTATACTTGATAGAGAAGCATGTCACTTATCCAATAAGGAATTAAAGAACATATATAACATTTATCCATCTAGGATATGCTAAGAAAAATAACATCAACCAATGATTCTCATACTTCAACTTTAAGAAATTATGCTACATGGATGATTACATTTTACAATCATACTTAAGCCCTGAGGAGATGAGATATACCGCTCATACTCCAACCGACCATGATTACGTAAAGCATCAGTACCACACAAGGTCAATGGGAGAGCCATATTCCATGACCTCATCTGTCTCGGTCAGTACGAGACTATCTGGTAGGGACATCATGTATCAAACTGCAATTAACATGCCAGGGTATAGTGGCATCTTCACTATAGAGTTATAGCCCGTAGCATATACTCTCTTTAGGATATGGCCCGTAGCCAATGCCTGGTATTATATTGAGGAGTTATGGCTCGTAGCCATACTCTTACTGGGGTATGGTCCGTAACCAATATCGTACATAGGACATGGCCCGCAGTCATTCCTATGGGGCTTAAGGATATGTTTCCCAATTACCCGCACATATTCAAAAATTTGCATTCCGAGTTTAACTCGTTTCACCATTCAGAAAATTCTAACGTTGATGGATCTGTGGTCAGGACAACTGCATGAATAAATTTCTCTTGATTAATTAAGTACATTACCATATTCTTTAGCATCAGCCAAGTTTCCAATCATAACTTATTATGACAAATGCTACAAAGAAACATGTAATACTTTTATCAAATACTTCTCAAAACTTTATTAATCATTGGGATTTCATTCCCTTATTTCAATACTGGGAATTCTCATCCCTCAACAATATCATAATCACATGGATCTGGGTATTCAAACCCTTGTTTTATTACTGAGCATTGTTACCGCTTTATTAGGTAACTATCACCTTCAGGTCATTAGACCAACGTATACATGATACTTGTTTCACAATCATCTCACATGGCTCAAAATCCCATTAAAGATACCCATCCCATTACCTAAAATTAGGGTTATGGTTTATCATCATATTGCCCAAGATTAGGGTTTCATACACTATAACCCAGAATTAGGGTTTCACATAGTATCACCCTAGAATAGGGTTTCATTTTGCATTGCATGGCATTATCCTGGTTTAGAGTTTCACATCACATCACTGCATTAGGTTTCACATGGCATCACCCTAGATTAGGGTTTCACACATCATTCCTTATAACTTTTCCCCAAATTAGGGATTTATGTAACTATACCCAAAATTAGGGTTTCATGAAGCATCCTCTGAAATTATGTTTTTTCATCATATTACCCTTAATTAGAGTTTCTCCTATCGGCACTCTAGATTAGGGTTACACCATAACCCTAGATTAGGGTTTCACTTATCATTACCCTAAATTAGAGTTAGGGTTCATTGACCTTCTCAATTAGGGTTTCATGGTTTCATTACCAAAGATCAAACCCTATTTTCATGTTCTAATCATATTTGAAAGTATCAAGGCTCATCCACTACATATCTATCACACATGTATGAATTCATCTCTCTCACCCTCTCTGGGATGTTGATTATTCCGTACTTATCAAATTCGATCAACCCTTTTTTCAAGTACATACATCTATGAATAACACAGTGTATTGAGTTATTTCCTTCATAAGCATCAAAGGTTAACCACTCTAAAAGTATTAATTACTTAAGTTCTTTAGAGATAAAACCATTGTAATCAACTTTGAGAAACATTATCAACAATCAATGGGTTATTTGATCTTTCATAACTTTGAGACTATTTGGTCCCTAAACGGTTTGAATCCATTTGAATCTTTAAACACTCTTGAATAAATTATACCTTCAAACGGTTTTGAACAAAATGTACTTCAAACGGTTTTGGATATAATGTAACTTCAAATAGTTTTGAAATTGAATCCTCTCATTCGGTTTTGAAGATAGAATCATCCCATTCGGTTTTGAAGATCGAATCATTCCATTTGGTTTTGAAGATCGAATCATTCCATTCAGTTTTGAAGATCAAGTCATCCCATTCGGTTTTGAAACTGAATCAACACCAAACGGTTTGAAACCATTTCAACACCAAACGATTTGAAATCGAATCATCACATTCAGTTTTGAAACTGAATCAACTCAATCGGTTTTGAAACCGAATCAATCCAATCGATTTTGAAACCGAATCAATCCAATCGGTTTGAAATCGAATCAATCCAATCGGTTTGAAACCGTTTGTCCATATTATATGAGACCATTACATAATTCTATTCTATATGTGGTTATTTAAGATGATGTCATCATCATCAACCTCCGTTCTTGTTGTTCATAATACTGATGTATTCATTATTTACTCAAGCAAATTCGAAGAGAAAGAAAAGATCAACATGTAATGAAGAATGATATTCAATAATAACATCTAAGGATTCAAGTTATATAACCCGCCTTCAAAGAAGCTTCAAAGCTTCAAGCTCCACGTCTTCAATGATTAAAGCAACTCCTTCAACTATCCAAAGCTCGTCCTCAACTCTTTGAGTGAAAAGAATGGCTAAGGTTGAAGATTGAATGGAGAAAAGAAGAAAATGAGCATTGAATTTTGATTTCCACCATGAAATCAAGGTTGAAGAAGACCATGGAGCTTACCTACAGGTTGGGGATCATTCTCCTCATGCTCCTAAGCTCCTTAGTCTTCAGCCAAATCAAAGTAAGATAGTGTTTTGCAAAATCACTCTTTCAAGTAGTGGATATTTGAGTATATATGTGTATTATTTAATTTCTTTTAAGAGAGAGAAAGTGAGAAAGAAATCCATCCATTTCCTTGCCACATACCCCCTTCCATGACTTTCTCATGAAGCCATATTCCTTGCCCTCAATTTCTTTTGCTTTATCCTTGAATTAAAAGTAATCCATTTAAGCACCTTATTTAATATAATAATTATATCCAAAAATTAGTGGATATTACTTTTTCTTTAACTAATGTGAGTGGGCTCTTGTAACATCCCACTCTGGCTATGCAATTTGCCAAATTATTTTATTCCTTACATGCTCTTTTTCTAAATTAGATGATTGTTGAGGACCTTTATGCAATTTTCCCATGTTAGTTTTGCAAAATCATTTTTATTATGTCCAATTGCTCTCTTATCCTTGTTTTATTCAAAGAAAATATTTTCATATATATTTATGCTCTTTTGCTTAAGCAAATGAGGATAAATGTGTTTATGACAAATTTTCTCTCTCATATGCTAATTAGTGAATTACATGTTTATTTGCTTGCTTAATGGCCTCCATTTTGTTAATTGAAAAGAAATAATGTTGAGTGCACATTTTCATATTTTGTAATTCTTATTTGAAAAATTAATGGCTTTATTTGCATTCATCATGGTCATATAAGTGCACATAAGGGTTTTGTTATTTTTGGCCTAAAACGTGTACAAGCATAAAATCCAACCTAATAGGAATATTCGAGACATTCTAATATACCTATGGTTCAAATTTGAACTCATTTGGACCACATATGACCCACTAGATCGAATTTGAATGTTTTGTATATGGTTTGACTAAGGAATTGTTGAGAATTTCATTAATTTCCTTTATTTTCCTAAAGTTTGGGTTTTATTGAATGTCACGCGTTACTTCTACTTTATTTCCTACGCGCGTACACGGTGACCGTTGGATCAAGATCCAACGGCACTCGCATTCTCTCCTACCTCCGTATACCTCGCGAGCCAGTGGCCGTTTCACATGTCGTTTCTCACCGATTCTGTTCTCTCTCATCTCACAACGGTTTCACAAAGTTTCTTCGCCAACGTCTTCGCCTCGCTTCCCCAAACCTAGTGAGCCCTCACTCGCCATCTCTCTTGCACTACAGATAAAACGCCCAAAGCTAGGGCTTCGCTGCTCTCCATCACCAAGTTACAGACGACACCACTAGCCCCCTCGTGCTCCTATAGTTATCCCAAAACATCCACCGCCCTTCACGACCTGCTCCTCCACCCTCAATTGAATCACCAGAAGTCTCGAGCTCTAGGACCTACTTGAGTTGTCTTCTCCGGTGACCCGGGCCTCACCCACAAGCTCGACGCCTCCTCAGACAAATTGCCTACAGGGTGAGCATCCATGACCCTCTGTTATGCTTTTCGCAACCTTGGTTTGCCCTATGTTAGCCCCAGTCGTTGTACCCTATAGAGCCCGGTGAAGGTCGCCGTCGGCGCTAGTCATGGCAGCACCCCAGGGCTCCTCCCACCTAGAGAACCATACCCCGAGCTTTATTTGACCGCGGAAAATGTTCCTCGACCCTCAGTAGATAGTTTTCGCCATGGTCCCTATGATTCCCGATCTCCGACTTGTCTCCCCTGTTTCAATCTATCTTTCTTTGTTTCTCACCCACGGTGGCCTTCTGGCTGACCTTGCTCCATGCGGCCTTGCCCGCACCATCGTAGGAGCTTGGTGTGACATCTTAGGTCTTTTCCAGTTGAAAGTCGTCATTGACAAGCTGGGTTCGAGGTCTGGCTTTGACTCCTGTCCTCAGTCCTAGCTATGGCCAGGATAGCTTTCATAGTTCCTATGCTCTCCTGACCCCGAGCTTAGGCTCGATGCTTTTACCATCTCATCGTGAACTCAACCGAGGTGTTCTCCACTCTCGGGTAGCAGCAAGCCAGGGTCCTTGCCCATGGCTGAGAAGCTCGCCCATGGCGTTGGAGCCATGGCTCCCGCTGTGTGAGTAAGGATCAATCCCAGTTGGGTAATGACCAAGAGGGTCATTCGTTTCTTTTCGAGATATTTTTCTTATAGGGGTATTTTTGGGTTTTACCTGTCCTCCTTGATTTGATCGCGAGCCCTCAGTGGCAGGCCTCATTGCTGAGTTGGCCAAGTCTGATTGGTCCAACTCAGGACTCGGGCCCAATAAGCAAATGTGGCTTTTTCTCGATTTATTATTGGTCTATTCTTTGAAAATTCGTAGTAAATCACATGTTTATCAAAAAATTACAAAAAAATATGTTTTGGAAAGGATTTTTAATAAGGAATCCGATTTTATGGTTTTTATCGTGTGATATCTCTATTTTCACATCTCAATTTATATATGAACGAATTAAGGTTTAATGATGTATGATGAAGGACAATTATGTAAATTTCAGGTGTTTAAGGGGATCCAACCAGTCAAACAAGGTTTGACTTAGGTGATTTAGCTCAAGGTAAGTGGGCCATGCCTTTGGCATAGTAAATTTGATTTATTGAATGATTATGATATGATTATGCACTTTATGTTCGATCATGATTTATGCATGTTTTTCTTCAATGTATATGATTATCGGATGTTGATTGCTATAATCTAAGTCTAAGAATAGAAATCACATTAAGATTATGATTTATGATTAAGGTACATGAAACCAAGATTATGAGGGAATAAATTTCCCATTAATGCTTAAGAGGGAGAAATCCCATTATGATCAGAGGGAGAAATCCCAATTATGTTCAAGAGGGAGAAATCCCAATTTACATCAAGTCTAAGTTGTTAAGAAGATAAGTAAAGTCTAAGAAAGATCATGATTAATGGAAATTGATTTAGATTTATATGCACCTTGTTATGGGCTTTTCGAGCATTATGGGCTTTCCGAGCAATTATGGGCTTTCCGAGCATTATGGGCTCCTTATGGGGCATTAAGAGAGGAGCATATTCTTCTAGTCAATTTCTTTATGTAAAACACGTCAAGAAAGGATTAATGTTAATGCATGTTCATGATTATGTTAAGTCACATGTATATCTTATTTTTATGCTTTATAACATGCCAATGTCGCTTACTTACCATGTTTATTTTCCTTTGCATGGCTGGGGACGTGATGTCCACAGGAGTTGGAGATAAAGAGAAGGAATCATCTTGAGTATACCAAGGACCCAAAGATCTAAGGAGTTGTTGCCTGGTGGGACGTCCATCTATGGAGATCCTATCTTTTTCATGATTATCTAGTTTATGTTTAGCATACCTTTAGGATCTTGATGTAGTTATCTTTCCAAGAAGAACTCTATGTATGAATCTATGTTTCTATGAATTCCAAGTGTTATTTGTTTCTTGATATGAGATCATGTATGTGACAATCCCTCCCTGATATGCCAAGTACCCCACATTATGGATAATGTTGGGGATTAGGTTGTGCTTTCGCTGGTTACGTAAGAAACCCTAGGGAGGGGTGTTACAGCTCTCCACCTCCTTAAGATATTTTCGTTTCCACACAAGGCAATAGAACGTCCTTTCATTATAGAATTTCAACTACCATAATTTTGGTTGATGGGCAATATATTTATTTTTGCATTAAATTGAATTAGGGTTTCAATTATGCTTAATTCTTGATTATTTTAATATTAAGATTCTCTCTCCTTCAAAGAGATTCAAATGAGATGCCCCTCTGATTTTATTGTCTCTAATTGATACCAAGAACCATTAGGGACCCTCTATAAGTGGTAATTTTCATATTGAACCCTAGGTTTTGGGTAAATTGCACATTACACCAAAACTAGGTTTTTAATGCACAATCATTGCTTAAAAAGCTCTTTCTTGGTGCTCATGCTTGTGGAAGCCATACCCCTGCATCATTTTCATTCTTATGATGCTTCAATACTTGAGGAACATTTTATCATGTAACATTTGCAAGTTAACCCCTCAACTTGGGTAATTTTCACTTTAGTCCAAAACATGTAAAACATTGTTTTCAACATTATTCAAAAAGGACTAAAATTGAAACA
Organism: Alisma plantago-aquatica; assembly: GCA_963693085.1. Taxonomy (NCBI): domain Eukaryota; kingdom Viridiplantae; phylum Streptophyta; class Magnoliopsida; order Alismatales; family Alismataceae; genus Alisma; species Alisma plantago-aquatica. Next base: position 943,184,150 of record OY856414.1, on the reverse strand, counting down.
TAAGTTCCTCTTGAGCCTTAATTCCTTTTAAAAAGATAAGAGAAAACATATAATTATATTTCTTAAACAAAACATCTAGGGTTAAAGGATAACCCAGGTCAGGGATGTTACAGACAGGGTGTTTAGTGAAACAAGTATTGTGATATCAATGTTTCTCAGTTTGAGATGTGGTGATGCTTAACCGTTAAATTGTGGTAAATATTATCAGATGGTTTATGAAATGAACGGTTTACAAAGTTGAACAAATATATGTTGATGTGATGATTGAATTGTGAATTTAAAGAGTGAATTAGACATGTAGATGCCCTAAACACTGTAGAATCCTTACAGGATGAGGCCTGCGCTGTGAGGAGGAAACAATTTTCTGACTAGAGGTAGTCCAGATCAAGGTAAGCTGGAGCGCACTAGTAGGGTGCAGGGGTCTTGACTAGTAGGGAAAATTCCTTATAGTTGTGTGGTACCCAACACCAACTGGGGATGTTGGTGGTACATGTGTTACATGTTGAGTGATCAGTGGTTAGTAGGTCCACTGATGCACAATAAGCCTGAGGGCTTTGACTCACTACCTGAGTACCCAGGTTGAGAGGTGGAGTCTGAGATATCTGGCCGCTCCCATTAGCCGTCGAGAGACAGGCGTGTCGAGGCCCACAACAGATGGGGTCTTACTCAAGAGATAGGGTTAGGAACCCAGGCATGCTTCTAAGCCTTGTACAATGAGATCGTATCTTGATGTGATTCTTTCACATGTTGTGGTACACCTCATGTGGGTTCATGGCATAATAAGATGAATGAGAGGTTAACCGAGTGTGTGCATTTATTGAATTATCCTTTGTTTATTTCTGAGTTATTAGTTCTCTTTGAGATTAATCAATCATGTTCATATATTGATTCACTGTTGTTGATATCCAGAGTATCTTAACATATTTATGTTTGTGAATGATTAATCACTTTAAGGCTTATTGCTGTTATAATTGATATTAGTTGCTCAACAGTATATCTATAATTATAATAGTGCTTTAAACTATTTCTTTGAAGTACTCATTCATTGAGCAAGTAAGCTCACCCCTCTACTCACAATTTTTAGAGAAACCACGTGGACTTGTAGAAGGTCAAAGAATCAGAGTAGATCTACCACATGATTTAAGTATGATATTAGTTAAGTTCAGTTGGTCCCTGTCACTCTAGGTCCTTGTATAGATGTGAGAGAGTTGTAACTGGTGTTTTGTATCTTTTTTTCCTTGATAAGAGAGAATGTATCTGATTGTCATGTCGTATGTACATGGAAGTATGAGAAAAAAATGAATGTATGGGTGTGTATCATTAATGTTGAGATCATATTAGAGTAATAAAAGTTTAATTCTCTTGTAAAGTTTGTTTATGTTATTGGATGCGAGAAAATAAAGAGTTTGAAATGAAATAAAGGAAGGAAAAAAAGTAAGTGAGTGAACTTTGTATTAAGTATAATCCTCAAACTTATGCCCTAATCTCATGATTAGTGGTAATTTTGGGATGCGGGTGTAACAATTTCTCTTTGATTTACCAACTAATACACTAGGCTAAGTTAAAAAGGTGCATAATATGGGAATCAAAGAACTCAATGACTCAAATGGTAGATCAAATGCAAACTACAAAATGTATGCCGTGAGACAAATATACTTTGGAATAATTTAGTACACACATATATGTGCATGACCCTAGATAATTGGAACTAAAAATAAATTGAATGGATATGACCTAAGGAAAAATTCCAATCAATATAATTCATGGATTTAGACTATAACCCTCAATAGTGGGCATCAATTGATATTTTTTATTACTGATTCATATAATGGAGATTTCAATCCTATAAAAAGTTGTATGAATAAAAATAAGTTTGTTTGAAAAAATTGAATATCTTTAACTAAAATCCTATTTCTAGCTATCTATTAGTTTTGAAACCCATAAAGGTAAGGAAATTAATTTGTAGAAAATGTTTTTGAAATACAAACATGTACATTAAATACATGCATTTGGTGTATACTAATATTGCATAATGGGTATGTAACACATGAATACATAAATCAGGTATATAATGAACATGGGTAACGATTAGAATGTCATATATGAGTTAAATATATAAAGATAACTACATTGCTAATGGGAACGAATGATTTCAGGATGAGACATTACATTAATAAAAAGTGACTATTACATATTATACTCCTTAAGGAACAAAATGGTAATTGCACATAATAAGAATTTAGGAAGTGATTTCCAAGACAAGAAACATCAAATTATCCTAGTACATTCTCTCTTCCTATATTCATGAAAAGCTTTCATCTTTATTTCTTGTGAACATCTAGATTAGAAATTCTAATTTGGAACAAGTACTAAATTCTTGATTTTAATATTGAACTATTTGATTTCCCTCTTGAATTTTAGTCTTGTCCCTCTCTCGAAAGTCACCACAAATAGTTTGAATATTGGATAGTTTGGAATAATGAAATAAAATGATTCGAGTCAAATTTGGCACAAACACTTAAATATTAGCCAAGATATTTGGGTTACTAGATTTTGTGGGTCATATCCCCCAACCATGTGTCATGGATAATGGACATAGATATCCCCCAATATTAGTTACCCTCAGAGGTGAAAGTGTCATTCTCTCATAGAGGGGAGAACACTAGACACCTTGGAAAAGTCAAAATATTATATTTCTGGTTCCAATTGATAAATCATTTCATTTTGAAAATTTTGATATCTTGATATTAATTTTGATCAATCTCTCTTTATTATTTCTAGGTACCACTTTAAATTGTTGTGCCTTTTGAAATTAACATGGTAACTAGACCATTATCTTGTTATTACCATAGTCTGCCAAGAAAACTTACCTAGATTTGATTTTATAAATGTTCATTTTTAAATAGCTCAATAATTGGGTTTAGTACCAATGTTACTGACTTATGTTTGCCTTCTTGGGGCCCATGTGTGGTTTTTTTCTCTCTAGAGATTCATGGATAGAAGGACCTCTCCACATTGAAGATTTTTCTATTGAGATTGGAGATTAAATGGTGAAGGAGCATAAGTCTAGGTTCCTTTGTGATCCACTTTTGTTTAGTACTTTTAGCATTGTATTCCCTAGAGAATAAAACTCTTTTATCTTATGTTCATGCCAAGAGAATAATATTTGTGTGTTTTGTTAATGTTTAAGGTACTACATTATCATACACAGACACATGGTGTGACACTATGTTATCACATGAAATGGTATCAGATCAGCAACAGTTGACACCTACCTAGTCTCTAAATTAGGATTCCTATAGTATCCCTTGCTAATACATAGTTTTTCTCATGTTTAGGGGTGGTACCTTGTTTGACTCTGAGAAACTAAAATCTAAGATGGAAAAGTTTGATAGTGAAGAGTACTATACACCCTCACTATCTTGGCTAGGGAAGAAGGGAAAGAACCATACCCCCTCATTAAAGACATGAAAAAGAACCATACTCCCTCATTGGAGAAGAAAAGAAAGCACCATACCTCTTCATCTACGAGGAGAAGAAAGTACCATACACCCTTGTCTGACAAAAAAAGTTGTACTATACACCCTCACTAGAGAGAGATCAACCTTCTTCCCAACTCACCATGAGGGACCCCCTTCACCCCTAAAGTACAATAAAGCTAACCTATTGTCCCAACTTCAATAAACCTGGGGTTTTCCATGTAAGGATTCATTCATAGAACATATTGACGTAGCCCTATTTTAGGGTTTCAACTTGTTTCTTATTGCACTCTAACCACATCTATATCTGCTATATTACATGTTATCTCCTTCAATATGCATATTTCAGTAAAATTCACTTATGAACATTATTTGCACATTTTTCAGGTATTTCGACCATGCTTGGAAGGAAGAGAGAGAGAAAAAGAATGATCCTAGGGTCTCTCAACCGCTAGAGAGACCCAAAGTGAAGTCAAAAGCTCACTCAACCTACTCCTAGGGGCAAAATGTCAATTGAAGCAAAGAAGTCAAAGGAAACACAAAGTAATAGCTCTAAGTGTTGATGAAGAAGCTAACACGACCAGGTAAAACAAAACAACTGTGTTGGTTCACTCAAAATCTCAAAGTCAAGTAATGAAGATTCAAGTTCAACAGAATAGTCGTGCATCATAACATGGCCATGCTCACATGACCCAGAACGATTGTGCAGTGCAGCACGGCCGTGTTATAGAGAAGATAGAACGGTCGTATTCCTCAAAATAGGAAGAGCTTTCCTAAGACAAAATGGTCGTGGTGACCACCATGGCTGTGCTACCAGTGCCTCACCACAGCTGTGGTAAAACCGCAGTCATTGCACCAACCACGAAAAAACCCCAAATTCTCTTGTAACTTTTGCCAAATTCCACCTCTCCCATTCCACTACACCATGGTCATATTGACCCCAACCCACCACGGCTGTGCTACCTAGCATGACTGTTCTACGTACAAACCTAGCATCACTTTTCCACTATAGTTCTCATTTTACCGCCACTTGACCTAGTGCTTCTCCACCACCTATATATACATAGGTGGTGGCTGGGGCACGAGCTTAGCTACCTTATAACCCTCTTAGCTCTTTATTTTTGCCCCTTAACCATTTTACCTCATTTCCATCTCCATTCCACTCCATTTTACCATTCCCACCCCAAAACCCTAGTTTTCTACTATTTTGTCCACTTCCCACCATCATTCCATGCCATTTCACCTTAGAGGATGAGAGAGGATTTCCTTGTAGCATATGGAGAGGAGGATACCTCCAACTACACCGAGCTCCATGGACACTTCATCCGCTTTCTTCTCTCTTTATGTGTTTTCTTATTCTATCAGTAGCTAGGCCCTATACGTGGGCAGTTTGGGGCTTAAAATGTTACTATGATACCATATTGGGGAAAATGGTTTTTAAACATTATGATTTCATTTGATAGTGAATATGTTCTATTTACATATCATTGCTTATGAATTAATTTGTGGTTTGTTCTTGAAATCACCCAGGATTCTAGTAAAATTACTTATATGCAGCTAATTTGTGAATTGCTCCTAAGTCCAATTAATGGAACTCTAGTTAGATATTCACCTTCCTACATGCTAATCAATTCTCCTACACCTAGGTGAAAGGTCTAAGTAGCTAGTATATGAGCATTTAGTGTAATTAGCTAGGAGCCTTTTCAAGACTAGAATGTGGGCGACATGAGGTCTAAACCTCATTCTCACCTTACATTACTACCCTCATCCCCTAATTAGCATAAGAGTTGCTATTAGAAACTTAGGATTGCCTATATCTTAATTGTATTCCACCTAAACCCTAACCCAATTGAGACTCATAAGGGTGGGTAGGTGGTGTTAAGGACTAGTTCCTCTATACACACCAATCTTATCCATGGTCAAGTAGTAATTTATGGTAATTCAGTAGCCTCTAGCTTGTTGTTTGGTTTGGTAATCTAAATAAAAGAATAATGTTTACATGTTATCATCCCCAACCCAATTGACAAGTGCATCCCCCAAACAACCCACACTTCTCTTAATTGCATTAAAACCCTAATTTCCTTCTTGCTAAGTTAGTGTTAGCCTAATTAGCTCTTTACTTGCTTAGTGAGCTTCTTGTCTTGTTTTTTCTTTGTTCTAACCAGTTTAGATCTTTAATATCTCTTCTGCCTAGTTTGCTAGTGTAGTGTAGTCTTGTGCTCTTGCTTAAAAAGTTGCTTTTCTTTGTTAACTAGAATTTCTTTATCGAGTTAACTTATGGTTTTTGCTTGTCTTTTCTTCCTTTATTGTCTAATTTCTTGCATCTTAGTGTAATCCACACAAGACAAGATTAAACCCTAAAATCCCTTATCTCTGTAGCAGGAACCTAGACAAAACTAACCTGGCTCTATTCCTTCCTTCCTCTCTTGGGTTCGACCCATAACTTGCCACCTCCTATACTATAACACAAACCCGTGCTCTTGTGGGTAAGTGTGTTAGTGTATGTGAGTGTTTCCAAATCTTTTGGATTTATAAATTTGAAGGATACCCAGTGTGTCCTAGTCCTTGATGTGTGCGCATCTAATCAAGATTCAATTTGTAACATCCCCAGATTCTGCTGCCTCGAGACTTAGAAGGACCAAAAGGTTGAATAAAAAATGTTAGCAAATCATTTCAAAGAGTGACACGGAAGCGACCTACACATACATGAACATACAACTATAGTCATACACCATAACATTCTCAACATTCAACATATGTATATTACAAAATGAATTATTACAAAACAATTTACAATTACATGATGAATGAAAATTCTACAGTCTATGAATATGTATGCTAACTAATATCTACACAATAGGTACAACCTTAACACTGCTCACTTCCTGTCTTTTCTCTCATTCTAGCTTTAAACCTAGAAAATATGTGAAACAACAAATGAACACAATGTGTTGTGTATGTGGGTAGAAAGATACATATTAATATTCTTGCATAATTGAAAGATTTGAAGAAAGAAGAAAATAAAAGAAAACAATATTTAGAGAGAGAATCAATCAAACACATATTTTTAGATGTCTTTTGATGCATTTTTACTACTAAGTGGTGTCGTACTTCATTTCTCCCCACCCCTTGGGCTATGGGGATCCCCACCCCTTGGACTATGGGGATGTACGAACCTTATATTTAGAAGGAGAGAGAGAGAGAGAGAATGTAAACACTTAGTAGCTACAAACCATCCACATTCTTTGTTGTTTTGAGTGACATGGAGATGATACTATAATCATTTTACATCCAAGCAATATTCTCAAATAGGAGCAAGCAATACAAAATAGATATTTCACACAAGAAAACTAGTCATATACTTAGATAAAGCCCACATACCTGAGTTTAGAGATTCATATTTATATTCTGGAGCATCTACCTCTCTGGTCGTTACCTGATTAATAACAAATATTCATCATTAATATATGGTTCACCATTATTAACGGTATTTAGGTCCATTTTAGGATTTTTTTCAATGTTAGGGTTAAATTTATCTAAATTTTGTATTTGGTATTTTTCTACCAATCTATCCATCATAATTTAGGTCTATTGCAAGTTTCGCATTTTTCTAATTCTTTCCCTATTTTCTAGAATTAATATGAGTGTTAAAGCACCTAATCAGTCTTTAATATGAAAAGGCCTAATGGTGATCAATAAAATTAATATCCGAGTCCACATTTAGTTTCCAAATGATAATAGGGTTTAAAAATATTTTTCTTAGATTTAGTCTGAATCATTTGCTAATTATACCAATAATATGATCCCTAAAAGAAGCTTTATCATCTAAATTAAATATCATCATTATTTGTGCTTCAAAAGCTTTATCTAAGGGTCCAGTAATAAAGGGGTTATTTTTTTTAGTATGTCGGTGTTTTTGGAGATTTTATAGGGTGAGGGAGCTATTTTCAACAAATTACCAAAGCTGATGCATATCATTGGATTTTTGAAGGGAATTTACCTTTTGGATAAAAGAACCGGCTCTAGTGGGAAGATCCGTGAACTAACTAACCCGCTAACCCGGTCACTCTACCTGGTCAGGCACACATTCTCCTTTCTCCTACGCGTCACCCGTTTCTCTGCGATATGCGAGCGCCACAGGGCAGTGGCTTCGTTCCCGATGAGGAATCCTACAGCTTCTAGCACCCACCTCGCAAGAAGATTGGTATCTCCACCTCACCACCAATCCAAAAAACTCGCCTTCACCAGGGCTCCTCGGACAGAGATGAGAGTCCTGCTCCTTCTAGGTCATTGGATCCCCTGCCTCCGTATGGAGGAAGGCTTCATCTCCCACTCCTCAAACGGGTCTGAAGCCTGAAACTGATCTGATGACTATCTCAACAGTCCTAGAAGCCCTTTACATGATTTGAGGTAGCCCCTGGCTTGCTCTCGGGCCGCATTCACTTCCGGATGGGTCTGTTAGTTTTCAATGGAGCTCCTCGCACCAAACTAATGGCGGTGGCAATGGTGTATCATCTCGGGGTTTCCAAAAGTCATTGCGCGCCTCAACAGGCTTGTAGTTGGGTCTGAATCACTCTCTCGAAGGCTAGAGATGCTCCAGAGACCCACGTTTTACGCCTGCTAGAAATCTATGTTTACCAATGTGTCGAAAGCACGATTAGCCTGTGTGGAATTGCGAGCATCATGAAGGGATTACAGAACAGTGCGGTTGTCTACCGATCTGCAGTACCTCACTTCCTCAGTGCTTTCCGCTTTCTGAAAAAGGCAATGGAGCAGCTGCGAGAGAGATGATTGTTCTTCCTCATCCAGTCACCAAGAGGGGTGAGTGAATTATGACTCTATCCAGGCTACTGCGTAGATCATGGTTAAGCATTAACAGATCCCTTTGGTTGCTGCACCTTCATAGGATCTAGACGACACCTCAGTCGTGTTTTGTTCCTCCTTTCTCGGAGGTTCGGGATGTCCTAGGACCTGTTCCGCCTCCCTTGAACTAGCAAACATGCCACGCAACCCAGTGATACGAGTGGCCTTGTGACACTACACATAGTAGAAAACTTAGGTGAAAAATAAAATGAGGTATTACTCATTTAATACACCTTCAAACTTTCGATATAACTCAAATGCAAGGTCCTAATCCAATGGAATATTAACCCATGATCTATCATGACCAATATTAGGTGGTGACCAAGATTGGATTCAAAATACCATCAATTGAGCCATTAAAAATCAATATTGAATATGGTTTATTCCAAGGATTATTATTCTCATTATAACTCCCAAAATCTCACCCAAAGAACCTCAAACAATTGTGTAGGCTTTATAATCATATATGCCTCTCAAATTGGTATCATATGATTTCATTGTGGAAATAAATCAATTTGTCATCAATTAGTCACCCATTTATATCAATATGATATTGGGTATAAAAAACCATTAATTCGAGGTCATCACACAATTAATTTATGTGTGTATACCTCGGGGTTAGGAAAAATGCACCAAGCATTCTGGCACCGTTGTTGGGGAGAAAGGAATTTGGCCTAGCTTGTTAGTTCTGCTTTGATCGTTTCCTACTGCCCTCATCATTGCTATTCTTTATTCTTTATTCTTTTTATTCTTTGTGCATATTTGTTTTCTAACTTGTTTTTTTTTGCCTTGTGCATGTGAGAAACCACTCGGGGAAGACAAGATGGAAGGCCAAAATCCACCTCACAAGCCACTTCAAGAGTACTTCATGCCTAGCAACTATAAATCACCAAATGCTAATAGAGTTGAACATTGCCAAAGGAGCAATTTTCCATCCCTCCAAGTATTCTTGGGCTCCTTCCATCTTCTATGGCTCAAAGAGTGAGAACCCCTACAAAAATTTGGACTTCTTTATTGAAGTATGCTCCACCTTTAGGACGACGACAACCTTGATAATGCATTAGGTTGTCCATGCTCTCGTTCTCCCTCAAGGACAAAACCAAAGATTATATGATTCGAGAAAATACATCATGATTTGGGAAGAGATAAAGGATACCTTCTTAAGGAAGTTCTACTCCATTGCAAGGTTGACACAAATGTGGCATGCCATAGCGAGTTTCAATCATGTGGGTAATGAACGGTTCCATGATGCTTGGTAAAGATTTCATAAGATGTTGAGAGAGTGCCCTCACCATGAGATCATTTTGTGCTAGTTCAATCCTCTCTCCAATGAGTCAAGCTACAATGGATTCTTCTTATGGAGGAGCTTTTATAACCAATCCACCTGAGGAGACATGGCCCTTGTTTGAACAGTTGGTGGAAAGTTCAAGGATTTGAACTTCTAGCATGATGAATGATGGTGGTCGTCCATTTGGTGTGACAAATTTTAGCTCATAGTGATTCAAACCCACAAATGGTGAATATTCTCGGAGACATGATGAGTTTCACAAAGAACCAAGTGAGAAGTGTTCTTTGTCACTTGGTCAAATTTGTTGAGTTCTTTAATGAAGAAGGGAAGACACCATCTAAAATAACAAAGTCCAAGATATAGCTTAAGGTTTGAGGAGGAGGTTCTCTATAGGTTGAAAAGCTTTGATGCTGTTGAAAAGAATGTTACAAGGCTTGAGGAAAGAATAGAGCAGTTGTGATGCCCCAACGCACCATAACAAGATTACTCAAAACAAAACATGAAATTATCACTAACAAACCATATTACCACAAAACAAGGTAAATTAAAACTGATATCACATATCCACCTGTAGTGGAAACATATTACATCTGGATCTACCAAGCCACCTGTAACATATCACATGCCAAAAGATTATTACATAACATTGTTCACTGGCTCATTGGCCACAACCTATTATACATATACCAACCTATTTATGTATACATGCCATATCTGTGCAATCATAGCATTGTTAAACATCGTCTTGATATACAAACGTATAAAAAGCACCCTAAAGGATATGAGAGTACAAGGACGACACTTAGGATTTTACTACCAACACTAGCAGCATATCCAACCTTTAACAACTGTTGCTCCTCTTGCTACTTAGCCTCAACCACACGATCTCTACCTCATCGTACACGACCACCTAAAAGATGTGGAAACCCACAGGGTGAGACGAAACATCCTAGAGAGAGATATAACTCCATGGCAACGTCTATTTTTAACATGAACAAATTATACATATCAAATTAAACATTATAAGCAGATTTAGCTCAGTGATATGAATAAATCAGATAACATCGTTTAAGTGGTTTAGGTATCTACATCTGAGTAGTGTAACATCTTATGCTTTAGAAGGAATATGAAGAGCATGTATAACAATTGGCTTCTCTTACTGCATTATAATTCAAGAAATATGTACAAATGATAAGGAAAGGGGTCATCCAATATGAATCGTATTTCACCCTAAGAAAATATACTACACAGTTGTGTTACATATTTTGTTATTCCCTAAGGATTTTAGTAATACCACCCAAATCCAACTGACCACTGCTAAGTCAAAATCAATGCCATACAAGATCAATGGAAGAGTCAGACTCCATGATCTTCTCCTATACTACTTAGTCAATTTGAGTTTGCACCACAATGACATATAGTCAAACTACAAAAACAACAACTTATAGTCATATATATAGTCATGTAGAGATTGCAACTCATAGTCAAGGTTATGGTCCTGTAAAACACCTAGCCCACATTGGTACAGGTCAGAACGCAAGAAAATAGGGTATATAACCCAATCACTGAGGTACAACTGCAACTATCCTATATCACATCATATCACGTTCTCATCACTGACGCTCGACCGAGTTGTTCTCAAAACACTTGGGATCAAGATGTCAAGGACATGCAGTCACTTGCACCTCACATACTCAACAATATGAGCTCTGGGTTTCCCTTGGGAATACCCGTTTCACCATCTAGCAAAATACTGACGCTGAAGATGGACCTATAGCATAGGGAAGCTACATAATTATGGTTTCCCTTGATTAGTTAAGAGAGTTAGGTATCTTTTAGCATCAATCAAGTTACAATGTATAAACCATAAACAAACTCTACAAAAATAAGGGTATATCACAACTTCAAAAGATATAGAACGACTGAGGTATAAACTTGTCACATCATCACTTGATACCACTTGCCTTACAAGTCCATCAACCTTATCACATCACTAGGGGATATATATCCCTCATCACATCATTGGAGGATATCACCTCATTCTAGGCATAAAGCCTTTTCCAGGTCATAACACCCAAACCACATGATTCATGTACAATCATCATTATCTCATCATGCACATAAAGGCTCACAATCATTGTCCTATCATATCAAACACATCATAACATTCACTAGTTATGTTATATATTTCACCTGCAAGGTTAGGATTACACAAATAAGAGAGAGGAAACATCATTACTTGTTAATCACTAAAGCAACCAAGCATTGTCACCATGTTCAAAATTAGAGTTAGGGTTTAAAGTATGTATTTCATTAGGGTTTCTAAAATAAAAATATAACACTTCCACCTCACACTACTACTTCCCATATACTTTTGTAACGTATAGACCAACCATCGTTGTCAATTGATAACCATATAAAAGGACCATATGTCAATGGGTTACCTTCGGTAGAAGAGAACATTAGGTCAACATCCATGTGAGCAAAGAGAGTAGTACATCATGGTCGAAGAGGGAGTTAGAACTCAAATCCATGTGATTGAAGTTTTAACCTCAAGGCAAGTGACCAAGACCAGCGAGTAGTAACCATCAACACATGTAAAACGGTCGAAGGGAAACCATAAGTCAAATACCATTCAACGACGAAGGGTACCATCAGATCTAAATGGTCGAAGAGAATCAACACATCCATTGGTCAAAGGGAACCATCATTCTATGTGACATAATGAAACAATTCTATGCGACTTACATCAAAGAAACCATCTCATTCGACCAAATATTACCCCTAAACCTTAAACTACTTGGAACATATCATGAAGGACATCTTAGAGAGAAAACTACTCTGAAAACATACTTAAAACAGGTGGTTATCATCTTGAAAACTGAACCCTCAAAGGATGAAAATGTTAAGGTAATGGCATGCTCAAAACCCTAGAATTATGATCACTAAACTTAAGAAGATCAAGCCATGAAGAGAAATATAATCGTGCATTCAACACATGCATGGAGAACCAAAAACCTTCATCATCCTCAAGATAACTGAAACATTATCTGGGAGATCGAAACCAACCTTTTAAGGTGTGCATGCAAGCACAAACTTGTCACCATCCACAATACTCAAGAACAAGCACTAGGTTATTGGAAAAAGAGATAATATAAGAAAGATTACTTCAGAATTATAAACCATAGAATAGATAGAAACATCATGCAACATATAACCACATTTTAGGAACAAGATAAGCTTGCATTTAGAGTTAAAGTGAAATAATAGAAGAGGGGAAAGTTATATAACCCATCGTAGATGATGATGCAACACCTCCAAGAAAGAAGCTCCAAAAAGGAAAGAAGACCTGGCTTTGACCAATTCCACGACCAAGATAGTACCACCTCAAAGGAAAATAAAAAACCTAGGTCAAAGGACAAGAAAGAGAACCAAAACCCCAAGGACAAAAAAGAACAAGAAGGGACAGAAAGGAAGAAGAGTTCCTCCACTCCACTTGAGCATTACCTTGGAGAACCAAGGATTTGGCCCAAGAAAGAGTACATCCATTCCAACACAAGCACCACCATGGTAGCACCATGGATTCAGCCAACAAGAAGAAGAAATATGTAGGGTTTTTCAAGAAAATGAAACTAAGAGATTGGATCACTTACCAAGGATCAAAGAACCACCAAAGTTCACCAAAGAAGCATAGCTCCAACATGGATCGGCACATACAAAAGGATTTCGGCCACCAAGCACCAAGGATGAGATTCTTCTCCACCAAGCACACAAGGGCCAAACTCAAAGAAAGAGGGAGGGTATAGAGGGTGAAAAATGATCATAATCATGAAAGAATAGGGGTACATATACCAAAGGTAGATAGAGACCAAAGAGGTTAGGTTCCATGCACATAAGTTCCCCATGTCCACCACACAACAATCATACATCCACTAAAACCATGCAACCAAGATAGGTCATGAAAAACAAGGTGGGTCTGTGACCTCACTTGGTCCTAGAGGACCATCATTCGATGAAAAGCATGGCCACAAAGGATCATGGTTGAAGAGTAACCAAGAGACCAACACACATGAAACCCTAGGTCTTCAACGACCCAAAAGAGCTTCATCCCTCTACGACCGAAGGGATTTCAAGGTTCCACCAAAACATCATTAGATTGCCAAGAAAACATCAAGGAACATCAAGGAAGAAGGTTTGTCAAAACCAATATCATCAAACAGTCAACAGAAGGTCAACACCAACATAGGGCATCAAGGCAAACCCTAGAAACAACACTCAACATGTCACCTTCTCTCTCCTCCTCAAACTGAATCTCAACAAGGAATCCCAAAGCATCATCATCTCTCTCAATTTTCCAAGGCACAAAGGGCACAACCTACATGTGACAAACTACAAGATAACCCTTCAACATGGGTAAATTGCATATTGGTCCAAAATAAGAAAAAATAGCTCAAACAACATCCAAACATGACCAAAATGAAACCACAAGCATGCCACATGGTATAAAGGCTTATAAAGAGATTAGATTAAGGTTTAAACATCTTATTAAGAAAAACAAATGAAATCAAGCACTAAGCTAAGTTAGGGACCTTACAACTATAAACCCCTAACAAGGATTTCACCCCTGAAATCCTACATGAAAAGAGATGGGTAGTTCCTCCATATCTCCTTCTCAAGATCCCATGTGGCTTCTCTATGCCACGAGGATTGCCACAAAACCTTAATTAACATGATGTCCATCTTCTTAAACTTCTTGATCCTTCTCTCTAGGATTAACACAAGACCTTCCACATAAGATATATCCCTATCCAACTCTACCTCCACTAGTTGCAAAACCAACTCAGTGTCAGGATGACACTTCCTCAACATCGAAACATGAAACACAAGGTACAACCTATACAACTCAGGTAGAAACTCCAATTTATAGGCCGCCTTCTCAACACATGCCACCACTAGGTAAGGTCCCACATATCTAGAAGCCAACTTGCCCTTCTTCCCAAACCTCAGCAAACCTTTCCAAGGAGAGACCTTGAGATACACTATGTCTCCCCCTTGGAACTTCAATGGTATACTCCGGTTATCAACATACAACTTATGTTTGTCCTGTGCTACTTTCAACTGCTGTTGAATCACTCTGATCTTCTATGTCATCTACCGCACAAGCTTAGGACCAAAAAGTTGATATCACTAGTCCCATACAAAGCCTCATACGGAGCCATATCAATACTCCTTCGGTAACTTTTCTTGTATGAAAACTCTATCAAACTGAGGTGTACATCCCAGATGCCCAAAAACTATAAAACACAAGCTCTCAATAGATCTTTTAAGATCTATATTGTCCTCTCTGACTATCTATCTATCTGCGGGTGAAATATCATACTGAAGTTTAAATGTGTACCCATAGCTATGTACAAATGTTCCCAGAAATAACTAATGAATTGAGGACCTCTATCAGATCCAATGGTAAATGGGATACCATGCAATCAAACTATCTCATCAACATATATATGTGCAAGCTTCTCTACTGTGTATGTCGCCTTTAGTGGAAAAAAGTTGCTGACTTTGTCAACCTGTCAACAAATACCCACACAGAGTCATGACCTTTGGTTGTCTTTGGCTGACCAACCACAAAGTCCATTGTGACATTGTAACATCCTCAATTTCATAGCTAAAGTAAGCCTTTAATGTGGAGTTTTATAGTAAAGGCATGCCAAGGGACGTAATGAACTAACCATATATAGGTACGTAATTAAGTTCACAAAATGTGTAATACAAGCCATATGATCAATCGATACACACATAATGACTTAAATGTGTATGATAGTAGTCAGGTGTAGATAAATATAAATGAATTATTCTTGTGAACAATAATGTGATGATTATATATAATATGAAGACTTGAGTTACTAGTTTGGACTCTAGACCAACTTAGGTCTCATTATTAAGGAAGTAAAGTAATGTTGGCCTAATCTATCATATAAAAGCTTCCGTTGAGTGAATGTTGATTCATGTTTTAGTTCCATAATTGATAATAGATATTGGATCTATTGAAAGACCAGGGAATGGTCTGGGGGCCCTAGAACCTTATTTAATCATGATTGAACCAATTAAGATTCACAAATGGGTCCTTGAAGTACAAAATTTGGAATATAGTATGTAGCCCTCATAATAGGTGATGATAATAATTTTAGTAGATGATTGATTATAATATAAGATGGTGGGAGAAATTTTAAATTATTTTAATATACTTGGAGGCCTAGGTAATTAAATTTGTAATTATTTAATAATTAATTAAAAGATATTTTTGGAGTGTCTTTATAATTCATTTGGACCTGATATCTTTTCCATAACAAGATAATGATGATATATCAGTTATCTCAAAATTTGAGTTCAAACGGGGTCATGTGGTGGTCTGTAGAATTATTTCTATAGATTGGACTTTTATGCAAAAGAAAAATAAAATAAAAAAGGGGTTGAGTGGCCTAGACTCCAGTCCACTGTGGACTAGAGAACGATGTCCATGTTTTATGGCCTGAATAGGGTCCGAGGATGAAGGAGCCCCGTCCGAGATTCTTTGGCCAGGATTCTATAAAAGCTTCATGGATTCGGCGCATAGGCCCTCACGCACCTAGATCTAGGGTTTTCACGAAGCATGTGCATAAGAGGGGAAGATCCATAACAAATAAGAAGACCAGGAGGGGTGGTGGCCACATCATGGTTGTGGTTTGGGGATCTTCAATCTTGTCAACCCAGGGCACAGAGAAGGTGCCGCCCATGGAGTGTAGGCTGGGACGGAGTCAAGGAAGCAATTACCTCACGAGTTCATGGCCAAGAGAGGGGGCTCGACCTCATCAGAGGTGACGGGATGGAGGCACTCTATTTTGGGAGTACACACACATGAGAACTCAGATCTGAAGAGATGAAGTGCCAGCCCTAGGCTTGAGATGCGCCTGAGATGAGGGCCGCCAGATCAGATCTTGATGGCCGAGGTTGCTCAAGGTTAGGTAAGTTTCAAAAATTCATATCTTGAGATACAAAGCTCAGTTTGGGACAGACAAGGTACCTATGGAAAGCTCATCGTGTGTACTATCCTATAAAAATAGTACCATAGTATGATCTTGATGTCTTATATTTATTATATTCTGGGTAGTCAAAACCATATGATTTTGATGCTTTGTCAATTAAAAATAGCAAATGAATTTATAAATTCATGAAAATTTTATTGAATGTTTACCTCAATATGCTTAACATGATTTCAAAACCTGATCTTTATTATATTAAATTTTATTAAGGTTTTTGAGTTAAACCCTAACAAGGGTATTTTGGGTATTTCACCCATTATTTGATTATGAAATGACATGATATTTTAATACATGATCTTACTACATTGTATGGTTACTTTTCTGATAGTTTTGATGGAGTTTCTTATATAATCGGATTTGTATTTAGTTTTTGGCCTAAGTGGCCATTATGTAAGATGACTCCTGAGTATTTGTGAGGCAACATGTATTTTATGTCCCGACCAAAAAAAATATGTATTTTATGTGCCTATTTAGTATGGAAAATTATTATAATTATATTTTCATCGGATTTTATAAATGAGTTAATAAGAGTAGTATATGTGAGTATGTATGGAGTTTACTCATGGTATATGAGGTATATACTATGTATTAGTGCATAAGACGATTTATGTATTATTTGAATATAAAGATAATATTGATTATATAGTATGAGTTTTATTTTATTTCAACGCCAAGATTTTATGGTGATTTTAGATTAAAGTTATGTTTAGTCTAAATAAGAACCCTAAATTGGTATATATAGTTAGGAAGATGGGGTTTTGAGATTTAAAAATAGAAAGAGGGAACATGTACTTGGACTTATAGAACTTTGATTATATCCAGGTGATTATGATTTGGAATAAGAAATCAAGACTAAGTTAAGGACATCATCATCATAAAAGGTAAGTGGTCCATGTCCATGAGTACTCATGTTTTTAAGTTCAGTATGTTTACATGTCTCTTGATAAGACTTTTATAATTTATATGGTTCAATGTTCTAAGATTTTAATGCAAACAAGAATATTTGCATATCTCTATCATTATGTAAGTTTAGATATCCAAAATCTCAAATAGATACATGTTGCTCAAAATAGTTGTGACCCATGGACCAAGTCCATGAGAAAGTTAAAGAATCATGTTCCTACAAGATTTCTTAGAAATGTTCAAAATTAATGAATAAGATTGTAAGATAAGATATGTAATAATGTAGCCATACTTAGTTGGTGATTTTGGATAGTTTTGTATTGAGAATTTAAGTACACATATGTTGTTAGGATTTGTCATATTTATAGGCATAACTATGTATTACGATTTCAAGTAGAAACATGCCATTAAGATTTCATACATATGTATAGATATAAAAACTAGATTCCTTAGAATGAATAATATCTAGAATTTAATTACAATATAAGAATATGAATTTTAGAATATTAAGACATGGTCTACTTTTAGAAATAAAGGTATTGTTGGGATCACAATGTATTGTAAAAATGAGTTCATGATGGCATTATAAGATAATGACACATTAAGTTATGATTAGGTTGGAATAAAATATTTTATAAGATTTCTTTTTTGATATTTAAGGTTTAATATGTAAGTTCATATGCAAAGTTTTAGGGTAACATCATATTTTATAATAAGGATTGAACCATCTTGTCAGAATTGATACTTTTAGATATGTTGTACTTATGATACTTTCATAAGCCTGACTTAAGATACTTTGTATACTTAGTATTTCTATATTCATGTCAGATCCTTTCTCATAAGACATTAGACTCATTTATGATATAATTGGTATAATGAAGTAATCTTACCAAATAAGAGTTTTAGAATAAAGTTTACCCAGATAATGAGATACATGCTCAAATCCAACAATGAATTCAGTTTAGAACTTAAGAATAAGAGATTTAGATTCAAACTTAGACTACTCTTTGTGTGAGTAGTCAGATTATGAATAAAGATACATGATAAGGATTTAGACCCAATCTCAATAATGAAGTAATTGAGATCCATATTCACATTCAGTTTTAGATTAAGTTTATCACTTAAGAATAAAAGATTCAGATTCAGATTCAGATTCAGAATTCAATACATGCTCGGTACTTAGTAATCAGTTTCAGATAAGTTCAATTATCAATATTCAATTTTAATATAAGATAAGTTTAGATTCAGACTTCAATAAAGCAATCAGTATTCAGCTTCAGTTCAGATTAAGAATTAAGTAAGTTTAGACTTAAGATAAATAAGTCAAAACCTTCACATAAGACATTATATGATAAATCCTCATTCAGTAGTCCCGGGACAATTCAGAGGCATCTGTTGCCAATTCAGAGGAGTGTTTACTCAAATTCAGAGGTACTTTGGTACCAAGCAGGGCGTAGTTATGCCAATTCAGAGACACCTTGGTGTCATTTAGATGCATGTAGTGCCAATTCACGGTACTTCGGTACCAATTCAGGGCGTAGATACGCCAATTCAGGAGGACTTATTGTATAATGATGGCCACAGTCAGATAAAAATCATAAGTAAAAGATGCCTTAGTTTAGAGTATGCCCATAATCGCATCCATGAGTATGATGAGAGAGAGTCAAATAAAATAAGTATGACCTTGACACTTTGGTGTAGGTCATGAGATTCATGTACCAGGGTACATGTCTCCATAATAAGATAAGGTAGAAAGACAAGAATTCAGATTGAGAAATAAGGAACAATATGCTCCAGATTTTACTCAGAATTTGATGTTAGTTTCATGTATATAATGCTTAATTTCAGTTCTTTAGCAATGTATATTTTAGAAACTCATGCCACTTGCTCTAATGACTATTTTTCCTAATTCATGGCTGGGGACACGATGTCCGTAGGATTTGGAGCAGCTGAGGATCAAAAGAACAAGTAAATGACTAGAATATTTCAAGCTCAACCTAGTGGGGTGCCATTTGCCTAGACGATCCAGAGTTTTGACATCTTTTTATTATGCCTAGTTATGTTGTCAATTAGATTAGATTTTATGGTTTAACATGATGTACTTTTCCGTTGACAAAAACTATGTATGGATCAGTTGTATAGTTATGCAAAGTGTTTCATTTACTTTCATTGCAATGATAATCATGTTTGTGACACTCCCAGTAAAAAATAAATGCTTCCGCTCATGTGATAAGAAAAATTGGGGTCTTACAATATGGTATCAGAGCAATTTGGTGAATGGCCACTAGGCAAACATGATTCTCACAGTCACCCTAGAGTGAAGAGGTACGTTTAGGGTTTAGGGATGGATTCCATAAGAAGAATACCATAACTTAGAGTGATTATGGGTCTTAACCTTAGAATAGATAAATATCTTAGAGGTAGAAGTCATCATTATTTAGATCTAAAGTAGCAACCTTAACCTATCTAATGAGGTTTCTTCTCCATTCTCAATGGTTATGGCCAGCCAATTGAGAATTGAAAAGGAATTTCATAAGCGCTAGACTTTTATGCATCTCTCCTTTCTTACTAGCCCATGTGGTATGGGAAACATGTGTTAGTGGGTTAGTGAGGGATAGTATGTCAGGATCCCACATCTCTGGGTATGTTCCTAATCACCACATATCTAGGAATGTAGGAGTTACCTGAAGAACCCAAGGTTAGACAGTCATGTACAACTAATATTAGGAATTAATGACACGGTTGAGGAAGATGCCCTAGTATAGAGCCAAGTTTAGATTCATATACCCTAAGTATGAGTTGAGAAGTAGACCAAGGTAATAGATAATACTCACATAATTTTTTTTATGAAAATACATTACATATCTCTTTTCATGCAAAAGTTTTAACATAAGTATGCCTTATAATATATGAAGAGGTAAGCAAAACCCTAAGGTGGGTAGTAGCCTAGAGAAATTTTGAGGACGAAATTTATATTAAGGTGGGTAGAATTGTAACATCCTCAAATTCATAGCTAAATTAAGCCTTTAATGTGGGGTTTTCTAGTAAAGGCATGCCAAGGGACGCAACGAACTAACCATGGCTAGGTATGTAATTAAGTTCACAGAATGTGTAATACAAGCCATTTAATCAACCAATACACACATAATGTCTTAAATGTGTATGATTGTAGTCAGGTGTAGATAAATATAAATGAATTATTCTTGCAAACAATAATGTGATGATTATATATAATATGAAGACTCGAGTTACTGGTTTGAACTCTAGACCAACTTAGGTCTCATTATTAAGGAAGTAAAGTAATGTTGGCCTAATGTATCATACAAAAGCTTACGTTGAGTGAATATTGATTCATGTTTTAGTTCCATAATTGAGAATAGATATTGGACCTTTTGAAAGACTAGGGAATGGTCTGCATGCCCTAGAACCTTATTCAATCATGATTGAACCAATTAAGATTCACAAATGGGTCCTTGAAGTACAAAATTGGGAATATAGTATGTAGCCCTCATAATAAGTGTTGATAATAATTTTAGTAGATGGATGATTAGAATATAAGATGGTGGGAGAAATTTTATATGATTTTGATTTACTTGGAGGCCTAGGTAATTAAATTTGTAATTATTCAATAATTAATTAAAAGATATTTTTGGAGTGTCTTTATATTTAATTTGGACCTGATATATTTTCCATAACAAGATAATGATGATATATCATCTATCCCAAAATTTGAGTTCAAACGGGGTCATGTGGTGGTCTGTAGAATTATTTCTATAGATTGGACTTTTATGCAAAAGAAAATAAAATAAAAAAGGGGTTGAGCGGCTGAGACTCCAGTCCACTGCGAACTAGAGAACGGAACCCTGGCGCCCCTGTTTTATGACCCAAATAGGGTCCGAGGATGAAGGAGCCCCGCCCGAGATTCTTTGGCCAGGATTCTATAAAAGCTTCATGGATTCGGCGCATAGGCCCTCACGCACCTAGATCTCGGGTTTTCGCAAAGCATGAGTAGAAGAGGGGAAGATCCATAATGAAGAAGAAGACCAGGGGGGAGGTGGACGTAGCATGGTTGTGGTTTGGGGATATTCAACCTCATCCACCCAGGGCTCAAAGGAGGTGCCTCCCATGGAGTGTAGACCAGGACGGAGTCAGGGAAGCAATTACCTCACGAGTTCGTGGCCAAGAGAGGGGGCTCGACCTTGCTGGAGGTGATGGGCTGGAGGCACTCTATTTTGGGAGTCCACACACATGAGAACTCATATCATAAGGGATGAAGTGCCGGCCCTAGGCTTGAGATGCACCTGAGATGAGGGCCGCCAGATCAGATCTTGATGGTCGAGGTTGCTCAAGGTTAGGTAAGTTTCAAAAATTCATATCGTGAGCTACAGAGCTCAGTTTTAGACAAACATGGTACCTATGGAAAGCTCTTCGAGTGTACTATCCTATAAAAATGGTAACCTAGTATGATCTTGATGTCTTATATTTATTATATTCTGATTAGACAAAACTATATGATTTTGATGCTTTATCAATTAAAAATAGCAAACGAATTTATAAATTCATGAAAATTTTATTGAATGTTTATATCAATATACATAACATGATTTCAAAACTTGATATTTATTATATGAAGTTTTATTAAGGTTTTTTAGTTAAACCCTAACCATGGTATTTTGGGTATTTCACCCATTATTTGATTATAAAATGACATGATATTTTAATACATGATCTTACTACATTGTATGATTACTTTTCTAAAAGTTTTGATGGAGTTTCATATATAATTGGATTCATATTTAGTTTTTTGCCTAAGTGGTCATTATGTAAGATGATTCATGAGTATTTGTGAGGAAACATGTATTTTGTGTGCTTATTTAGTATGGAAAATTATTATAATTATATTTTCATCTAATTTTATAAATGAGTTAGTAAGAGTAGTATATGTGAGTATGTATGGAGTTTACTCTTGGTATATGAGGTATATACTTATATATTAGTGCATAAGACGATTTATTTCTTATTTGAGTATAAAGATAATATTGAT
This sequence comes from Alisma plantago-aquatica, assembly GCA_963693085.1. NCBI lineage: Eukaryota > Viridiplantae > Streptophyta > Magnoliopsida > Alismatales > Alismataceae > Alisma > Alisma plantago-aquatica. The sequence continues at coordinate 943,161,491 of OY856414.1, read as the reverse complement.
TATATAGTATGAGTTTTATTTTATTTCAACGCCAAGATTTTATAGTGATTTTAGATTAAAGTTATGTTTAGTCTAAATAAGAACCCTAAATTGGTATATATAGTTAGGAAGATGGGGTTTTGAGATTTAAAAATAGAAAGAGGGAACATGTACTTGGACTTATAGAACTTTGATGATATCCAGGTGATTATGATTTGGAATAAGAAATCAAGACTAAGTTAAGGACATCATCAGCATAAAAGGTAAGTGGTCCATGCCCATGAGTACTCCTGTTTTTAAGTTCAATATGTTTACATGTCTCCTGATAAGACTTTTATAATTTATATGGTTCAATGTTCTAAGATTTTAATGAAAACAATGATATTCTCATATCTCTATCATTATGTAAGTTTAGATATCCAAAATCTCAAATAGAGACATGTTGCTCAAAATAGTTGTGACCCATGGACCAAGTCCATGAGAAAGTTAAAGAATCGTGTTCCTACAATATTTCTTAGAAATGTTCAAAATTAATGAATAAGATTGTAAGATAAGATATGCAAGTAATGTATCCATACTTAGTTGGTGATTTGGGATAATTTTGTATTGAGAATTTAAGTACACATATGTTGTTAGGATTTCTCATATTTATAGGCATAACTATGTATTACGATTTCAAGTAGAAACATGCCATTAAGATTTCATACATATGTATAGATATAACAACTAGATTCCTTAGAATGAATAATATCTAGAATTTAATTACAATATAAGAATATGAATTTCAGAATATTAAGACATGGTCTACGTTTAGAAATAAAGGTGTTGTTGGGATCACAATGTATTGTAAAAATGAGTTCATGATGGCATTATAAGATAATGACACATTAAGTTAAGATTAGGTTGGAATACAATATTTCATAAGAATTCTATTTTGATATTTAAGGTTTAATATGTAAGTTCATATGCAAAGTTTTAGGGTAATATCATATTTTATAAGAAGGATTGAACCATCTTGTTAGAATTGATATTTTAGATATGTTGTACTTATGATACTTTCATAATCTTGACTTAAGATACTTTGTATACTTAGTATTTCTATATTCATGTCAGATCCTTACTCATAAGACATTAGACTCATTTATGATATAATTGGTATAATGAAGTAATCTTACCAAATAAGAGTTTTAGAATAAAGTTTACCCAGATAATGAGATACATGCTCAAATCCAGCAATGAATTCAGTTTAGAACTTAAGAATAAGAGATTTAGATTCAGACTTAGACTACTCTTTGTGTGAGTAGTCAGATTATGAATAAACATACATGATAAGGGTTTAGACCCAATCTCAATTATGAAGTAATTGAGATCCATATTAACATTAGTTTTAGATTAAGTTTATCACTTAACAATAAAAGATTCAAATTCAGATTTAGATTCAGATTTAGAATTCAGTACATGCTCAGTACTTAGTAATCTATTTCGGATAAGTTCAATTATCAATATTCAGTTTTAATATAGGATAAGTTTAGATTCAGAATTCGATAAAGCAATCAGTATTCATCTTTAGTTCAAATTAAGAATTAAGTAAGTTTAGACTTAAGATAAATAAGTCAAAACCTTCACATAACACATTATATGATAAGTCCTCATTCAGTAGTCCCAGGATGATTCAGAGGCATATGTTGCCAATTTAGAGGAGTGTTTACTCCAATTCAGAGGTACTTTGGTACCAAGTAGGGCGTATTTACGCCAATTCAGAGACACATTGGTGTCATTCAGAGGCATGTAGTGCCAATTCAGGGTACTTTGGTTCCAATTCAGGGCGTAGATACGCCAATTCAGGAGGACGTATTGTATAATGGTGGCCACAGTCAGATAAAAATCATAAGTAAAAGATACCTTACTTTAGAGTATGTCCATAGTCTCATCCATGAGTATGATGAGAGAGAGTCAAATAAGATAAGTATGACCTTGACACTTTGGTGTAGGTCATGCGACTCATGCAGGGTACATGTCTCCAGAATAAGATAAGGTAGAAAGACAAGAATTCAGATTGAGAAATAAGGAACAATATGCTCCAGTTTTTACTCAGAATTTGATGTTAGTTTCATTTTTATAATGCCCAATTTTAGTTCTTTAGAAATTTATATTTTAGAATACTTATGCCACTTACTCTAACGACTATTTTTCCTAATGCATGGCTGGGGACGCGATATCTGTAGGATTTGGATTAGCTGAGGATCAAAAGAACAAGTAAAGGACTAGAATATTTCAAGCTCAACCTAGTGGGGTACCATTTTCCTAGACGATCCAGAATTTTGACATCTTTTTATTATGCCTAGTTATGCTGTCAATTAGATTAGATTCTATGGTTTAACGTGATGTAGTTTTCCATTGACAAAAACTATGTATGGAACAGTTGTACAGTTATGCAAAGTGTTTCATTTACTTTCATTGCAATGATAATCATGTTTGTGACACTCCTAGTAAAAAAAATGCTTCCGCTCATGTGATAAGAAAAATCGGGGTGTTACAATATGGTATCAAAGCATTTTGATAAATGGCCACTAGGCAAAGATGATTCTCACAGTCACCCTAGAGTGAAGAGGTAAGTTTAGGGTTTAGGGATAGATTCCATAAGAAGAATACCATAACTTAGAGTGATTATGGGTTTTAACCTTAGAATAGATAGATATCTTAGAGGTAGAAGTCATCCTTTTTTAGATCTAAAGTAGCAACCTAAACCTATCTAATAAGGTTTCTTCTCCATTCTCAATGGTTATGGCCAGCCAATTGAAAATTGAAAAGGAATTTCATAAGTGCTAGACTTTTATGCATCTCTCCTTTCTTACTAGCCCATGTGGTATGGGCTTCTTAAATCCTCTAGATGATTGTCCTTGATACTGAGCATGCCTCTTCTTGGCCTTCATCTTACACATCTCCACCACTGACCATTCCACTCTTTCGACTGACTCCACAAATGTGGCAAACTTATGTCTATTCTCTAAAGATGACACTAGCATTATAAACTCTATGCTCAAACCCTTCTCGAATCGTCTGATCCTATCTTTGTCTGAAGATGACACATGTGAGGAATACTTGAAAATATCCATGAACTTAGATTCATATTCATTGTTCGTCATAGATCCCTATCAGATCTTCTTGAACTGTGTGATCTTCTTGTCCAAATTTGTCTCCTGGAAGTATCAACTAATGAAATCCTACTAGAACTCTTCCCGACTGATCACCACATCATGCCTTTTCTCTTCCTCAATGTCCAACACTCCCTTTCAATAGGTACATTGCATGCCTCACCTTTTCCTCTTTGGGGATGTTGAGGATCTTGAAGGCCTTCTCCAACTCTCTCAACCACAGATCTGCATTTTTCGGGTATGTCGTACTCATGTACTCAACCTCCCTTACACCCCTCAACCTTTCAAAGGTCTTCCCAGAACCCAAAAACTCTGCATTGGGTACTGCCACTCTTGCATGGGGTGGGGGCGTTCTGTCCACCATATGCGTCATAATGGCCACAAGACTTCTCTTCTCTTCTTCTTCTTCTGCATAAGAAAAAGTTTCCATAAGATTGATCGAAGGACACTAGAATATACACAACCCTATTCCTATGCCCTTATTGTAAGGACCCTGACCTGCGTTTAGGGTTTACCCTGTTTGTTTTGCTTAACCTTGGTGGTTTGATGCTTGCTAATCACCTTTGAGTGGTGATTAGGGTTTGGTTGTGCCGTGTGGAGAGTTCGAGGGGCTACTTGCAAATAACCCAAGTCTAGGGTTTTGTGTGCAAGTTTGCCATCTTGTGAGATGTTTCCCTCTCTTTGCTTCCTCTAGGGTTGAGAGGAAGGCTTGGGCTTGTTGTTTGAGTCTCTTGGGCCTTGCTTGAGCTTGTTTGGGCCTTGAGGTGCTTTGTTTGGGCTTGCTTGAGCCTTGTGTTGGCCAAGTGAAGCTTGTGTCGCCTAAGGTGTTGTGTGTGTCTCCCTAGGTTGGTTTGTGTCGACCTAGAGGTGGTGTGTCGCCCAGCAGATCTGCTAGTTGTGTCGCCCATGTTGCTTGGTCCAACCTTGACCATGTTTGGTGGACACTTGGTATGTATCTTTGACAAGTGTATCTTGGTGTGCTAGTGTGTTGGCTTGAACCCTAGGACAAGTGTCCCTTGGGTGGACGACACTTAGCCTGGATCTACCTTGGTTTCTCCTCCCCTTCTTCCTATATATGTAGCTCTTCTCCTTGCCTTAGTATCCTTTGATCTTTTGGTCTCCCCTCCACCTTGAGTGCACGATATCCCTCTCCATCTAGCTTGTGTTGGCCGATACGCCTTCCTAGAGGAGTTTGGTGGAAGACATCCCTTGGAGATTGAAGAGCATCTTCTTCCTTGGAGCTTGGAGCTTAAGGCGGGTTGCATAACTTCTAACCCTAACTCCTTTACCTCTAGCTATGTTCTTGTTGCATGTTAGTAGTTTAGCTTAGTTCTTTGCTTTTGTGTCTTGCTTATGTACCTTTGGTGGCCGATCCCTCTCTAGGGTTTAGGGTTCCTTTGTGCACCTTGCTTTCTAGGGTTTAGGGTTTCCTTGTGCTGGAGGTAGGTGATGACCCTTGGTTGGGCGACATCCTCTCTTGCCTTGTGATGGGCGATATCCTCCCTTGGTTTGGGTGTGTTGGGCGACACCCTTGTTCTTATGATGGGCGACATAGTGGTGTTCTTTGTGTTGTCCGAGGTGTTGACCATGTTGGGCGACATGGTCCTTTGAGTTGGGCGAGACCCTATCTTGACTTGGTGTTGGGCGAGATGAGTACCTTGTGATGGGAGACATGGTGAGTGCTCTTGTGTGGAGTGATAGGTCAAGCTAGTGAGGTGTTGGCCGATATGGTGAGCATGATGGGCAAGATGATCCTTCTTGTGTTGAGAGACATCCTCTTTCTCATGGTGGGCGATAGACCTAGTCTCTTGGTTGTTTGTTGGTGTTGGTCGATAGCCATGCATGGTGTGCTGGTCGACACCCATGCTGGCCGACACCCATGGTGTCCGATAGCCCTAATGGCCGATAGCCATGGTGGGCGACAGCCTAGGGTTGAGTAAGTGTCGGCCGACAGTCCTTGATAGGTTTTAGTGAGGGTATGTGGTCCTATGGTGACGGTTTCAAGTGTTATGGAAGTAAACGCTTATACACAACATAATGATAGTGATGCTCTATGACAATGTCAATGACATGATAATCATGCTAATAGTGTTAATGGTAATAGTATAGCAATGATGTTTGCCTTGCTAGTAGTAGAAGCAATAAAAATGCTAATGTTGGTAATAATGATGCTAAGAGACAGTTACATTAATAGTTGCTTAAATGGCATAGCAATGAATATAATAGTAGATGATGATGCTGATAATAGTAATGATGGTAACAAGAGTAGTAGCGACATGCATGATGGAAGTCTTATGCTCCTTTGTTAATGGCAATGATAAATGGTAGTAGCATTAATGGTTTCTTAATGAAAAAGGTAATAGTTGATGATAATGGATGGTGACCATTCCAATAGTGGTAACAATAGTGTTTACTCTGTATACTTAACATGCTCTCGATATAAAGTGAATACCTTGGTTGTTTGTATAATATTGAGATAAGGGTAAGCATGTATATGGTCTGATAATGATGTGCTTAATACACTTGATCATCAAATAGTGTAACAATGATACGAAAGATTATCCTGAATGATAGTTCATGATAGTGAGCATATTTCTTATGTTGAAACTATGGTTATTGTGTATCCTAACCATGCAGGTGATGTGTAGCCATGAAAGGGCTATGTGACATATGTGATGAGTAACATTACTTTGGTAGTTATTCTATGAGGCTATATGTATTATGTGTTTGTCCCATAATGATAATGAAAGCCTTGGAAAGGCAGTGACATGATGAGGGATTGAGATCCTATGGTATGTGATGATCCTTGAGATGGATCTGGATGGTTGGCAAGAGGCCAAGTGGTAACATGTGATGTTGGATCCTTGTGATGGATCAGGTTGATGTGATTAAATAATAATATAATGTTGTTTACTTTTCGTTATATCTTACATGCTATACAACTTGGTTGAATCCTACAATCCATCTAAAAGATACCAATTAATCACAGCGAAATATATCATGTAGTTTGCCCTGACCATAGATCCATCATCGTCAGGACTTGGTGATGGTGAAACAGGTTCTCCTACGGGTTAACCTGGAAGCGCATATTGTTGAATATGTGTAGGTTGCTCCTAGCCTGAAAATGAGGAGGTAAGAGTATAACTTCGGTTACAGACTCAGATTTGTATGTAGAGCATGGTGAACAGGCCCATGGCTCAGGATATGTGATGTGAGGAGCATGAATGAATTCATGGCTCAGAGGACGGTGAACATGCCCGTGGCTCAGTTTTACTAGCGCCAAGACCTGTACCAAGGTAGGCTAGAGTGAGGGTAGCCTATGGAGCTGACCCTGTGGCTTAGACCACTTCAGCATGTGACTATGATCCTGCTTGTGTTGTACTCGTGTACTGACCACGAGGTGGGAGGTCATGGAGTCCATCTCTTCCATTTGACCTTGTATGGCACTGGCTTGGGTTTCGTAACCGAAGGTTGGATTTGAATGGTACGATTCAAATCCTCAGGGCATAATAATACGTAATACATCCGTTTAGTACTTATTGCTTAGGATAAACACGAAACACTGGTTGAGGCCTTGTTTTTGTAATATCTTTGTTGTATCTTGCAGGTTATGTGATAATATGTCTGATCTTGATAAGCAGGTTATGTGACCTTATATCTCGTTATGATAATCATGTTACATAGGGATACATATTATCTTGCTAATCATATTCCTTGACATATATCTGGTTATATGCTTTTGTATAGTAGGTAAGCTTGTCGGTAAGAATAATCTGTTTTATATAGACTGCTCCTATTATACCTGTTATTAGATATTTGATGTTATAATTTATCTTGCTGAGGTTCTGTTGTTGCGGTGGGGAGTTATGTTTCCCGCTGGGACAATTGTTCAATTGTCTCACCCCATTGGTTTAACTCCTTTTTAGGTGGTCGAGGTGGATGTGGTCGTGGTCGTGGTGTTGCGGCTGAGCAGCTTGAGGAGCAGTAGAAGGCAAGCGATGGATATGATGCTGTTTTGGATGTTTTGTAGTAGAGTCTAGAGTCATCCCTGTACTCTCAGGTCCTTGGCAGTGTTTTGACATTGTTTCACGATGATCGATCGATGATGTTTGTATATCCTGTCGTTGGCCAGATGTGGGCCTTTATGTATATGAACAGGTGGTGATCTCATGTGATGGATGAACAGCTGTTCTTGAGCTGTGGACATGTATCAGATTTCGTGTATGTGTATATATATATGACATGTTTCTATGCAGGATGAGGACTGAAAAGCAATAGTTTCACAGTTTATCAGTTTTCCACAATCGGTTTTAATTAACCTGTATTTTCATAATATGTGGTTATGGTGATTTCCGCACGTTTTCGCGTAACACCTCGTTATCTGTGTGATAATGAGATATGTTGCCACAAGTTTTGGTATCAGAGCCCTAGGTTAGCTGAGTCTATAGGGATTTAGGACTAGGTTGAGTTGTTCTTATGAGTGTCCAGATTTTCTTACAATATCTTCTGCCCTCAGCGGAAGAAAAGTCAAGATGTCTGGAAACCATGAAGAACACTCTACTGAGTATAGTGATGTTGCATCGGTTGATGGAGCAGATGGACAGGCACATGAAGATCGGGTGCCTGAGGTTCCCCAGCTAACCCAGCCATATTTGAACATCATGCTTAACAACAGCTTATGGGGCAGTTAATGGCTACGATGAATCTCATGGTTGAGCAATTATCAGTGCCTCCTCCGCGAGCACATGTTCCTCATGGAGAAGCATCGGGTATTGGGAAGACCTTTGAGCGGCTTCACCGAGTTGGAGCTTCGGATTATGCTGGGATGGCTGATCCAAGAGATGCATATCTATGGCTGACAAGTCTCGAGAAGGCTTTCCAGATCCTTGACATCCCCGAAGCAGACAAAGTAAAGCATGCTATCTACCTTCTGAAAGGTAGTGTTGGTCACTGGTGGACCATCGAAGAAGAGAAGCGGCCCGGTGAGGTGATCTGTTGGGAGGTGTTTCGACGTGAGTTCGTCACTAGATACTTTCCGAAGACGTATCTGGATGAGAAGGTGAGTCAGTTTGAGGAGTTGCGGCAAGGAACGATGAACATCACCGAGTATGAAGCTAAGTTTATGGATCTGTTGAGGTTTTGTCCTCACATGGCGGCAACAGATGAGGAACGGATTAGGCATTTCGAGAAGGGTTTGAGTGCTGAGTTGACAACCCCAGTGTCTGCGTTGGAGAACCAAGAGCGGTTTGCTACATTTGTGGAATCAGTTCGACGGATCGAGAGGATAGTACGGGAGAAAAGAGAGTCTATGTCCCTTAAAAGACCTGCTCAGTTTCAAGGACGTAGGTTTGGTGGCTTTAAGAAGCCTAGGTTTTCAGCACCGTCAGCGATGAGAAGTGTTGGTGTACCATCTCAGTGGTCTCCGAGTAAGGGGAAATGTTATGTTTCTTCACCGTCAAAGGCACACAGTTCAGCTTCTGTGGCAGTGACAGGGCCAGCTAGGCCACGGTTTGAGGACAAGTCATGTCATCTTTGTGGACAAGTCGGGGATTTCAGGCTTAATTGCCCGAATAGAGACGTTGAAGTGACGCAGCAGCCGAGGCAGAGTTTTCAGAGGTCAGAGAGGCCACAGGCCAGTGGTAGCAGAGGACGAGGACGCGGTCTAGCGTCTCAGGCGGGATCGTCTGCTCAAGGGAGTAGAGGTCGTGGACAGCAAGCAACGGCTCGATTCTATGCCATGAGTCAGCCAGAGGCAATAGTCAACCTGCGAGTGGTGACAGGTCAGATGGAGTTATTTCATTCTGATATGTCTTCTTCTTGCTTTATATCTGTTCTGGTTGACCCGGGTGCTACACACTCTTTTATCACCTATAGTATGCTTGAAAATTGTCGTTTACCTGTTAGTTATAAGAAGGATAGCTTGTTGTTAGAAACCCCTCTTGATGGTTCCTCTTTGCTTCGAGAAGAGTGTCCACCTTGTGTCTTTTCTTTCTCGGGACATCGCATCCAAGTGGACCTTATACCACTTGATATGCATGGTTTCGATGTTATCCTTGGGATGGATAACTTAGAGAAGTATAAGGTTGTCTTGGACTGTGGTTCCAAGCAGGCAGTGTTTGATGTCGCTGGAGAGAAGTGGACCTTCCAGGGAGATAGGAAGATTCTTCCGACGTGTTTGGTATCAGCTATGGTGGCGGATAAGCTGTTACGATAGGGATGTGAGGCGTTCTTAGCTCGCGTGGTGGATACCGTTGTAGTTCACAAGGTGAAAGGTCCTAGTCTTGAGGAGGTGTCCGTGGTTTGAGATTTTGCAGATGTGTTTCTAGAAGAGTTTCCTGGTGTTCCTCCACCCTGAGAGATTGATTTCGAGATCAATCTGGTTCCTAGAACACAGCCAGTTGCACAGTCACCATATAGGATGGCTCCAGCAGAGATGGCAGAGTTGAAGAAGCAGTTGCAAGAGTTGTTGGAGAAAGGTTTTATCTAACCGAGTACGTCGCCGTGGGGTGCTCCCGTGTTGTTCGTTAGGAAGAAGGATGGCTCGATGCGGTTGTGTATAGATTACCGGCAGTTGAACAAGGTCACGATCAAGAATAAGTACCCGTTGCCGAGGATAGATGATATGTTCGATCAGTTGTGTGGTGCTACAGTGTTCTCGAAGATAGATCTACGGTCTGGATATCATCAGTTGAGGATAAAAGGCAGATGACATACCAAAGTCAGCTTTCAGGATGAGGTATGGTCATTTTGAGTTCGTGGTTATGCCGTTTGGGTTAACCAATGCACCTACTGCTTTTATGGACCTGATGAACAGGGTATTCCGTCCATTCTTAGATCAGTTTGTTGTAGTCTTTATAGATGACATCTTGATCTATAGTCGGGACAGGCTAGAGCATGAACAACATCTTCGTCGAGCGTTGACTCTTCTTCATCAACATCAGTTGTATGCCAAGTTCAGGAAGTGCGAGTTCTGGTTGGAAGAAGTGACTTTCTTGGGTCATGTGATATCTTCATAAGGAGTCAAAGTAGATCCAAAGAAGGTGGATCTGTTGCGGATTGGGAACAACCGAAGACGCCGATAGAAGTTCGTAGTTTCCTTGGTTTGGCAGGATACTACCGGAGGTTTATCAAGGACTTCAGTGCGATCGCTTTTCCAATGACTAAGTTGACCAGGAAGGATGTACCTTTTGTTTGGGATGATCGATGTGAGCGAGCCTTCCAGAGTTTGAAGGAGAAGCTGACCAGTGCTCCAGTGTTGATCTTGCCAGAGCCTGGGAAAGGCTATGTTGTCTTCTGTGATGCTTCCAAGAAAGGTTTAGGTTGTGTGTTGATGTAGGAAGATCACGTGGTTTCTTTTGCCTCGCGACAACTCAAGAAGCATGAGGAGAACTATCTGACTCATGACTTGGAGTTGGCAGAAGTGGTTCATGCGCTAAAGATTTGTAGACACTACCTATATGGGGAAGTATGCCATATCTTTACGGATCATAAGAATCTGAAGTATATATTTACGCAGCAAGAGTTGAACATGCGACAACGACGATGGATGGAGTTGATCAATGATTACGACTGCACTATCAAGTATCATCCTAGTAAGGCGAACATGGTAGCTGATGCGCTTAGCAGGAAGTCTTCTTCTCTTTCTTTAAAGAAGGCACAGTTGAGTTCTCTAGTATGCCAGAAGCGAGATATGTTTGTTTCTCTTTGACAGATGAATGTGCAGATGGAAGTTTCTTTATTGTCTGGTCTTTTCACACAGATGCAAGTTAAGCCTACATTGAGACAGCAGATCAAGGATGCACAACAGACAGATGATGCGGTACAGTTGATCAGATCAGAGTTTGGCAGCGACCAGCGTGATGGGTTTCATGAGTCCGAGGATGGGCTAGTTTGCTATCGTGATAGGATGGTGGTTCCAGATGCTGATGATCTGAGGAAGTTGGTGCTTGAAGAAGCACATACGTCGATGTATGCTATGCATCCAGGTGTCACCAAGATGTATCATAGTCTGAAGGACTTGTATTGGTGGCTCGGTTTAAAGAGAGATGTAGTTGAGTTCGTGGCGAGATGTGCGGTGTGTCAACAAGTGAAGGCTAAACATCAGAAGCCGGCAGGTACGTTGCAACCTTTGCCGATACCGCAGTGGAAATGGGATCACATAACCATGGATTTTGTAGTTGGTATACCCCAGACAACTAGGAATCATGATTCCATTTGGGTGATAGTGGATAGATTGACTAAGTCTGCCCATTTCCTACCAGTAAAGACGACGTATACAGCTGAGAAGCTAGCTCGAGTATATATGGATGAGATAGTATGTTTGCATGGAGTACCAGTAACGATAGTTTCTGACAGAGGTCCTAAATTTATGAGTCATTTTTGGGAACAGTTGCACAGAGCGTTGGGAACGCAGTTGAGGTTCAGTACAGCTTTTCACCCGCAGACAGATGGACAGTCTGAGAGGACTATTCAGATTTTGGAGGATCTTCTTCGAGCTTGTGTTTTGCAGTTTTTGGGCAACTGGGACGTACATCTGAGTTTGATAGAGTTTGCCTACAACAACAGTTATCAACGAAGCATCGACATGGCTCCTTATGAGGCTTTGTTTGGAAGGAAGTGCAGATCTCCTTTGTGTTGGTATGAATCAGGTGAATATCAGCTCTTGGGTCCTGAGTTAGTTCAGCAGACGACAGATAAGATCAAAGTGATACAACAACAGTTGAAAGTGGCACAGGACAGGCAGAAGTCTTATGCAGACAATCGCCGACGACCTTTGGAGTTCCAGGTAGGAGACAGAGTTTACCTTAAAGTCTCACCGTGGAAGGGTGTGCTAAGGTTTGGACGGAAGGGTAAGTTAGCTCCCAGGTATATGGGGCCTTACTCAGTCATAACACGTGTTGGCAAGGTAGCTTACGAGTTAGAGTTGCCTCCAGAGTTGCACAGGTTACATCCAGTGTTTCATGTCAGTATGTTGAAGAAAAGTCATCCGGATTCAGGTACAGTGATATAGCCAGTTGAGGTTGAGCTTGATGCAGATGTGACCTACGAGGAAGGTCCTATGGCGATCCTTGACAGAAGGATCAAGAAGCTGAAGAGGAAGGACCTGGTTCTTGTGAAGGTTCTTTGGCAGCGTCGTGGCATCGAGGAAGCCACATGGGAGCTTGAGGAAGAGATGAGGAGGAAGTATCCCTCGCTTTTCTCTTTGGATTTCGGGGACGAAATCTCTTAAAGGGGGTGAGCTTGTAAGGACCCTGACCTGTGTTTAGGGTTTACCCTGTTTGTTTTGCTTAACCTTGGTGGTTTGATGCTTGCTAATCACCTTTGAGTGGTGATTAGGGTTTGGTTGTGCCTTGTGGAGAGTTTGAGGGGCTACTTGCAAATAACCCAAGTCTAGGGTTTTGTGTGCAAGTTTGTCATCTTGTGAGATGTTTCCCTCTCTTTGCTTCCTCTAGGGTTGAGAGGAAGGCTTGGGCTTGTTGTTTGAGTCTCTTGGGCCTTGCTTGAGCTTGTTTGGGCCTTGAGGTGCTTTGTTTGGGCTTGCTTGAGCCTTGTGTTGGCCAAGTGAAGCTTGTGTCGCCCAAGGTGTTGTGTGTGTCGCCCTAGGTTGGTTTGTGTCGACCTAGAGGTGGTGTGTCGCCCAGCAGAGCTACTAGTTGTGTCGCCCATGTTGCTTGGTCCAACCTTGACCATGTTTGGTGGACACTTGGTATGTATCTTTGACAAGTGTCTCTTGGTGTGCTAGTGTGTTGGCTTGAACCCTAGGACAAGTGTCCCTTGGGTGGACGACACTTAGCCTGGATCTACCTTGGTTTCTCCTCCCCTTCTTCCTATATATGTAGCTCTTCTCCTTGCCTTAGTCTCCTTTGATCTTTTGGTCTCCCCTCCACCTTGAGTGCACGATATCCCTCTCCATCTAGCTTGTGTTGGCCGATACGCCTTCCTAGAGGAGTTTGGTGGACGACATCCCTTGGAGCTTGAAGAGCATCTTCTTCCTTGGAGCTTGGAGCTTAAGGCGGGTTGCATAACTTCTAACCCTAACTCCTTTACCTCTAGCTATGTTCTTGTTGCATGTTAGTAGTTTAGCTTAGTTCTTTGCTTTTATGCCTTGCTTATGTACCTTTGGTGGCCGATCCCTGTCTAGGGTTTATGGTTCCTTTGTGCACCTTGCTTTCTAGGGTTTAGGGTTTCCTTGTGCTGGAGGTAGGTGATGACCCTAGGTTGGGCGACATCCTCTCTTGCCTTGTGATGGGCGATATCCTCCCTTGGTTTGGGTGTGTTGGGCGACACCCTTGTTCTTGTGATGGGCTACATAGTGGTGTTCTTTGTGTTGGCAGATGTGGTAACCATGTTGGGCGACATTGTCCTTTGAGTTGAGCGAGACCCTATCTTGACTTGGTGTTGGGCGAGATGAGTACCTTGTGATGGGCGACATGGTGAGTGCTCTTGTGTGGAGTGATAGGTCAAGCTAGTGAGGTGTTAGCCGATATGGTGAGCATGATGGGCAAGATGATCCTTCTTGTGTTGAGAGACATCCTCTTTCTCATGGTGGGCGATAGACCTAGTCTCTTGGTTGTTTGTTGGTGTTGGCCGATAGCCATGCATGGTGTGTTGGTCGACACCCATGCTGGCCGACACCCATGGTGGCCGATAGCCCTAATGGCCGATAGCCATGGTGGGCGACAGCCTAGGGTTGAGTAAGTGTCGGCCGACAGTCCTTGATAGTTTTAGTGAGGGTATGTGGTCCTATGGTGACAGTTTCAAGTGTTATGGAAGTAAACGCTTATACACAACATAATGATAGTGATGCTCTATGACAATGTCAATGACATGATAATCATGCTAATAGTGTTAATGGTAATAGCATAGCAATGATGTTTGCCTTGCTAGTAGTGGAAGCAATAATAATGCTAATGTTGGTAATAATGATGCTAAGAGACAGTTATATTAATAGTTGCTTAAATGGCATAGCAATGAAGATAATAGTAGATGATGATACTGATAATAGTAATTATGGTAACAAGAGTAGTAGCGACATGCATGATGGAAGTCTTATTCTCCTTTGTTAATGGTCATGATAAATGGTAGTAGCATTAATGGTTTCTTAATGAAAAAGGTAATAGTTGATGATAATGGATGGTGACCATTCAAATAGTGGTAACAATAGTGTTCAATATGTATACTTAACATGCTCTCGATATAAAGTGAATACCTTGGTTGTTTGTATAATCTTGAGATAAGGGTAAGCATGTATATGGTCTGATAATGATGAGCTTAATACACTTGATCATCAAATAGTGTAACAATGATAAGAATATTATCCTGAATGATAGTTCATGATAGTGATCATATTTCTTATGTTGAAACTATGGTTATTGTGTATCCTAACCATGCAGGTGATGTGTAGCCATGAAAGGGCTATGTGACATATGTGATGAGTAACATTACTTTGATAGTTATTCTATGAGGCTATATGTATTATGTGTTTGTCCCATAATGATAATAAAAGCCTTGGAAAGGCAGTGACATGATGAGGGATTGAGATCCTATGGTATGTGATGATCCTTGAGATGGATCTGGATGGTTGGCAAGAGGCCAAGTGGTAACATGTGATGTTGGATCCTTGTGATGGATCAGGTTGATGTGATTAAATAATAATATAATGTTGTTTACTTTCCGTTATATCTTGCATGCTATACAACTTGGTTGGATCCTGCAATCCATCTAAAAGATACCAATTAATCACAGCGAAATATATCATGTAGTTTGCCGTGGCCATAGATCCATCATCGTCAGGACTTGGTGATGGTGAAACAGGTTCTCCTACGGGTTAACCTGGAAGCGCATATTGTTGAATATGTGTAGGTTGCTCTTAGCCTGAAAATGAGGAGGTAAGAGTGTAACTTCGGTTACAGACTCAGATTTGTATGTAGAGCATGGTGAACAGGCCCATGGCTCAGGATATGTGATGTGAGGAGCATGAATGCGTTCATGGCTCAGAGCACGGTGAACAGGCCTGTGGCTTAGTTTTACTAGCGCCGAGACCTGTACCAAGGCGGGCCAGAGTGAGGGTAGCCTATGGAGCTGACCCTATGGCTTAGACTACATCAGCATGTGACTACGATCCTGCTTGTGTTGTACTCGTGTACTGACCACGAGGTGGGAGGTCGTGGAGTCCGGCTCTTCCATTTTACCTTGTATGGCACCGGCTTGGGTTTCGTAACCGAAGGTTGGATTTGAATGGTACGATTCAAATCCTCAGGGCATAATAATACGTAATACAGTCGTTTAGTACTTATTGCTTAGGATAAACACGAAACACTGGTTGAGGCCTTGTTTGTGTAATATCTTTGTTGTATCTTGTAGGTTATGTGATAATATGTCTGATCTTGATAAGCAGGTTATGTGAACTTATATCTCGTTCTGATAATCATGTTACATAGGGATACATCTTATCTTGCTAATCATATTCCTTGACATATATCTGGTTATATGCTTTTGTATAGCAGGTAAGCTTGTCGGTAAGAATAATCTGTTTTATATAGACTGCTCTTGTTATACCTGTTATTAGATATCTGTTGTTATAGTTTATCTTGCTGAGGTTCTGTAGTTGTGGTGGGGAGTTATGTTTCCCACTGGGACAATTGTTCAATTGTCTCACCCCGCTAGTTTAACCCCTTTGTAGGTGGTCGAGGTGGACATGGTCATGGTCGTGGTGTTGCGGCCGAGCAGCTTGAGGAGCAGTAGAAGGCAAGCGATGGATATGCTATTATTTTGGATGTTTTGTAGTAGAGTCTAGAGTCATCCATGTACTCTCAGGTCCTTGGCGGTGTTTTGACGTTGTTTCACGATGATCGATCGATGATGTTTGTATATCCTGCCATTGGCCGGATGTGGGTCTTTATGTATATGAACAGGTGGTGATCTCATGTGATGGATGAACAGTTGTTCTTGAGCTGTGGACACGTATCAGATTTCATGTATGTGTATATATATGACATGTTTCTGTGCAGGATGAGGACTGAAAAGTAATAGTTTCATAGTTTATCAGTTTTCCGCAATCGGTTTTAATTAACCCGTGTTTTCATAATCTATGGTTATGGTGATTTCCGCACGTTTTTGCGTAACACCTCATTATCTGTGTGATAATGGGATGTGTTTCCACAAGTTTTGGTATCAGAGCCCTACGTTCGCTGAGTCTACAAGGATTTAGGACTAGGTTGATTTGTTCTTATGAGTGTCCATGTTTTCTTACAATATCTTCTGCCCTCAGTGGAAAAAAAGTCAAGATCTCTGGAAACCATGAAGAACACTCTACTGAGTACAGTGATGCTGCATCGGTTGATGGAGCAGATGGATAGGCACATGAAGATCAGGTGCCTGAGGTTCCCCAACCTAACCCAGCCATATTTGAACATCCTGCTTACCAACAGCTTATGGGGCAGTTAATGGCTACGATGAATCTCATGGTTGAGCGATTACCAGTGCCTCCTCCGCGAGCACAGGTTCCTCATGGAGAAGCATCGGGTATTGGGAAGACCTTTGAGCGGCTTCGCCGAGTTGGAGCTTCGGATTATGCTGGGACGGATGATCCAGCGGATGCAGATCTGTGGCTGACAAGTCTCGAGAAGGCTTTCCAGATCCTTGACATCCCCGAAGCAGACAAAGTAAAGCATGTTGTCTACCTTCTGAAAGGTAGTGCTGGTCACTGGTGGACCATCGAAGAAGAGAAGCGGCCCGGTGAGGTGATCTGTTGGGAGGTGTTTCGACGTGAGTTCATCACCAGATACTTTCCAAAGACGTATATGGATGAGAAGGTGAGTCAGTTTGAGAAGTTGCGGCAAGGAACGATGAACATCACCGAGTATGAAGCTAAGTTTATGGATCTGTTGAGGTTTTGTCCTCACATGGTGGCAACCGATGAGGAACGGATCAGGCGTTTCGAGAAGGGTTTGAGTGTTGATTTGACAACCCCGGTGTCTGCGTTGGAGAACCGAGAGCGGTTTGCTACATTCGTGGAATCAGTTTGACAGATCGAGAGGACAGTACGGGAGAAAAGAGAGTCTATGTCCCTTAAAAGACCTGCTCAGTTTCAAGGACGTAGGTTTGGTGGCTTTAAGAAACCTAGGTTTTCAGCACCGTCAGCGATGAGAAGTGCTGGTGTACCATCTCAGTGGTCTCCGAGTAAGGGGAAAGGTTATGTTTCTTCACCGTCAAAGGCACACAGTTCAGCTTATGTGGCAGTGACAGGGCCAGCTAGGCTACGGTTTGAGGACAAGTCATGTCATCTTTGTGGACAAGTCGGGCATTTCAGGCTTAATTGCCCGAATAGAGACGTTGAAGTGACGCAGCAGCCGAGGCAGAGTTTTCAGAGGTTAGAGAGGCCACAGGCCAGTGGTAGCAGAGGATGAGGATGCGGTCTAGCGTCTCAGGCGGGATCGTCTGCTCAAGGGAGCAGAGGTCGTGGACAGCAAGCAACGACTCGATTCTATGCCATGAGTCAGCCGGAGGCGATAGTCAACCCGCGAGTGGTGACAGGTCAGATGGAGTTATTTCATTCTGATATGTCTTCTTCTTGCTTTATATCTGTTCTGGTTGACCCGGGTGCTACACACTCTTTTATCGCCTATAGTATGCTTGAAAATTGTCGTTTACCTGTTAGTTATAAGAAGGATAGCTTGTTGTTAGAAACCCCTCTTGATGGTTCCTCTTTGCTTCGAGAAGAGTGTCCACCTTGTGTCTTGTCTTTCTCGGGACATCGCATCCAAGTGGACCTTATACCACTTGATATGCATGGTTTCGATGTTATCCTTGGGATGGATACCTTAGAGAATTATAAGGTTGTCTTGGACTGTGGTTCCAAGCAGGCAGTGTTTGATGTCGCTGGAGAGAAGTGGACCTTCCAGGGAGATAGGAAGATTCTTCCAACGTGTTTGGTATCAGCTATGGTGGCGGATAAGCTGTTACGACAAGGATGTGAGGCGTTCTTAGCTCACGTGGTGGATACCGTTGTAGTTCACAAGGCGAAAGGTCCTAGTCTTGAGGAGGTGTTCGTGGTTTGAGAGTTTGCAGACGTGTTTCCGGAAGAGTTTCCTGGTGTTCCTCCACCCCGAGATATTGATTTTGAGATCAATCTGGTTCCTGGAACACAGCCAGTTGCACAGTCACCATATAGGATGGCTCCAGCAGAGATGGCAGAGTTGAAGAAGCAGTTGCAAGAGTTGTTGGAGAAAGGTTTTATCCGACCGAGTATGTCACCGTGGGGTGCTCCCGTGTTGTTCGTTAGGAAGAAGGATGGCTTGATGCGGTTGTGTATAGATTACCGGCAGTTGAACAAGGTCACGATCAAGAATAAGTACCCGTTGCCGAGGATAGATGATCTGTTCGATCAATTGTGTGGTGCTACAGTGTTCTCGAAGATAGATCTACGGTCTGGATATCAGTCGTTGCGGATAAAGGCAGATGAAATACCAAAGTCAGCTTTCAGGATGAGGTATGGTCATTTCGAGTTCGTGGTTATGCCGTTTGGGTTAACCAATGCACCTGCTGCTTTTATGGACCTGATGAACAGGGTGTTCCGTCCGTTCTTAGATCAGTTTTTTGTAGTCTTTATAGATGACATCTTGATCTATAGTCGGGACAGGCTAGAGCATGAACAACATCTTCGTCGAGCGTTGACTCTTCTTCGTCAACATTAGTTGTATGCCAATTTCAGTAAGTGCGAGTTCTGGTTGGAAGAAGTGACTTTCTTGGGTGATGTGATATCTGTATAAGGAGTCAAAGTAGATCTGAAGAAGGTGGAATCCGTTGTGCATTGGGAACAACTGAAGACGCCGACAGAAGTTCGTAGTTTCCTTGGTTTGGCAGGATACTACCGGAGGTTTATCAAGGACTTCAATGTGATCGCTTTACCAATGATGAAGTTGACCAGGAAGGATGTACCTTTTGTTTGGGATGATCGATTTGAGCGAGCCTTCCAGAGTTTGAAGGAGAAGCTGACCAGTGCTCCAGTGTTGATCTTGCCAGAGCCTGGGAAAGGCTATGTTGTCTTCTGTGATGCTTCCAAGAAAGGTTTAGGTTGCGTGTTGATGCAGGAAGATCATGTGGTTTCTTTTGCCTCGCGACAACTCAAGAAGCATGAGGAGAACTATCCGACTCATGACTTGGAGTTGGCAGCAGTGGTTCATGTGCTAAAGATTTGGAGACACTATCTATATGGGGAAGTATGCCAGATCTTTACGGATCATAAGAATCTGAAGTATATCTTTACACAGCAAGAGTTGAACATGCGAAAACGACAATGGATGGAGTTGATCAATGATTACGACTACACTATCGAGTATCATCCTGGTAAGGCGAATGTGGTAGATGATGCGCTTAGCAGGAAGTCTTCTTCTCTTTCTTTAAAGAAGGCACAGTTGAGTTCTCTAGTATGCTAGAAGCGACATATGTTTGTTTCTCTTCGACAGATGAATGTGCAGATGGAAGTTTCTTTATTGTTTGGTCTTTTCCCACAGATGCAATTTAAGCCTACGTTGATACAGTAGATCAAGGATGCACAACAGACAGATGATGCGGTACAGTTGATCAGATCAGAGTTCGGCAGCGACAAGCGTGATGGGTTTCATGAGTCCGAGGATGGGCTAGTTTGCTATCATGATAGGATGGTGGTTCCAGATGCTGATGATCTGAGGAATTTGGTGCTTGAAGAAGCACATACGTCGATGTATGCTATGCATCCAGGTGTCACCAAGATGTATCATAGTCTGAAGGACTTGTATTGGTGGCCCGGTTTGAAGAGAGATGTAGCTGAGTTCATGGCGAGATGTGCGGTGTGTCAGCAAGTGAAAGCTGAACATCAGAAGCTGGCAGGTACGTTGCAACCTTTTCCGATACCGCAGTGGAAATGGGATCACATAACCATGGATTTCGTAGTTGGTCTACCCCAGACAACTAGGAATCATGATTCCATTTGGGTGATAGTGGACAGATTGACTAAGTTTGCCCATTTCTAACCAGTAAAGACGACGTATACAGCTGAGAATCTAGCTCGAGTATATGTGGATGAGATAGTACGTTTGCATGGAGTACCAGTAATGATAGTTTCTGATAGAGGTCCTCAGTCTACGAGTCGTTTTTGGGAACAGTTGCACAGTGCATTGGGAACGTAGTTGAGGTTCAGTACAGCTTTTCACCCACAGACAGATGGACAGTCTGAGAGGACTATTCATATTTTGGAGGATCTTCTTTGAGCTTGTGTTTTGCAGTTTCTGGGCAACTGGGACGTACATCTGAGTTTGATAGAGTTTGCCTAACCCAACAGTTATTAACGAAGCATCGACATGGCTCCTTATGAGGCTTTGTGTGGAAGGAAGTGCAGATCTCCTTTGTGTTGTTATGAATCAGGTGAATATCAGCTCTTGGGTCCTGAGTTAGTTCAGCAGATGACAGATAAGATCAAAGTGATACAGCAACAGTTGAAAGTGGCATAGGACATGAAGAAGTCTTATGCAGACAATTGCCGGCGACCTTTGTAGTTCCAGGTAGGAGACAGAGTGTACCTTAAAGTCTCACCGTGGAAGGGTGTGCTAAGGTTTGGACGGAAGGGTAAGTTAGCTCCCAAGTATATGGGGCCTTACTCAGTCATAACACGTGTTGGCAAGGTAGCTTACGAGTTAGAGTTGCCTCCAGAGTTGCACAGGTTGCATCCAGTGTTTCATGTCAGTATGTTGAAGAAAAGTCATCCAGATTTAGGTACAGTGATATAGCCAGTTGAGGTTGAGCTTGATGCAGATGTGACCTACGAGGAAGGTCCTATGGCGATCCTTGACAGAAGGATCAAGAAGCTGAAGAGGAAGGACCTTGTTCTTGTGAAGGTTCTTTGGCAGCGTTGTGGCGTCGAGGAAGCCGTGTGGGTGCTTGAGGAAGAGATGAGGAGGAAGTATCCCTCGCTTTTCTCTTCGGATTTCGGGGACGAAATCCCTTAAAGAGGGTTAGCTTGTAAGGACCCTGACCTGCGTTTAGGGTTTACCCTATTTTTTTTGCTTAACCTTGGTGGTTTGATGCTTGCTAATCACCTTTGAGTGGTGATTAGGGTTTGGTTGTTCCTTGTGGAGAGTTCGAGGGGCTACTTGCAAATAACCCAAGTCTAGGGTTTTGTGTGCAAGTTTGTCATCTTGTGAGATGTTTCCCTCTCTTTTCTTCCTCTAGGGTTGAGAGGAAGGCTTGGGCTTGTTGTTTGAGTCTCTTGGGCCTTACTTGAGCTTGTTTGGGCCTTGAGGTGCTTTTTTTGGGCTTGCTTGAGCCTTGTATTGGCCAAGTGAAGCTTGTGTCGCCCAAGGTGTTGTGTGTGTCACCCTAGGTTGGTTTGTGTCGACCTAGAGGTGGTGTGTCACCCAGCAGAGCTGCTAGTTGTGTCGCCCATGTTGCTTGGTCTAACCTTGACCATGTTTGGTGGACACTTGGTATGTATCTTTGACAAGTGTCTCTTGGTGTGCTAGTGTGTTGGCTTGAACCCTAGGACAAGTGTCCCTTGGGTGGACGACACTTAGCCTGGATCTACCTTGGTTTCTCCTCCCCTTCTTCCTATATATGTAGCTCTTCTCCTTGCCTTAGTCTTCTTTGATCTTTTGGTCTCCCCTCCACCTTGAGTGCACGATATCCCTCTCCATCTAGCTTGTGTTGGCCCATACACCTTCCTAGAAGAGTTTGGTGGACGACATCCCTTGGAGCTTGAAGAGCATCTTCTTCCTTGGAGCTTGGAGCTTAAGGCGGGTTGCATAACTTCTAACCCTAACTCCTTTACCTCTAGCTATGTTCTTGTTGCATGTTAGTAGTTTAGCTTAGTTCTTTACTTTTGTGCCTTTCTTATGTACCTTTGGTGGCCGATCCCTCTCTAGGGTTTAGGGTTCCTTTGTGCCCCTTGCTTTCTAGGGTTTAGGGTTTCCTTGTACTGGAGGTAGGTGATGACCCTTGGTTGGGCGACATCCTCTCTTGCCTTGTGATGGGTGATATCCTCCCTTGGTTTGGGTGTGTTGGGCGACACCCTTGTTCTTGTGATGGGCGACATAGTGGTGTTCTTTGTGTTGGCCGATGTGGTGACCATATTGGGCGACATGGTCCTTTGAGTTGAGCGAGACCCTATCTTGACTTGGTGTTGGGCGAGATGAGTACCTTGTGATGGGTGACATGGTGAGTGCTCTTGTGTGGAGTGATAGGTCAAGCTAGTGAGGTGTTGGCCGATATGGTGAGCATGATGGGCAAGATGATCCTTCTTGTGTTGAGAGACATCCTCTTTCTCATGGTAGGCGATAGACCTAGTCTCTTGGTTGTTTGTTGGTGTTAGCCGATATCCATGCATGGTGTGCTGGTTGACACCCATGGTGGCCGATAGCCCTAATGGCCGATAGCCATGGTGGGTGACAGCCTAGGGATGAGTAAGTGTCGGCCGATAGTCCTTGATAGATTTTAGTGAGGGTATGTGGTCCTATGGTGACAGTTTCAAGTGTTATGGAAGTAAACGCTTATACACAACATAATGATAGTGATGCTCTATGACAATGTCAATGACATGATAATCATGCTAATAGTGTTAATGGTAATATCATAGCAATGATGTTTGCCTTGCTAGTAGTGGAAGCAATAATAATGCTAATGTTGGTAATAATGATGCTAAGAGACAGTTACATTAATAGTTGCTTAAATGGCATAGCAATGAAGATAATAGTAGATGATGATGCTGATAATAGTAATGATGGTAACAAGAGTAGTAGTGACATGCATGATGGAAGTCTTATGCTCCTTTGTTAATGGACATGATAAATGGTAGTAGCATTAATGGTTTCTTAATGAAAAAGGTAATAGTTGATGATAATGGATGGTGACCATTCAAATAGTGGTGACAATAGTGTTCACTCTGTATACTTAACATGCTCTCGATATAAAGTGAATACCTTGGTTGTTTGTATAATCTTGAGATAAGGGTAAGAATGTATATGGTCTGATAATGATGTGCTTAATACACTTGATCATCAAATAGTGTAACAGTGATAAGAAGATTATCCTGAATGATAGTTCATGATAGTGAGCATATTTCTTATGTTGAAACTATGGTTATTGTGTATCCTAACCATGCAGGTGATGTGTAGCCATGAAAGGGCTATGTGACATATGTGATGAGTAACATTACTTTGATAGTTATTCTATGAGGCTATATGTATTATGTGTTTGTCCCATAATGATAATGAAAGCCTTGGAAAGGCAGTGACATGATGAGGGATTGAGATCCTATGGTATGTGATGATCGTTGAGATGGATCTGGATGGTTGGCAAGAGGCCAAGTGGTAACATGTGATGTTGGATCCTTGTGATGGATCAGGTTGATGTGATTAAATAATAATATAATGTTGTTTACTTTCCGTTATATCTTGCATGCTATACAACTTGGTTGAATCCTGCAATCCATCTAAAAGATACCAATTAATCACAGCGAAATATATCATGTAGTTTGCCCTGGCCATAGATCCATCATCGTCAGGACTTGGTGATGGTGAAACAGGTTCTCCTACGGGTTAACCTGGAAGCGCATATTGTTGAATATGTGTAGGTTGCTCCTAGCCTGAAAATGAGGAGGTAATAGTGTAACTTCAGTTACAGACTCATATTTGTATGTAGAGCATGGTGAACAGGCCCATGGCTCAGGATATGTGATGTGAGGAGCATGAATGCGTTCATGGCTCAGAGCACGGTGAATAGGCATGTGGCTCAGTTTTACTAGCGCTGAGACCTGTACCAAGGCGGGCTAGAGTGAGGGTAGCCTATGGAGCTGACCATGTGGCTTAGACCACTTCAGCATGTGACTACGGTCCTGCTTGTGTTGTACTCGTGTACTGACCACGAGGTGGGAGGTCGTGGAGTCTGGCTCTTCCATTTGACCTTGTATGGCACCGGCTTGGGTTTCGTAACCGAAGGTTGGATTTGAATGGTACGATTCAAATCCTCAGGGCATAATAATACGTAATATAGACGTTTAGTACTTATTGCTTAGGATAAACACGAAACACTGGTTGAGGCCTTGTTTGTGTAATATCTTTGTTGTATCTTACAGGTTATGTGATAATATGTATGATCTTGATAAGCAGGTTATGTGACCTTATATCTCGTTCTGATAATCATGTTACATAGGGATACATCTTATCTTGCTAATCATATTCCTTGACATATATCTGGTTATATGCTTTTGTATAGCGGGTAAGCTTGTCGGTAAGAATAATCTATTTTATATTGACTGCTCCTGTTATACCTGTTATTAGATATCTGCTGTTATAGTTTATCTTGCTGAGGTTCTGTAGTTGCGGTGGGGAGTTATGTTTCCCGCTGGGACAATTGTTCAATTGTCTCACCCCGCTGGTTTAACCCCTTTTTAGGTGGTCGAGGTGGACGTGGTCGTGGTCGTGGTGTTGCGGCCGAGCAGCTTGAGGAGCAGTAGAAGGCAAGCGATGGATATGCTGCTGTTTTGGATGTTTTGTAGTAGAGTCTAGAGTCATCCCTGTACTCTCAGGTCCTTGGCAGTGTTTTGACGTTGTTTCACGATGATCGATCGATGATGTTTGTATATCTTGTCGTTGGCCGGATGTGGGCCTTTATGTATATGAACAGGTGGTGATCTCATGTGATGGATGAACAGCGGTTCTTGAGCTGTGGACACGTATCAGATTTCGTGTATGTGTATATATATATATATATGACATGTTTCTGTGCAAGATGAGGACTGAAAAACAATAGTTTCACAGTTTATCAGTTTTCCGCAATCGGTTTTAATTAACCCGTGTTTTCATAATCTGTGGTTATGGTGATTTCCGCACGTTTTCGCGTAACACCTCGTTATCTGTGTGATAATGGGATGTGTTGCCACACTTATAGACTCAAAAATCCTAAAAGTATGATACCAACCAAACTATGATGCCCAACACACCACAACAAGATTACACAAAACAAAATGCCAAATTTTCACTAACAAACCATATTACCACAAAATAAGGTAAATTAAAAACGATATCACTTATCCACCTCAAGTGGAAACATATTGCATCTGGATTCACAAAGCCACCTATAAAATATCTCATGACAAAAGATTATTACATAACATTGTTCACAGACTTACTAGCCACAATTTTTTATATATATCACAACTTATTTATATATACATGCCATATCTGTGCAATCATAGCATATTGTCAAACATCGTCTTGATATACAAAACATCTACAAAACACCCTCAAGGACATGAGAGTACATGGACAACACATATGACTCTACAACCAACACTAGTAGCATATCCAACCTTTAACAGCTACTACTCCTGTAACGACTACGCCTCCCGATAACCCCCAATCGTGGGAGACCAAGAGGTCAGAAATTCTATCCCAATATATCAGGATCCATGGTTTGACATTTTATCAAAAATAATCATCAAATTCTACTAATACTAAACTGGAAAGCTGGAATAAAATAAAACTTTTTGCATACCTTGTAAAATTCGGATCTAGACTTCTATCCACAGAAAAAGTCTACCTAACTTATCCTCCTTGATCAGATTAATTGTATCTTCATAACAATTCAATTTACTGTTTGTCCTTTTTCAGAAATGTACCTAAAATGCTGACAAACAAAATGTCAGTCAGTATATTTCTATACTGGTATGTGGGGAACAATCACAATTCCATAAATAGTTTCTAACAACCTAATTATCACAAATAATTGATTAACAATCCAAATTACGCTTTCAATGTGACTTCTCAACTGCTTTTGCCCTAAGCCCTAGATTACCCTCTCTTAAGGTTTTGTCCTTGCAAGGGACATAATTTTGGGTTTTTGAGGAGGCAGAGAAGCAGCGGAAACAAAAAAAAAATTCTCCCCAAACCCGGAACAAAAGGAATCGCGTCAACATCTATATAATAGGAAAGATGGTTTGTGAATCATACCTTGTCCCGAGGCTTGCTCGGCGACAATACCACGCGCCTTGCGCGGTCTTCACCTCCGGTCTTGGACGGTGTCTGTGCAGCTCCTGGTCGCACCAGGACTGACGACTCCTCCTACTACCGGACTGTCGGATGACAGTTGTCCTCCTGAGCGGCAGTGTCCTCCCGCTTCTGAAGTAGTCCACACGGACCACCTGGAACTCCACTCTCCTTGTCCCATAAGGAAGTGGAAGGAGTCGCACCCTCCTGTTGACGTACTAGTCACCAACACACTCTCCTGTTGTCAATCGCAACTGCAGTTGTCCTTCCCTTGCTGCACCTCCCTTTGCGGGAAGCACTTGCTCGGGCTCTCTCTCGGTTACCAAAACCAGAGAGAACGACAACTTTGCAGAGCAATCAACTGGCACTGAGTTGTACTCTGAGAAGCCCCAATACCCCTATATATATAGGCGAGTCATGGGACAGGGTTCTATGTGCCCGGCAATACGGGACTAAAGCAGGAGTAGAAGGGTTCGGGATTTTCCACAAAAAGCAACCATCTCGCAACCTGAACCGATCGGTTCACAAGTGAACCGGTCGGTTGGGGACCTGAAACGATCGGTTCACCACTGAACCGATCGTTTGGGACCCTTGAACCGATCGGTTCACTTATGAACCGGTCGGTTGGGGTTCCAGGTTGGTCCCCGATTGACTTTACTTGTTTCTTTCCCAATTGGTATCGAATACCAATATTATTCCCAATCGAATTGGGCAATTTGAAACGAAAGGAAAATTCTCACCAATCCTACTTTCCAAGTTGCTCGATTTCACCAGTTGAACCGATCGGTTCAACACTTGAACCGGTCGTTTCACTCTGTGCATGAGCCGATCGGTTCAACAATTGAGCCGACCGGTTCAGCAACCTCAGCCGACCGGTTCATCACATGAACCGATCGGTTGGGAATGCAGATTGTGCAGAATCAGTCAAATGCGATTTCAATCAATCCGATACTCCAATCAATGTGTTCAACACCTTGAACATTATCATATTGAGCTATCGATTAATTGAGTGTTTAATTGAACTACTAAACTCCTTTAGTAATCAATCTAAACATTGCTTGTGGACAAAACTCCTCTTCCAGGTTAAATCCTATGTGTGTGACCCTGCAGGTCCATTTCACGTTGGCAGTGAAAGTCCATAACACTTATGACTTCACAAGCAAAGAGCGGTGCCTAGTCACACATCATTGCTACCCAAGTGAAAGTAGAAAGTTGGAGAACAACTTTCATCCTACAATCCATGAATGGTGTTACAGTGAATGTATAATTCCTTTGTCACTGATATCCAGAATGAACTCGAGGCATGGAACAGTCATCCTGTCAATGTTCATTCATTTCCTTGATCTCAGAGTAGACCGAGTGAGATGTGTATGACATCAATATCACATATTGATTCACACGTGCATGCGCATGCCTTTCTCAATCCTACTCATCAAGTGGCCAAGGATATCAAACTCCCTCAGGAGGGACAAATCCCATATCTATCACTCACCCCTCAAAAGCCTCATGTGTCAAATCCATCCAATCATCACCTTTATAACAACCCATGTTTCAGGATTGCATTTGATGATGTCAAAGTGTACCCAACGACATGTGTTGAGTGCAGTGATTTCAGGTCTAAGAATCACACTCACCATTATCACTGTGAGATCTGACTGTGACTACCAAGTCATGGTTCCATGTGACACTCTCACGGTGGGTCTGTCCGATATCTTGTTCTCTAACAAGTACCTATGTGCTTGGTTTGATATCACTATATCATGACTAATGAGATTCTGTCATCAACCAACACACAATCTAGTCTTTAGTGTTATTGATGTCTATGGTTATTTCCACAATAACAACCGACTAGGGACTATACAAGAATGTATACTCTTAACATCCATATGATCTCATCGTTTAGGTCCTTAACCTAAAAGCATACGTCATTGAGTAAAACAATCTTTAGACATCTATCATGTTACACCATCATCTCAGAAACAGTTTAAACATATAGATTGGAAATTGCCTTTATTATTATTCAAATCATTTACAAAGTATCCCATTACAATCATCATATGACTTGCTCTATGGGCATACATACCAACATACTCCCACTTGCACTTAGAGCCAGTCACCAAGGAAACGCAGTCCTTGTGACCTAGCATGACCATCATGCTTCTACTGAGAAAGGGCCTTAGTCAGTGGATCAGCTATGTTGTCTTCAGTTGGTACTTTGCAAATCTTCACATCTCCTCGCTGTACGATTTCTCGTATGAGATGGAAGCGCCGCAGTATGTGCTTGGACCACTTATGTGATCTGGCTCCTTAGCTTGTGCAATAGCTCCATTATTGTCACAATAAAGCTCAATTGCATCACAGCTACTGGGAACTACACCAAGTTCAGAAATGAACTTCCTGATCCACACAGACTCCTTTGCTGCATGCGAAGCGGCAATATACTCGGCCTCTGTAGTAGAATCAGCAACTGTTTCTTGCTTGGAACTCTTCCAGCTCACAGCTCCATTATTAAGGCAAAACATAAATCTTGACTGCGATCTGTAATCATTTTTATCAGTTTGGAAGCTTGCATCGGTGTAACCCTTTACAACCAGCTCTTCCTCGCCGCCGTACACAAGAAACTGATCCTTAGTCCTTCGCAAGTACTTGAGGATGTTCTTCACGGCTGTCCAGTGAGCATCCCCGGGATCTGACTGGTACATGCTCGTCATGCTTAGAGCATACGAGACATCTGGGCGTGTGCACAACATAGTGTACATGATGGATCCAATGGCTGATGCATATGGGATCCCATTCATACGCTCCCTCTCTTCACAAGATTGGGGACATTGAGCTCTAGAGACGGTAACTCCATGTAGCATAGGGACGTTGCCTCTCTTTGAGTTCTCCATGCTGAACCGCTTCAGCACCTTGTCAATGTACGTGCTCTGACTTAGTCTAAGAAGCCTTCTAGATCTATCTCTATAGATCTTAATTCCTAGAATATAGGATGCTTCTCCTAAGTCCTTCATTGAGAAAGTTTTCCCAAGCCAAGTCTTTACCTTCTCTAAGGCTAAGACATCATTCCCCATCAAAAGTATGTCATCCACATACAATATAAGGAATGTGGTCGAGCTCCCACTAACCTTGTTGTACACACAAGGTTCATCTTCATTTTGAATAAAGCCAAACACTTTGACTTCTTCATCAAATCGAAGATTCCAACTCCGAGATGCTTGCTTCAATCCATAGATTGATCTTTGCAGTTTACAGACTTTATTGGCATTCTTTGGATCTACAAAACCTTTAGGCTGTGTCATATACACATCCTCATGAATATTCCAGCTAAGGAATGCGGTTTTAACATCCATCTGCCAAATCTCATAGTCATAGTAAGCTGCAATAGCAAGCATGATCCTGATGGACTTAATCATGGCAACTGGAGAAAAGGTTTCGTCATAGTCAACACCTTGAATTTGTCAAAATCCCTTTGCAACCAATCTGCCTTTATAAGTTTGCACATTGCCATCCATGTCTGTCTTTTTCTTGAAGACCCACTTGCACCCTATGGGTTTTACCCCTTCGGGTGGTTCCACCAAAGTCCATACTTTGTTGGAGTACATGGATTCCATCTCGGATCTCATGGCTTCTAGCCATTTCTCAGAATCTAGTCCCTCCATAGCCTCTACGTAGGTAGTTGGATCATCATCTATGATCAACTCTCCACCTTCCTGAGTTACAAGGTATCCAAACCTCTCAGGTTCAAGGCGAGTCCTACTAGATCTACGAGGTCCTTGTGTTACCTGAGGAGACTGAGATTCCACAACACCTTGTGAATCTACATTTTCCTCTAGTACATCTACCGGTTCAATGTTTTCTTGTTGGGCTTGAACCTCTTCAAGCTCTACTTTCCTCCCACTGTTTCCTTTGGAAATAAATTCCCTCTCTCGGAATACAACATCCCTGGCAACAAACACTTTGTTGTTAGTAGGGTGGTATAAGTAATATCCCCTCGTTTCCTTGGGGTATCCAACAAAATAACATTTATCGGATTTGGGTCCAAGCTTATCAGGAAACATTTTCCTAACGTAAGCCTCACAGCCCCAAATCTTCATAAAAGACAAAACGGGACGCTTCCCATACCATATCTCATATGGTGTCTTTTGAACCGATTTAGATGGCACACGGTTAAGTGTAAACGCGGTGGTTTCAAGAGCATGACCCCAGAAAGAAATTGGAAGATCAGCAAAACTCATCATTGATCGCACCATATCTAACAATGTGTGATTCCTTCTTTCAGACACACCATTATGTTGTGGTGTTCCAGGCGGAGTCCATTGTGATACAATACCACGGGCTCGCAGAAGGTCCTCAAACTCCTGGCTCAAGTATTCTCCACCTCAATTGGAACGAAGTGCCTTAATACTTTTACCAAGCTGGTTCTGTACTTCATTCATGAAATCCTTGAACCTTTCAAGGGTTTCTGACTTATGCTTCATCAGGTACACATAGCCATACCTACTGAAATCATCAGTGAAGGTAATGAAGTACTGATACCCATTTCTGGCATTAGTTCTAAACGGCCCACATACATCAGTATGTATGAGTCCTAATAGATCACTAGCTCTCTCACCTTTACCTGAAAAGGGAGTCTTGGTCATCTTGCCCAACAAACAAGATTCACATGTCTCTATTGATTCATAATCAAAAGAGTCTAGATAACCATCTTTATGGAGTCTAGAAATGCACTTCTCATTTATGTGCCCTAGACGACAATGCCAGAGATATGTTTTGTTTGAGTCGTTGAGTTTTTGCTTTTTGGTGTTTACGTTGTATACACTCGTCTCCAAGTCTATCAAGTATAGACCATAAGACATAGGGGCACTTCCATAAAAGATCCCATCTTTATAAATGGAACACTTTCCATTCTTAATAAGAAATTCAAATCCATCTTTGTCCAAACAAGAGCCGGAAATGATATTCTTATTTATGGCAGGTACATAATAGCAGTTCTTCAACTCTATTATTATCCCACTAGGTAGAGTTAACTCATAGGTTCCTACGGCACTAGCGGCAACTCTTGCCCCATTAGCAAATCGTAGTTCAACCTCGCCTTTCCCCAAAGGCCTACTTCTCTTAAGATCCTTCACATTTGAACAAATGTGAGATCCGCATCTGGTATCAAGTACCCATGACGAAGAAGTAGTAAAGTTAATCTCTATCATGTATACACCAGAAGTAGAGATCTCTATCTCCGACTTCTTCTTCCATTGTTCCTTCCATCCTCTCCATGTAGAAGAAATTGGTTTGGCAAGAGAACACTTCTCTCCCTTACCTACTTTCCTCTTCACCAACGCATTAAGCGTACATAGAGTGGATTCTAAGGCTCCTGGTATATCTGGATTGTACAGAACACTTCTCACAGTCCTCAACCAGTTATGGAATTTATTCTCAATTAATTTGTCCATTTTAAAAGATGATTCTTTTGCCATTCTACAAGATAAAATTTGCATTTGTCAAAACCTTTTTGATTTGAATAAAATTTGACGATAGTTAATTAGGCCTTTAATTAATTACCGCTCCCACTATTTTGACTCAAATTGATAGCCCTCACCATCAATTCGGAAGATTGCAGCGTACAATCTTCTAGTGGGTCAAGATCCTGAAATCCTCTGAGTCATGGACCAGCTAGGGCTGTCACCCACAACTCGGATCTCTCAGGTAGGCAACTTTTGCCAATTGCATCATATGCAACTCTTGAAAGATGTCATATGCAACTCCTTGCCATGATCATCTCCATGCCTCAAGGTACTAGATCCCATCTAGATCACCTTGTTAAGTCCGACCCAAAGCCAACACGATGAATGTGCACCCTGCTAGGGCAGACCCACACATTCATCCTTCACGCTTCCACGAGATAGACGGTGCACCACGCTAGGGCGTTCCCACACTTGGTCGATCAAGCTTTTCACGTGTGTCGCATTTGGAAGGCATCTAAAACTTAATATTTAATGAGGGATTTGGTTTTTATATACATATACATATCCAATCACCACAATATATAGTACGTATCATATACATGCTATATCCCACAGAAAACATGCATAAAAGATAAAAAGCAATGATTATGGCCAT
Organism: Alisma plantago-aquatica; assembly: GCA_963693085.1. Lineage (NCBI taxonomy): Eukaryota > Viridiplantae > Streptophyta > Magnoliopsida > Alismatales > Alismataceae > Alisma > Alisma plantago-aquatica. Next base: position 943,129,228 of record OY856414.1, on the reverse strand, counting down.
CCTATTTGTGATTCCTCGAGCCAAGAGGAATCACGGTCATCTAGGTCTACATCACATGCAACCTGTACAAGATGAAATTTGTGCCTGCCTTTCTGGGTTTGATCAGCTCATCTCCATGACTGATCGGCTCGCCATCAGGTAGGTTGTTCGGGTGCCACCAGCCGATCGACTGGCGCCTCCAGCCGATCGGTACACCGGTCATCATGCATCTCCTCAGGTCGCCACCCGCTCATCTCATTCCTCGAACCGGCCTTCTGGATCACCAACCGATCGGTTCACTCCTTGAACTGATCGTCTTCAGGTTGTCCGCCGTTCTTTGACATAACAGGAAATAAAATCTATCCTATTTACAATTGAATTGTGAAACCCAGAGTTACATTCGGGGGGGGGCAAAGGTAGGAAAAGAATTCTCGAATTATTTTGAGTTACATCAGGAAAATGAGAAAGGGAATCGGTGCGCAGACCGAGATGCAAGCAACCACACAAACAACCACACACAAATATAGGGGTTTATAGGCCATAATCATGCTACACATCCACCAAAAAACTCATTTAAGGGCGACGCGTATCGAGTGCATTAATATTACATATCATATATGTATATTAAGGATTTGTGGATTGGACAGGTATAAAGCCGATATTATTCGCATCGCATGCAATAAATAAAAGCGACAAACCAAAATCGATCATATCGATAATCCTAAAATATAGAGAGGTTGACCTGGCTCTAATACCACTGTTGGGTTTTGGAGGAGGCAGAGAAGCAGCGGAAACAAAAAAAAAATTCTCCCCAAACCCGGAACAAAAGGAATCGCGTCAACATCTATATAATAGGAAAGATGGTTTGTGAATCATACCTTGTCCCGAGGCTTGCTCGGCGACAATACCACGCTCCTTGCGCGGTCTTCACCTCCGGTCTTGGACAGTGTCTGTACAGCTCCTGGTCGCACCAGGACTGACAACTCCTCCTACTACCGGACTGTCGGATGACAGTTGTCCTCCTGAGCGGCAGTGTCCTCCCGCCTCTGAAGTAGTCCACACGGACCACCTGGAACTCCACTCTCCTTGTCCCACAAGGAAGTGGAAGGAGTCGCACCCTCCTGTTGACGTACTAGTCGCCAACACACTCTCCTGCTGTCAATTGCAACTACAGTTGTCCTTCCCTTGCTGCACCTCCCTTTGCGGGAAGCACTTGCTCGGGCTCTCTCTCGGTTACCAAAACCAGAGAGAACGACAACTTTGCAGAGCAATCAACTTGCACTGAGTTGTACTCTGTGAAGCCCCAATACCCCTATATATATAGGCGAGTCATGGGACAGGGTTCTCTGTGCCCGGCAATACGGGACTAAAGCAGGAGTAGAAGGGTTCGGGATTTTCTACAAAAAGCAACCATCTCGCAACCTGAACCGATCGGTTCACAAGTGAACCGATCGGTTGGGGACCTGAACCGATCGGTTCACCACTGAACCGATCGTTTGGGACCCTTGAACCGATCGGTTCACTTATGAACCGGTCGGTTGGGGTTCCAGGTTGGTCCCCGATTGACTTTCCTTGTTTCTTTCCCAATTGGTATCGAATACCAATATTATTCCCAATCGAATTGGGCAATTTGAAACGAAAGGAAAATTCTCACCAATCCTACTTTCCAAGTTGCTCGATTGCACCAGTTGAACCGATCGGTTCAACACTTTAACCGGTCATTTCACTCTGTGCATGAGCCGATCGGTTCAACAATTGAGCCGACCGGTTCAGCAACCTCAGCCGACCGGTTCATCACATGAACCGATCGGTTGGGAATGCAGATTGTGCAGAATCAGTCAAATGCGATTTCAATCAATCTGATACTCCAATCAATGCGTCCAACACCTTGAACATTATGATATTGAGCTATCGATTAATTGAGTGTTTAATTGAACTACTAAACTCCTTTAGTAATCAATCTAAACATTGCTTGTGGACAAAACTCCTCTTCCAGGTTAAATCCTATGTGTGTGACCCTGCAGGTCCATTTCACGTTGGCAGTGAAAGTCCATAACACTTATGACTTCACAAGCAAAGAGCGGTGCCTAGTCACACATCATTGCTACCCAAGTGAAAGTAGAAAGTTGGAGAACAACTTTCATCCTACAATCCGTGAATGGTGTTACAGTGAATATATAATTCCTTTGTCACTGATATCCATAATGAACTCGAGGCATGGAACAGTCATCCTGTTAATGTTCATTCATTTCCTTGATCTCAGAGTAGACCGAGTGAGATGTGTATGACATCAATATCACATATTGATTCACACGTGCATGTGCATGCCTTTCTCAATCCTACTCATCAAGTGGCCAAGGATATCAAACTCCCTCAGGAGGGACAAATCCCATATCTATCACTCACCCCTCAAAAGCCCCATGTGTCAAAGCCACCCAATCATCACCTTTATAACAACCCATGTTTCAGGATTGCGTTTGATGATGTCAAAGTGTACCCAACGACATGTGTTGAGTGCAGTGATTTAAGGTCTAAGAATCACACTCACCACCATCACTGTGAGAGCTGACTGTGACTACCAAGTCATGGTTCCATGTGTCACTCTCACGGTGGGTCTGTCCGATACCTTGTTCTCTAACAAGTACCTATGTGCTTGGTTTGATATCACTATATCATGACTAATGAGATTCTGTCATCAACCAACACACAATCTAGTCTTTAGTGTTATTGATGTCTATGGTTATTTCCACAATAACAACCGACTAGGGACTATACAAGAATGTATACTCTTAACATCTGTATGATCTCATCGTTTAGGTCCTTAACCTAAAAGCATACGTCATTGAGTAAAACAATCTTTAGACATCTATCATGTTACACCATCATCTCAGAAAGAGTTTAAACATATAGATTGGAAATTGCCTTTATTATTATTCAAATCATTTACAAAGTATCCCATTACAATCATCATATGACTTGCTCTATGGGCATACATACCAACACATAAGGCCACCTTCTCTATCCTGATCTTGCTGCCTAGGGTCACCTCTCGAGGTGCCCAATGGTCTTCCCTCTGGGGCTTGACCAACTCAGGCCTTCCCTTCGGGGCTTGGTCTTGCATCATCCATCAGGGTGGCATGTATGTTCAAGAAGTACATTCATATTTAATTGTGATACACATAGGGACTTTATAAGATTGTAGAATTGAACATCTAACAGTTTAGGTTGCAATCAATCGAGAAACATTCAGGAAACGCCATGAAACTAAAGGCGATTATTCATAAAGTAACCACATACATGTTGTAACGACCCCGCCTCCCGGTAACCCCCAATTAAGGGAGACCGAAAGGTCGGTGCTGTTATCCAATTAATAGGATCAAAGGTTTGACAAATAATTAATAACAATTATGAAATTCTACTAACTAACTGGAATTTGGTATAAAATTAAAACTTTACTTACCTTTGAAAACTTCGGAAATCTATCTATCCAGAGCTTGAATTATCCTATCTAATCCTCCTTGCACTTTATTTCTTATTTCCACAATGTGTCACTTTACTATTTTTTCTTTCAATTGTTGTTCCTAAAATGCCAAAAAACAAAACGTCAGTCAGTATATCGAAATATACTGGTATGTGGGAACAACCAAAATCTTGCAAATATGGCTAACAATTTAACAATCACAATCAAATTAATTAACAAGCCAATTTACACTTTTCAATATGACATTCTCCACCGCTTTTGCCCTAACCCTGGCATACCCACTATAGGGTGCCCTTTGCCAATGACTAAAGGCCACCTTCTCAATCCCGAGCTTGGTGCCTGGGGGTCACCACTCATGGTGCCCACTAGTCATGCAATATCATAGGCCACCTTCTTGGTGCCTGGGGTCACCACTCAAGGTGTCCATTGGTCTATCCATTTGGGCTTGACCTTTGGCATCATCCATCAGGGTGGCATGTAGGTGCGAGAATCCATACTTCTATTATTAATGTGATAATCATAGTGACTTTATAATTTGCAAGTATGAACATCCAAACTGTTTAGTTGCAGTCAATGCAATTAATCACTCGGAAATATGCGGGAAACTAAAGCGGTTATTCATAATTAACCACATACCTGATTTGTAGATTCAACAAGCTAATAACAATTCCAAGCAAGCAAGTAATCCAAGGAGCATTTCAACATTCAAGGAATTCCTGAAAAGCATACGTAACCTATTTACTACACTTTACCAAGAATATATCTATTTATTTAACTTGGATTCACTTTCTAGGGTTTCTAATCCACTTTTAGGGTTTCCCTTGCAATTAGGGTTTCCCTTCATCTTTTACTATTTTAAACCCTAATTATTTCCACATCTAATTATCAATTCCGGATTAAAGGTATAATTAACCATTAATTAAGCTCATTAAGCCTCTTTTTATTAAAGCTATTATTTTTATCCTTTTAATCCATGACAAGATCATTATACACATTTATCATTAATTCATAGTTCATTATGATCCAAATCACATATGAACTCGATTTGCAATTAATTCCACCTTTATTCATGAGAAAACCCTAATTACTACATTTAGGGCATTTATCCACAAATTAAGAACTTAATGCTCGAATTAGCTTAGATTCAGCATACTCCAACTTTAATCATGAAATTAATCAATTAAAGCCATTAATAGTCGATTTAGTCAACATTAGGGTTTCAAGGCCTATTAAAGTATATTCATGCATATGAAACTCGAAATTAACTAATTATATGCAAAGTTCTTCCTTTTTCTTACTAATGTTCCTTTTTATCATTAACAGGCTAATATCAACTTTAATCATCTATTAAACCTACTAAACACTTTAATCATTCCCAATTAGGGTTCTTTAAACATTAATACATTAAAGTTGATATTTTCCATTACTTTTCGAATTGCATAAGGAATCAGGCTTCAATTGTATTTTTATTATATTCCCCTCGTTTTTCTGAGCAATTTTTATATTTTGTATGTTCTCATCGGAGCTACCCATATTTATCTATGAATTTTGCATTAAATCACTTACTTGGTCAATAGGGAAGCGCCACGTCATCAACCCATGCAATATGCTCGCCCAAAAGGAAACATAACCAAATGTCCGTTATGCCCTCCTTTAAGTCAGTTCACGATGAAACCCGCGGAGGTTATATTTGTCCAGTGACCAACCTATTGTCTTCAACCTCGGGTTGCTCCTGCTTCCGTCGAGCGCAGCCCTAGGCGCGACCTGGGCGGCTATTCTTCTCCCCCTCGGTCCTCGACAGCTGCCGCCACCTCTTGCCCTGGCCTCGCCGCCCTCATCCGCACCTGGGGCACCACCCATTGCATGGCCTACGTGGCAGGGTTAGGAGCATTAGACCCGCATCTTGTAGCCCTTGCTACAGCCAACCAGCCGCTACTGCATCTTCATCAGGGCACAACTATGCTTCTTTGTCCTTGCTTTGTCATCGTGGCATATGCAGCTTTCCTCACAACCATACTTGGGCTCCTGGATGCCCCAGGGTCGCATGGCTCCCTTCTACTAGGGTTTGTATGTAGAAAATAAGAAAAGAGCATGGGATCTCTTATAACTCCGAACCAGGGGTTCTACCCCTGAAATAGGGGAGGTCATACCCACCCCAACGTGATCTCTAAGAGGGGACAAGTCCCACTCTCATAAGAACTCCTATTCCTTCAAGGAGAAGAAATCCTTCTCTCTCTTCTTATTCCCATTAATATTCTCTAATATTTGAGTATTTAGGAATTCGAAAACCTTCTCCTTTATTCTTTTTATTCTTGGATTTTAGTCTATTAGCCACGAATTTAAGTTTTCCTTAAGAAGAAAATATCACCCTTTTTAATAATACCATGAAATTCATTCATTACGTATCGCATTATCCTCTTACTTGACTTTATTGGTATTTCTCTTTCCTCTTTATTCATTGGGATTCCTTGGATCCCAAGAAAACTCAAAGAATTCGAAATTTCTTTTTAAAGAATACTCATTATCCTTAAATGCATCAATATGCATTATTTCACATTATCTTGCTTATTTCTTCATTAAAATATATCTTTTTGAGGATTTCTCTTTATTTCTCTTTTATTTTCCTCATTGGTATTCCTTTTATTATTAGGAATCATTGGGATACGAAATACCACTAAGGATAACTTGATTGCACCTCTTTTCACTTGTTTTCCACATATCACCATTATTTTCAATTTATTTCTCAATAAGGAAATATTTAATTGATCTTTTCTTTTATTATTGTATTCTCTATGCAATTTTGGACTCCTTGGAACCCAAGGAACCCAAGAGGCACAAAATCCCTTTTTGGATTTTCCTTCTAGAGGTTTCCACACTTTTCTTTCCTCTATTTTCTTATTTACTTAATAATAGTGGAATTTCTTTTATCCTTTTCTTGTTATTGGGCCCAATAGCCAATAAAGCCCTCAAATAAATCAACAAGGCTATTTTAAACGAAAAACATGCATTCATTCATTATTTGTTCATTTATCTTTAATATGAGAAATTACATTTCTCAGCAAATGAACCCAAAATTGGGGCTGTAACATCCTTCCCCTCTTATAAGAATTTTGCCCTCAAAATTCCATCAAGCAAGCAAAAAAACATGATAAGTATTCTTATGTCCATCAGGGCTCCCATGTGGCTTCACCCTTTCCATGGTGCTTCCCAAGAACCTTCATCATCTCATATTCTTCCATCTGAGTTCTTTCTTACCTTGGTATATCGTACCCTCATAGGTGACTCAGGACATTTCAGCCTCTCAAAAGCTGAATAGGTTCAGGGCTCAACACATGGTTTGGGTACCTCACATAGTGCTCTAGATCAGACTCATGTAACACATCATGTTATCCTGTGGGGCAAGGCTAAACACAAACATCTCCACCAATCCATCTCAAATGGACCCATATATCGGGGACTCAACTTTCTCAGCTGTAGCTCAGAGGGGTCAGATTTTCACATTATATTCCCGCATAGTGAACTGCATGTCAGTCTGCTTTGCATCAGCTCGTGACTCGTGTCACCCTTGGGCTCTCTCTCTCAGCCATTGCATGATCAAGCGACTTCATCTGCACGCACTGTGGTTCCTTTTATGACCTTTACGAGGCCTCCTTCACCAACATCATCGTAATGAAGTGGCGACCGACACAACCCCCTTATAGAACTTCTTACATCCCGATAACGGCTATGGTGGTTAACATCACATCTTAAGAACTGTCTCTATGTATCACCCTGAATGAGAACACATGCTCTCATCAGACCCTCTAGTCTGGTTCACACTGTCCATTAGTATGGGGTGATAAATTGTACTATAAATGAGTTCTTCATGCACCTACCCCCACTGCATGGAAGTAAACCTTCTAATCATGCTCAAGAACTTTTGAACTCGCATTATGGTGTATTTGAACCATTTCTCTCTCTATTATAGGTAGTTCAACTCGATCTGTCACTTGACAATACTTTTTTTATCTAGGTAAGGTGATCTACCATAACCCATATTGATCTTCCCTGGAGATTTTCCACTCCCATTTCCTCTCAGGGACTCTTTTATCCTCTATATCGATACACTGGGTTACTGGTGTTCATCCTTCACCTCTATCATGCATGGCCACAAGGCACTTGCATCTTCATCTTAAGCATCCAAAGTGCTACTATCTCTTACTATCTCAGTAATACCATGGTATATGGTGATCTTTAAAATCATGATCTCCAGAGTGTCATGATTCCTCAAGATCGATTCCTCTGAAACCCTAAACCACTCTAATCAGGGTTTCATCACCTCCCTTTTCAGGGGCATGTATCTGAGGTTCTACAACCATCCCTTCATTATATCATGGACTAGGTTGGCTAACCAAACAACCTTTAACTTGATCAACCGATATTGTTACATATGTGTGTTAGCCAGACTTATCTCATTTCCAACTAAGGGTTAACCTAACAACCTCTTCTAGCCTCCATCTAATTAGGCAGCTATATCTTAACCAGAGCATTTATTACCACTTCTTATCCTTAAGTGTTAGGTACAGTTGAAGACATACTCTCCCATGTATTCACTTATCATCTTCAAACTCGAATTCTACGTCTATTTTGATTGAGAATACTTTGAGCTCATCTCTTGATGATCAAACTCAACTTTGTATAACTTGCAAATTCCACCTAGCTCATGATAAAATATCCACACAAGATGATTTCCTTAATACTCTTATCGCTTGTACCTGTCCATGTATCATTTGATCCACAAGGGTATGGTATCATATATATCCTCATACCTTGTAGCAACATTCCAACTCACATCATCTTTATCCTTGGTGTGTGGCATGTATACTATCCTATCTCTCACTCCCATAACAAGAAGAAATAAGCATTTGGCGGCTGTCCAAATACAGAGTTCTTCCCATTCCAAGAGTAGGGATGGTACAACCCACCTTGCCAATACACCTTCAAATCTAAGTTGAAACGTGCAACTCATGTCTCCACATCACAAACATCCTGATATCAAAAATTACTTTCATGGAAAACTGGTCTCGAACCTACTTGGGTCACCACACAATCCTTGGTCATCTCCTCTAGGTCTATAGGGTGCCGGCACTTTTGGGGTCATCCCTTTTCCCTTATGCATCCAGAGAGTGCCCTACTCATCTGCCCTTTGGGTCCCATGAGTTCATGAAGGTGATCAATCTCCTAACCCATGGCCCTCGGACAATGATAGATGTTACCTCCCAACCCTATGGTCATGTGCAACTAGGGAATTAGGAAACTCCTTCTTCCATCGGTCTTATCCCTACCTGACCCTAGGATAGACTTAGGATTATATCATAGTACATGTTCAACTTAGAACCTTACCCAATCCTTCATCATCTCTCCCTGCATTCTTGACTGACTTTCATCCCTTCTTAGGGGTCATGGCAACCTGCCTACCTTGGTCAGACCCCATACCGGTTACCTCCATGGTAACACATCCACATGCACTTAGAGATGGTTATCTATGGGTCTACAGGTTCATTCTCATACCAAGTACTTACCACTTATCTTTTCAAGATCCTATGAGACCTCATTAGGTTTCCACAAACCCACAAACTGGTACACACCTTACCAAAGGGTCCCTCTCCCAGGATGAGAGGAAACTACAACTCTTGACAACAAGGTCCCAAACATCCTTAGGGTCTATATTCACATGAACATGCTTATCCCAGCAGCTACTAGAGCACAAGTAGACCACCTATTAAACCATGATAGGTCATACTTGTTCTCTCTCCTCAACATTAGATCAACTTAGCTGTGAGGAGTTCATCAAACATACCCTTAACTTAAGGGGTTTCCTTTACCTCTACACATTAAGAGTACCATGCTCAAAACTATAGAGACTCAAATCTCGCCATGAGAATTGGATACACTGCTTCCCCTCTTAGGCCTAGGAACCCAATGTTCACCTTTGGGTATCCAACTGCATGCTCAATCTCTTAACCACGAATCAAGCACGTCCAAGGTATGTCATGTACTCCCATGAACCTTTCATATGAGCAACACCTCAAAGTTGAGTCCTCCTCAAGGATAACCAACTAGGTATATAGCCTCACAACTGGTTACTTAAACCTCCACAGGGTTTAAGGCACTCTTTATTTCATCCAGCAGGTAGTCACTTACACCATGGGTACCAGAAGGTTCCTCTAAAGGCAACCAAGATATCATCAGCCTTTAGGGATCAAACATAAGGCAACCACTATCATCCACTTAGGTCGCATCATCCCCAACTACCCACTGTTCCTTATGTCTCATAATCTAAGCTTCCAACCCTCTTGCATGAGTCATGCTTCCTCTCTCTAGAGCTAAACCCACCTCCAACCACACCTACTAGAGGTCCCTTCTCCATGAAGGCTCATGCTCTCAAGCAAACACCTATGTGGTTGAAGCCTATGCTCAACTCATATTTGGCTCAAGATTATTCATATCTCTTTATACCTATCTCATAAGCCATCCATCATGCCCTTCTGGCCAGGGTTTCAACCTACTACCGTACTACTGACGTACTCTAGGGGCATGATATCCCTTACTTGCATAAGCCATAAGGTTTCTATAGGTCCTTCACTTACTTCATCCATGAAGGATCTACCCTTTGCTTTAACATGCACGACCCTTTCCCGGGTTGCCAAAGGTGCTAGGTCACCCCACCTCACATGGCTCGTATGACAATCCAAACATCTGGTCAACCATGACATCTAACTCATCATGTCATCTCTCTCTCTCTAATCTTCACTTAGGGTTAGAGTTAACATCATCCTCAAAGGATGTGCTAGGTCTCTACCTTTAATGGAGGTCTCTACCTCCAAGACTATCTCCTTCTGACAAGAAGGTCTAGCCTCAGGTCTCTCCTGAGGGCAATGACAACTCATGTCATACGGCCTAAGCATGTATCTATTCTTTTACGCTTACTCTATTAAGCTTATGTCCATGACATCTTATTTACATGCTTTTTATTAATTTGGCGGAGGATTCCTTAATCCTTATCAACCTTACACATACCTCAAGAGGGTGAGGAGAAGAGAGGAAACCATAATCCTTAAGCTTCTTAACAGAATTTGAGTTGAGAAGGGATGAACAAGATGAGAGAGTCCTAAAGGTATCTTATTTCGAATCATACCCTAAGACTTTGTCCAGGCAGTCACACGGATCCGGGAGTCCTCGTATTCCAACTAGCAGTACGGAGGAAAATATTGCCAGCCCTCGGTCATGATCCTTTTCTAGACACCTCTGTCTTTTGGATAATCCTCTAATAACTCCCTTGGGTTCTATCGAATTTGTAAAATTTAATAATTATTAAAGACTAAGTGAGGAACCTATGCTCTGATACCAATTGTAACGACCCCGCCTCCTGGTAACCCCCAATTAAGGGAGACCGAAAGGTCAGTGCCGTTATCCAATTAACAGGATCAAAGGTTCAACAAATAATCAATAACAATTATGAAATTCTACTAACGAACTGGAATTTGGTATAAAATTAAAACTTTACTTACCTTTGAAAACTTTGGAAATCTATCTATCCAGAGCTTGAATTATCCTATCTAATCCTCCTTGCACTTTATTTCTTATTTCCACAATGTGTCACTTTACTGTTTGTTCTTTCAATTGTTGTTCCTAAAACGCCGACAAACAAAACGTCGGTCAGTATATCGAAATATACTGGTATGTGGGAACAACCAAAATCTTGCAAATATATCTAACAATTTAACAATCACAATCAAATTAATTAACAAGCCAATTTACACTTTTCAATATGACATTCTCCACCGCTTTTGCCCTAACCCTGGCATACCCACCTTAGGGTGCCCTTTGCCAATGACTTAAGTCCACCTTCTCAATCCCGAGCTTGGTGCCTGGGGGTCACCACTCATGGTGCCCACTAGTCATGCAATATCATAGGCCACCTTCTTGGTGCCTGGGGTCACCACTCAAGGTGTCCATTGGTCTACCCATTTGGGTTTGACCTTTGGCATCATCCATCAGGGTGGCATGTAGGTGCGAGAATCCATACTTCTATTATTAATGTGATAATCATAGTGACTTTATAATTTGCAAGTATGAACATCCAAACTGTTTAGTTGCAGTCAATGCAATTAATCACTCAGAAATCTGCGGGAAACTAAAGCAGTTATTCATAATTAACCACATACCTGATTTGTAGATTCAACAAGCTAATAACAATTCCAAGCAAGCAAGTAATCCAAGGAGCAGTTCAACATTCAAGGAATTCCTGAAAAGCATATGTAACCTATTTACTACACTTTACCAAGAATATATCTATTTATTTGACTTGGATTCACTTTCTAGGGTTTCTAATCCACTTTTAGGGTTTCCCTTGCAATTAGGGTTTGCCTTCATCTTTTACTATTTTAAACCCTAATTATTTCCACATCTAATTATCAATTCTGGATTAAAGGTATAATTAACCATTAATTAAGCTCATTAAGCCTCTTTTTATTAAAGCTACTATTTTTATCCTTTTAATCCACGACAAGATCATTATACACATTTATCATTAATTCATAGTTCATTATGATCCAAATCACATATGAACTCGATTTGCAATTAATTCCACCTTTATTCATGAGAACTTAATGCAATTAAAACCCTAATTACTACATTTAGGGCATTTATCCACAAATTAAGAACTTAATGCTCGAATTAGCTTAGATTCAGCATACTCCAACTTTAATCATGAAATTAATCAATTAAAGCCATTAATAGTCTATTTAGTCAACATTAGGGTTTCAAGGCCCATTAAAGTATATTCATGCATATGAAACTCGAAATTAACTAATTATATGCAAAGTTCTTCCTTTTTTCTTACTAATGTTCCTTTTTATCATTAACAGGCTAATATCAACTTTAATCATTTATTAAACCTACTAAACACTTTAATCATTCCCAATTAGGGTTCTTTAAACATTAATACATTAAAGTTGATATTTTCCATTACTTTTCGAATTGCATAAGGAATCAGGCTTCAATTGTATTTTTATTAGATTCCCCTCGTTTTTCTGAGCAATTTTCATATTTTGTATGTTCTCATCGGAGCTACCCATATTTATCTATGAATTTTGCATTAAATCACTTACTTGGCCAATAGGGAAGCGCCACATCATCAACCCATGCAATATGCTCGCCCAAAAGGAAACATAACCAAATGTCCGTTATGCCCTCCTTTAAGTCAGTTCACGATGTAACCCGCGGAGGGTATATTTTTCCAATGACCAACCTATTGTCTTCAACCTCGGGCTGCTCTTGCTTACGTCGAGCGCAGCCCTAGGCGCGACCTGGGCGGCTATTCTTCTCCCCCTCGGTCCTCGACAGCTGCCGCCACCTCTTGCCCTGGCCTCGCTGCCCTCATCCACACCTGGGGTGCCGCCCATTGTGTGGCCTACGTGGCGGGGTCAGGAGCATTAGACCCGCGTCTTGTAGCCCTTGCTCCAGCCAACCAGCCGCTGCTGCATCTTCATCAGGGCACAGCTATGCTTCTTTGTCCTTGCTTTGTCATCTTGGCATATGCAGCTTTCCTCGCAACCATACTTGGGCTCCTGGATGCCCCAGGGTCGCGTGGCTCCCTTCTACTAGGGTTTGTACGTATAAAATAAGAAAAGAGCATGGGATCTCTTATAACTCCGAACCAGGGTTCTACCCCTTAAATAGGGGAGGTCATACCCACCCCAACGTGATCCCCTAAGAGGGGACAAGTCCCACTCTCATAAGAACTCCTATTCCTTCAAGGAGAAGAAATCCTTCTCTCTCTTCTTATTCCCATTAATATTCTCTAATATTTGAGTATTTAGGAATTTGAAAACCTTCTCCTTTATTCTTTTTATTCTTGGCTTTTAGTCTATTAGCCACGAACTTAAGTTTTCCTTAAGAAGAAAATATCACCCTTTTTAATGATACCATGAAATTCATTCATTACGCATCGCATTATCCTCTTACTTGACTTTATTGGTATTTCTCTTTCCTCTTTATTCATTGGGATTCCTTGGATCCCAAGAAAACTCAAAGAATTCGAAATTTCTTTTTAAAGAATACTCATTATCCTTAAATGCATCAATATGCATTATTTCACATTATCTTGCTTATTTCTTCATTAAAATATATCTTTTTGAGGATTTCTCTTTATTTCTCTTTTATTTTCCTCATTGGTATTCCTTTTATTATTAGGAATCATTGGGATATGAAATCCCACTAAGGATAACTTGATTGCACCTCTTTTCACTTGTTTTCCACATATCACCATTATTTTCAATTTATTTCTCAATAAGGAAATATGTAATTGATCTTTTCTTTTATTATTGTATTCTCTATGCAATTTTGGACTCCTTGGAACCCAAGGAACCCAAGAGGCACGAAATCCCTTTTTGGATTTGCCTTCTAGAGGTTTCCACACTTTTCTTTCCTCTATTTTCTTATTTACTTAATAATAGTGGAATTTCTTTTATCCTTTTCTTGTTATTGGGCCCAATAGCCAATAAAGCCCTCAAATAAATCAACAAGGCTATTTTAAACGAAAAACATGCATTCATTCATTATTTGTTTATTTATCTTTAATATGAGAAATTACATTTCTCAGCAAATGAACCCAAAATTGGGGTTGTAACACATGTTCTGTCGAATCAGCATGATAATAGTAATCCAAGCCAGAAAGCATATAGGCAAGCAGTTCAATCCACACACACAAGCAAGAACCTTGAAAAAAAAATGTAATCTATTTACTAATCACTTCATCAGGTTCTATTCATTTGAACTCACTTCCTAGGGTTTCCTACTTCCTTTTTAGGGTTTCATTAGGGTTCATCTTTATCATTATCACTATAAACCCTAATATAGCAAAACTAATTACAGCCCTTAACTAGCTTGGTAAAACTTTCCTAACAGGCTTAGGATCCACTCAAAACTTCTTCCTTCTAAAGAATCTTGAAATATATCTCATTAGAAACCATCAATTACCTAGATTAGGGTTTCTAAGCCCATTATGCATATTAACAAATCAAAACCCTAAATCAATCTATTTTTCCCATGGATTATCTGCTTAGATATTCAAAACATCTTTTTATTAACAACATGTTAATAGGCTTGTATATTATCCATATTAAACATCCCAATTTCATAGGATCATCAAGTTAGGGTTTTTCCGCATTATAAAGGATCAAGGTTAGCAACTTTAACTACTTTTCGAATTAGCATTAGATTCAGGTTCTAAATCTACTTTTATTGCATTCCTTGTATTTTTCTAATCAATTTTCATATATTACTTATCTCCATCGGATATACCATTATTTAGCTATGGATTTTGTAAATTATTTACCTATTGGCCAATGGCAGCGCACCATGTGTCCTTTGTATTCTCTTTTCCAGTGAATCCCTTCACAAGACTCAGGGACAAGGAGGTCTTTTCCTCCTATTTCATCCCCTTCCTCACACAAAAGCCCCTGTGCTCAACCTGTATCGACCGACGGTCAACTGCAGGGTTGACTTCACCCCTCCGGCGGTCCAAGCTCCCCGCGAGAGGTCCGCTCCCTTCGTCTGCCATCCACGAACTGGTTGTAGTCCCTCCCACCTCTTCTGGTGGTCGAGGTCAGCCACCTCACTAGCCTACTCCTGGATCAAAATAGGGCATCTCACCACATCTGGGTTAGGGTACCTGACGAATCTCTTCCCGCAAGTGCTTGCACAGAACTAGACGGTCCTTCATCGTGAACTCAAACGGTGTAGTCAGGGTTGGCACACGTGGCTCATGGCCCCCCTCTTATATAGGGTCAGCAACCAGTACTCTCCCGCGATTTAGGGGAATCCCGCACATGCTATACCAGGTCCTAAAACCTGGTATGGTTGGGATCCTTAGGACTTCCCAAAACTAATGAACTTATCCGCAAGTTCTCTCATGCCCGGAGTCACGAGTTCTTCGGAGAACAAGATTGCTAGGAGTCCCTCTCGGGCTGGGATCTAAATGATGATCCAACATCGTTATATCAAGAGATCCGCAATTCAGATCGCGAGATCTGCGGTCTAGATAGTCCGCGCCCAAAGAAAAATAAACTTTATTTTCAGATAAATCGTGACATTTAATGTTATTCTTTACACTTTAGGAAATTTGCAAAATCCATATCTCTCAATTTGTTTATCCTGTTAATCTCAAATTTTAGAGGAAAGTCCATAATGACTTAAATTGCTTGTTTGCCAAGATTGGGACTCAAAATCGAAAGTATGAGGGATGTTTATTCATATGAAATTTATCTCTTAATAAGGCATATTTTAAGCATATTTTCTCTCTCTTAATCTTTTATTTTCTTTATCGTGATTCCTTTTACTATTAGATCCCATGTGGAGTCAAAATCTCATTTATAATGATTCCAATATCTATATTTCCACATATTTCTTATATTTTCATCATTATCTCAACTTTCCTTCTTAATAATGTTTTATTTGATTTTATCTCTGTCTTCTCCTATTATCTTTGTAACTTGGACTCCTTGGAACCCAAGAAATACTGAAGATACAAAATCCCTCCTTAAAGGATAATTCTTAGCCTTCTAGATGCTTCCACATCTTTCTTTTCTCGTTATCTTAGTTATTCTTTTACTAATTGATTCCTTTTCCTTTTTCTTATTGTTGGGCTCAATAGCGAACAAGGCCCGTGAAATCAAACATACAAGGCTATTTATCAAAGGAATCCATTTAAGGCACATAAATCACACAATCATACATTTATTGGGAAAATTGCATTTCCAACCAAAAGAAACCCCAAAATTTGGGGTTTTAACATCCTTCCCCTCTTATAGGAATTTTCTCCTCAAAATTCCACCAAACATACAAACAATTCAGGATAAAACTTTTCCATGTCCATCATTGGCTCCCATGTGGCCTCATCCTCTCCATGGTGCTTCCAAAGAACCTTTATCATCTTATATTACATCTGAGTTCTCTCTCACTTTGGTATCTCGTACCCTCATAGGTGACTTAGGATATTTCAGCCTCCCTAGAAGCTCAATAGGTTCATGGCTCAGCACATGGTTCAGGTACATCACATAGTGCTCTAGATCGGACTCATGGGACACATCATACATCATGTTATCCTAAGGGGTAATGTTAAACATAAGCATCTCCACCAATCCATCTCAAACGGACCTATGTATCGGGGACTCATCTTCCTCATCTATAGCTCAGAGGGGTCGGGTTTTCATAACACACGCTCACCCATAGTCATTTGCATGTCTGTCTGCTTCACATCGGCTCACGACTCATGTCTCCCTTGGGCTTCTTCAACAATTGCACGATTAAAGTAACTTCATTTGCATACATTGTGGTCTCTCTGACCTTCACAAGGTCCTTTCACCGACATCATCCTAATGAAGTGGTGACCGACACGACCTCTCTTATAGAGCTTCTTACATCCTGATACTGGCTATGGTGGCTATTGTCACAAGAAAACTCTCTTAATGCAGAAACTGCTCCCATATATCACCCTGAATGAGCACACATGCTCTCATCAGACCCTCTAGTCTGGACCATACTCTCTTGACTGTCAATCAGTCAGGGGTGATAAGTTGTACTCACTCCAATCTAACATCAAGTTCTTCATGTACCTACTTCCACCACATGGAAGTGAATTTGAGGTCATGCTCAAGATATTGAACTCGATCGAGGTGTAGTTGAACTATCTCTCTCTCATGCATTTAGTTCAACCCGATCTGTTACTTTAACAATGCTCTCTCTCTTAGGAAAGGGGTTGGGTCAACTTGGTAAGGCGATCTACCATAACCCATACTGCATCATGACCTCTCTTGATCCATGGGGACTCACCTCAACGTCAATGGTGAGATACTCATATTCCCTCTTGGGGACTCTTCACTATCCGTAGCAACTCACTGGATTACTGGTGTCACCTCCTGGCATGCATGGCGACAAGCCACATGCACTCTATGTACTTTTTCATATCAGGTACTCAAAATGCACGTTTATTATCTTAGTAGTACCACAGTATATACTGGACTTATAATCACGATCTCACGCATGTCATGATTCCTCAAGGTTGACTCCTCAGAAACCCTAAAACACTCTAGTAGCGGGTTTCACCAGCTTATTTTCCAGAGAGGTGTATCTGAGGTTCTACAACCATCATTCTATCACATCAAGCTCTAGGCTGGCTAACTAAGCAACTAGTAACTCGACCAACGTGTCTGGTTGTATTACAATCTTAGCCCTATATGTCTCATGAACTTAGGGTTCACCTAGCAACCTCTTCTAACCTCCCTACTGGCTAAACAAGATAGGTGCATCTCGACTAAGAGTTCCTTTTGTGCTAGGTAAAGGTGAAGACATAAAACTTCATATACACCACTCAACATCCTCCTCTCGAAACTAGGTCTAACTGAGTCAAGAAAACTTCAAGCTCATCATCTTGGTTATCAAACTCAAACTTATATAACTCATAAATTCCATACTGCTCTTGATAAGAACGTCCTCATGCTGACTACCTTAGTTCTCATCATGTTTGTAAACCATCCATACTATGTATTCTCCAAAAAGGTATGGTACTTCCTTTATCCTCAAACATCATAGAAAAGTTTCAACTCACAACATCTTTATCCTTAGTGTATGGCATACGTATTTCCCTATCTCTCACCCACATAACGAGAGGAAATAAGAATTTGGCTGCAGTCCAAATACAGAGTTCATCCTATTCTAAGAGTAGAGATGGTGCATCACACATTGTTAGTACACTTTCCAATCTAACTTGAAACATGCATCACCTGTCTCCACATCATGAACATCTAGATTTTAGGTTTACATCCATGGAAACTGTTCCCAAGCACTCTTGGGTCCTCACATGATCCTTAGTCATCTCCTCAAGGTCAGTAGGGTACCGGTACTTTTGGGGTCATCCCTTTCCCTTATGCATCCAGGGAGTGCCTACCTTATTTGCCCTTTGAGTCCCATGAACTCATGAAGGTGATCAATA
Source organism: Alisma plantago-aquatica (assembly GCA_963693085.1). NCBI lineage: Eukaryota > Viridiplantae > Streptophyta > Magnoliopsida > Alismatales > Alismataceae > Alisma > Alisma plantago-aquatica. The sequence continues at coordinate 943,110,734 of OY856414.1, read as the reverse complement.
TCCTAGACCACGGTCCTCGGGCAAAGATGATTGTTACCTCCTGACCCTATGGTCTTGTGCAACTAGGGAAACATACAACTTCTACTCCCACATGTATTATCCCCACCTGAACTGAGTATCAACTTAAGATTCCATCATAGCACATATCATTCTTGAATCTTTACCCAAAACTCCATCATCTCTCTGGGCACTCATAGTCAAACTTACATCCTTTCATAGGGATCATGGCGACCTACCTAACTTGGTCAGGCCCCACAAGGTTACCTCCATGGCAACATATCTTCATGCCCCTTAGAGATGATCACACAAGGGTCTATAGATTCGTTCTCATACCACGTGCTCTCCACTTAGCTCATCAAGCACCTATGAGAGACCTCTTTAGGTTACCTCAAACCTAAACAGAAGTTGATACTCACCCTACAGAAGGGTCCCTCCCCAGGATGGGAGAAAACTATCTCTTGATAGCAACAAAGGTCACAAACGTCCTTACATCCTGGGTTTACACTATCATGTGCATACTTAGCCCTATCATGCTACCCCAGCACGTAGATAATAAGAAGACAACTCCCTAAGCCACTCTGGGTTCCTTGGTATATCATACTTGTTCATTGACCCACTATCATGCCTGCATAAGTCACCAACATGGGTGAGGAGTTCAACGAACATATATCTAGTCCAAGGGGTTTCCCTTCCTTCTAAACAGGAGGGGGTGCCGTGCTCAAATCCATAGGAACTCAAACATCTTTGTGAGCATCAGGTGCACCAGGTACTACTACTTCCCCTCTTAGGTCTAGGAACCCTAGGTTCACTTCTTATGCCTCAACTACCTAACTGCATGCTCAGCTTTTCAACCACGACCCAATCATGTACAAGGGATATCATGCACTTCCTACTATCATTCCACGTGAACAACACCTTAGAGTCCTACACAAGGACAACCAACTCGGTGTGAGACCTCATAACTTGTTACGGTACCTCCCCAGGGCCTAAGGAACTCTACTTTCTATACCTATAAGGTAAGGTACGTACCTACAACTTCCATACATCAGTTCAAGAAGCCTCTTTCTCTTACTAGGATTTTGTTCCTCTAAAGTCAACCAAGGTACGACAAGCCTTCAAGGTTCACACATGAGCAACCATAACTATCTACTCAGGAGGGTCTTCTAAAATAGGTTATAACATACCCAACTTCCCATGATTCCTCATGTCTTAGAGTCTAAACTTCCAACCTTGTTTCTTGGGTCTTGCTCTCTCTCTAGAGCTAACCCTACTGATAACACCAAATTTTGTGATATTTTTTGCCCTTATTTCGTTATCAAATCTATCCTTTTAAACTGTTTTCCTCTCCTTTTTATCATGTTTTTGCATAAATAGGCCACGCTACGCTTTTAACGCAATATTATCATCTTTTGCAGAGTTTTCCTCGACTTTTAACTCATTTATCAGCAAAAAGGCTCGTCCCGGCCCACCAACGTGTTCCACCTGCATCAGCCCTTTTACCATCCAACTGTCTGATACGCTCGTTGCCCGACACGGGTGCGCGGTACACTACCGCACGACTCAGGGATGTTGCGCGAGAAGGAGCGGATGGGCGATACGCCGTTTACCTGACAGGGAGTCGGACTCGCCACGACTGCTGAAACGTGTCGCGCGATACAGGCCACCCACCGGCAGGCGCCACTCCACCGACACACCCCCAGCCTGACATCCTTGTGTCGGGTGATACGCATGTCGGCCATCCCCGACTCCGCGATAATAAGAGATGATGATGAACACATGGCATCCGGAGCACCATAACTTCCCCCAACCGCTGCCTATAAATAGCAGCTACAGGATTCCGATGGGATGGGTCGAAACTTCACGAAAGCTAAATTGGGAAAGAACCTGGAGCTAGTGTTTCGTGCCTCAAAGGTGTGACGGGCGATTCTAGGTGAGCACTTCCCCATCCCGAGAGGGAGGGAATGGTTCACTTAGGTTCGGCCCCGGGCACCGGTGTAGGCCGATATCAACCGACAAGGACACCTGACATGAGTGCCCGATACTAGAAGCAACACTCTGGCCCGACACGATACCAAGCCCGATACGCATCACCAGTGACGGTGTGGTACTCGAGAGGGTGCCGCCCGACGCGATCGTATCGGGCATGAGTGCCCCACACGATACGTCTTCCCGTCATGAGCGTGTCGCCCAAGAGGGTGTGCCGCCTGACACGTGCATATCGTGCATGGCTCCTGCCTGGTATCGGGCTGGAGGGTTTTCTACTGCTTGTCGCCCTTCTACATCAAGAAGGTGACATTTATCTTTACTTATTTCAGTCATTTACTTTCTTTTCTTATTGAATGTAATCAGACCCTTTCATGCTAATGGAATTAGAAGAGCTTTAATTATCTGTTGCTTTATGTTTGGTCCCTTTTGTTGGATGATCGCTGTGTTTAACATCTGAAATCTAGCTTGTACGCTTGGATCGCATTTCGATTAGCTACCGAATCGTGTTTTCCCGTTGGAGCAGCCTCGAGAGAGGTGTTGTAGCTCTAGTGTTTGGTCCAATACTGGAGTACGAAAGTGCCCAGGATCGGAGTTGCTTTAGTAACCTTTCCACTCTGACTTAAGTCCAGCAACCCTGAGAGGGGTGTTGATGCTTAGTTAAGAGGTACTTTCTTCGAGAGGAGGGGCACAGGATGTTTCTTCTGCCGCTTGTTTTACCGAAGCTTTCTCCTTTGTTCTTTGCTAAAGCAATAGTATTATCTCTCTGCTTCCATTGCGCAAAAACCCTAAAAACTGATAAATGCTTAAAACCTTATTTCTCCTCGTAACTCCAATTGGAGATAGTTTCATTTCATTTTATTGATCTTAGCTCGATGTCCCCTTTGGGGAGCTTTATCCTTACCTTGCCTTTACCGGAGTGTAACGTGTTGATTCCGAGTTCTTAACACTACAACCCTTGTCCCTATGGTTCGACTCTGATTGCTACTTCGTACCCCGTCATCATTGCGGGGACCTAAGAGTCGGGTAATTTAAAAGTTCGACTACCTCAAATTTGCTCCTTTTAGACGTGCGATTTAGGCCGGTCACCTACAACCGACCCTACCACTGGAGGTTCTAAGAAGGTGTATCAAGCTCTTAAGGATGCATGCATACACCTACATGGGTGAAACAGATGATCCAAGCCTATGTTCGATCAAGATTATCCAAAGATCTGCATGTTCCTCTCATGAATGTCGGGCGTGACCCTTCAGGCCTAGGTCTAAAACTTGTGATCATCCTTGTTGTCATTCTCTTCTACGTAGGTGCATGCCTCCTCTTTTTTTCCACATATGTTAGATTTCCTATATGGTCACCACTAATCTTCTTCAATGAAGGAGCTATCCTTCACCCTAACAGGCACGACCCTTCCAAGGTTGGGTCACCAAAAGACACTAGGTCAACCAACCTCACATATCACATGCTTCTCACGGGTACTCAAAACTAATATGTATGTCAACCCACGTACATACATGCATAGTCAAATGTGATATCCAACTCATCTTGTCATCCCTCTTTCTAACAACCACTTAGGGTTAGGGTTAGCATCATCCTTAGAGGATGCATCATGTCTCTACTTCTTCCTAGAGGCCTATGCCTCCAAGGCTGACTCTCTTCTCAACCTCCTGATAAGAAGGTCAATCCTTAAATCTCTCCTAAGGACACAATAACACATGCCATGCAACCTTAAGAATGTAACTAATCCTTAGTTTATGCTTAAAGTATTAAACTTATGTCAATGACATCTTGTTTACATGTTTTTCATAATTTGGTGGAGGATTCCTTAATCCCTATTACTCTTATCCCAATCACAAGAGGGGTGTTGAGAGAGAGAAACCCTAAACCTTAGAACCTTAATTGAATTAGGGTTGAGAAGGGACGAAATAGATGAGAGGGTCCTAAAGGTATATTATTTCGAGTCAAGACCTCAGACATTGGCCAGTCAGTCACACTACATTCAGGAGTCCTCATGACTGACTAGCGGGGCAGAGGAAAATATTGCCAGTTCCCAGACCGTGATCCTTTTCTAGACACCTCCATCATCAGAAAATCCTCTAATAACTCCCTCGGGTTCTATAGAGTTTGTAAAATTTAATAATTATTAAGGATTAAAAGAGATACCACAACTCTGATATCATTTGTAATGATTGGGCCCACTGCCCAAGTCTCTAAACCTTAGAACCTTAATTGAATTAGGGTTGAGAAGGGACGAAATATATGAGAGGGTCCTAAAGGTATATTATTTCGAGTCAAGACCTCAGACATTGGCAGTCAATCACACTGCATTCAGGAGTCCTCATGACTAACTAGCGGGGCGGAGGAAAATATTGCCAGTCCCCAGACCGTGATCCTTTTCTAGACACCTCCGTCATCAGAAAATCCTCTAATAACTCCCTCGGGTTCTATAGAGTTTGTAAAATTTAATAATTATTAAGGATTAAATGAGATATCACAGCTCTGATACCATTTGTAATGATTGGGTCCACTGCCCAAGGCTCTAATAGAGTTTCAGGAATGACGACTGGCCCCACATACCACCACTAGCTTTTACTGTGCGCTTTTTCCTCACTCACGCGCAAGCCAGGGTCAACTTCCCGATTGGTCACCCATCCTAGTACTACTTCAAGCTGAGCACACTTAACTATATAGTTCTTTAGTGATGGACTCCCAGAAAAGGAGGTGCACCTTGGTGATATGGGTAGTCTAGTCATTCCTTTTTAGATCATGTTGTCCAAGGCCTCAAATCCTAGTATGTTACAATCTCCCCCACTTAGACTCTTGATGTCCTCGTCAAGGCTCAATTATATGGCCTCATAAGATCTCCCCATTTCAGTGCAAACCCAGAATGTCCCATGTACACCCAGCTCCCGATCACCGAATACCAGTGCAAGGGTGGCTACATCACCATGTACATCCCTTTCCAACATGTCTGGACCACACAACTCAAGACTGGCATGCCACATGCCCATGTGGGCACCACCTACTGGAGGGGTTATGGCTCTGATACCAAATGTAACAACCCCGCCTCCCAGTAACCCCCAATCACGGGAGATCAAGAGGTCAGAGATGTTGTCCCAATATTTCAGGATCCATGGTTTGACATTTTATCAAAAATAATTATCAAATTCTACTAATATTAAATTGGAAAGCAGGAATAAAATAAAACTTTTTACATACCTTGTAAAATTTAGATCTAGACTTCTATCCATAGAAAAAAGTCTACCTAACTAATCCTCCTTGATCAGATTAATTGTATCTTCACAAAATTTCAATTTACTATTTGTCCTTTTTCAAAAATGTACCTAAAATGCTAAAAAACAAAACATCGGTCAGTATATTTCTATACTGGTATGTGGGGAACAATCACAATTCCATAAATAGTTTCAAACAACCTAATTATCACAAATAATTGATTAACAATCTAAATTACGCTTTCAATGTGACTTCTCAACTGCTTTTGCCCTAAATCCTGGATTACCCTCTCTTAGGGTTTTATCCTTGCAAGGGACATAAGGCCCCCTTCTCCATCCTGATCTTGGTGCCTGGGGTCACCTCTCGAGGTGCCCAATGGTCTTCCCTCTAGGGCATGACCAACTCAGACCTTCCCTCTGGGGCTTGGTCTTGCATTATCCATTAGGGTGGCATGTAGGTTCGAGAAGTACATTCATATTTAATTGTGATACACATAGGGACTTTATAGGATTGCAGAATTGAACATCCAACAGTTTAGGTTGCAATCAATCGAGAAGCATCTGAGAAATTCCGTGAAACTAAAGGTGATTATTCATAAAGTAACCACATACCTGTTCTGTCGAATCAACAAGCTAATAGTAATCCAAGCCAAAAAGTATACAGGCAAGCAGTTCAATCCACACACACAAGCAAGAACCCTAAAAAAATACATTTAATCTATTTACTAATCACTTCATCAGGTTCTATTCATTTGAACTCGCTTCCTAGGGTTTCCTACTTCCTTTTTAGGATTTCATTCGGGTTCATCTTTATCATTATCACTATAAACCCTAAAATAGAAAAACTAATTGCAACCCTCTAGATTGTTAAAACTTTCCTAACAGGCTTAGGATCCACTCAAAACTTCTTCCTTCTAAAGAATCTCGAAATATATCTCATTAGAAACCATTAATTACATAGATTAGGGTTTCTAAGCCCATTAATGCATATTAACATATCAAAACCCTAAATCAAGAAAATTAGCCCATGGATTATCTACTTAGATATTCAAAACATCTTTTGTTAACAATAGGTTAGTAGGCTCGTATATTATCCATATTAAACATTCCAATTTCATAGGATCATCAAGTTAGGGTTTTTCCGCATTATAAAGCATCAAGGTTAGCAACTTTAACTACTTTTAAAATTAGGATCAGATTCAAGATCTAAATCTATTTTTATTGCATTCCTTGCATATTTTTGATCAATTTTCATATATTACTAATCTCCATCGGATATACCATTCATTAGCTACGAATTTTGTAAATTATTTACCTCTTAGCCAATGGCAGCGTACCACGTGTCCTTTATATTCTCTTTTCCAACGAATCCCTTCACAAGCCTCGGGGGCAAGGAGTTCTTTTCCTCCTATTTCATCCCCTTCTTCGCGCAAGAGCCCATGCGCTCGACCTATGTTGCCCGGAGGTCAATCACAGGATTGACTTCACCCCTCTGGCGGTCCAAGCTCCCCGCGAGATCTTTGTGCCCTCCGTCCGCCATGCACAAACTGGCTGCAGTCCCTCCCACCTCTTCTGGTGGTTGAGGTCGTCCGCCTAACTAGCCTGCCCCTACACCAAAATAGGGCATCTCACCATGTCCTGGTCAAGGTACCTGATGACACTCTTCCTGCAAGTGCTTACACAGAACTGCACGGTCCTTCATCGCGAACTCAACGATGTAGTCAGGGTTGGCGCACGTGGCTCGTGCCCCCCTCTTATATAGGGTCAACAACATGTGCTCTCCTGTGAATTAGGGTAATCCCGCACACGCTATACCAGGTCCCAAAACCTGGTATGGTTGGGATCCTTAGGACTTCCCGAAACTAATGAACTTATCTATTGGTTCTCTCATGCTCGAAGTTGCGAGTTCTTTGGAGAATATTTAAGGTTTATTATAAGGGCAATTGTTGCTACATATACAAATAGTAGTACTTCTCACATTGGTTTATGAACTAATAAATTGCCCCCCAAAACCAAGGGAGTGTCACACTAAAATGTTATTAAATGACAAAATGTTACAAAAAGTTATTTTAGCAAACATACATAATCTATACCTTCTGAAATATTTTTGTATTAAAAAACATTAAGTACAGATAAAGTAGGTAACACCACTAGAAATTACATGAAATGATATATTAACGATTAACTCTTGTTTTTGTTCAGATTTTTTTATCATATCCAGACAAACTATAATACTTAGTCATTTCATACATGTGTATCTTGTACCTTCAAAATAGGTATTGTATAAATGACCAAATTATACATAATAAGTAGTTAAGAATATTATGTCTTGCATTTTATGGCAGTCATACAATATTGGATGATCTATTGACTTAAGCAACACACTGACATTGGTGGGTAGCAGATTAGAGATACAGATAATGGCTTACCTTTATCCTTACCCTTACTCACTAAGGTAGCGGGTTAGAGAGTAATGGATAGTCGGGTAAAGAATAAAAAAATTATTTACACTTCTCTTACAAGGTATGGATAAAGAATAAATGGGTTCATCCTTACCCATTGACAACCCTACAAGTAAGTACTCATTCCTTGATCAAAATATCCCTACCTACACCCGCCCCTAAATTGACGTATTACATATACGGAAATGCACTGGTCACGCTCACCCCCCATCAAGCGCATCTCACACAAACAACATATTGTTGGATCCTAACCAATTATTTAACAAGAATATCCATCATCCAGTGCCGCTGCTACACCATGATGCCTTGGCTTGCGCTATGGTATATGCCCACAGACTAACCGGAAACAAAGGCAGTGGAAGAAGGGTAGCCGGCCTCAAGCATCCATTCATAGATATATGTAATGAAGAACATTGAACTATGGCATAATTCAATGATAGTTTCAATTAATTAGAACTATTAAATTCAGACATAAGCTCAAAAGAAGAGTGAATGCCAAAATAAAGTTACACCAACGCAACTTACCAAAATAAATTAATTTTGTCTGTTTTTCTCAATTTTTTTCAATTTACCAAGACGCTGACTGATTCTTACTTTCAGTGTTAGATAATTACTTTTTACGTCATGATGTTACTTTTTATCACAGATAGTTACTTTTTATGTCATGATGTTACTTTTTGTGACAGATAGTTACTTTTTGTACCATATAGTTACTTTTTGTGTCCTTGTGTTACTTTTAGTGTGAAATAGTTGTTTTTTATATCATATAGTTACTATTTGTGTCTGAGTGTTACTTTCTGTGTCGGATAGTTACTTTTTATACAATATAGTTACTATTTGTGTCCTAGTGTTACTTTTTATGTCAGATGGGTACTTTCATGCCATACAATTACTTTTTATACCATATAGTAACTATTTTCTTATATTTTATGATCAAGTGATACTTTTTTGCGTAAAATAGTTACTTTACACACTGCATAGTTACTTTCCGTGTTGAAAAGTTATTTTTTGTATCGTGATATTACTTTTAGCGTTAGATAGTTACTTTTTGTGTCTTTGTGTTACTTTTAGTGTCAGATAGTTACTTTTCTTACCATATAATTACTTTTGATGTCTTGATGTTACTTTTAGTGTCATATAGTTACTTTTTATCTCATGTTGTTACCTTTAATGTCAGATAGCTCTTTTTCTTACCACATCGGTACTTTTTGTGTCTAGTATTTTCTTACCACATAGTTACTTCTTGTGTCCTGGTGTTACCTTTAGTGTAAGATATTTTTTTTATCTTGCAGATTAAAAAGAAAGTTTTATAGAACATCTATAAGACCAGTCATGCTCTGTGGGAGTGAATGTTGGGAGGTGAAGAAATAAGGTCTCAACAAGATGAATGTGGATGAAATGTGTATGCTGAGATAGATGTGTGGAAAGACAAGAAAAGACCGCCTACGAAATGACTATATCAAGAATAAAGTGGGGGTGGCGAGCATTAAGGACAAGTTGCGGGAAGGCCGACTTAGATGGTATGGATATGTGCAACGTAGACCGACTAATGCGCCTATACGAAACAATGCTATTGAATCAAGCACATTTCATAGAGGAAGAGGAAGACCTAAATTAACGTGGGGAGAGTTTGTAAAGAGATATTTTGAATCTTTACATCTCGATGAGAATATGACCCATGATAGAGCTGACTAGAAATGAAGGATTCATGTAGCCGACCGCAACATGGTTGGGACTGAGGCTTGGATGATGATGATGTTGTTGTTACTTTTAACATTGGATAGTTATTTTTTGCGTCCTGGTGTTATTTTCGGTGTTGGCCACTTACGTTTTATTCCAATATGTTACTTAATGTGTCAAATAGCTAATTTCTTTGACCAACAGTTGCTTAATACATACTTTTATACTATATGGGATACTTTGTTTTGATACATCTATTTCTAATTAACATTTTAACTAAAGAAGTCGTAGTCAATGGTGGTGTTCTATTTTATTACTAAGACAATATTAAAAGTAAGATTCTACTGTATTACTTTCAGTAATATTACAAACATTTCATCTTATGCAGCAAAATGCATAAGCATTTTATCAAACACTTTCTATGCAATCCAAATCCCCACCCAGGTACGGCAAGGTGTTCCGCTCGCACCTGTTTGACATCCCGACGATCATCTCCACCGATGCAGATTTTAGCAGAGTCGTCCTCCAATTCGATGCCTCTTCCTTCGTCCCTTCCTACCCTCGGTCCCTAATAGACCTGATGGGCGAGTCCTCCATCCTGTTGATCAACGGTGCCCTCCACCGACGCATCCATGGGCTCATCGACACCTTCTTAAAATGCGACTGCATCTGGGCCCAGGTCGCCGATGACGTCGGCAGGTACACAAGACAGGAGATGGCAGGGTGGGAGGACGGGACCGTCATTCCTGTACTTTTGTTGAACTGCTGCCAGTGGTTTGACGCGCTCCATGCCTCCATTGTACCCGATTGCTCCCCGTCGGGATCATTTGTTCTCTACAGATGCATCAAATGTGGTAAACTATAGAGGCACATCACGCCTCTTGATGCGGTCGACAGAAACGAGAAAGACGAGATCCGAAAACTACTAAATGGTTACCTAAAGATCCGTGAATTTTCTCAGCAGGGTAGTTAAATAAGTTACCCGAACAGGTAATAAAGACATTCTCTCTCTCTCTCTCTCTATATATATATATATATATATATATATAGGTTGTTCATTCGTTGCCCGGTGAGTAGCCAGATTTTCGTTACCCGTTGGAATAACTCGGGTTTAAAAGAGTAACTATATGGTACACTTGAGTAACTCTTCTGAATCAAAAGAGTAATTGTACTGATATATAGAGTAACTCTGAGAGTAAAAGAGTAACTTCGCAGAAAATATACAGTCAGCAATATATATGGACGAGTTTTTTTTATTTTGGGGGGGGGGGGCAAATGATATTATTTTTTGATCAAATTTTTGGGAGAGCTAGATAAAATACTCCTCTACAATTGCAAAAAAAAAATTAAAAAAAATATCAGGAAGTGTGCAAAAGAGTAACTGCGTAGAAAATATACAGTCAGTAATATATATGGACGGGTTTTTTGATTTTGGGCGGGCAAATGATATTATTTTTTGATCAAATTTTTTGGAGAGATAGATAAAATGCTCATCTACAATTGAGAAAAAAAATAAAAAAAATACCAGGAAGTGTGAACAAAATATCAAGAAGTGTGTGCGGGTAGCTACCTACCGGGTATTAAAGATAATCCCATATATATATATATATATATATATATATATATATATATATATATATATATATATATATATATATATATATATATATGGCCCATCTTTATTTCCCGCGTGGGTAGATACCCGCCCACCCTTCTGGTCATTTTTTTCAAAAAAAAAATCACAATTTTAGAGGAGCATTTTATCTAGCTCCTCAAAAAATTTCATCCAAAAATAATATCATTTGCCCCACCAAAATCAAAAAACTCGTCCATATATATATCTGCTGTATATTTTGTACAGAGTTACTCTTTTAGTCGTGTAGTTACTTTCTTATCACCATAGTTACTTTTTTGACAACAGAGTTACTTTTGCGGCCAGAAGAGTTACTTTTTTGGCTGCCGGGTAGCAAAACTCCAGGCTACCCGTGCAGGCAACGAATGAACGCCCATATATATATATATATATATATATATATATATATATATATATATATATATATATATATATATATATATATATATCACACACACACACACACACACATATATATATGACTATTTATATATATGACTATTTATTTGTTGCCCGACGGGTAGCATTGGGCAAGTTACCTGTCCAAGTGATGCAGTGGCAACCTTTTGTAAATAACTTGAAGTTTTAGCTTAGTGTAGAACACATTTCAGGAAAAAAAAACCATGCATCATCTTCTCCGTGTTCGTCTGTGCCGCCGTCGGGGATGATAGATCCAATCTACCCCCCATCAGCCGCTGGATGGCCCGCTATCGTAAATCCTCCTCTCATTCTGCCTTCCGTGGCATATTTCGATCTTCCTTTTACATTTCTTCCTTAGAAATCCCTATCTTCATCTCCATTCTCAAACAACAAGGACGGCTTCCCCTCTTATCAGTCTTGTAGAGGAGGACAACGAAGGTGTACTTGTGCCGATTTGATCCTTCTCCCACCTTTGTCTGTGTATCCCGTGACGATATCGATCTTCACCAAGTTGATTCCACCGTTCAGACCTGCTGTTGTGAAGCTCACGCCGCTGAGGAGGAGGGAGTGGGGGTGGTGGGAGAATTCCCTATTCTATCTGCATATTTAGGAGCAAATTGTTGTTGTGAATCTCACGCTGCTGAGGAGGGAGTGGAGGTGGTGGGAGAATTCCCTGTTCTATCTGCATTTTTAGGAGCAGTAGTTTTTTCAAGCTACATTCAGGTAGATTTTGTATTTCTCTTCATCAATTCATTCAGTTATACTCATTTTTCTCATCATCTTAATGTGTATTCATCCCTCTTTTTCTTATGTGGGAAAGAAATCCAATTTTTGTGTCTGTATTTTCATTTTTGAAGTAGTAACTGTCATACATATTTTTATATTTTATGTAGTTACTCTTTTATTATACGTGGTTACTCTTTTGACTTACCGAGTTACTCTTGTTGTGTTACAAGGTTACTCTTCTGGTCTTCTGAGTTACCCCAACACGCTTTCATGGGTCCCAGCCTTGATACGGATGCTGCTAATGCAAGTGTCAGTCATGATGATGATAATCCTCAGTCTTCTCATTCTATTGGTGCTTCCTCTGTGCCCCCAGTTGCAGTCCCTAGAATTGGCCTCCAGTTTGGAAGTTTAGATGAAGGTATCTCCTTCTATTGCAGCTACACTGGAATGATTGGGTTTAACATCAAGAAAGACGACAACATATATGAATGGGGAACTAAGATTCTGGTTGCCAAAGATCTGGTTTGTGACAAGTAGGGTAATATCGTCCGTTCTAAGAGGTCTAGAGGGCTTCTGAGCCCCATTTGTGATGAAGTGGGTAACTTGCAGGATAAGCTGTCTAAGAAGCACATGCGTTCTGTGAAGAGGTGTGGTTGTGGAGCCATGATCCGTTTCATACTAGATAAGTCCTCATCCATGTGGGTTGTGACTGCATTTGTTGAGGAACACAACCACGATCTTATTGACGATGCTCATCTCTGTTACCTCAAGTGTAACTCATCTCTTGATGAAACTCAAAAAGAGATTCTTTCTTCCATGAGCCAAGCTAACATGCATGTATCGAGACAGGTTGCATTGATAGCATCCGAGTCTGGCTGCTATGAAAATCTGACATTTACCAGCAGACAAGCTCATGGACACATCAGTAGCAAGAGGAAAGAGTCGACCAAATACGACGTCAACATGGTTTTAGATCGCTTTTCCAGGTTCAAGGTCCTCGATCTGAAATTCTTCTATATCTACTAAAATGAACCTGATTGTTGCCTCACTCATCTATTTTGGGCTGATCCTGTCTCCGTTGAAGACTATGGGATGTTCGGGGATGTGATTGTGTTTGACACCACCTAACGCACCAAAAAGTATTCGATGGTTTTTGGAATGTTTGGTGGAGTTGATCACCATTGCAAGACAGTGTTGTTTGCTTCTGATCTGTTGGTCGATGAGAAGTATGACTCATTTGTCTGGGTTTTCAAGCAATACCTACTTTGTTTTGGCAAAGAGTCGGTTTCCATCATAACCGATAAGGACCCTTCTATGAATGCTACTATCATCACTATTTTTCCCAATTGCAAGCATCACTTCTACAGCTGGCACATCCTACAGAAGCTTCCCTCCAAGCTTGGCAGAGTTCCTAACAAGGACCAGATCATAAGCTCCTTGAATGATTGCGTCTGGAACGTGGATGATGTCGACATTTTCGAAGAGAGGTGGGATTCTGTAATTTAGGAGAATGATTTGTTGTCCATCACTTGGCTTTTTGATATGTATGTGATGCGTTGTGATTGGGTTCCGTGCTATATGCAGTCCTCCTTCTTTGTGGGCATGAGGATGACTCAGAGGAGGGAGACCCTGAATGCGTTCATTAGGAGCCATGTGAATAGTAGGAAGACTCTCTTTGAACTTGTATGTTCATTGGAGACTGCCTACTCTCATGTGCGGGAGATTGAAAATTTCAAAGACTTTGACGATGAGTACAATAACCTCCCTTTGTCATCACTGTGGCCCCTGGAGGAGCAGATGAGAGGTATATACACCAAGTCCATCTTTAAGATATTCTAGTCTGAGGTTCACTGAAGCATGGTCTACAATGTAAAGGAAGTTTCAGAAGGTGTCTTTGAGGTGTATCGCGTCGGTGGACTTGGAACTCCCTGTATATTGAGGAAAGAGTCATCTAGTGACATTGTTTCCTGCAGTTGCTTCATGTTGGAATTAAAAGGCATCCCTTGTAGGCACATCCTATCTTATTTGAAGAGACGTGACTATTGCACTCTTCTCGAGTCTTACATGCTGAACAGGTGTACCAGAGGGTACAGAGAACACCCTTTGATTTTTGGTAAAGCATCAGTTAAACATCCATCCACTGGGAGGACACTTCAGGTTGTTTCTACCTACAATTCGATTGTCAACATAGCATTTAGGAACAACGCTGTAGATCTTTGCCATGAAAAATTGTTAGCTCTGTGAAAAGAGCTCTTAGACTTGGATCTCACTGATACTGGTATAGGTGTTGGTGTAACCTCTTCTAATACAACTTCCTCTTCTACTGTCAAGGTCCATATACCTAGTATTTGCAAAATTAAGGGGAGACCTAGATCGACCGATGTGAGGTTTAAATCTGGAGTTGAGATTGCCCAGTCTAAAAGAGAGAGGCAGTGCAAGAATTGCTTAGAGTTTGGGGTCAACCATGGCAGCGGGAACTGTCCTATGAAGAAGTAGTCCATTCCGTAGGGATTTTGTTTCCGGACTCTGTGTTGTTGTTGTTTGATTCTCAATGATTATCTCTGTTGCTGATCGTGTGGTCTGTTGATGTTGGACATTTTTAGTGGAGTTTGTAGTTGATTAGTGCGTGAGTGAGGGATATTAAAATCTGTAATGGGTTGTTCATTTTGTATGCAGTTTTTGTGAAAGTGATTTTGTAACCCTCCATGTATTTTCACTTTTGTGTTTTGTAATGTATCTGTGTGTTACGTTGAGTTCCACCAGCTGTATGTATACTTTGAATATGCTACAAAGAATCTATTCTGATCAGATGTTACTCTTTTGAAGAATATTTTTTATTTTATCTTCATGTGCAATGGATACTTTTTTCTTATGAAATACATATATTTTTGGATTAGTACAATTTCTTTCATGTTTTGTTCAGTTTACTCACAAAATGTCAGTTTTCGCTACTATGTGGTTCACATACACTGGTTTCATGTTTTTGACAAACCTTCAGCCACAAGAGTTACTTTACAAAGTACAACATTTACCTTTTTGAACGCTAGAGTTACTTTTATAATTGTCACAATTACTCATGGTGTTGTCACAGTTACTCTTAGTATTGTCATAGTTACGCTTAGTGTTGTCACAGTTACTCGTAATGCTCTTACAGTTACTCTTGTGCTGTCACCAACAAAAGAGCAGTCCATGTTAGAATCAATCTTCATTTTCCACAATTTACACAATGCTGATATGTCGTATAGTTACTCTACACTATCATGTAGTTACTCTTTATGTTCCTACAGTTACTCCACTAATTCACACAGTTACTCTAGACTATCGTATAGTTACTCTTTTTATTCCTATAGTTACTCTTCTATATCACACAGTTACTCTTCTATATCAAACAGTTATTTGTCAGTGAGTTTTTATATCATCATCACTCTTCCTCTTGAGTTAGTTTATTTTTTAGCAGGCTAACTGAAAGTATATATCTTCATACAAAACCACAGCAGTTGTACATTCAAGAACACAACATTCAAAGCATAAAATGATATATATTATACATAGTCTCTGGAACAAACGATACAGAAAACTACAGCCAACCAGCTATAAGGACGGTCCATCAACTGAACATAAAAACCAAAAGCTCAGGGGGTCAGATCCATCCCTGGAGAGAGCTATCATACACACCATTTACTCCATTGCAAAGCAGAGACAACAAACCAAAACAACAACTTCAGAATCCTCAAAAACTTCTGGCGGGTAAGCAAAACCAGACTACAACAGCAAGAGGAACCATAACCACTGGAACAAGATAACCAAAAAATACAGCCAAACCAGCCTTCATGATAGTCCAACTTTAGCACCAGCACCGCTCTCGCCAGGGACGTATCTGAGAAGTTCATAGCAGGAACAGTCAGTTAAAGCAAAAAATCCATATATCAAACACACCAGTTCATAGCAGGAACAACCAGTTAAAACAAAAAATTTGTATATCAAACACACCAGTTCATAGCAGGAACAACCAGTTAAAACACACCAGTTCAGAACAAAGAAAAATTTGTATATCAAACACACCAGTTCATAGTAGGAACAGCCAGTCAAAACAAAAAATCACTTAAGAATTAGGATCAGATCAGACAATATATAGCTCTCTGAAGTAAAAATCTCTTAAGAAATAGTATTATGAACTGGGGATGGGTAGTTTTTAGAGGAGGGACTATGAGAACATTAGGAATGGTAGTAGGAGGTATGCTGTTCCAAAGTGGGTGAAAGGGTGAGAACAATCGGCCACAGTGACGAAATGAGAGCATTGGAACTTAAAAGAAGAGGATAGTAGACCTGCTGATGGTGTCATGTGAGATCAATCGCCACTACATAGTTGGGAGGTGATATGATGGTCCTGGCAGCTGCTGTATAGTTGGGAGGTAGCAGGAGAGGCTAGGAGGGAGAAAGAAGAGGCAGAGCAGGGGCTGTGGGACGAGATGAGTGGTTGTGCTGAAGAAAGCCACGACCTTGTGAGGAGGGGTGGGTTGGTGGTGGAGGGACTAGGGATTATTTCTGGTTACTGGGTAGACGAACACCACTGCTGGTATTTGTAGGAGGGGTTTATGTCTGGTTACTGGGTAGACAACCACCGCCACGAGTATCTGTAGGAGGGATTTATCGACGACCACCACCGTGGTGGTGAGCCCGGGATGGTTGGGGGCGGTAGACGGTATAGGCGGTGATGGGGAAGATTATCGACCAAAATTCAAGGAGAAAAGGGCGGCGGTGCATACCTATTTATGATCAGAAGGCTGGAAAGAAGAAGAAGCAGTGTCTTCTACAAATGTTGTGGTGTCAGCTATCGTAGATGAGTAAACTTGTAAAGGATTCACCATGAACCTGGCGGTGCTTGGTATTTCTCCCTAACGAACAACTGATCTACAAAGTCGTCCGTTCCAGATTCACTAGGCACTCTGAAGAGAGGAAGTAGTTTAATTGGTGTTTCTAAGAAAAAATATGTGATACATGCTATGATAGTCTGGTGATCGGTTGGCCTGAGGAAGATGATACAATCTCTGCGGAGATTGAGCTGTGCGATCATCTCTTTCCAGCCGCTACCAGTAGAAAGGGATCCGTTTTCATTTTGAACAAGGGTGATCTAAAATGTCTGGTTTCCAATACGGAAGGTGTTGTTGCCCGGTTTAATGTGAAAATGGAGATATTTCCATTCTATAGGCAGTTGAATGGATTCCATAGTTTTTTCGTCAAAGGTGTAGTTCATGGGTTGGATGAACGACTTCATGGTAGGCTATGTTGAGGTTTATGAGAATACTAGGAATGGTAGAAGGAGGTATGTTGTTCCAAAGTGAGTGAAAGGGCGAGAACCATCGGCCACAGTGATGAAATGAGAGCAGTGGAACTTAAAAGAAGAGGATAGCATGCCTTGTGAGGAGGACTGGGCTGGTAGTGGAGGGATTGGGGAGTATTTCCACAAGAGTTACTTTACAAAGTACAACAGTTACATTTTTTAACGCTAGAGTTACTTTTTATATTGTCACAGTTACTCTTAGTGTTGTCACAGTTACTCTAGTGTTGTCACAGTTACTCTTAATGTTGTCACATTTACTCTTAGTGTCGTCACAGTTACTTTTTATATTGTGACAGTTACTCTTAGTGTTGTCAAAGTTACTTTTTATATTGTTGCTCGTAGGGGTACATCACCCTCGCTACCCGCTCAAATGACACAGCGGCATAACGCCATAATTACGGAAAACTAAAAGTATATATCTTCATACAAAACCACAACAACTGTACATTCAAGAACACAACATTCAAACCATAAAATGATATATATTATACCCAGAAATAGTCGTATTTACAATATGATTTAGGTTAAATATATTTCCTTCTGAATGCTGGAGTTACTTTTTATATCATCACAGTTACTCTCAGTGTTCTCTCAGTTACTCTCAGTGCTCTCACAGTTACTCTTAATGTTGTCACAATTACTCTCAATGTTCTCTCAGTTACTCTTTAGTGCTGTCACAGTTACCTTATGGATTACCTCTCTTTTTTTAGAGTTACTCTTACAAAGTATGCGAGTTACTCCTTTGAATCATACGGTTACTTTTCTAGACTATCACAGTTACTCTTAGTGTTCTAGTAATTACTCTATGTGTTACGATATTATCATCACTCTTTCTCTTCTGTTGTTTTTTTGTTTGGCAGTCTAACTCAAAGTATATATCTCCATACAAAACCACAATAGTTTTACATTCAAGAACACAACATTCAAAGCACAAAATGCAATATATTAAACCCAGAAATACTCGTATTTGCAATATGATTTAGATCAAAAATGTAATTTTCAGGCTTTTTGCAGCACACAAGTAAATGTATCTCATAGCGGTTACACATCAGAATTCCAGAAGCAAACTATTCAAGTTTTACATTTCAATTAATAATTCACTATTTCAGCTAAAATTCAGCCATTTATCTAGGCTTGAAACAACCTCTTCCTCCATGCTCTTCTCTTCATCTGCTACTTCTGTCTTCTCTTCTTCTTGATGCTTCTGACCTTCATCTCTTCCTCCCTGTTCTCCTCAGATGGGCCTTTTTTGATGTCTTCATTATTATCTTTTTCATGCACTTGTACAGGCTGCAGCTCCCCCCTCGACATCATTCTCTGAAAAATATCAACCCTTATGGCCGGCATGTCCTTGCAGGTGAAGTCCATATGTTTTCCATTTACCAGGCATTCTAGGTACTTCATGACGAAGATCCCACAGTCAAGTGAGTCTTCTTCCTACTGTGGGCACAACGGGTACTCCCGTCCCCACTGTGACAGTTGGTCCCCTTTTTCTGCCCCCCTGAAGAATTTGTGCACAATACCCACGTGCATTAAAAATATACAACTCTTATTAATCATCAATCAATAAATATTAACCCTTTCAATCCACTACAAATAGAGTTACTTTTTATAGATCGCTTACCCATCTAAGGAATATTTTTTTGACTTGCTATTTCTACTCATTGAGTTATAAGACCAGTGTGCTCCATCCCAAAAACTTTCCTCACACAAGTGCTAGTGGTTATCGTTGTTCAGTATGGTGAATACCGAGTCCATTGTGTCTGAATCTTTCATCAGGATGTTGAATAGTGGAGATAGCATGTCGATATGCTCCATGGTTATGTTTTCAACATCAAACGCCAGCTTCTGCTGCAAATGCAGAATTAAAAAAATTCACATCTATAAGTTTCAGTTTTGTGTATATATTTTTTGTATTTTTGATGTAATTTTGTATACCAATTTTGTTGTTCTTACCGCAGCATATATGCTCAAGCAGTTCCATGACAGACCCTTCTTCCTCCTTTTGCTTGTGGTAGCTTTGAGCATCTGTACAAAGCAGTCCATAACCTAAAAAAAACCACAAGCTTTCTTTGTTTAGAAATCCATATTATCTGTTTTCAAAGAGTTACACTACTATTTATTTGTTTCTTACTGGTGATTGCATCATTTGATCTTTGTACAGTAGGGTGGCGAGGTCCTTCCCCGTGCACCAAGTGTCATCGCTGAATCTGGGTCCACAGCCCCTAAATCTATCAACTTCTCGACCGACACAACCCACTTCTTTATCCTTGGCTTTGCGTCAAGGAACGTTAGCTTTGCCATCTTCGTCATCTCATATGCCTAAACCTGCATGTAAATAGATAGAAAATTTAATGCATATGTAACTGCCCCCCATAGTCATCATTGTAATAAATTTTGTAGATGAAAATAATTTCATTCACTTATTCATAGGCACATCACACACCCTGTTGTGTAGAGGGTGGTTTTCCCTTTCTCCCCTTTCCTCCTCAGCTGGACATTCTTCTTTAGCATCTTCATATTCCTGAAGATACTCCCATACACCAGCTTTGCCCAATTCATCTGATGGCAGTAACATCGTCTAGGTAGTGCATTATGTAGATTCATGTGCAATAGTTGGTGTCTGGGAGTAGGAATGTTGCCAGCAGGTGCAACATCCACGCACGACACATGTTTTGGTAGTCCGCTAGATCGTCGGTCCTTGCAAATTCTTACCAAAGCTTTGCTAAGTTGTCCTTGTGCATGGCATCCTTTTCCCTTAACCTCTTCGAGGTCTCCCCTTCATTTCCTTGTTTACCTGTTGCCCTGGCAAATTTTTGCCATATTGAGCTCACAATCTCAGAATTTTTCCTTGGTATGATGTCCATACCTTTGCTTGGGATACCTAGAATTACCCCTACATCCTCAACTATCATCCTTCTTTCCACCCCTCTGGCCAGCAAAAACCTATCATCATCCACATATATGTCTATCAAATCGTCCAAGAGGCCTACATAAACTATAAGATTCGACATCTTTATCATGTTTGCAAATGTTGCCGCCCTCATCATTCTCAGTTGATTACTTGTAAACACCACGCTCTGGCTGGTGGTGATGTATCTCTTTATGTAACACCTGTGGTACATCCTCTTTATCCCCACTGCAAATATATGAAAAGTTACTCTTAGTTTTCTTTTTTTGCTTATTACTTGTTACTCAGTCAAGTTACTCTTCAATTTTTCACATTTCAATCCACGTGGTAGGTTGATAACATTTTTAATGCTAACTGCTTATTCTTGTAACAACAATTTTAATAAAGTGCAAGTAAGTGTCATATGATAGTAACAACAATATAATACATTTATAAATCCATTCAAGATTACCTTCAACTGCCTTTCCTTTCTCCTTTTCTGTCCTCTTAATTCTCTCCTCTTTTCCTCCGTTATAGGTAGCCTTTTCCTTTCCCTTTTCTTTCTTCCTCCTTTCCTCTTCTCCTATCTCGTCAGCAGCCTTCTCTGTATCCTTAGTTGTTGCGGCCTTCCCTTTCCCTTTCCTTTCTTTTCCTGCATACGAACGAAGTTACTCTAAATTTTTAGTCTTTTTAGCTTAACAATATGGTTTTCATATGTTAACTGCTATGTAAAGTGTGCGAGTTACTCTTTGTTCTATAATAGTTACTCCAGCATTTACTCCAGTTACTCTAGGCTGTTGTACAATTACTCCAATGTTCTTTATCAGTTACTCTAGGTATCGTCTAGTTACTCTACTTTTTATAACATTTACTCTTTTAACATGCATTGTTACTTTCTATACGAAATCTTTTTGTTTCTCATTTGTAATGTACATGCAAGCACAAATTACCTTGTCGTTCTCTCTCCGCTTTGTCATGCGGAGGTTCGCCAGTCTCGGTAGCTCCATTGCCTTCTTTCTCAGCAGTACCCAGTTTACTGCGTTTTGCTCTTTTCTCTGACGGTTTACTCGTTAGGGGATCTGCAACCCCTCTTTTCTTCTTTTTCGTTTTTGACTGAGGAGTCACATAAGCAACCTCCTTCTCCCCTTTCACAGCCTCTTCTTGTCCCGTTTCACCCACTTCTTTAGTCTTCACATCCCCTTTTTTCATCCCTTTCTGTCTTAACTTAGGAGTCTCAGCAACAGCTTCACTTTCCCTTTCCGCAACTGTCTCTGTTCGCGCTTCTTCCTGATCTTTGGACATCGTGACGTGTATTTTACTACGCGCTTAAACGCAAGTATACGCGTCGAGTAATATAGGCCTTGTGAGGCCCGAGTCGAACTCAGGGATACGTGAATTATTGGAGACTTCTACTAACTAATCGCAATCAGCTAGGCCGATTAACAAAGTAGGGTTTTGTTGTTGAACTTAAAAGAAAATAAAAATCAAACAAAGAAAACAATCGATTAAAGGTTAATTTAATCAATTCAAAGGGATATCTTTAGGATGGCGGTTTCACCGCGGGTCAACATTGTATTAGATTTCATATAATTCCTCACACTTCTCTCTCTATCCGGGTAGTGGCCTGAAATGAGAATTACCCACTGTCGTGGTGTAATCCACTACTTAGATTTAGGTTGATTCCATCGTCATAGTAATCATTCCCCTAAACTAAGCGCATTAAGATCGGTCCCTCAGTTCCCACCATTAATTTTACAACTCCTTTGTCAAGGGTTTTATTAATTAATGTAGAATTCGTCTCTTTTCAACCATTAATCCTTCTGTCGAAGTGATTAAGGGCATTAATTTATTATTATGGTGATCAAGCATAACAATAGCAATAGAGAAAACGAATTTATACCACGGATATGAGAGAAAAATATGAATTATCAATCTAAAATCATCATACAATGTATCCCCGGGCTACTCCCGGTCCTAAAGATTGAGGGTTTTAGCCTCTCATGTTCATCTTACACGAATACATGGTAGAAATTGGGGAATTCATAAGAAAAACGTGAAATAGATGGGAAAAACCCCTGAACGGAGAAGAACCGGCGGATCCTTGGCGTAGAACACAAACTTTCCCCGCCTGTCGGTGGTGGAAATTGTCTTCGGCAGCGTCCGAATCAACCGGGATGAGCTTCTCGGCCTCCGTTCTCCTTTCTCTCCTCCTCGGCACTCGTGCAATCCAAAAATGAGATCCTCCCACGTCTGGGTGGCCGTCATTAGGTATAAGTCCCTAATTAGGTCGTCAAATAACAACAGCCGTCCGATCGAAAACAAAACAAATCCAACGCATATCTGCCGGCGTCGATACCATCGACGCGGGTCGATGGTATCGACCCAGCGGATTAGCGGCAGCTTTCCTTTCTTTTATTCTGGGCGCCTGTGGTGATCTCGATACCATCGACTTGGGTGTCGATGGTATCGACTCCTTTAGCGTCGGTTGTTGTCGTTTAGCGACGCTGTAGCTCTCCTTGTGTCGATGGCATCGACTTGCGTCGATAGTATCGACTTTATCCTCGCCAGCAGCCTGGAAACATCTCGATGCCATCGACTTGGGTGTCGATGGTATCGACTCTGTATTGCTCTTCTCGGCTGACAACCTGTGGCTTGGTCGATGGTATCGACATCCGTCGATGGTATCGACGGATGTAGGTACTTGTTTTTCCTGAAATTGCACAACAAGACCAAATAAATCCACACGATTTATGATAAGATGATCAATAATGCTTAAAATAATGAAATAAAGGGGATTTGATATAAAATGATGGCAAAGACCAAATAAAGTGAATTATGCAATAATATCCATGAAAATGAGTAATTAAGGCACAAAACTCATATAAAATAGGTCTATAAATGCGACTCAAAATCATCGCATCAAACTCCCCTAAGCTTAAACATTGCTCGTCCTCGAGCAACTAATCCTTAGAATAGAATTGCGAATGTCAACTAACAATCAAAACACCAACCCACCTCACAAATGACTCCCACTGGACGTTCTCAAACCGGCCTACCCTAATCACAGAACAGTAATTACCCTATAGGCGACAATAACCATCAATAAAAGAAATTATCCTTCAAGCTGATGAACACTATCACATAAGGCAGTTAACATAATAAAATTTGCCGATTCAGCATTAGTGCATCTTGTGATCACCTACACTACGTTGCTCGCCCTAACTACCATCTACATGGAAGCAGTTCTCCTGATAAACATGAGTGAGGAGAAAATTATGGTGGCCTACCAATCCGAGCAACGGGTGGATGGAATGGGTGGTTCATGAAAGAATTTGGAAGTATTACATAGTTTCAAAATGCATACAACAAAATGCCCTAAATGATGCAAATGCACATTGAAAATGCCCTAATGCTTAAAATTGGGTGGAATGATGCATGCACTAACCTTCCACCTCAAAAAGAGATAGAAATCTAATTAAGCCACATCATGTACTCAGTTTCCTTGTTATGTAAGTGATATCATGTTCCTTTCTCCCTCTTATTCCATTTCCTTCTAAATTCTCTTTTTTTTTCATATTATATTTTTTTTTTCAAATTTCAGATTTTTTTTTCTCTTTTCCTCTTAGCCCACATATCCATAATTGCTTAGATATACATGTGTTAGGCTATTTTCTTCATGATTGGAAATCTTTGTACTATTTCGAGGGTATGGGACAATTTAGATCACTTTTCAAGACAAACTGAGGTACATGGTGTGCGTATGCATGAAAATCATAAAAGTTATGAGTGCAACTACATGACATGCACCTAAAGGTAATATGCATGTTTCACTATATATTTTTTTTCATTATTCTATGCAAAAACATGAAAATAACAATGCAAAACCTATCTACATGCCATGCACGCAGAAGAAATTGAAACTGCACTTTACTTCCAATTCTTGGGTGGATTATAGGAAATGGGGTGGAATGATCACAAGATTATGTGATTGAACCTTAAAAGAAAATTATGTGTCCCTCCTTATTGACATGTGTAGTAGTTTAAAGGGTTCTTTCTCTTACATCTGATTAAGGTCTCATTACCATTTGATTAGGTTAGGCTCAAACAACCGTTACTATCCACTTTTCATGAGTCAAAGGGGGTGTGGGTATGACATATTGCTTCAAAGTTGACATAATCAATCATTTTCATAGAACAAGTTCCCCAAGGACAACCAAGTACAGCTATCCAAATGACACAGAAAAAAATTTCAATTCCCTTAATTTCCCCATGAAAACAGCAAGATGACAATTTTTACGACATCCACAATTACACTAGATAGACGTGGATCCTAAATAAAAACTTAAAATTGCAAAAACAAATAACAAAGCAAAAACTGAAAACAACTAAAGAAAAGATAAAAGATAAAGCTGTTCCAGCCACCCCCCTAAGCTTGAATCCGACTATGGCCTCATAGTCAAAAACCAACTTAAGGGTGGAACAGTGATACCCTGATCAATCTTGCGGAGGCGGTGGTGGGTATTGTGGTGCCGTAGGATCCCAAGACGGGTACTCCCCCTGGAAGCTTGGATCATATTGGGTCCTCGGCGGAGGCTGTGGATAACCTCCAAAGTAGTCTCGACTCCAGTAGTGGTCGAAGAAGGGCTCCTGCTGCGTCTCTATCCGCTGCAACCGGTTGTGCATTTGTTCTTGGTTGGCGAGGATGAGCCGCTCGTTCTCGAACATAGCCCTTTGATTATCAAGCAACCGGCCCGTTGTCTCATGGATGCCGGTATACAAAGTCATATGCTGGTGCTGCGTCTGCTGGATATCCTGCAGCATGGTATACATCCCTTGCATGGAGTAGGGATCCGCAGCTGGCTGCTCTTGCTGTGGTGATGGCGGCGGGGGCTGAGATGATGAAGATGCACCCGGGTGCATCCTAGGATGCTTCCGTGGTGCCACGCGTGCTCGAAGAGGTGTGAAAGCCTCCTCGTCTTCCTCGGCCTCGCCTTCTTGGTCTTCACCTCGGCCTTCTTCTTCCGAGGACTCGATGGCTATGATGGGCCATCGGAAATGCTGCTTGCCCTCGATGTTGAAGACGTCGTCCGGCAGGGATGCCTCCTGGTAAGCTTGGTTGACGTGGCAATGAGCGTACGCCAACCCGTCCCGGATAAGAATGAGGTTTGAACGGTACAAGTGTTGCACGTTCACCTTACTCCGCATAGAAATCGGAGTCATGGACTGAAAGTTCAGCCCCAAGTAAAGCGCCAACCCGGTGACCAAACCACCAAAATGAATTGGAGCCTTCCTTGTGCTCCGCTTCACCGCCATGACGCGCTGTAACCAGAATGCTCCCCAGTTGCACTCTTGACGTTTCAGGAGGGCGTATAGAAAGAACAAGTCGCTCTCCTGAAACTTGCTCAAAGCAAGATCGCTCCGCCCGAAGAAGGTCAAGCTAAGCATCCTATGCAATACCCAGACGAACGGGTGCTCAAAATCAGCTACCGCGGCATTGTGGTAGCTCACGGTCTTCCCTGCCGGCACTGTAACTAGCTCGGCGAAGATTTTGTCGTAGTCGGTGCGGGCGTCGGGGCGTCGGTGATCGTGGCGGCTGTGGTTCCAGTTGAAGATGGCGTTGAACTGCTTCAACGTGATGTTGTAATTGTTGTTGAAGAGTCGGAAGGACACCCTTCCCTGGATCCACGTCTGGTCCGATGGCACCACGTCATTTGGTACGACGCAGATATCAAGAGACGCCATGAACTCGGCCACCAGTTCCTTGTATGTGGGCCATTCGCCAAAGAACGGCTGCCCATCCGCATGACAGTCCATCTCATATATGCGACCGGTGTGCCGCGCTTGCCCGGCCAACACATAGGCCAAGTCGGCCTCGAATCCCAGGTCCCTGATCATTCCCCGGTCCACATACCGGGTGGCCTCGAACTTCCGCTTCATTATCTCCTCATATACCTTTCTTACATCCATGTTGGCATGAATGAGGCGTGGACGAGAGATGGAAGCAGTTGGAGGAGGAACAAACTCCTCGATCTCCCTGGGGTGCGCGCTTGATGAAGATGCTCCGCCCGTATGCACCATGATTGCGAGAAGAATGAGATTGGGAGAAAAGAGCTCGGTGAAGATGGAGAGAAATTCTCCACTCGGTGAAGATCTTCGCTCGATGACGCTTCTCCGCAGGTGTAGAGGGCTCGGGGGAGTACTCGGCGCAATGGGGGATACTTGCTCTGAGGGTGTGATGTCATATGACGTTGCAAGTCCCCTTAAATAGACTTGATCGGCGCCCCTATTGACCCGTCGATACCATCGACGCGGGTCGATGGTATCGACATGTCTCGCGGGTAGCCGCATCTGTCGCTGGTATCGACGGCTGACGTTTGCGGGATCGAGAAACCCGGATCGCTGACGGGTCGATACCATCGACATAAGTCGATGGTATCGACGCAGCACCCGGATCGCTGACGTGGCTGTTGCGATCGTCGTCGATGTCTTCATGCGGATCGGTGACATGTCCGTCGATGCCATCGACGAGTGTCGATGGTATCGACTTGCTTTTATTGCGACACCTCCGTTTATTGCATTCAACCTGTGATGATGTCGATACCATCGACGAGGCCGTCGATGGTATCGAGTTGACTGAGCAAAATTCGTCTGAATATCTCCAGAGATCTCGATGGTATCGACTGAGATGTCGATACCATCGACACTTTTATTGCGACCTGCCTGTGACCATGTCGATGCCATCGACGGGTCCGTCGATGGTATCGACGCAGTGCGATTTCTGCTGGTATCAACCTGAACCCATGTCGATACCATCGACTGATGTGTCGATGGTATCGACCCTGCCTGTTCCTGCACATTTAACAAACGGATCAAGGTATCATTTTTAAACTAAAAAGTAAACAAAATAAAAGCAAACTACACCTAACATTAAACTATCCTAATGTACCAATGGTTGGGTTGCCTCCCAACAAGCGCCCTTCTTTAGCGTCTTAGGCTAGACGTCGGTCCTTCTTTTCATTCATGTACAAGTGAAATGAGTTTAACCTCATTCACTTTCCTCGTATAGTTCTCACCAAAGTACAGCTTCAAGCATTGCCCGTTCACCAAGAACGTGGCCTCTCCATCTCGCACGAGAATCACTCCGTGCGGTCTCACTTCTTCCACCTCGAAGGGTCCACTCCATCGGGATTTCAATTTCTCGGGATGCAATTTGAGACGAGAGTTGAACAATAGGACAATGTCTCCTTTCTTGAACGTGCGCATCTCAATGTGGCGATCGTGGATCAGCTTTGTGCGCTCCTTATAAATGTGGGCATTCTCATATGCCGTCATACGTAGCTCATCCAATTCATTCAATTCAAACATTCTTTTCCTCCCGGCCTCGTCATAGCGCAAGTTCAGCCTTCTTAGCGCCCAATGGGCCTTGTGCTCCAATTCTACTGGAAGATGGCACGTCCGGCCATACGCCAACCTAAAAGGTGTAGTGCCTATAGGTGTTTTGTACGCCGTTCGATAAGCCCAAAGTGCATCCGGTAGTAATGCACTCCAATTCTTCCGTGTAGATGCTACGGTTCTTTCTAAAATCTTCTTGATTTCCCTGTTTGATACCTCCACCTGTCCTTGCGTTTGTGGATGATATGGGGTGCCAATGTTGTGCTTGACCCCATATTTCTTCAAAAGTGAAGCAAATTTCTGATTTTGGAAGTGTGTGCCTCCGTCACTAATGATCATTCGAGGAATCCCGAACCTGCAGAAAATATTCTCTTTGACGAACCTGCACACTACATTCGAATCATTAGTCCTTGTGGGGATTGCCTCTACCCACTTCGACACATAATCCACCGCAAGCAAAATATAAAGATTTGAATTTGAAGACACAAAGGGTCCCATGAAGTCAATGCCCCATAAATCAAATACCTCGACTTCCTGAAACACATTCAGGGGCATTTCTTGTCTCCTTGAGATATTACCTGCACGCTGGCACGGGTCACACTGCCTAACAAAATCATAGGCATCCCGGAACAAAGTGGGCCAATAAAGGCCGCTCTCCAACACCTTAGCTGCTGTCCGTGAGCTAGCATGATGTCCTCCCGTAGGCGACGCATGACAATGATGTAGAACACTTTCGTACTCTAACTCCGGCACGCACCTACGAAGAATACCATCCCTGCATTGCTTCAACAATATTGGGTCATCCCAAAAATAATATCTCAATGAATGGAAGAATTTCTTCTTCTCTTGATAAGACCAATCTTCCGGGATGATCCCACAAGCCAGATAATTCACAATTTCCGCAAACCATGGTTCTTTAGAATCAATTTTTAAAAGTTGTTCGTCGGGAAAAGTCTCGGTAATGGGTATATGCAAACCTTGTTCATCCACCCTCTCTAACCTAGACAAGTGGTCAACCACCACATTTTCAATTCCCGACTTGTCCTTGATTTCAATATCGAATTCTTGTAGGAGCAAAATCCACCTAATTAGTCTAGGCTTCGCATCCTTCTTCTCCATCAAATATTTTATTGCGGCGTGATCCGTCCACACAACCACCTTAGAACCCACTAAGTATTGCCGAAATTTCTCAAAAGCAAAAACAACAGCAAGTAACTCTTTTTCCGTGGTTGTGTAATTTAATTGAGCATCATTAAGTGTTTTTGAGGCGTAGAAAATCACAGCAGGCTTGTTATCTACCCTTTGCCCCAAAACAGCCCCCACAGCATAGTCAGACGCATCACACATCAACTCGAAAGGCTTTGTCCAATCCGGCGTTTGAACAACCGGAGCCGAAATCAGCTTTTCCTTCAAAACCTCGAATGCGTGAAGACATTTCTCATTGAAATCAAAAACTGCGTCTTTTTCCAACAATTCCGATAATGGCTTTGCGATTTTTGAAAAATCCTTGATAAAGCGCCGATAAAACCCAGCGTGTCCTAAAAAGCTTCTCACCCCTTTTACAGAATTTGGTGGGGGTAGCTTAGAAATCACCTCAATTTTTACGGGGTCTACCTCTAGACCCTTGCTAGACACCTTGTGTCCTAGCACAATTCCTTCTGTCACCATCATGTGACATTTCTCCCAATTGAGGACCAAGTGTGTGTCCTCGCACCGCTGCAACACCTTATCTAAATTATAAAGGCATTCATCAAAAGACGCTCCATAAACCGAGAAGTCGTCCATGAAGACTTCGAGACACCGCTCCACCATGTCAGAAAAAATGGCGAGCATGCAGCGTTGAAAAGTCGCCGGCGCATTGCATAAACCAAACGGCATACGGCGGTAGGCGAAAGTCCCATAGGGACATGTAAACGTAGACTTCTCTTGATCCAAAGGATCAATAGAAATCTGGTTGTACCCCGAGTAACCATCAAGGAAACAAAAATGCGACCGACCGGCTAAGCGTTCCAAAATCTGATCAATGAATGGCAATGGAAAATGATCTTTCAGAGTTGCGGCGTTCAGTCGGCGGTAATCAATGCATACACGCCACCCGGTTACCAATCGGGTGGTGACAGGTTCATTCAGAAGATTTGTAGTGACAGTGATTCCCCCCTTTTTAGGGACTACCTGTGTGGGACTCACCCACATCGAATCAGATATGGCATAAATAATCCCTGCAGCAAGCAACTTAATGACTTCCTTTTTGACAACCTCCATCATGCTTGGATTTAGACGTCTTTGAGGCTGTATGACTGACTTGGCTCCTTCCTCAAGCCGAATCTTATGTTGACAAAGTGTAGGGGAGATCCCCTTGATGTCCGCCACTGACCACCCAAAGGCTCCACGGTGGTTCTTGAGCACTATCAGTAGCTGCTCCTCCTCATCCGCACTCAAGTATGCAGAAACAATCACTGGCAACTTGTCCTCCTCAGCTAGAAAGACGTACTTCAAGTGCGGGGGCAATGGCTTTAACTCCAGATCAGGTGGGCAGATAAGGGATGATTGTAGCGGTGGGGGCAGTGTACCCAAATCTTCATAGTGCCTCGTGTAGAAACATGGAAGCATTTGAAGCATTTTGGCGCACTCCTTGAGTGAAGTACTCCGCATCCAATCATAAGTGACATTAAGCAAACACGCCTCTAGAGGCAATTCCGGATATGCATCACAGACAGAAGTAATTATCACATCATCCTCCCACGAAGGTGGAATGTCCTCATTCTCATCATTTGGATACCCGACAGCCTTGCATAAAGAGACAGCTTTCGTTTGCTCCATAAGGTCTACCGCCAAGGTCCCATTGTCTATCCTGCTCATCACATGGGCCATATCTAAAAATGGCTTCCCGAGACAAAGTGAGATATTGCTTTCCACATGCTTCACCATGTTGCACTGTGCCTTTGCTTTAGTAGATGTATTGCTGCTGGGCATGACCATCTCAAAGCGATCATCCGCAATGCCTAAGGTCAAGCGACCTCTCCCCATCTCCAAGATCATGTCAGCTGTAGCTTGAAATGGGCGACCAAGAAGTAACTCATTGCCGTGTTCGTCCTGCATCTCCATCACAACAAAATCAGCGGGAAAAACAAAGCGGTCTACCTTTACCAAAACATCCTCACAAATTCCATATGGTTTCACCACAGAATTATCGGCCAATTGGATAGTCATATTGCTTGGCCTTGACTCCTTCAATCCAAGTTTCTTGAATGTAGAAAGGGGCATCAGATTGATGCTTGCCCCGGAATCACAAAGCGCTTCGCCAAATTTGAACTTCCCGATAAAGCATGAAATATTGAAACACCCGGGATCCTGTCGCTTTGGCGGCAAAGTGCCCATAATAAAAGCACTCACTTGCTCCTTCAATACCACAACCTCAGTGTCGGGTATCTTCCTCTTCTTGGTGATTACATCTTTAAGAAACTTTCCATAAGACGGGATTTGTTCAATTGCTTCTAACAAGGGAATATTCACAGATAACTTTCTAAAGCTGTCCAGAAATTTTTTAAACTGTGCATCCACCTTTCTTGCTTTTGCACTATTGGGATAGGGAACCGGAACGGTATGTGCTCTTTGATGAGGTGGCACATAGGGAGTTAATTTCTGTGGTTCCTCCTCAGTGGCTTGTCCTTCCTTACCATCTTCGGTTGTGTCATCAATTTGCTCTATGACTGGTGCAGGCTGCTCCTTAGCGGTTGCTTCTTCTACTGTGTCCTGCGGTGTGCTTGTGTCATCCGCCCTTGGATTAAGTACCTTCTTACCGCTCCTCAACAATATGGCCTTGGCCTGTTGGTTTCCCCCGGGAACATTGGTGTTCCCCGAAAAACCCGGATGTGCCGGCTTTTTCAAGCTTGCAATCTCCGCTGCCATCTGTGCCATGGAAGTCTCTATAGTCCGCATCTGAACCCCGTAGCTCTGCAACGTCTGCCCGAACTGGTTCATGAATTCACCCTGCTGCTTTATTTGCTGCCCAAAAGTGTTCATCAACTCTTGATTTTGCTTTATGACTTGATTGAGCAACTCCGTGCTCTTGTCCTCCGTGACCGGTGCAGGTTTGGCGTCCGGATCTTGCAGGAAGTTGTTTGGATCCTTCCATGAAAATTTCTTGTCCTTCAGCCATGAGTAATCGTTGTTCTTGTACCCTTGCTGTTGCCTCATATACTTGACCCGAGCCTCATCCTCGGACTCATTGTCTTCCTTCTGCAGCAACTTCTTTGCGAGAAGATCCATCTTCTCATTCAGCTCTCTCATTGCCTTTGACTCACTGGCAACTCTTGCTTGCTCAACTGGGCCTCTTTCTCTTTCTCCCCAAGATTGCTTTCGTGCCATATTCTTCAGTATTTCCCAGCATCTTGTATCAGTGTTATTTAGAAAGAATCCAGAACCGGCCGAGTCCAAGTTGCTTCTATCATGCTCGGAGAGAGCAAAGTAGAAGATCTTCACTTGGGTTTCCTTGTCCAATCCATGATGTGGACATCTCCTCAACATGACTTGAAATCGCTCCCAAGTCTCAGAATAGGTTTCACCCGCCTGTTGGGTGAAATTGTGGATCTTTCGGATCATATCATTGGTCTTCTCAGGAGGGAAGAACCTCTCGAAGAAAACCTCCACCATGTGATCCCATGACTCAACAAACTCGTCGTCGAGGTTGTGGAGCCACTCTCTTGCTACTCCAGCCAAGGAACTGGGGAATAACTTGAGATAGAGCACATCCTGCGGAAAGCGATCTATCTTCACCATATCGCAGTTCTCCACAAACTGACTAATGTGTGCCACTGGATCTTCATTTTTCAGTCCGTGAAATGCATTGGATTTGACCAAGTTAATCAGTGCTGGGTTGATCTTGTATGTAGGTATGTTTAGCCCCTGTTTCTTTATAGGCCCCTTTGATGCAGAGGAAGAAGACGCCTTGATCTTCTCCCATATTGTCTGTGCTTCAGCCATTACTTCTTCTTGTTCTGGCTCAGATTCAGAATGTATATCCCTGTGGTGTTCCTCCTCGTAGTAGTCCTCGTCCTCTGGTCCCGCAGATGGAACCTCAGGTGTGCGATTCACATAGTCTCGACTACGTGTGTGCACCATGCAAAGTACCTGAAATATGGAAATAGGGGTTCAGTACAATGCTTTGAACGAGTCAACACAATTATAGAGAAATAAAGGAATTTTTTAAAATTGTTTTAAAATAAATAAAAAAAATGTGGCCTAGAATGGCCGCTCTTAGCACTCAAAGTGCCAATAATTTGCCGTGTCCCCGGCAACGGCGCCAAAAACTTGACGTGTATTTTACTACGCGCTTAAACGCAAGTATACGCGTCGAGTAATATAGGCCTTGTGAGGCCCGAGTCGAACTCAGGGATACGTGAATTATTGGAGACTTCTACTAACTAATCGCAATCAGCTAGGCCGATTAACAAAGTAGGGTTTTGTTGTTGAACTTAAAAGAAAATAAAAATCAAACAAAGAAAACAATCGATTAAAGGTTAATTTAATCAATTCAAAGGGATATCTTTAGGATGGCGGTTTCACCGCGGGTCAACATTGTATTAGATTTCATATAATTCCTCACACTTCTCTCTCTATCCGGGTAGTGGCCTGAAATGAGAATTACCCACTGTCGTGGTGTAATCCACTACTTAGATTTAGGTTGATTCCATCGTCATAGTAATCATTCCCCTAAACTAAGCGCATTAAGATCGGTCCCTCAGTTCCCACCATTAATTTTACAACTCCTTTGTCAAGGGTTTTATTAATTAATGTAGAATTCGTCTCTTTTCAACCGTTAATCCTTCTGTCAAAGTGATTAAGGGCATTAATTTATTATTATGGTGATCAAGCATAACAATAGCAATAGAGAAAACGAATTTATACCACGGATATGAGAGAAAAATATGAATTATCAATCTAAAATCATCATACAATGTATCCCCGGGCTACTCCCGGTCCTAAAGATTGAGGGTTTTAGCCTCTCATGTTCATCTTACACGAATACATGGTAGAAATTGGGGAATTCATAAGAAAAACGTGAAATAGATGGGAAAAACCCCTGAACGGAGAAGAACCGGCGGATCCTTGGCGTAGAACACAAACTTTCCCCGCCTGTCGGTGGTGGAAATTGTCTTCGGCAGCGTCCGAATCAACCGGGATGAGCTTCTCGGCCTCCGTTCTCCTTTCTCTCCTCCTCGGCACTCGTGCAATCCAAAAATGAGATCCTCCCACGTCTGGGCGGCCGTCATTAGGTATAAGTCCCTAATTAGGTCGTCAAATAACAACAGCCGTCCGATCGAAAACAAAACAAATCCAACGCATATCTGCCGGCGTCGATACCATCGACGCGGGTCGATGGTATCGACCCAGCGGATTAGCGGCAGCTTTCCTTTCTTTTATTCTGGGCGCCTGTGGTGATCTCGATACCATCGACTTGGGTGTCGATGGTATCGACTCCTTTAGCGTCGGTTGTTGTCGTTTAGCGACGCTGTAGCTCTCCTTGTGTCGATGGCATCGACTTGCGTCGATAGTATCGACTTTATCCTCGCCAGCAGCCTGGAAACATCTCGATGCCATCGACTTGGGTGTCGATGGTATCGACTCTGTATTGCTCTTCTCGGCTGACAACCTGTGGCTTGGTCGATGGTATCGACATCCGTCGATGGTATCGACGGATGTAGGTACTTGTTTTTCCTGAAATTGCACAACAAGACCAAATAAATCCACACGATTTATGATAAGATGATCAATAATGCTTAAAATAATGAAATAAAGGGGATTTGATATAAAATGATGGCAAAGACCAAATAAAGTGAATTATGCAATAATATCCATGAAAATGAGTAATTAAGGCACAAAACTCATATAAAATAGGTCTATAAATGCGACTCAAAATCATCGCATCACATCGCGTTATATTTTTTAGTCCCTTTCAGTTTCGGCGGAGTAGTTGTCGTAGAATCTTCTTTTTCCTTTTCCGCAACTACTTCTTTCTCAGCTACATCTGTTGCCTTGGGCATTGTAGCCCCTTCCGTATCCCCTTTCGGAGTAGTCTGTGGTTCTGCGGTCGCCGCTTCCTCTGGTTCTTTGGCCATCTTCTCCTCGGCCTGATGGTGCTGCATTTCGAAGTCTTCGTCTTCTTCAATCACTGGCCGTAGATTCCTTCTCCACGACGGCCTTGTCGAGGTCTTCTTTGTTGCTTTCTTTGTTCTCGTCATCTCAGAAGAGGGAACTGCTCCGCAATTGAGATGCAGCGAGATGTGGAATCGAAGATGATGGAGATGGAAGAGTGAGTGGAGACGGAGGAGTTGGGGATGGAGGGGGTTGCAGTAATTTGGTCACCAATGATTTTTACGCGAGAACGCAGGTGTAGAGCGAGGGCAGAGCGACGGTCTGAGGGAGGGCAGTGTGAGGGCTTTGGATTTTTCGCGTTCGAATGCTTTTCGCCTATTTTCTCGCCCTTTTCCGCTCTTTTTTTTTGCTTTTCCCGCTTCTTTTTTTCGAAGTAATTACGGGGCAATGGCACCTCGCCTTGCTGCCAGGTAGCTTGCCCAATGCTACCCGCCGGACAACAAATTCTCTCTCTCTCTCTCTCTCTCTCTCTCTCTCTCTCTCTATATATATATATATATATATATATATATATATATATATATATATATATATATATATATATATATATATATATATATATATATATATATATATATATATATATATATATATATATATATATATATATATATATATATATATATATATATATATGGTGACTTTCCTCTGCACATAAAACTGGGGAATCGGACCACTCGCTGATCAGGCGTGGTTCTCATTCCTTGAGCGTCCGGGTAGTATAATACGAACAACATCTACAGATGTCTATTGTATAATTTGAGAAACAAGTGTTATTTTCTTTGTTAATAGATCTATAAATTGCATCTAACCAGACTCTTATGTACTAAGTCTTTGTGTTCAACCTACTCGGAACCAAACGCTTATTTTGGTTTTCTAATGCGTGTTGGTTTTACACCTAACCAAACTAGCCCTTATTAGAACAATTTTAACTAACAGTTTAGAGCTGTGCTTACGTACAGTATACACACCACCCTAGAATCCCTTGCTCAGGGAAATGCCAGCAGTGGTAACCAGAAAGGAGGTGAGGATCTTGAAATCTGTGTGGATGAGCATCGTTTGCAGTTGATTTTCTCAGTGCAAATTCATCTTGTGTCCAATGAGAAAATTTAGAGTTGTAGAATATGTTCAGTTGGAACAGTATGATCTCAAATGCAGTTCAACCAGACGAGATCTAAAATAAATCCAAACCTGATGGCTTTGTGAGACAGAAATAGTAAGCCCACAGTTGAATGGACTGGGATGTGTGGCCCACCCACGAACACGGCAGCCAGCCTAGACCTGTCTGTACATCACGTCCGCGTAAACGCCGATTGATTGAACATTTCTTTCTCCCAAGGTTCCAGCTTTAAACCTAGCTTTCTCGTACCCTAGTCGACAAACAACAACGGCTCACTTCAGTCCAACCTTTTTAATTGACCGTAGTGCCGTAGGACACTTTTTGCTCTCATATTATATTTATTGGATTAAATATTTATTCGTTCCCGCTCCATCCCGTGGAAATTGTCTGGCGTTGTCCTCCCACAGCACCGCCGCCCCGCCTTGGGTATTTTTGTTCCCGATTCGCCCTTTCACTCCACTCCCCACAGATCTTGCGTGCTCCATGTGTAGTAAATCTATCTGTCTTTAGATCTCGCTGTCAAGCAACCCCCTGATCCGGAGGGACGCGGAGATTGTGAAATCACAAAAGACGGAGGACTTCCAGATCAAAAACAAGGGCCGCGAGAAGCGAGCTAGAGATAGAATGATAAAGGAAGACAGGGGGGGGGGGGGGGGGCTGGTGGGAAAGAGAGAGGTCTCAACTAGAAAACAAAAGAATATCTGAGAAGTAGGCCAGAGCTCTTTTGATGCTTCCTGCTACCACTTCACACTTGCTATATTTTTTATCCCTGTCAAAAGCCTATAATATTTTCTTCATAAAAACGCGCTAAATTTTCACGTATCTCACTCATCCCAGCTGCAGCTTCACGAGTCCGGTCCCCCCCGCAGATCAAAAGAAAGCATCAACATTTTGAGGCTGCCACCAATCACCAAGACCACCGTGTCTGTTAACCCCATCCCTGCCTTTTTTACCCACACCCTGTGGGCTGTGGGCCTCGCCCGCCCAGCTTCGATGTGTTATTTATTTAGTTGTCCGCTTCCTCCCCCACTCTGCAGTCTGCACCCGCTGCCTCCCTTCTCTTCTCTTTATTATACATATCGTGATTACTTCCTTTCTCTCTCCGCACTCCACCACCACCACCTTCCTCTCATAGCTCAAAACTCCACCTCAAAACTCCTGCGCCAAGCGCATCTCATAGCTCAAAACTCCACCTCGTCCTCGTCCACTTCTCTCTCCCCTCCCTTGTGCCTCCCCACCTCGTCCTCTCGTCGTCCATTTCTCTCTCCCTTTGCCACCGCACTCTCCAACACCCCTAACCTACTACTGCATTGTGGAGGATGATATGATGAGGAAGCAGCCGAGACAACCACCACCCGGCCACCCATTCTTCCTCCTCGTCATTCTCCTCTCCACCTCTCCGTTCCTCGCCTCCGCAGCCGATGGCGGCGTCGACCCAGCCATGGATGGCCATGGCGTGTGCGACCTCAGCGGCCACATCCGGGTAGATCCATCTTACGTCTTCCCCAATCCCGGCCTCCGCAACGCCTACATTGCGCTGCAGGCATGGAAACTCCTCATCCACTCGGATCCGTTCAACTTCACCGGCAACTGGGTCGGCCCGAACGTCTGCTCCTACCGCGGCGTCTACTGCGCCCCGTCCCCTTCCGACAACTCCACGGTAGTCGTCGCCGGCATCGACCTCAACCACGCCGACATCGCAGGGTCTCTCCCGGAAGAGTTCGGCCTGCTGACGGACCTGGCGTTGCTCCACCTCAACTCCAACCGCTTCTGCGGCGTGCTCCCGAGGACCTTCTCCCGCCTACGCCGTCTCTTCGAGCTCGACGTCAGCAACAATCGTTTTGTCGGCGGGTTCCCTGATGTCGTCCTGCAACTCCCGGCTCTCAAGTTCCTGGACCTACGGTACAACGACTTCGAAGGACCCGTACCCAGCGCCCTCTTCGACAGGCCGCTGGACGCCATCTTCATCAACAACAACCGCTTCCGGTTCAACATCCCGGACAACCTCGGCAACTCACCCGTGTCCGTCCTCGTCCTGGCCAACAACCAGTTCCACGGCTGCATCCCGGCAAGCATCGGCAACATGTACCGGACTCTCAACGAGATCATACTCATGAACGACGGACTAAGGTCGTGCATCCCGCCCGAGATCGGCCGGCTGGGGCTCGTCACCGTCTTCGACGTCAGCTACAACCAGCTCATGGGCCCGCTCCCGTCGTCCGTGGCAGGGATGAAGGCGCTCGAGCAGCTCAACGTTGCCCACAACATGCTGTCGGGACCCATTCCTCCGGGTGTCTGCTCGCTCGCCAACCTTAACAACTTCACATATTCGTACAATTTCTTCACGGGGGAGCCTCCAACGTGTCTTGCACTCCCGGCGTTCGATGATACCAGGAATTGCCTTCCGAATCGACCGGCACAGAGGTCCCCTGGACAATGCGCTGCGTTCCTCTCGCACCCTGTGGATTGTGCGTCGTTCGGATGCGGTGGTGGTACCGGAGGAGGACCCACGCCAGGCCGACCCACCGTCCCCGCTCTGCCGCCGCAGAAGACGCCCACGCTGCCTGGTCGACCACCTATTTCCCAGCCTCCTTCGCAGCCTTCACCGCCGTCTCTGCCGCCTCCATCTTCGCCTTCCCCGAACCCGTGGTGGCAGCCTCCGCCTACTACAACGCCTCCATCTTTGCCTTCGCCGTCACCAACTCCTCCGAATCCGTGGTGGCAGCCACCGCCTTCCATGCCCAGCCCTTCTCCGGCGTATCCCTCTCTCCCACCGCCTTCCATGCCGAGCCCGTATCCCTTTCTACCGCCACCTTCCATGCCGAGCCCTTCCCCTACGTATCCTTCTCTCCCGCCGCCTAGCCCTCCTCCTTCGTATCCCTCTCTCCCACCCCCGTCTCTGCCGAGCCCTTCTCCCTCGTATCCTTCTTTCCCGCCGCCGTCGATGCCTAGCCCTCCTCCCACGTATCCCTCTCTACCACCTCCGTCCCCATCAACGCCTTACGTCTCGCCGCCTCCTTCTCATCCTTCCCCCAGTCCGACCCCTCCAGGGCAGCATTACCCCTCGCCTACACCTCCAGCAGGACAGCAGCCGGCACCACCCTCACAGCACCCACCGGCTCCTCCAGGCGTCGTCTACTGCTCCCGGCCTGTGTCACCCCCAGTGTACTGCCCCCGGCCACCTCCACCAGTCGTGTATTGCTCGCATCCAAAATCCCCGCCGCCACCTGTTCACTCCTCACCCCCTTCAGTACAGTACTCACCACCACCGCCACCTCCGGTCCACCATTACCCGTCACCCCCTCCAAAGCAGCAGCAATCTCCTCCACCGCTCGTTCATCAACACCCTTCATCACCCCCTCCGAAGCAACAGCAATCTCCTCCACCGCCCGTCTATCATCAGCCTTCGTCACCCCCTCCTCCCCCGGTCCATGGAACTTATCCATCCCCATCCACTCCGCCTCGCTCCCCTCACTCACCGCCCCACCACCATCACCACCATGAGCACCATCACCCATCTCCGACTGCACCACCACATTCGCCTCCCCCTCCGCATCATGAGCATGAGCACCATCACCACCACCACAAACAGCCTCCTCCCGTCCACCACAAAGAGCCTCCTCCAATCTCTCATCCACTTCCTCCCCCGTCAACCCACTCACCCCCTCCACCATCACATCACTACCCTTCACCGTCTTCACCCCCGTCAACCCACTCTCCCCCTCCTCCGTCGCATCACTACCCTTCACCATCGTCACCCCCGTCAACCCACTCTTCCCCTCCACCGTCCCAGCCATCCCCTTCACCCACGCCACCCCACTCACCCCCTGCTGTCTACCACCCACCTTCTCCACCTCCGTGCGTAGAGCCCCCGCCGCCTCCCTGCATCCAGCTACCGCCGCTGCCCCCTCCCCCATGCATTGAACCTCCCTCGTCGTGGACCCCTCACAAGCCTCCTCCCCCGCCATCCTACGGTGGGCCCATGCCTCCCGTCACAGGGGTGCCTTACGCCTCGCCACCACCGCCTCCATTCTATTGATTGTTTCACCACAACCGGCAAGTTTGATATGAAGGTTGCCCTGCCGGCGTCATCACCAGGCGCCTCCGACGATCGGAAGACACGAAAACAGCATTGCGCTGTGCCAAGCGCACCTCTACTCTTTCTTTGTGGCATAAATAATCAATTTTATTTATTTTTGTTTGTACTAAAGTTTCTATTACAACAGTGACGGGAGTGGGTGATAATGACACATCCCAAATCCTAGCTGAGACGCGGTATCAGATTAGCTTGATGGATGATTCAAATTTAGACAAACCTTCATTTGCAGGAGCATACACTTATATTTGGTTTGGAGTTGAATAAAGCAATATATTTTTGCTTGGTAGATGGCCGGGGGACCCAAGTGAAACGGAGGAAATGTATAGAGTAGAGAGGATCATAGCAAGTTCTATAACTATTATTGATATTCCGACGAATGTAGCGTCCCAAATCATTTGTGCTGTAATGTTTTTCATTTATTTTTTCTTCTATATCGCATCCCATGACCTTCCTCCTTTTTTATTTTATGTTTATTTTACATTTTGCTATAAGGTGTATGAGTGTATCCATATCTACTTGCCGTGTTAATGTTACAGACTCCAGGTCTTGCCTTCTGCTTGGCGAGAGAGAGAGGAGAGAGAGAACCAATTTGATCATGGTTACTTGGTTTGGTTCCTTGATCATGGTTGCTCGGTTAGGTTCTTGTCAGGGAGTCAAAAAGAAGAGCTGAATAGGGCAGGTGAGGAAGGGCAAAACAATACTGCCCAGAGAAGGAAAATAGATGCCCAGTGTTCCGTTATCATGGCATAGGATTCCATCCTTACCGGCACAGAGGCGTGGCGCCGTGTGGTGCCCTACCTAAGCTGTCGCCTCTTAAGTCTTAAACCTCGTAGATCAGCCTCCTCCAGGCCTCCCTGACCGAGTGAGCAAGACCGA
Organism: Alisma plantago-aquatica; assembly: GCA_963693085.1. Classification (NCBI taxonomy): domain Eukaryota; kingdom Viridiplantae; phylum Streptophyta; class Magnoliopsida; order Alismatales; family Alismataceae; genus Alisma; species Alisma plantago-aquatica. The sequence goes on along the minus strand of OY856414.1, from coordinate 943,069,727 downwards.
GATCCGATCTGATCAAATGAGATCCGATCAGGTGGAGCTTGGTGGTGGTGCCAGACTGACCGGTGGTGGGTTAGATTCCATCAATGCATGTAGATAGGTGAAGAAGCGCCATGAATGTATGGGAGCAGCAACAGGCAACTAAAGCCAAGGTTGGTGAGCTGTGGGGGTGGGTGGTTAGCATGGATCAATTGATTTTTTCACCCATAAACGCATGGTTCTGTCCTGTCAGAACTCTCACATGGTGGCATGGCCTGAGCGTGGCGTGGCCTCTACTCGATCGTACCCAGCTGCCGTGGTCGGTTGATGCCTGTCGTCGCACGTCGGAGGACAGTTGCCAAGATATGCTTTGATCCCCGTCGGTCGGAAACCGAGACTTCAATCTAAGACCTGTATTTTATTTATCTGGCAATTAAGAAAGGAAGACGGCTTTGGATCTGCCGAGTTCTACCTCCTGCCCCACCGTCTTCCATCAATGCATTGATAGGCTATTTAAATATTGCATCCCTGCCTACAGCCCAAAGTTAGTTTGCGGACTACGAGTTATTATCTAAGCCCCTTGGTTCGGGACTGGGATTTTACTCGGGGCTGAGTTAGTCAAGATTAGGAGTTTATCTAGATTGGGTACTATTCAGTGTGATTTTAGTCGGTTGCTCATGATTCAGTCTGATTATGTCAGTCATGATTCAATCTGATTTTGTTTGACAACCAAGTCAGGATCTAAGTGATTATGTTAATATAAGGCAGTTTGAAATATACAAAACTATGACACTACATTACAGAATAAAAATTTAACAAAAATGTATAAATTTATGTTTTTAAGTTATGAATATGACTTGAGTTAAACACATGCACCATCACACATGACTACAAATTGAAAGATTCAATACATTTTTTTTTAAAGGCACTAATATGCATTCAATTAACTTGTTGTCTGCATTATTATTGGCTTCAACGACATTATTTAATTTTTTTGTCTCCCTCGCTATCGATTGGTGCACATAGCTGAAAGTTGCACAAGGGTGATTTCTGATAAAAGAAGTTTAAACAACTTCAACAAGAGTGGAGGCTATTTTTGAATAAACTCACAACTCAGTATGTTTTCTAAAAAATTGGTTTTGCTGTTGTTTTTTCTTATCTTCTGTGTGAGTGGGAGTGTCAAACTGCCACACAATGTTCTTTAAAGTGATTATTTCTAATGGGTATTTGGACAGATCGGGTGGTGTATTTCTAAAAGCACTTTCAATGTATATTATGCAGGACAAACTAATTACATAATAGAACCTAACATCACCAAGGACATTTATGTAAACACAGGGAATAATGAATGCTTACTCGGCCTAAGTATGTTTTATTAGCTATGATTCACGAGGAATCAAACTATTTGTGAGGAAACCAGATCATCTACAAGCTTAGTATGATACAATAATAGAGAAGATTTTATAAGCCTAATGCTTAGCTAGTATTCCACATCAATAGAAAATATGAAAAAAGGTAAACAAATTGAGGACGAGTCTACAAAAATATGAATTCATGATGAAGTTATTACTACTACTTATGTATAACTATGTATTCCTTGTAGAGTTAATGTTTGGAGAAAGAGAATCAATGACATTATATTGAGATAGACTACCGTGTGGTTAAATGAGGCATGTTTCAATTCAATTCCATATTTATTTCACAAGATTCAATGAAGGACGTCGTAAAATTTTATGTTTAACACGTAGTCATCAGATCAACATTAAATCTAAGGTAGATACATGGAAAATTAGATTACTTACAAATTGTCTGTATACGAGGATTCATATACATGTGTAGGTAAATTATATACCCAGATTTTTCTGAATACTAGATCATATACATGTGTAGGTAAATTCATCCATACGAGGATTGCAATCACCACGAAGTAGATTTTTCTTATATCGACAACCAAAATTAATTTTCATATGCTATTCAAATGCCATGATGTATGATTTCCATATCAACAACAACAAACATGCTTAAAGCAGAAGAAAAATATTATTGGATCAATTTCCATTTCAAAATCAACAGACATTGTCTCAAAAAATCATTATCTCAGAACATTTAACTACATCAACAACAATTTCACACAATATGACACACATACATCACAATCATTTCATTATGTGGGAAACTAATTTTGGGGGAAATGGTGGGAGGAAATACCTGGGATTGTAGAAACATATCTAGATTCTCCAAGAAGCGTCCATGTCGAGTATGAGAAAGAACATAATAAAAAAATGCATAGAAGTTACTATGATTCTACAATCAAAAGAAAGAATGCAACAACAACAAATACAATGGAGAAGTCGACCTACATGAGTAGTGAGGAGAGCTCTACCAAGGAAGAATCTGAAGCCTCCATGTCTGCGAGGAGGTGGAGAACAATGTGCAACTGCATGGGTAGTAGTTCCACTAACATTGCTCCTAATTTATAGCAGCACGAGCACCCAAGCAGAAGCTAAAGATTCTCTCCTGCCGTTTCCTTGAAAACATGCCCAACTATGGTCAAAGGGATGGGAGAGAATGATATTAGACCGATGGACAACACACCTTACCTTTCAATTCAGAGCCTACTAGCACCTGTTCTGCCTGAGATACAGTTGCTGCTCACAGAGTCGGGGAGTAAAGTTGAGGATAGAGTCCACGTCTCACCATCAGGACATAGTGCAGACCACGTGGCGGCTTCACTACTATCGATAGACGTCGTGCCTCACCGCACCTAGTCGTAGCATCCATGCCTTAGCTTTTGTCTTCCTCAGGAGCAGTTGGTTTGTGCATAGATGAAGTAAAGTCGTGTTGGGGGTGAGAGGGAGTCGAGGGTGAGAGGGAGGAAAGTTGGGGCTGAGGAAGGGAACTCCAGACTAGGATTTACAATCCTGCTCAGACCGGGACTGACATGATTCGACTTTCAGGATAAGAAACCTCAAAATGGGGTCATTCTGGGATAACAGACCAAACACCAATTCCAGACAACCCAGACCTGATTAAGCTGATGTGGCGGAAAACAATAGGCCAAAATTTGGACTAGATCGCAAACCAAACAAGAGCTAAGTGTCTACTAAAACCTAAGAAGCATTCGTTCAATTTGTTCATGTGAGATTTTCTTAAGTCTACTTGTTAGCATTTCATCTTAGTAGGGGTAAAATGAGTGTTACCCATCCGATGTGGAAAACCAAAATATATACCTCAAATATTCTAGGAATATTCCACAATCAAATATGTAGCATATGTGCTCATCCAATTATTTATTACTTGAATATATTGGCATATGCTACCTCAAAGTAAATTATCTTATTAATTGCACTCTATTTAATATATCCTATTGCTTAACTCAATATGTAGGGTTAAGATGTCATATTAGTTGTATGGGTGTTTGATATTGAACTAGTGTTCAAGGTTGTACCTAAATATATATTTTTATACATCCAAATTAGTTACATGAAGATACATTAGTTTGTATTTATCTATTTTTTCATTAAATAATGCTAGGAAGATTTTATAATATCAAAGTAGGAACAAATTTGCAAGACTAACCTCACTATTCAAATAACTTAGCTAATTTATCTTCATATCGTGAAAAGGGATATTTCATGTATACATGATTTTATCTGGCACCAATTAATCCTTTAACATAATCCAATTAAGGGGAAAAGGAAACTAAATATTGTTTCAATTAAAAAGCATAAGAAATAGAGAAGGTTAGCTAGGCCTAGGTTGGGTATGTTAAATTATGACATTGTACAAAATAAATTATTATTTTTCAAAAAATTTGTTCGACCAAAAGTAAAAAAGAACAAGTTTTTAAGTCTTTTTTTATCTAAAAAATAAATGGCTAATTTGAGGCACTGTCCCCACTTGCATGACTTGGCTATATGCCTAAAAACCATGAGGGAAGTGGGTCCTCCCTTCATAGATCATGGAACACTCATAAAACTAGCATAGAAGGACATAAATGTCCACTGTAGCATGATAGATAAATGATTCAATCAGTGGTAAAAGTGGAATATCTATATACTTATGTTTTGAGTGATGAAGTGATTCTTAGAATGAAGAGAAAACTCCATGGTGAAAACTCTAATCAAAGCTATCACGAATGACCGCCCGACCTTATTCTGAGAACCACAAGCTCTTATACATGTCCGGCTGTGGCATGATAACAGATCATGGCCATCTTCCATGGAAAGGAAGGAGGGGGAAGCTGGAGGCACAATGAATATTGAGCATATTGCATACCACTAGTGTAAGATGAAGCACCAAGAGAAATTGGGGCTAAACATAATGAAAATAGATTCAAATATGATATTGGTGTGAAAATTAATCTAGGAGCCCAGGTAACAACAAAATTGGGGAAAGTTTTTTAGTGCATGGACTAGTTGAAGTGAGTGTTCCATAATCTCTTCAAAATGCTCAGAAGACAAGCCGACCTATGGGTATTGGATGGTATGGCCTCTACTATTGTGAACCACCGAAAGAGATAGGGGGTCGGTGGAATTCAAGGGGTGTAGTGGAGAGTAACTAGGTTTGACGTGATAGTGAGTACAAGTTATTAAATGGTCAAATATGGTTTTCAAATAGGTATATATGAGCATGGAGGCTTGGGTTAGCATAGATGTTTAGAGAAGGTTGGGATAAGTAGAAATTCTGGACCAAAATGGAATGCGACTCTATACAAGATGAAACCTTATCAAAGTTGGGTTTGTTCATCTTAGGGGCGGGGCTAAGATGAATCCAAAGGAGATTAGATTATAAATGTGTAAGATATTTGTTACGACCCCATCTGAGCTTAATTGGTAAACTAGGGTTACCAAGATGATTACATGATTAATTGGACTGATCACTCTTGAAATCTAATTAATGACGATAACACAATTAGGATGTTTTAACTATGATAAGAAGTCTAAATGTTCTTTTGTCTTGAGAATTAGGGTTTGAGAAGCATAGGCCATAATCGGCCCAAAATAGGGTTTTAATGACATATGAATACAGAATTTGATAAGTAGAATATCTCACTAAATGATTTTTAGTATTTTATGTGTAACTCTAATTTACTTCAAATTTGGATATGATTTGGATATATAAAATGTGAATAACATTGGTAAATATCAAAATTTTTGAAGAATGTTCTGACCTGTTTATCGGTCGAGTTTCAAACTCGACTGATCATATTTCCAGATTTATATAGCAGTGGGGTAATTGAATTTTATCTTTTTATTGGTATATCCAATTGAACTCAAATTTTAACTGTGCTTGAAAAACACAGTTTTAGACACTCTGTTACATTGGAATAATTTTTTCATGACTTTTGATCTCTACAGTGAGGGTGTCGGTCGAGTTCTGTGCAGGGCAAACTCGACCGAATCTGCTGCAGACTGCAATATAGCAGTGCATTGTTCTATTTTTAATTATTTATTGGTAACTCCAAATGATATTGGTAACTCCAAATGATCTCAAATTTTAACTGAAGCTTTATAGATCAATTATAAACAACGAGCAAAATTTCCATAATTGTTGGAGAAGGTTTGATCTCTGAAATAAACGAATTACAGTAACTTTGTATAACTGAATATTCAGCCAATATAATTAAAGTTGAGTGTTGGGTCAATATGCAATTGACCCAAGCAGCTCAAATTGACTTATATGATCGACCACACACACACACAGCTCTCATTCTTCGTCATCCATCCCATAGAAACGAAAATCTAGAGAGAGAGGGAGAGTTAGGGCTTGAGTGGAGAAAGAGGAGGAATTGCTGACCTAGAGTTTTGCGGTCCGAGGAATGGTGAAATCAAGTAAGTTTGGATCCTTTGCATAGACTTTTATGGTGAATCTTCTCTCTCATGTCAAGATTCCGTCCATGCTCTGATTTGATCCAAGATGATGTCGAAATTCCCTCTTTTTTCACCCTTTCTTCATAATCCCTCATTTTCAAGGTTTCCTAGTTGAATGGAAGAAGAATTGGGAGATTTGCTGGGGATTTGATATGAGTTCGAGATCCCCTGAGTTGAGCTGCATTTTTGAGGTGTTTTCACACCTTAGGGTGAGTGGGTTCTTCCTTTAAACAGTATAATGCACGAAATTTGATTATATCATCCAAATCCCTAATTGCTTGGTATGTGATTCTAAACCCTGAAATGTCCGTTTAATTTAAGTTGTTGCAATTTGATATGATATGGATTCCTTCTCTGTTTGAATGACTTCTTGATGGTAGATTCACATCAGAAACGTATACAACACACCCTAGAAAGAATGCTTTTCAGATTTATATCATATGATGTAATTAGGGTTTAACCTAATTGAGATATCTCTAGAGTTTCAACCTTATTAAAAAGGACTAGTAAACTTATAAGTGGTTAGGATGTACCTCATGGATTACCTTATTTGAATTTTATCCTTGGTGCATGATATCTCAGTGAATAACATGGAAACCTAAATTTAGTTCAATTTCCATGGTTTCATACGTATATCGATTGTATATGATTTGTTGAAAACAATCTTTATTTAGTGAATGCTTATATCCTATGAAATCCTTATGAGAGCCATGTGACAAGTGAATGAGGTAAATGAAAAGGTGAATGAGGCGAATGAAACCCTAAAAGTAGGGTGTTGACATGTGATGAATGAATAAGGCAAATGAAACCCTAAGGATAGGGTGTTCAATGAATCATGTTATGGTGACATGAAAGATCTCGATATGAGATGTGGTGATACTTAACTGTTGAATTGTATGTTTCTAGTGTATTTAACTTTATATGTGTGTTCTCTCTGAGTTGATATCTACATACTGCAGGGCTTCTTATATTTCAATACATATCTCGTAAATTGCAGGTGATGAGATATGACATGCCCTAGAAAGGGATGTTACTGAGACATGGTATATGTTGAATACATGAGCTATGATGTTTTATATGATATGATATGGCAGGCCGTGTGAACCTTGTGATAAATGTAAAATGAGTTATGATTTCTGTTTTACATGTATCTATAATATGTTAGACTTAGGTGCCCTGAACACCGTAGAACCCCTTCGAGAGATCTGCTTCTTAGGGGTGAAACTCATGTTGCAACATTAACCGTGCAGAGTCATGGTGGCACAAGGATAGAGAGGTAGTGTTCAACAATAATCCGTGCGGAGTCACGGTGGCACTGGAGAAAATAGGGGTTATTGCAACAAGATCCGTGCGGAGTCATGGAGGTAACCCCGTGAGACTCTCCGCCTATGTGCTCAGGTTAGAGGAGGAGTCTAGAGCACTCAGAGTAGTGCATTGAGGCCGGAGAGCCTGTGGTCCTATGGCAGAACAGGGCTGGCGTTAGACTTAGCATTTCCCGGGTGTGTCGCTAAGTCTTGTACGGTGTGGCCGTAGTGCACTGCGAGTCTCTATGCAGAGTACACTGCATAGATCAGGGCATAAGTTAAAATATGATCATATAGGTTCACAGAGTTCCTTATGAATGAATGAGCTAAGGAAGACTAGAGCATAGTCTTCTAGTAGTTATTCTTTGGATGCAATATTTACATTCTTTGTTATTTCAATTATATTGTTTTAGAACTGCTCAGTGTAGTATTTATTGTTGTTAAATTTCATAACGTTTATTCAAAGTTATATCTGTAATCACATTAGTGCCTTAGACTGTTTCCTTGAAGTACTCATTCACTGAGCGAGTAGGCTCACCCCTCTACTCAAACATTTTAGGGTTAACCGCGTGGACTTGAAGATGGTCAGAGCATCAGTGTAGATCTGCTACAAGAGTTAAGTACAAGATTAGTTGAGTCAGTCGGTCCTTGTCACTCTAGGTCCTCAGTAAGAGATAAGAGAGAGAGTTGTAATTACGATGTGTAATATTGTTCCTCTTTTGATATGTATGCTAATTAGCAAGTTCTATGTGCATAAGGTGTGAGAGACATCATGAATGTTTATACATGTATCTTTACTATTGAAGTCTGATTAGTAAAAGAAATGTTCAGATTCCTTTGTTAAGATGTTATGTGGTTCAATGCGGGGAAACAAGAGTTTTAAAGAAAAGAAAAATAAAATAAAAGTTAAGGGTGTTCTTTGTGTTACATATAAGTCCTATCTTTTGCCCTAATCTCATGATTTGAGGAAATTGTGAGATCGGGGTGTAACAGCTTGGTATCAGAGCTTAGGGTGAGTTGTCAAGGACCATTAAGTTAGTAAGTTAGCGTCATAAGTGTGACAGATAGGAGATGTTTTGATGTTAGCTTTGGGGATTTGAGTATTTGGATATCCTGGCCCGATATCTGAGTACTTGGATCAACCAGTACAAGCTACTCTGTCTATTCTTTCACGTATACCCTGGCCAGATATACAGTGGAAGAATGGGCTAGAGAGGAACCCTAGAAATGTTAGGGTTAGAAAACGAGAAAAGAAACAAGAATTAAGAGCATAAATGTAAAAGGAGATAGAACTTACATTTCATAATGTTGTTTTTGTTGGAAATGTATAGAAATGCTCTTATATGTTTGAATTGAAATATTCAGTACTTTGAAATATATATGGGTCTTTAAGAATTGTTGCACACTATGCAGTTGTAGCATTTATTGATTTCATTCTTTGTAACAAGTAGACTAGAATTGACCTTTGAATGAGCTTTTGTTAGTGGATAAGTTTTCTTCCACACTTCTGAGATGAATAGGAGTTGAGTAATCCTTTGTAGTTCTTGGCTTCAGGACTTTAGGTTTGGCCTGGTCCGGATGGCAGAATGCGTTACTAGGATCTAATAAATCCTATCAATAGTATAATAAGAATAGAATTTGAATAATTAGACCCACATCAAAGTAAGAATGTACATACAGTAAGATGTTGAAACATATGGGCAAGATCAGAACAACTAAGAATTAGTTGAAACTGATATCTGAGGTTCAATTTTGGGGCCTCATATGAGAAACCCTTAATTGGGAATAAAGGAACATGATATAAGATTCATAATCAGTTTATTGATTAATATTATATGAACTATACATATGAAATATGGAAAAGATATGTGAAATGTATGTATGATTCAAGATAGCAAGAATCAATCATGGAGAATGAATCATATAATTGAGTATAATGCTTTATTGAACTCTAAAGCAAAGGCTAAGTAGAGAATAGGGTTGAGCATTCAATAGGTCCATAGAAGTAAAGAGTCTTCAAAAGAGTAAAAGTAAAGAGAATCGTATGAACATGTAATTCATAAGACTAGAACAACAAACTAGTTTCTAAGCAAAGAACATAGGTGTAGTTTAACGAATGAATAAGTCATACAAAGGTAGACTGTATTCAGGAGAGAAAAACTTGATTGAAAGAGAAACTATGTTTGACCCATGCATGATCCACTTGACTTAAAAATGAAGAATATGTAATGTATTCAACATGAGGAAAAACTAATAGTAGGACTATTAATTTAGAACGTTAACTTCACAATAGTATAAAGATAAAGGAGGAAATATGTGCAACATGGTATACATGACCATACATATGAATAAGCAACATGGACATAAGAGAAAAATTTAGAATTAAAGATGACGGGTTAAAGAGTAGTATATGGTAGGAGAACTATGAAACGTAAGATAGGGTTTGAAATATGATGGAGAAGTTATAAAATAAAGAGGTTGTGAGATTCAAGCAAGTTCTAATTAATCAAATATCTCTGTTGATAACTAAGTAAATCTACATACAAGAATGTATTAAGGGAATGTTTGAATACAAGTATTCCAAGTCTTAAAATCATCTTCTCTTTCATATATTCCTTAATGAGAGCAAGGTGGGAATGAAATGATAAGAGAAAATGAATCATATATGGTGCATAACTACCTTGGTGGGGTCATCTAGTGAATGTAATAGTGACATACTATATGATGAAGTGCGATAAGAAATAAAATTCTTGTGTGATAGCAAGAATGATGAATAATCTATTCCTATCTTAAATACTTCAATGTTAATGATGTTTATTGTATATAATCATATGAAAAGGATAGGTAGCAGAAAGTAAAGAAGTAATGAATGAGCAGAGAGATATGGGAAAACACTAGCTTTGTGTAATATGTGAATTTGTTTTTACATGTATGATTTGTTGAAGGCATATTAAGGTATGAAAGTTGGTTCTACATATGATTTCAGGGTATTTGTGTAAGCTATATGTTAAATTAAAGGCGTATGATAGTTGTAGTAATTCATACCTGATATGCATCTTAATATTGTGTATTTGTGATATGGTGATACGGTTTGGATGATGTCAGAACACATGGAGAGATACCCTGAACAAGGTAGTCATACTTATTCACTCATATTAATAGAAAGGGATGATAATCAGATTGTCTAGACAAGTAACCCTAATGAGGTGTAGCTTGTTATACCTAGCTCTAATATAACTGAGTGATGGTAATCGAGTATGATTAATGCTTGAATGACTGATACAATTGTGGATTACTTTATTACTGTGGTTGAAACCCTAAAATGATACAATACGATGGTTACACTTTGAATTGTGTGTGGGCCCATAACCCACAGGTCCTAGGATCGAAACAGGATAGTATGGAATGAGGTGGTAATGCTTCACCTCATGCATCCATGACCCAATGGGGATGCCAAGAGTAGTATTGTGCAATTGATTGTTGAATCTAGCCTTTTAATTCAAGACTGATTTGCTATTTGAATAGCACTTTATTAAAGTTTAAAACAGCATGGTGAACTCGCTTATGTCACTTAAAGGTGATACAGAACAATAGAACTTTCTGAGCCGCATAAGTTGAGATAGTTGTATCGGAGTATCAGAGTTGCGCAGCGAAAGCGTGATGGTTTATCTTTGCATTATATATTTGACTGTGGCATAAAGAATTTGCTTGATATCATTGAGAACTATTTAAAATATGTTGTGATTTAGTAAAGAATTAAAAGATCTAATGTTGAAAACTACATTCAGGTATGAAATACAAGAATATAATGACATGGAAGGCTTTAGAAGCTTAGAATAACCTTGAATGTATCTTTCTTGTAGGTTTATGTTTCGAGGACGAAACATTCTAGGGGGGGGGAGTTGTTACGACCCCATCTGAGCTTAATTGGTAAACTAGGGTTACCAAGATGATTACATGATTAATTGGACTGATCACTCTTGAAATCTAATTAATGACGATAACACAATTAGGATGTTTTAACTATGATAAGAAGTCTAAATGTTCTTTTGTCTTGATAATTAGGGTTTGAGAAGCATAGACCCTAATCGGCCCAAAATAGGGTTTTAATGACATATGAATACAGAATTTGATAAGTAGAATGTCTCACTAAATGATTTTTAGTATTTTATGTGTAACTCTGATTTACTTCAAATTTGGATATGATTTGGATATTTAAAATGTGAACAACATTGATAAATATCAGAATTTTTGAAGAATGTTCTTACCTATTTATCGGTCGAGTTTCAAACTCGACCGATCATATTTCCAGATTTATATAGCAGTGTGGTAATTGAATTTTATCTTTTTATTGGTATATCCAATTGATCTCAAATTTTAACTGTTCTTGAAAAACACAGTTTTAGACACTAAAATTGGCATAATTTTTGGATGACTTTTGATCTCTACAGTGAGGGTGTCGGTCGAGTTCTATGCAGGGCAAACTCGACCGAATCTGCTGCAGACTGCAATATAGCAGTGCACTGTTCTATTTTTAATTATTTATTGGTAACTCCAAATGATCTCAAATTTTAACTGAAGCTTTATAGATCAATTATAAACAACGTGCTAAATTTACATAATTGTTGGAGAAGGTTTGATCTCTGAAATAAACGAATTACAGTAACTTTGTATAACTGAATATTCAGCCAATATAATTAAAGTTGAGTGTTGGGTCAATATGCAATTGACCCAAGCTGCTCAAATTGACTTATATGATCGACCACACACACACACAACTCTCATTCTTCGTCATCCATACCAGAGAAATGAAAATCTAGAGAGAGAGGGAGAGTTAGGGCTTGAGTGGAGAAAGAGGAGGAATTGCTGACCTAGGGTTTTACGGTCCGAGGAATGGTGAAATCAAGTAATTTTGGATCCTTTGCATAGACTTTTATGGTGAATCTTCTCTCTCATGTCAAGATTCCATCCATGCTCTGATTTGATCCAAGATGATGTCGAAATTCCCTCTTTTCTCACCCTTTCTTCATAATCCCTCATTTTCAAGGTTTCCTAGTTGAATGGAAGAAGAATTGGGAGATTTGCTAGGGATTTGATATGAGTTTGAGATCCCCTGAGTTTAGCTGCAGTTTTGAGGTGTTTTCACACCTTAGGGTGAGTGGGTTCTTCCTTTAAACAGTATAATGCACGAAATTTGATTATAGCATCCAAATCCCTAATTGCTTGGTATGTGATTCTAAACCCTGAAATGTCCGTTTAATTTAAGTTGTTGCAATTTGATATGATATGGATTCCTTCTCTATTTGAATGACTCCTTGATGGTAGATTCACATCAGAAACGTATACAACACACCCTAGAAAGAATGCTTTTCAGATTTATACCATATGATGTAATTAGGGTTTAACCTAATTGAGATATCTCTAGAGTTTCAACCTTATTAAAAAGGACTAGTAAACTTATAAGTGGTTAGGATGTACCTCATGGATTACCTTATTTGAATTTTATCCTTGGTGCATGATATCTCAGTGAATAGCATGGAAACCTAAATTTAGTTCAATTTCCATGGTTTCATACGTATATCGATTGTATATGATTTGTTGAAAACAATCTTTATTTAGTGAATGCTTATATCCTATGAAATCCTTATGAGAGCCATGTGACAAGTGAATGAGGTAAATGAAAAGGTGAATGAGGCGAATGAAACCCTAAAAGTAGGGTGTTGGCATGTGATGAATGAATAAGGCAAATGAAACCCTAAGGATAGGGTGTTCAATGAATCATGTTATGGTGACATGAAAGATCTCGATATGAGATGTGGTGATACTTAACTGTTGAATTGTATGTTTCTAGTGCATTTAACTTTATATGCTTGTTCTCTCTGAGTTGATATCTACATACTGCAGGGCTTCTTATATTTCAATACATATCTCATAAATTGCAGGTGATGAGATATGACATGCCCTAGAAAGGGATGTTACTGAGACATGGTATATGTTGAATACATGAGCTATGATGTTTTATATGATATGATATGGAAGGCCGTGTCCGCCTTGTGAGAAATGTAAAATGAGTTATGATTTCTATTTTACATGTGTCTATAATATTAATGTTAGACTTAGGTGCCCTGAACACCGTATAACCCCTTCGAGAGATCTGCTTCTTAGGGGTGAAACTCGTGTTGCAACATTAACCGTGCGGAGTCATGGTGGCACGAGGATAGAGAGGCAGTGTTCAACAATAATCCGTGCGGAGTCACGGTGGCACTGGAGAAAATAGGGGTTATTGCAACAAGATCCGTGCGGAGTCATGGAGGTAACCCCGTGAGACTCTCCGCCTGTGTGCTCAGGTTAGAGGAGGATTCTAGAGCACTCGGAGTAGTGCATTGAGGCCGGAGAGCCTGTGGTCCTGTGGCAGAACAGGGCTGGCGTCAGACTTAGCATTTCCCGGGTATGTCGCTAAGTCTTGTACGGTGTGGCCGTAGTGCACTGCGAGTCTCTATGCAGAGTACACTGCATAGATCAGGGCATAAGTTAAAATATGATCATATAGGTTCACAAAGTTCCTTATGAATGAATGAGCTAAGGAAGACTAGAGCATAGTCTTCTAGTAGTTATTCTTTGGATGCAATATTTACATTTTTTTTAAGAAGTCAGGAGGCAATCTTATTCATCCCGCCCTCCTCTTGCGAGCAAATTTAAACAGAGGATACAATCACTGATTAAGTCTATATGATTAAATGAGGTAGTACTACTACCCTTACACATATCCCTAACTACAATATTTACATTCTTTGTTATTTCAATTATATTGTTTTAGAACTGCTCAGTGTAGTATTTATTGTTGTTAAATTTCATAACGTTTATTCAAAGTTATATCTGTAATCACATTAGTGCCTTAGACTGTTTCCTTGAAGTACTCATTCACTGAGCGAGTAGGCTCACCCCTCTACTCAAACATTTTAGGATTAACCGCGTGGACTTGAAGATGGTCAGAACATCAGTGTAGATCTGCTACAAGAGTTAAGTACAAGATTAGTTGAGTCAGTCGGTCCTTGTCACTCTAGGTCCTCAGTAAGAGATAAGAGAGAGAGTTGTAATTACGATGTGTAATATTGTTCCTCTTTTGATATGTATGCTAATTAGCAAGTTCTATGTGCATAAGGTGTGAGAGACATCATGAATGTTTATACATGTATCTTTACTATTGAAGTCTGATTAGTAAAAGAAATGTTCAGATTCCTTTGTTAAGATGTTATGTGGTTCAATGCGGGGAAACAAGAGTTTTAAAGAAAAAAAAAGTTAAAGGTGTTCTTTGTGTTACATATAAGTCCTATCTTATGCCCTAATCTCATGATTTGAGGAAATTGTGAGATCGGGGTGTAACAATATTTGTGGAGGAGAGAGTTGGAGAGGCGATGGGGGTTTTGACGCTATGTGGAGTCTATATGACACTAGACTATTATCAAAGGATATGGCTTGGAGGTAATGGTTCCATCATGAACAAATGATCTTACATGAGGAAAATAATAACCCTAAAATAGGGTTATTAATTTCTATTACCTAGGCTTTATCTATTTTTTCATTTTATTTTTGCTTGAGGAAGTAACATCATCAAATTTCATCAAATCAAGTGGGTTTGATAATTTGAGAGTAATGGATCCAGATTTGAAGTTCAATTTGATATTTGACAAAAGTATTTATCATGATAGTTCTTTAGAAATATTAAAATATGTAAAACATATCACTAATTAGTCAAAGGGAGTTAACTTATCAAACTTGAATGAAAGTTGTATTATCGCTTTTTCTTACTCCTATTAAATTTTAGGGAATTTTTTTGAAAGTTGTGAAGGCTATCTATTGTTTAAACCATAGTCTACTCACAAAAGACTAAATGGGGCTATTTAAAAGGGGTCTATATTGAGCTTCAAAGTTAAGAGAAAACTTTTATCAATATCAAACACAATTGAATCTATAATCATTACAATCCCAAAATTTTATTAGTCTCCTAACTTATGCAAATTAAGTCACATTGTCATGAATTTAGGTATTAATAAAATAATTAATGTGTATTCAATTGAATCATACCTCATCTATCTAACATAGTTAGGCTTACTAAGTTCTAAAGAATTTAAATTGATTATGTGATGGTTATTTTATAGTAGTTAGCATTTCTATTATTAAAAAATTCATATGTTCCTCAACTATATATTAAATCAATAACCTCACACCTTGAATAAACTTCCTTTATTACTCGGATCAATTACCATGATACTACCAATTTCTCCAAACCAACTTATTGTTCTTGAACATCCATAATGGATCCTCAACTATAGTAGCATCATTGTTATAATTTCATTTTTTTAGATCTAGTACATCTAAACTTGCCATAACCAATGCCTTTTCTACGATCTAATTACATTAGGTTTATGTGACTATCTACTTTAGGTCTTCCATATCAATTCTCATAATGATACCTCTTGATTTATTCTAACTAGGTGCAAATCTAAAAGTATACTATCTCATCATCTCTAGGATTCTATTATAAAAAATGTCCCATACCATGTATGCTAGAAACAAGGAAAGATGCATACTTATTATTTATGCTCACAATATTTCTTTTAAATTCTCAATTGGATTTCCACCATCATTGAGAACAAATAAGAAATGTCACTAGCTATGATCAAGTCAATACATAATATATAAACTAGATATACTCATTTACCTAATACATTTGTCATGGCATATCTAGACCTAAGAACACACATTCCTTTTATGGTTCCTACCTTCAAATGTTCCAATAATGACATTGTTATAACCTCTTGACATCATTCCGTCAATCTAGGAAGCATTTAAAACACATTTTGATCTTAGCCTAGACGACCTAAAGGGATATACAACTATATGAGAAATAACAAGGGTGCATGTTGCCTTTGCTCTAATACCAATTATTAAACACCCCAACTTTAGCAAACTCACATACATCAGTGGAAGCATTATTTCTAGACTTATTTATTCAAGGGATGTCAAACAACTAACATATGTTGTAGATGGAATCACTGATATGTACCAAATGGGTACATCATGAAAATTCTCTTTCTCAATTGTTCAAAATAAAATAAGCTAATATGTATCTTGAGCATAATTTTCAAACCTTAGACATCAACAAAATAAACATTAAATGAAAATGAAACAAGGATAATGACACCTCAACATTGTGTGTGTACTTCTTCACTTGAGTCCTTTGTCCTTAGCCTTAGCTTTAATTCTCTATATTCTCACAAACTCTGGAAGTCATGTCTATAACCATGCAAACCAAGGACAATCATGTGATTACTTGGTGAAAACTAAAATAACATGGAAAACTTAAATTGTTAATTATGCTTGATATAATAGAATGGTTGGCATTATAACATGAGTTTTCACTAGGTTAATACATTCGTGCATCTTGATTTGCACCCATAGTTCTTGCATGGCCATAAAGTGACATGTGGAATTATCCCTCAAAGCTATGTATTGAATCCTTCAACCATGTCAAGCAAAAGTTGATTTCTACTCCTATCATGCAGCTCCCCAACTTCTCTTTTCTATTTGAAATTATGACATATGTGTCGTATATGGTAGTGGGGTTTCTTCTTGGCCAAATAATGGGTAGGATACCTCATGATGTGTATTATGCAAGAAAGACCCTTGATGAAGCACAAAGAAACTACACAACAATGGAAATAGAATTGCTTGTCAATATTTTCTCTCTTAAAAAATTCCGCTCTTATGTTTTCCAAAATAAATACATAGTCTACATGAATCATGCAACTTTGAAGTATTTTATGGAAAATAAAGATTCAAAACCGAGACTGATTTGATGGGTCATACTACTCTAAGAGTTTTATCTGGAAATTTTTGACAAATAATGGAATAGAGAACTTTGTGGCCGATCACCTCTCTCAAATTGAAGCCCCTATGATGATGCGAATAAGATCAAGGAGACAATGCATCATGAAGAGCTATGTTTGCTTAGTTCCATCCAATGATTGTGGTATAAGAACTTGGGCAACTTCTTGGCTAGTGGGAGGATACCAAGCACTTGGAAAAGGGAGGAGAGAAACATCATGTTTTCCATTGTGAAGAATTATGTGTGGGATGACCCACATATTTTAAAATATTTCTCTGATTAGTTCATGAGGAGGTGTGTTCCTGAGAGTGAGCAACAATATAATCTCCATGTGCCATTCCAGTATATGTGGGGGTAATATTTTGGAAAATGTACAACCAAAAAACATGCTTCTAAGTGGTTTCTATTGACAAACTTTGTTTAAGGATTCTAATGAGTACTGCAAAGCCTAAATGAAGTGCCAAAGAGTGGGCACTATCTCAAAAAGGGACATGATGCAATCACCACAAGGACAAATTGTCACAAAGTAGTATGTAAATTTGTCAAGTCAAACATCTTTACCCAGTTTGATGTACCAAGAGCCATGATTAGTGAAGGCAGTAGCCACTTCACTTATCAAACTTTTGAAATGTTGTTAAAAATATATGGCATGAATCATCGGGTGTCCACACCTTACTACTCACAAACAAGTAGCCAAGTCTAATTGGCCAATCGGGAGATAAAACTCATCCTTGAGGATATGATGAGACTAGACCAAAAGGATTGGTTTCTACATCTTAATGAGGCTTTATGGGAATATAGAACAGAATTTAAAGCCTCGATTGGTACCACACCATTCAAGATTGTATATGGAAAGAATTTATATTTTTTGATTGAGCTGAAACATAAACCATTGTGGGCTTTGAAGTCAATGGACCTAGCCACTACCATAGTGAGAAGAAAACTATAGATCCATGAGATGGAAGATATGAGGCATGAGTCCTATGAATTGTCAAAATGTTACAAAGAAAGATTTAAGTTTTTGCATGATGAGTTTGTTGGTATGTATTCCCGTAGAGCCAGTCATATGATGATTGTAATGGCATACTTTGTAAATGATTTGAATAATAAACAAAGTCAATTTTCAATCTATATGTTTTAACTATTTGAGATAATAGTATTACATGATAGATGTATAAAGAATTGCATTACTCAATGACGTATGTCTTCGGGTTAAGGATATGAACAATGAGATCATACATATGTTAAGAGTATACATTCTTGTTATGTCCCTAGTCGGTTGTTATTGTGGAAATATCCATAGACATCAATAACACATAAGACTAGAGTGTGTGTTGGTTGATTATAAAATCTCATTAGTCATGATATGCGATATCAAACCAAGCACATAGATACACGTTAGAGAACAATGTATCAGACAAACCCACCATAAGAGTGATGCATGGAAATCATACTTGGTTAGTCAAGATCAGCTCTTATAGGATTGGTGGTGACTGTGGTTCTTAGACCTAAAATCACTACACTTAACACATGTCGTTGGGTACACTTTGACATCATCAAACACAGTCCTGAAACATGGGTTGTTATAAAGGTGATGATTGGGTGACTTTGACACATGGGGTTTTTGGCTGTGAGTGATAGATATGAAATTTGTCCCTCCTAAAGGAGTGTGATATCCTGGCCACTTGAGGAGTGAGACTGAGAAAATACATGGCCATGTACTTGTGAGTCAATATATGATATTGAGCTTACATCTATCTCAGACATTCTACTCAGAATCAAGGAAACATGGATTGAACGTATGAAGAGGATGTTATGTCCATGCCTCGAGTTCAATTCATATTTAAGTGACAATGGGAATATACATTCACTGCAACACCAATTATAGATTGTAGGTTGAAAGTTGTTCTCCAACTTTCCTTTTTACTTGGGTAGAATTGACGTGCGACTAGGTGCTAATCTTTGCTTGGGATGTCGTAAGTTGTTATGGACATTCACTGCCAATGTGAAATGGAACCTATAGGGTCACACACATAGGACTTAACATGGAATAGGAGTTTGTCTATGAACCTTGTTTATATTGATTACTGAAGTGTTCATGTACTCAATTAAACATTCAATCAATATACTTGACTCAAAATCATCAAGTTCAAGTGTTGAACCAACTGATTTGAGTGTCAGATTGATTGAGAACTGATTGACTGAATTTTGTACAACCTAGATGACCAATCGATCGACTCACAGAATGAATCGATCGACTCATGGTGTGTGAAACAAATGGTTCACTCTGGTGAATCGATCGGCCCACCTGCACCAACCGAGTAGGTGATTGTTTACCCAGTTCGTGATAATATTTCCCATTTTGAAAATCTATTTCTTGTGGGACAAGGAAAAGATTTTCGCATTAATTTGGGACAAAATAGGAAAGTCAATCGGAGGCAAGTCTGGGGGTGAAACGATTGGTTCTCAGTGTGAATCGATCAGCTCACACCACCAAACAACCGGTTCAGTTGTGAACTGACCGGTTCTCCTACCGACAGTGTGAATGGTTCATGGAATTCCAACCCCTTCTACTCCCACATTGACTGGGAACCCTGACCATACCCTCTACTATAAATAGAGGGGTACTGGGGGCTTCTCCAGATACACAACACAGACAACATCTCATAAGTTGTTTTTAGAAACAGTTGCTCTGCAAAGTTGTTGTTTTCTCTGGTTCTGGTAACTGAGAGATCCCAAGCAAGTTCTACCCGTCCAGGGAGGAACAACGAGGGAAAGCCAACTACAGAGAAAGCAACTTGTTGTCGGGGAGAGTGTGCTGGTGACTAGTAGGTTGAAAGAAGGGGATGACTCCTTCTAGTCTTATCGTTGAGGACGACTAAAGTTCTCAGTGGTCCGTGTGGACTACCTATAGAGAAAGGAGGTTTCTGCCGCTCAGGAGGAAGACATTCAGTTGCAGTATGGGTCTACACCAGGAGCTACACAGACACCATCGAAGACTAGGTTGTTGAAGGCTGTACTAGCTATGAGGTATTATCACTGAGCAAGCCTCAGGACCAGGTATATCTCGCTAAACCATCCTTCCTAATTCATAGTTGTTGATGCGATCTACTGGTTTGGGTTTGTGGATATGTTAAATTTTTGTTTTCACGCCTTTTATATCCCACAAAACCCAACAGTGGTATCAGAGCCACGTCAACATACTATGTTTTAGAATTAATCAATATGACCGAGTTTGGTTTTCCGCCTTTTATTTATTGTATGCAATGCAAATAATTAACTAGATAATGTGCATATCCGATTAAACACCACAATCCCTATATACATATATGATTTGGTATATATAAATGCAATCGATACGCATCACCCTTGAAACTGTTTTGATGGTGGATGTGTAGTGTGGTTATGGCCAATAAACCCTATGTGTGTGCATGGTTTGGTTGTGGTTGTGTGCTCTCAGTCTGCGAATTGAGCCTTCTCTTTATTCTAATGTAGCTCGAGATAACTCGAAACTTTCTTTTCTACCTTTGCTCCCCCAAATGCAACTTAGGTTTCCCAATGCAAAATGTAAAATAGGATAGTTTAATTTCTTGTTATGTCAAAGACTAGTGGGTGCCCAGACGAATAGCTGAAGGACCAAGATGATTGACTGGCAGTACAAGATGAGAAACTGGTGGAATGACAAGGAGCCCGACGACCTGAAGAACTGACCGTTTGGAGGAGCCAAACGATCGGTTGGAGGCAACCAACTGACCGTCCAGGAGGTGAGCCGATCAATCATAGGATGAGTTGACCAACCTGAAATGGTCCAAGCATAGATCTTCATCAACAATAGGTTGCTGCATATCATGTAGACATGGATGACCATAATTCCTTGTGGCTCAAGAAATTGCAAATAGGATGATCATAATCTTTGCTTTATCGCTTCACATATTTTCTTGTGGGATATAGCATGTATATGATACATACTTATATGTGGTGATTGGATATGTATATATGTATATAAAGACCAAACCCCTCAATACAATATTAAGTCTTAGATGCTTTCAATAAGCAACACACATGAAAATCGTGATCGACCAAGCGTAGGTTACGCCAAAGCGTGGTGCGCGGTCCATCTTGTGGAAGCGTGATGGTAAATATATAGATCTACCAAAGTAGGGTACATAGTCTATCATGTTGGCTTTTGGGTCAGGATTAACTAGGTGATCTTAATGAGATTAAGTACCTAGAAGCATAAAGATGGACAGTGACAAAGAGTTGTGCACACCATCTATCCAAGAGTTGCATACATATGCAATTGGCAAAGGTTGCCTACCTAAATAATTTGGATGTGGGTGATCAACTAAAGCTTGTTGGCTAAATGGACATCCATAAAATCCCTTTGTTTTGATTATGACAAACATTTCATTTTTATTTATCTGACGAGCTACTTGAGTGTGCAGGATGACACAACTATAAGGGAAATCCAACATGAAGTATTTATATTTTCATGCAAATGTAATCATTGTAAAAACTTGTACAGAATTATAATGTACAAGTACTTAGAATCGCATGTAAATCAAGCATTGGATTTTCCCTAGCTAAACACCTTAGTCATCCATTCAATAGGACCACCTATGCACACATACGTATAACTAGTGCCTAACTTGAAACCTTAAAACAGGATCTCTCTCGGTCGACCAACTCCTCGACCGAGATACTCTCGGTCGACCACATTATCGACCGAGAAAGATCCAAAAGTAGCCGTTAGACACAGCTGTTGACAGTTGCAAATAAACGTTAATTCAGAGAGCCTGTCGGTCGACAAATCCTCGACAAATGGTCTCTGACAGCAACTGCAGAATTAATTAACTAGCCGTTGCTAATGCGCCTAACTTATTCCTAACGGCTAGTTAAGCACTAGGAACCCCCTAGAAGTTGTCTAGAACGTCCTTAAGCATACTTAGGCTATTCCTATAAATAGGACAAGCCATAGGACACTAGAACTCACTTCTTACACTTGCTATACTTGAGAAAATACTTGAGCCCTCTTGTGCAATCTGTGTGAACTGAGCTTTGTGATCAATTGGCCATTTTCCCTTTAGCTCAAGCTCGTCCTATAGGCTAGATTTTCCTAACCCTAGCAATCACAAGTCCATCATATTGGCTAGGAAAATCCAAACGCTTGATCTAGGGAAATCAAGCCTTGAGCTACAAGGATAAGTTGTATTTTCTTTTATTCCTTTCTTGTTCCTTGTATTACTTGTACTCTCCTTGCTACTCCAGGTAGGAGGCTGCGGATTGGAGAGGGTGAAGCTCTTCGTGGTGAAGAGGAAGACTTTGGACTACTTCAGAAGGCTGTCTTGACGGGAAGCTACTTCGAGAGGAAGGCTACTTCAAGGGGGAGCTTGAAGTTACTTCAAGGAAGGCTGCTTCGAGGTTGGCAAGACTACTTCAAGGTGAAGGCTGTCCAAAGGGTGTTTAGAAAGTATTGTAAATTTTATGTAACATCCTTGAGAGGTAATAAAATTTAGTACTTTCAAAATCCCGGTTGGGTAAGCAACCGGGTAGTGGACTGACTCCTTAGTATTTGCTAAGGTGGAACCACTCTAAACACCTGTGTTCCTTTTCTTAATCTTTAGTTTGGTTGTTTGAGTTTAAATTATTTTAAAATCTATATAAAACTCTATTCACCCCCCCCTTCTAGAGGTTTTCAATTGGTATCAGAGCAGGCTTCAAGGAGCCCTAACAAAGTCTTGAAGAAAAGATGGGGGATGGAGTGCTCAACAACCTTAACATTGAAGGAACGCTCGTTGCTCGACCTCCGGCATTTGACGGGACAAACTATCAATACTGGAAGAGAAGAATGCAATTTTACTTCCAAGGAATCAATTGGGATCTTTGGAGAATGGTATCTACACCATACACACTCCCACAAGACGAGTTCGAAGTATGGGATGCTAATACGGTAAAAATGGCCCAAATGAATGCAAAGGCAGTAAGCATTTTATATTGTTCCATTTCAGTAGGTGAATTTAATAGAGTATCAAACTGTGATACCGCATATGACATTTGGCATAGATTATCTATAACATATGAGGGTACTGTTCAAGTTAAAAACTCTAAAGTTAGTTTGCTTAAAACCAAATTTGAACATTTTCGTATGGATCCAAACGAAACTATTAGTGAAATGTATTCAAAATTTTCTACTATTGTTAATGGTTTGAGTGCTTTAGGGAAACCTGTTCTTGAGGAAGATCAGGTATCAAAAATACTTCGATCTCTTCCTCCAAAGTACAAACCAAAGGTGACAGCTATTGCAGAAGCAAACGACCTCACTCGCCTCAAAATGGAGCAGCTCATCAGAAACTTAGAAGCTCATGAGGCAGACCTAGAAGAGGAAGAAAGAAGAGAACATGAACATCAACGTGGGCCAAAGAAAGACGTGGCTTTCAAAGCATCAAAAGCTCTCTCACAAGAGAGTGAGGAATCTAGTGAAGAAGAAGGAGAAGAAGCATTGATAGTCAACGGTAAGAAATATAGAAGGTTTAAATCTAATAAAATTTCTAGCTCTTCTTCCACTCCCAGGTGCTTCGAATGTGGAAAGAAAGGACATTTCAAAAATGAATGTCCCAAAGCTAAGAAGGGAAAGAAAAGCTCACATAAGAAGAAAGAAAAAGCTTATAAAGCGGCATGGGATGAAACGAGTGAAAGTGAAAGCGGAGAAGATAAAGTAGAATGTCTAATGGCAAGAGAAGATGAAGAATCTCAAGAGGTAAGCCTAGTTGATCTTCCTAAAGAAGAGTTAGTAGCTAGCTTACAAGAAACTTATGATAAATATGTTGATGCCAAGAAGAAACTAAAAAGGACTATAAAATCAAACAATGAGCTCATTGCCAAAATAGATGAACTTTCTTCCGAAAAGAATAACATTGATCTTGAAAATGTATCTTTAAAAACATCTTTAGATGATTGCACTAGAAAGCTACTTACTTTGGAGACTAATGTTGATCTTCTATCAAAAGAAAAGACTGATTTGTTAGCTAAACTACAAGCTTTTCAAACTCAACCTATCTTGTGCAATCATTCAGACTATGACAATATTGTAAAAGAAAAGGATTCATTGCTTTCTGATTTAGACCAGGCAAGAAAAGATATACATAAGAAAATGAATGACATTGCTCAGTTGCAAAGAGAACTTTATGAGTTAAGAAGAAAAGATATTCTTGATAACATATTGAAGAGTGGTACGGCCTTCAATGGAAGAAAAGGTTTGGGATATGTTCCAAAGAAAAACCAAACCAAAAAGACCCAAACTATGTTTGTACCCAAAAACACAATGGCTAGAAAAAGAAATGAAGTTGATTCTATTACTTGTCATTTCTGTTTACGTCTTGGACATTACTGTTTTTCATGCCCCTACAAGACTAAGAAGTCCAACTTAGTTTGGACCCCAAGACCCCAAACTTAGAAAAATGGAATGAAGTTGAGATATGACAAAATACTTAATTTTTGCAATTTATATTGTCCTATCTCAACAAACGATGCTATGCTTATTGGTATTATTTTTTCTGCATTGGTGTACTAAAACAGAAACTTCGTCGGTCGAAGTACTGTCGACCGAGCTCTGGGTCGGTCGAAGTATTGTCGACCGACTGGATGTCTTTAACAAATCGAAAATCTTCCAGTACTCATTTCGGTCGAAAATTGGTCAACCGAAAAATTTTCTGTTCTTTTTGATTGTGATACAGTAACCTGCTCGATCGACAAATTGTCGACCGAGAATTATATCGGTCGAACAATTGTCGACCGACTAGTTTTCTGTATCAGAACTTTTATACACATATGCATTTTAAAAGTTTCTAACCTTATCAGACCATCACATGGGTACCAAAATCTAAATTCTAATGCAGGAATGGGTAGTTGATAGTGGCTGCTCCAAACATATGACCGGGAACAAGGACGCCTTTCAAACCTTTGAAGAAAAGAAAAGTGGAACGGTTACTTTTGGAGACAATGGTAAGGGCAAAATCGTTGGAATAGGTAATGTTGGAACAAATCTTGAAATCAAAAATGTTCTACTAGTTGATGGATTGCACCATAACTTAATAAGTGTAAGTCAACTATGTGATAGTGGTTATGATGTGTTATTTAACAAAACCTGCTGCAAATTATTGATAGAAAATACTACAACTGTTGTTTATGAAGGAAATAGAGTTGGAAATCTTTATATCCTTAAACCAAACTCTATGAAATCAGTAGTAGGTAAATGCTTACTTGCAAATGAAAACACCTTACAACTATGGCATAAAAAGCTTGGTCATGCTAGTTCACATGCTATTAAAAAGTTAGTAAAATATGATCTTGTTCGTGGATTACCTGCTTTGTCTTTTGATCAAGTTGCAAATTGTGAACCTTGTACAATGGGAAAGCAAACCAAAACATCTTTTAAATCAAAACATGTACTTAGCACCAGTAGATCCTTAGAATTAATTCATATGGATTTATTTGGACCAATGAGAACACAATCTATTGGTGGTAAATGATACTGTTTTGTTATTGTTGATGATTATAGTAGATTTACATGGGTACATTTTATTGCAACTAAAGATGATACTATTCATGTCTTTATGCAATTTTGTTCTAAGCTTGAGAATCTTTTACAACATAAAATATTAACCATTAGAAGTGATCACGGTGGCGAATTTGAAAATCATACATTTGAAAATTTTTGTACTTCTCAGGGGTATACTCACAATTTCTCTGCTCCACGTACCCCACAACAAAATGGTATTGTAGAACGGAAAAATCGATCTCTACAAGAAATGGCTAGGACCATGATGCTTGAACACAACACACCTAAAACCTTTTGGGCTGAAGCTGTAAACACTGCTTGTTATGTGCTAAATAGAGTCACGGTTCACTCTCATTTGAAGAAAACTCCATATGAAATAATACACTCTAAGAAACCTAGAGTTGACTACTTCCATACTTTTGGCTCTACATGTTACATTTTAAACACCAAGGATGATAGAGACAAGTTTGATTCTAAATCACACAAAGCATTCTTCTTGGGATACTCTACTTCTAGCAAAGCGTTTAGGGTATATAACACTATCTCTAGAAAAGTTGAGGAATCCATTCATGTTTCTTTCCATGAAGAATCAAAATCCACAAATTTAGATATCATTGATCTCACTAATCAGTTTGAAACTATAACCATTCCCAATGATAATGAGAAAACTCCCACATCCGATCCTCCAGTTGAAACACAACCTACACCTAGGCTGATCAAGGATCATCCCCAAGAGCTAATTATTGGAGATCCAAATGATAAAGTCAAAACTAGGTCCTCTTTCCAAGATGTTGCAAACATGGCTTTTGTCTCTATCATTGAACCTAAGAAAATATCCGAAGCTCTTAAGGATGATTACTGGATAATAGCCATGCAAGAAGAATTAAATCAATTCACTAAAAACGATGTATGGGATTTAGTTCCTAAACCACAAGATAAAACTATCATAGGAACTAAATGGGTTTTTAGAAACAAGCTTAATGAGGCAGGAGAAGTCATAAGGAATAAAGCACGGTTAGTTGCACAAGGATATAATCAACAAGAAGGAATAGATTTTGATGAAACATATGCACCCGTAGCTAGACTTGAAGCTATTAGGATGTTACTAGCTATTGCTGCCCATAAAAACATTCAGCTATATCAAATGGATGTCAAAAGTGCATTTCTAAATGGCATCATACAAGAAGAAGTTTATGTTGCTCAACCACCTGGCTTCGAAATACCAGAAAAGGACGATCATGTTTATAAACTTAAAAAGGCACTTTATGGTCTAAAACAAGCACCTAGGACTTGGTATGAACGACTCAAGACATATCTTTTTGATAATGGTTTCTCTATTGGAAATTCAGATTCTACTTTATTTTTCAAAACATATGCATCTGATTTCTTAGTTGTGCAAATATATGTTGATGACATTATTTTTGGTGCCTCAAATGAATCATTATGCACACAATTCAGTGACATTATGCAAAAAGAATTTGAAATGAGCCTTATGGGTGAACTAACATTCTTTCTTGGTTTTCAAATTAAGCAAACACCCGCCGGAATTTTTATAAGCCAAGAAAAATACACTAAAGAACTGTTAAAACGCTTTGGGATGGATCAATGCAAACATGCTACTACTCCTATGGCTACTTCTATTAAAATTGATAAGGATGAAAATGGGAAACCTATTGATGATTCCTTATATAGAGCCATGATTGGTAGTTTGTTATATTTAACCGCTTCTCGACCGGACATTATGTTTTCCGTTAGTCTTTGTGCTCGATTTCAATCCCAGCCTATGCAATCTCATTTTCTTGCGGTTAAACGAATTCTTCGATATCTAGCCGGCACTACTTGTTTTGGTTTATGGTATCCAAAAGGACAATCCTTGGATTTTAAAGCATATACTGATGCGGATTATTCCGGTTGTCGACTTGATCGCAAAAGTACTAGTGGTGGATGTTTCTTATTAGGTAGAGCCTTAGTATCTTGGTTTAGCAAGAAACAAAACACGGTTGCCCTATCTACAACCGAAGCTGAATATATGGCAGCTGGGTCTTGTTGTGCTCAAGTGCTTTATATGCAACAGGTTTTAAGCGATTATGGTTTTCATCTTTCATCTACACCTATTTTGTGTGACAACACAAGCGCCATAAACTTAGCACACAATCCTATTCTACACAGCCGGGCCAAACATATTGAAATCCGTCATCACTTCTTAAGGGATCACATCTCAAAGAATCATGTTTCCCTTCATCATGTTGATACGGAAAATCAACTGGCTGATATTTTTACAAAACCGCTTCCATTAGATCAATTTAACAACATTAGGAAGCAACTACTTATTACTCCGTTGGAGGATGTTTTCTTTGATATCTGCGGTTCTTAAAACGAATACTTATGCTTTTATGTTTAGTATCAACATTGATATGCACGTTTAAATTGGAAATCTGCAAATTGTTGCCTCTTGGCTAAAACAAAACTTAGCCAAGGGGCGCTACGGTCGTAGTCAAGGGCGACCTAAAACAACGCTTTGCCAAATATGCCTCTTTGGACATCATTTTCGTAAACTTCATTGCTTCACATTTTGGCTATTCAATGGACATCTTTTTCGTTCGTTTTTGATGGATATCTATATAAGGGGGAGTTTTTAATAAAACGGTTATCTTTTTGAAATGACAAAGGGGGAGAGATATATAAAACTATAATTTAATATTTATGACAAACTCAATCAATGAGTTTCAAAAATATACTCTTGGCTTTACATTGAAAGTTGCTATATTCCCAAATGAACTGGATTTCATGTTCCATAAGTCATTGGGGATACTAAGCACACATTTTACAAATAAGAAGAAAAGTTCCAAACGGCAACCTAAAGGTATGGCATTTATATGTTTTATAGTTCCTCTATTCATATTTTGGAAATGTTTGTCATCTTCAAAAAGGGGGAGATTGTTGGCTAAATGGACATCCATAAAATCCCTTTGTTTTGATTATGACAAACATTTCATTTTTATTTATCTGACGAGCTACTTGAGTGTGCAGGATGACACAACTATAAGGGAAATCCAACATGAAGTATTTATATTTTCATGCAAATGTAATCATTGTAAAAACTTGTACATAATTATAATGTACAAGTACTTAGAATCGCATGTAAATCAAGCATTGGATTTTCCCTAGCTAAACACCTTAGTCATCCATTCAATAGGACCACCTATGCACACATACGTATAACTAGTGCCTAACTTGAAACCTTAAAACAGGATCTCTCTCGGTCGACCAACTCCTCGACCGAGATACTCTCGGTCGACCACATTATCGACCGAGAAAGATCCAAAAGTAGCCGTTAGACACAGCTGTTGACAGTTGCAAATAAACGTTAATCCAGAGAGCCTGTCGGTCGACAAATCCTCGACCGACTGGGCATTTCGGTCGACAAGTCCTCGACGGAGATGGTCTCTGACAGCAACTGCAGAATTAATTAACTAGCCGTTGCTAATGCGCCTAACTTATTCCTAACGGCTAGTTAAGCACTAGGAACCCCCTAGAAGTTGTCTAGAACGTCCTTAAGCATACTTAGGCTATTCCTATAAATAGGACAAGCCATAGGACACTAGAACTCACTTCTTACACTTGCTATACTTGAGAAAATACTTGAGCCCTCTTGTGCAATCTGTGTGAACTGAGCTTTGTGATCAATTGGCCATTTTCCCTTTAGCTCAAGCTCGTCCTATAGGCTAGATTTTCCTAACCCTAGCAATCACAAGTCCATCATATTGGCTAGGAAAATCCAAACGCTTGATCTAGGGAAATCAAGCCTTGAGCTACAAGGATAAGTTGTATTTTCTTTTATTCCTTTCTTGTTCCTTGTATTACTTGTACTCTCCTTGCTACTCCTGGTAGGAGGCTGCGGATTGGAGAGGGTGAAGCTCTTCGTGGTGAAGAGGAAGACTTTGGACTACTTCAGAAGGCTGTCTTGACGGGAAGCTACTTCGAGAGGAAGGCTACTTCAAGGGGGAGCTTGAAGTTACTTCAAGGAAGGCTGCTTCGAGGTTGGCAAGACTACTTCAAGGTGAAGGCTGTCCAAAGGGTGTTTAGAAAGTATTGTAAATTTTATGTAACATCCTTGAGAGGTAATAAAATTTAGTACTTTCAAAATCCCGGTTGGGTAAGCAACCGGGTAGTGGACTGACTCCTTAGTATTTGCTAAGGTGGAACCACTCTAAACACCTGTGTTCCTCTTCTTAATCTTTAGTTTGGTTGTTTGAGTTTAAATTATTTTAAAATCTATATAAAACTCTATTCACCCCCCCCTCTAGAGGTGACCAAGCGTAGGTTACGCCAAAGCGTGGTGCGCGGTCCATCTTGTGGAAGCGTGATGGTAAATATATAGATCTACCAAAGTAGGGTACATAGTCTATCATGTTGGCTTTTGGGTCAGGATTAACTAGGTGATCTTAATGAGATTAAGTACCTAGAAGCATAAAGATGGACAGTGACAAAGAGTTGTGCACACCATCTATCCAAGAGTTGCATACATATGCAATTGGCAAAGGTTGCCTACCTAAATAATTTGGATGTGGGTGATCAACTAAAGCTGACTCATGATTAGATGAAATATGGATCTTGGCTCACTAGAAGGGTGTACGCTGCAATCTTCCGAATTGATGGTGAGAGCTATCAATTTTATCAAAATAGTGGGAACGATAATTAATTAAAGGCCTAATTAAGTATCGTCAAATTTTATTCAAATCAAATCAAAATGAGTTTTGACAAAATGCAAATGTTTTCTCTTGTAGAATCAAATGGCAAAGAAGTCATCATTTAAATCAAACAATTTAGTTGAGAAATATTTCCATAACTGGATAAGGACTATGAGAAATGTTCTGCATAGTCCTAAGATACCAGTGCCTGTAGAATCTGCTCTATGTACGCCCAAGGATGAAATGGATGCTTACTTGAAGCATGCCAATGATGCTATAGACATTGAGAATCCTACACTAGCATGTATGGATTTTGAGTCGCATGACAAGCAAGAAAGGGATTATGTCTATGAGATGTTTATTGAGTGCAAATTGATATAAGGAAATCTAGTTAGACCCCATATGCTCAATATGATTGGGCATATAGAACGTCTAGAGAAACTGTGAATTCATTTGGGTCAAGAGTTGGCCACGAATATGATTTTGCAATCATTGCCTAAATCATGTAGCATGTTTATCAAGTATTACTACTTGTGTAACATGGCTAAACCGCAGTCGGAATTGCTCAACATCTTAGAAAATGTCAAAGTACAAATGAAGAAGGATAGTTCCATGATGATGATTAGTGGAATGGAATCCAAGGACATAGGCAAGGCAGAGAAGTATTCTCAAGCCAAGCTAAGGTCCAAATCTTCAGCACTCAAAATATGGAGAGGATTAAGGGAATCAAGGAAGATGAAGCAAGGGATAGAGATCTCTACTTCAAGTGTATATGTAAGAGAGATTAACTTTACTACTTCTTTGTCATGGGTACTAGATACCAGATGTGGATCACACATTTGTTCAAATGTGAAGGATCTGAAAAGAAGTAGGCCTTTAGCGAAAGGCAACGTTGAACTACATGTTGCTAATGGACCAGTGCAGTAGGAACCTATGAGGTATCTCAACCAAGTGGGCTGATAATAGAGTTAGAGAACTGCTATTATGTACCTGCCATTAATAGGAATATCATTTCTATATCTTGTTTGGATAAGAATGGATTTGAATTTCTTATTAAGAATGGAAAGTGTTCCATTTCTAAAGATGGGATCTTTTATGGCAGTGCTCCAATGTCTTATGGTCTATACTTGATAGATCTACAAAAAAATGTGTACAACGTAAACACTAAAAGACAAAAACTCAATAAATTAAACGAAACATATCTCTGACATAGTCGTCTAGGGCACATAAATGAGAACCACATATCTAGACTCCATAAAGATGGATATATGGACTCCTTTGATTTTGAATCAATGGAGACATGAAAATCTTATTTATTGGACAAGATGACAAAGACTCCCTTCTCAGGTAAAAATGAGAGAGCGAGTGATCTATTAGGACTCATACATACTGATGTATGTGGGCCTTTTCGAACAAATGCTAGAGGTGGGTTTCAGTACTTCATTACCTTTACTGATGACTTCAGTAAGTATGGTTATGTTTATCTGATGAAACATAAGTCAGAATCCCTTGAAAGGTTCAAGGATTTCATGAATGAAGTACGAAACCAACTTGGCAAGAGTATTAAGGCACTTCAATCTGATCGAGGTGGAGAATACTTAAGCTAATAGTTTGAGGACCTTCTAAGAGCTCGTAGTATTGTATCACAATGGACTCCACATGGAACACCACAACACAATGGTGTATCAGAAAGAATGAATCACACATTACTAGATATGGTGTGATATATGATGAGTTTTTCCAATCTTCCAACTTCCTTCTGGGGACATGCTCTAACGACCGCCACGTTTATGCTTAACTGTGTACCATCTAAATTAGTTCAAAAGACACCATATGAGATATGGACTGTGTAACATCCCAGGATTTGAGGCCTCAGATAATGATCTTGAAAGGAATGATTGGACTACCCATATCACCAAGGTGAACCTCCTTTTTTGAGAGCCCATCACTAAGAATTCCATAGTTAAGCGTGCTCAGCTTAGAGTAATACTGGGATGGGTGACCTGTCAAGAAGTTGATCATGGCATGCACGTGAGTGAGGACAAAGTGCACAGTTAAGGCTAGTGGTGGTCTGTGGGGCCAGTCGTCATTCCTGAAACTCTACTAGAGCCTTGGGTAGTGGGCCCAGGTGTTATAAATGGTATCAGATCCATAACCCCTCCAGTAAGTGGTTCCCACATGGACATGTGGCATGCCAATCTTGATCCATGTGGTCCAGGAATGTAGGAAAGGGTTGGCCATGGTTGACATAGCTACCCTTGCACCGGTATGCCGTGATCGGGAGCTGGGTGTCCATGGGCCATTGTGGGTCCGCACTGAAATGGGGTCATATTATGAGGCCATATAGTTGAGCCTTGACGAGGATGTCAAGAGTCTAAGGGGGGAGATTGTAACATCCCAGGATTTGAGGCCTAGGATAATGATCTTAAAAGGAATGATTGGACTACCCATATCACCGAGGTGCACCTCCTTTTTTGGGAGCCCATCACTAAGAACTCCATAGTTAAGTCTGCTCAGCTTGGAGTAGTACCGGGATGGGTGACCCATCAGGAAGTTGATCCTGGCATGTGTGTGAGTGAGGACAAAGCGCGTAGTTAAGGCTAGTGGTGGTTTGTGGGGACAATCATCATTCCTAAAACTCTACTAGAGCCTTGGGTAGTGGGCCCGGGCGTTACAGACTCGGAAGCGTCCCAAAATGTCTTTTATGAAGATTTGGGGATGTGAGGCTTATGTCAAGAAAATGTTTCCTGACAAGCTGGGCCCTAGATCTGATAAATGTTATTTTGTTAGATATCCTAAAGAAACTAAGGGATACTACTTATACAACCCAACTGACAACAAACTGTTTGTTGCCATGGATGTTGTATTCCTAGAAAAGGAATTTATTTCCAAATGAAGCAGTGGGAGGAAAGTAGATTTGAAGAGGTCCGAGACCAATAAGAATACATTGAACCAATAGATGAACTAGAGGAACATAGAGAATCACAAGTCATTGTGGAATCTCAAATTTCTCAAGTGACACAGGAACTTCATAGATCTAGTAAGACATGCCTTGAGCCTGAAAGATTTGGATATATTATGACTCAAGAAGCTAGTGAGTTGGTCATAGATGACGACCCAACTACCTATCTAGAAGCTACAGAAGGACCAAATTCTGAGAAATGGCTTGAGGCCATTAGATCTGAGATGGAATCCATGTATACCAACAAGGTATGGACCTTGGTGGATCCATCTAATGAGGTAAAACCCATAGGGTGCAAATGGGTCTTCAAGATGAAGACTGACATGGATGGCAATGTAAAAACTTATAAAGGCAGATTAGTTGTAAATGGTTTTAGATAAGTTCAAGGTTTTGACTATGACAAAACCTTTTCTCCAGCTGCCATGATTAAGTCCATCAGGATCATGCTTGCAATTGCAGCTTACTATGACTACAAGATTTGACAAATGGATGTTAAAATGACACTCCTTAACGAAAATATTGTAGAGGATGTGTACATGATACAACCTGAAGGTTTTATAGATCCAAAGAATGCAAATAAGTTCTTTAAGCTACAAAGGCCAATCTATGGATTAAAGCAAGCATCTCGGTGCTGGAATCTTTGATTTGACGAAGCAGCCAAAGAGTTTGGCTTTAGTCAAAATGAAGATGAACCTTGTGTGTAAAAGAAGGTTAGTGGGAGCATGACTACATTCCTCATATTATATGTAGATGACATACTGTTGATGGGGATTGGCATCCCTACTTTACAAAAGGTAAAGACATGGCTTGGAAATATATTCTCAATGAAAGAATTAGGAGAAGCATCCTATATCTTAGGAATCAAGATCTATAGAGATAGATCTAGAAAGCTTCTTGGGCTAACTCAGAGCACATACATTGACAAAGTGTTGAAGAGGTTCAACATGGAGAACTCAAAGAGAGGGAACATTCCCATGTTACATGGAGTCCCCGTCTCTAGAGTTCAATGTCCCAAATCTTATAAAGATAGGGAACACATGAGTGAGATTCCATATGCATCAGCAATTGGATCTATCATGTCTGAAATGTTGTGTACACGTCCTGATGTCTCGTATGCACTGATCATGATGAGAAGATACCAGTTAGATCCTGGAGATCCTCACTAGACAACTATGAAGAACATCCTTAAGTACTTGAGAAGGACTAAGGATCAGTTCCTCGTCTACGGCGGTGAGGAAGAGTTGGTGGTAAAGGGTTACACCAATGTGAACTTCCAAACCGATAAAGATGATTATAGATCACAACTAGGATTTGTGTTTTGCCTCAACAACGAAGATGTAAGATGGAAGAGTTCCAAGCAGGAGACAGTTGCGGATTCTACTACAAAGGCTAAGTATATTGCTTCTTCTCATGTGGAAAAGGAGGTTGTGCGGATCAAGAAGTTCATCTCTGAACTAGGGGTGGTTCCAAGCATCTGTGACACAATTGAGCTTTATTGTGACAGCAATGGATCTATTACACAAGCTAAAGAACCCAGATCACATCAGCAGTCTAAGAACATACAACGACGCTTCCATCTCATACGAGAGATCGTACAGTGAGGAGATGTGAAGATTTGCAGAGTACCAACCGAAGACAATATTGCTGATCCCTTGACTAAGGCACTTTCATAGCAAAAGTATGATGGTCATGATAGATCACAAGGACTGAGGTTCATGGGTGATTTTCTCTAAGAGCAAGTGGGAGTCTGTTGGTATGTATGCTCGTAGATCCAATCATGTGATGATTTTAATGACATACTTTGTAAATCATTTGAATAATAAATAAAGGCAATTTCCAATCTATATGTTTTAACTATTTGAGATAATAGTATTACATGATAGATGTCTAAAGAATTGTATTACTCAATGACATATGTCTTCGGGTTAAGGACCTG
Source organism: Alisma plantago-aquatica (assembly GCA_963693085.1). NCBI lineage: Eukaryota > Viridiplantae > Streptophyta > Magnoliopsida > Alismatales > Alismataceae > Alisma > Alisma plantago-aquatica. The sequence continues at coordinate 943,034,539 of OY856414.1, read as the reverse complement.
GACAATGAGATCATACAGATGTTAAGAGTATACATTCTTGTTATGTCCCTAGTCGGTTGTTATTGTGGAAATATCCATAGACATCAATAACACATAGGACTAGAGTGTGTGTTGGTTGATGACATAATCTCATTAGTCATGATATGTGATATCAAACCAAGCACATAGATACATGTTAGAGAATAGTGTATCAGACAAACCCACCATAAGAGTGATGCATGTAAACCATACTTGGTTAGTCAAGATCAACTCTTATAGGATTGCTGGTGATTGTGGTTCTTAGACCTGAAATCACTCCACTTAACACATGTCATTGGGTGCACTTTGACATCATCAAATGCAGTCCTGAAACATGGGTTGTTATAAAGGTGATGATTGGGTGACTTTGACACATGGAGCTTTTAACTGTGAGCGATAGATATGGAATTTGTCCCTCCTAAGGGAGTGTGATATCCTGACCACTTGAGGAGTGAGACTGAGAAAATACATGGCCATGTACTTGTGAGTCAATATATGATATTGAGCTTACATCTATCTCATATTGTCTACTCTAAATCAAGGCAACATAGAATAAACGTATGAAGAGGATGACATGTCCATGTCTCGAGTTCAATTCAGATATCAGTGATAAAGGGACTATACATTCAATGCAACACCAATCACAGATTGTAGGTTGAAAGTTGTTCTCCAACTTTCCTTTTTACTTGGGTAGCACTGACGTGCGACTACGCTAAGCTTTGCTTGTGATGTCATAAGTTTTTATGGACATTCACTGCCAACGTGAAATGGAACCTATAGGGTCACACACATAGGACTTAACCTGGAATATGAGTTTGTCTGTGAACCTTGTTTAGATTGATTACTGAAGTGTTCAGGTACTCAATTAAACATTCAATCAATAGACTTGACTCAGAATCATCAAGTTCAAGTGTTGAACTAATTAATTTGAGTGTCAGATTGATTGAGAACTGATTGACTGAATTCTACACAACCTGTATCACCAACCGATCGGCTCACAGAATGAACCGATCGGCTCATGGTGTGTGAGATGACCGGTTCACTCTAGTGAACCGATCGGCTCACCTGCACCAACCGAGAAGGTGATTGTTTTCTCAGTTCGTGAGAATATTTCTCATTTTGAAAATCTATTTCTTTTGGGACAAGGAAAGGATCTTCGCATTAATTTGGGATGAAAGAGGAAAGTCAATCAGAGGCAAGTCAGGGGTGAAACGATCAGTTCACAGTGTGAACTGATTGGCTCACAGTGTGAACCGATCGGCTCACACCACCATATGATCAATTTGGTTGTGAACTGACCGATTCTCCTGCCAAAAGTGTGAACGGTTCATGGAATTCTGACCCCTTCTACTCCCACATCGATTGGGAACATTGACCCTACCCTCTACTATAAATAGAGGGGTACTGGGGGCTTCTCCAGACACACAATACAGAAAACATCTCAGAAGTCATTATGAGAAATAGTTGCTCTGCAAAGTTGTTGTTTTCTATGGTTCTGGTAACTGAGAGAGCCCAAGCAAGTTCTACCTGTCCAGGGAGGAACAATGAGGGAAATACAACTATAGAGAAAGCAACTAGTTGTCGGGGAGAGTGTGCTGGTGACTAATACATTGGAAGAAGGGGATGACTCCTTCTAGTCTTGTCCTTGAGGATGAATAGAGTTCTGGGTGGTCCACGTGGACTACCTATAGAGGCGGGAGGTTTCTGCCACTCAGGAGGGTGACCGTCAACCGCAGTCCGGGTTTACACCAGGAGTTGCACATACATAGTCAAAGACTAGGTGGTTGAAGGCCACACCAACTACGAGGCATTGTTGCTGAGCAAGCCTTAGGACCATGTATATCTCGCTAAACCATCCTTCCTAATTCATAGTTGTTCATGCGATCTACTGGTTTGGGTTTGTGAATATGTTAAATTTTTGTTTCCACTGCCTTTTTCTATCCCACAAAACCCAACAGAGTTTATCAAGAGGAAGAGTTTTGAGCCTAGACAATGGGTATGGTTATCAAGTGAGGAGTTTATCCCGACAGAGTTTTGAGCCCAGACAAGGAAGAGTTTTGAGCCCAGATAAGGATGAAGTTCTTCCCAGGGAAGCTTCGGTCTAGATGGGAGGGATCTTATCAAGTGAGGCATTTTTATCCCTCCAGTGCTATTTTTGATAAGTTAAAAAGAAGAAGAAAAGGAGTTCACAGTTAATGGCCAACGATTGAAGGTTTTGATTGAAATTGGACCGGATAAAAGAATCAAAGTTATGACATTTTTATGTTGGTTGAGGAGACTCTAGTTGATGAAGAGATGTGATTAAAGGCACATGAGAAAGGAATTTACTGTAATGATGCAACAACATTCTCAATAGAATGATTGACCTAATGTCAAGAAGCCCGACTAAAAGCGTAAAAGCGCTATTAGGAGGTAACCCACCTAGGTTTGGAAATGTTTGCACCCAATATTCAATTTTGATACATTTGTTTTAGTATTACACATTCCTATAAACACACACACAAACATTTGTGTCTAATAATTTTCATTTATACTTTTAGATGTGACATGATGATAGGTTGAAAGAAGGAGAGAATGAGTGAAACAGATATAATGAGAGATAAATGTAGTGTCACCTTGATGGAATTGATAAATATGAAGAGTCGTGAAATTTTTATGAAATAGTGCACTTAGAACACTGACCACAATTGTGGTGCAACGAAATGGTTGTGGTGGTAACATGATGGGATTCCATAAGATTTGAGAATAAAATACCACAATCACCACGTCCATGGCATGCTCCACGGGCATGGTCATCACCATTGGAGTGGTATAAAATTACCAACCCATTTGTGGTATACCACCATGAGCGAGACAATTGTTGGTATGTATGCCCTGAGAGCCAATCATGTGATGATTGGTGGGATACATTAAGATTGATTTGATAAACATCAAAGGCAAGCTTCCAATTCATTCTGGTTCAGTCATATGAGATAGTGATAGAACAGATTGAATGTCTAGAGAATGACAATACTCAATGACGTATGCTTTCAGGTTAAGGACCTGGACGATGAGATCATACAGATGCTAAGAGTTTGTACATTCTTGTCATGTCCCTAGTCGGATGTCATTGTGGAAGGTAGATAGACAACAATGACACAAAAGACTAGATTGTGGCGTTGGTTGATGACAGAATCTCATTAGTCATGATATAGAGATATCAAACCAAACACATAGGTACTTGTTAGAGAACAAGTGTACCGGACAGACCCACCGTGAGTTTGACACATGGAACCATGAGGTGGTAGTCACAGTTAGTAATCACAGTGATGGTGGTGAGTGTGATTCTTAGACCTGAAATCACTACACTCAACACATGTCGTTGGGCACACTTTGACATCATCAAACGCAGTCCTGAAACATGGGTTGTTATAAAGGTGATGATTGGGTGGCTTTGACACATGGGGCTTTTGAGGGGTGAGTGGTAGATATGGGATTTGTCCCTCCTGAGGGAGTTTGATATCCATGGCCACTTGATGAGTAGGATTGAGAAAGGCGTGCACGCATGTGTGAATCAATATATGATACTGATGTCATACATATCTCTTCCAGTCTACTCTGAGATCAAGGAAGTGAATGAACGTTGACAGGATGACTGTTCCATGCCTCGAGTTCATTCGGGATATCAGTGACAAAGGAATTATACATTCGCTGTAACACCATTCACAGATTGTAGGATGAAAGTTGTTCTCCAACTTTCTACTTTCACTTGGGTAGCACTGATGTGTGACTAGGCACCGCTCTTTGCTTGTGAAGTCATAAGTGTTATGGACTTTCACTGCCAACGTGAAATGGACCTGCAGGGTCACACACATAGGATTTAACCTGGAAGAGGAGTTTTGTCCACTAAGCAATGTTTAGATTGATTACTAAAGGAGTTTAGTAGTTCAATTAAACACTCAATCAGTCGATAGCTCAATATCGTATGGTTCAAGGTGTTGGACGCATTGATTGGAGTATCAGATTGATTGAAATCGCAATTGACTGATTTTGCCCAACCTGTGCTCCCAACCGACCGGTTCATGTGATGAACCGGTCGGCTGAGGTTGCTGAACCGGTCGGCTGGAGTGTCCAGGACGATCGGCTCATGTCCAGGTTGAAATGACCGGTTCAAGGGTTGAACCGATCAGCTCAACTGGTGCAACCGACCAGTTGGGAAAAGTCATGTCGGCAAGAATTTTCCTTTGGTTTCAAATTGCCCAATTCGATTGGGAATAATATTGGTATTCGATACCAATTGGGAAAGAAACAAGGAAAGTCTTTTTGAGCCAGATTAGGACCATGAACCGATCAGTTCAGGGCACCAACCGATCGGTTGGAGTGCCCCAAACGATCGGCTCAGGTCCAACCGATCGGCTCAATGGTCGAACCGATCGGTTCAGTTGTGAACCGATCATTTTAAGTTGCGAACTGGTTGCTTTTTGTGGAAAATTCTCGAACCCTTCTACTCCTGCTTTAGTCCCGCATTTCCCGGGATGGAGAACCCTGTCCCATGACTCTCCTATATATATAGGGGTATTGGGGGCTTCTCAAAGTACAGCTCAGTGCAACCAGTTGCTCTGCAAGTTGTCGTTCTCTCTGGTTTTGGTAACCGTGAGAGAGCCCGAGCAAGTGCTTCCCGCAAAAGGGAGGTGCAGCAAGGGAAGGACAACTACAGTTGCAACAGGAGGTAGGAGAGCGTGTTGGCGACTAGTACGTCAACAGGAGGGTGCGACTCCTTCCACTTCCTTGTGGGACAAGGAGAGTGGAGTTCCAGGTGGTCCGTGTGGACTACTACAGAGGCGGGAGGACACTGCCGCTTAGGAGGACAACTATCATCCGACAATTCGGTTCGAGTAGGAGTTGTCAGTCCCGGTGTGACCAGGAGCTGTACAGACACCGTCGAAGTCCGGAGTTGAAGACCGTGCATTGCGCGAGGTATTGTCGCCGAGCAAGCCTCGGGACAAGGTATGATTCCGCAAACCATCCTTTCCTATTATATAGACGTTGACGCGTTTCCTCGGTATGGGTTGGGGGAGAAACTTTTTTGTTTCCGCTGCCTTCTCTGTCTCCCCTAAAACCCAACAGTGGTATCAGAGCCACGTCAGCTGTTCTATATTTTAGGAATATCGATATGATCGATTTTGGTTTGTCGCCTTTATTTATTGCATACGATGCGAATAATATCGGCTTTATGCATGTCCAATCCTAAATCCACAAATCCCTAATTACATATATGATATGTATTATTAATGCACTCGATACGCGTCGCCCTTAAACGAGTTTTGTGGTGGATGTATGTAGCGTGATTATGGCCTATAAACCCCTATCTGTGATTGGTTGTGTGTGGTTGCTTGCATCTCAGTCTGTGCACCGATCTTCCCTCTCTTATTCCTGATGTAACTCGAAATAATTCGAGATTCTTTCCTACCTTTGCTCCCCCCAAATGTAAATCGGGGTTTCCCTTTTAAAGCAATGTAATAAATAGAATAGGATTTTATTTCCTGTTATGTCAAAGACCGGCGAACATCAAGACGATTGCTCAGACGATCGGTTCAAGGAGTGAACCGATCGGTTGACCTTCCAGATGATCAGTTCAAGGAGTGAACCGATCGGTTGATGACCGGTTCGAGGAGCGAGACGAGCAGGTGGCGGACATGATGAGATGCACGACGACCAGGCGAACCGATCGGTTGGAGGAGCCAACCGATCGGCTGGTGGCACCTAGACGACCGGCTGGAGAGTACAGATCATTCATGTGATGAGTTGATCAACTCGGATGGCAAAGCACAGAGTTCATCTTGTACATGTTGCATGTGATGTAGACCTAGATGACCGTGATTCCTCTTGGCTCGAGGAATCATATTAGGATGGCCATAATCATCGCTTTTTATCGTTTGTGCATGTTTTCTGTGGGATATAGCATGTATATGATACGTACTATGTGTTGTGGTGATTGGATATGTATATGTATATAAAACCAAATCCCTCATTAAAATATTAAGTTTTAGATGCCTTCCAAATGCGACACACATGAAAAGCTTGATCGACCAAGTGTGGGCATGCCCAAGCGTGGTGCACTGTCTATCTCGTGGAAGCGTGAAGGATGAATGTGTGGGTCTGCCCAAGCAGGGTGCATGTTCATCGTGTTTGCTTTGGGTCAGACTTAACAAGGTGACCTAGATAGGATCTAGAGCCTTGAGGCATGGAGATGATCATTGCAAGGAGTTGTGGATGACATCTTATCAAGAGTTGCATATGATGCAATTGGCAAAAGTTGCCTACCTGAGAGATCTATGTTGTGGGTGACAGCCCAAGCTGGTCCATGACTTAGAGGATTTCAGGATCTTGCCCACTAGAAGGTTGTACGCTGCAATCTTCCGAATTGATGGTGAGGGCTATCAATTTGAAGTAAAATAGTGGGAGTGATAATTAATTAAAGGCCTAATTATATCGTCAAACTTTCAAATCAATCAAATAAGTCAAAAATGAGTTTTGGACTAATATTGCATATTTTCCTTTTTGTAGTTCAAAATGGCAACAAACAACAACAACTTTTCTTTGCAATCGGTCCTTGACAAGGACAAGCTAAATGGGACGAACTTCCACGACTGGTATCGGACATTGAGAATTGTTCTCACTCAAGAGCGTAAGATCTATGTCCTGGATACTCCAATTCCAGAGGAACCCGCTCCTAATGCACCAAAGACAGAAAGGGATGCTTACAAGAAGCATTCTGATGATGCCATTGATGCAAAGTGCTTGATGCTATGTTCAATGAACCATGAGTTGCAGAGGCAACATGAGAACATGGGTGTCATAGAGATGATTCTGCATCTCAGGAACATGTATGAAGATCAGGCACGGCAAGAGAGGTACAATGTTTCTAAGGCGTTGTTCAAGTGCGTCATGACAGAAGGAGATCCAGTTGGTCCTCACACACTCAAGTTGATTGGGTATGTGGAGAACCTGCAGAGACTGGGATTTCCACTGAGCCAAGAGTTGGCTACTGACGTGATACTGCAATCGTTGCCAGAATCTTACAGTCAGTTTGTGATGAACTACAACATGAACAACTTTGATAGGCCACTGTCAGAGTTGTTGGGCATGTTGAGGATAGCTGAGTTACAGATGAAGAAGGACAAGCCTAAGTCCGTGATGGTGATCACGAGCAAGAAAGGCAAGTCCAAGCGCAAGGGCAAGGGCAAAGCTAAGAAAGGTTCTGAAGCTAGCCAGGAGTCCAAGCCATCTTCAGCTCTCAAGGCCAAGGGAGGTGTGACCAAGAAAGGAAATTGCCACCATTGTCAGAAGCCAGGACATTGGAAAAGGAATTGTCCTCTCTACCTGGAAGAACAAAAGAAGAAGGAGGCGATTGAAGCTTCTACTTAAAGGTGTCATGAAAGTAAACTTGTAACACTTTTGAGATATATGATATCAAGATGTAAAGTGTAAAGCATTCTTACTTGGGGCAAGTGTTGCCTTTATAGATAGGAATACTTTAGTTTATTTTCAGCCAATAAGGCATGTAATACAGTTATGAATTGCTATTTCGTACTTGCCAATAGATAGAAACACTTTATTTTTGCATATTGTGTGACAATGATGGCAATCAATAAAGTTGTGTTTTCAATCTTAAAGATGTGATCTTTGTGGCAATGCCTTATTTATCTTGTGATATTTGATATGCATAAGATAAGACGATGCCTAAAAGTTATAGATAACTCAAACAATTTAATTAGCATTAATCATGAGAAATTCATTTCTAGTTTCCATGTGATGGATAAAACTAGACTCTTTTGGTTAGAGAACCAGTAAGGGACATGAATATCTTGGACATGATTGATCAATCTTCACTAATGTAGTGGGAGAGTGATTATCCTATTAGGTATAATACATGTGATGTATTTACATACCTATTGGAATAAATGCTAATACTTCAAATGGTGTTTAGAGAAATACCAATATAAATGTCTTGAAGTGTTCAAGATTATCATAAATGAAGTACAAATTTGGTAAAGTATTAATTCTTGATGAGATCAATGAATGAAATACTTGGACCAAATGTTTGAGATCCTTATGAGTGATTATGATAATGTATCATAGTGAACTCATGATTAAGGCATGGTGATGTCTGAATCAAGAAGGAATCATACTCTAAGGAGTTAGAGAATGATTATCAAATAACTGAATTCTTCTTAATAAATGAATACCCCACACTAATAAAAGAAATTAAGAATCACAAGGGTTGTGAGTTCTTATATCTATAACAGATACACCTCAATTATCTATGCGATGAGTTGTTCATGTGATGAGTCAACTATCAAGATGAATATGAGGAACCGAATCTTGAGTTATGGTTTAAAACCATAACATCCTAAATGACTTCCATGTGAACCATAAGGTATGACCTTGATGGTAGCACTCATTGGATCATATCCATAAGTGCAAATAAGTCTTAAGTGTTAAGACACATGGATAACATTTTGAGAAGGATGATGCTTGTTGATTGCAACTTAATGACTGATACATTTGGCATATGGATACTAAAACCGCATTCCTATGTGGAATAAAACAAGGATGTGTACGTGACACAACCTATAAGGTTTATGAATCCACTAATGCAAATGAAGTCTATAAGTTACAATGGACTAATCAATGTGATTGATTGAGTACAAGCAAATCAAAATTGGATCTTTACTTTGATGATATAGTCAAAGGGTTTGACTGATATGTCAAAGATAAAGAAGGATCTGTGATTTAGTGGGAGCGTGTTCACATTCCACATATTGATGTGAAATGGAAATGTTCTAAAATGGAAATCCAAAAGTGGAAATTATCTTTAAGGAAGATAGAGAAGTTTCCTATGTGATAGGAATAGAGATCTATAGAGATAGTTCTCGAAAAACCTCTTGACCTGAAAAAGGAGAGAGCATACATTGGAAATCTGTACTGAAATGTTCAGTATGCACAGATTCAGTGGGAGAAAACTTGTCTATGCTACATGGAGTTAGCATCCCAAGGCCAAGTGTCCAATTCTTATGAAGAATGGGAACACTAAGAATAGATATGGATCTATCATGTATGTAATCATCCCATTATCTTGCATGTATGACATGGCAAGAATAAAATGCATTCATCATCTTGTATGTAGGACATGGCAATATGATGTGCTCATCCTGATAACTCGTATGTGTGACATGACGAGTGGATGTCTGTCTATTTCCAGTAAGGGTTACTGGAATACCATGAGAACTTGATAAGTGCTTGTGAAGTACTAGTTCTATGGAGATAAGGAAGAGTTCGATGTAAAGAGTTACATTGATGCGAACTTCCGAAAGGACAGAAAATTAATCGCAAAATATACATAAGATGTATAAAAGTGAAAGTTTGTTGATAATGGGAAGTGTTCCAATAAAACCATTTAAAAGGAAAAGCCGAGTATCTATGTGTTAGTGAACAGCAGTGGATACTATATGGATCTGAAAGTTCATGAGATGAACTTATATTCCACTCATTGATGACAAGTCTGGAATCCTTGATCATGCAATGTGGGTAAAGGTTAGCAATGGAATACGAGATCGCATATTACGGCAACTCCATCTCATACGTGTGACGTACAACGAAGAGATGTGAGACATGCAATTTGTACAGACTTTGGAAAGGTGTTGCCATTACTCACTATGTTGGCACTACAGCATGGTAACATGTGGGACATGTTTGAAAATCACTATGAATATGATTCATGGGTGATTGGCTCACAGTGCAAGTGGGAGTCTGTTGGTATGTATGCCCTGAGAGCCAATCATGTGATGATTGGTGGGATACATTAAGATTGATTTGATAAACATCAAAGGCAAGCTTCCAATTCATTCTGGTTCAGTCACATGAGATAGTGATAGAACAGATTGAATGTCTAGAGAATGACAATACTCAATGACGTATGCTTTCGGGTTAAGGACCTGGACGATGAGATCATACAGATGCTAAGAGTTTGTACATTCTTGTCATGTCCCTAGTCGGATGTCATTGTGGAAGGTAGATAGACAACAATGACACACAAGACTAGATTGTGGCGTTGGTTGATGACAGAATCTCATTAGTCATGATATAGAGATATCAAACCAAACACATAGGTACTTGTTAGAGAACAAGTGTACCGGACAGACCCACCGTGAGTTTGACACATGGAACCATGAGATGGTAGTCACAGTTAGTACTCACAGTGATGGTGGTGAGTGTGATTCTTAGACCTGAAATCACTACACTCAACACATGTCGTTGGGCACACTTTGACATCATCAAACGCAGTCCTGAAACATGGGTTGTTATAAAGGTGATGATTGGGTGGCTTTGACACATGGGGCTTTTGAGGGGTGAGTGGTAGATATGGGATTTGTCCCTCCTGAGGGAGTTTGATATCCATGGCCACTTGATGAGTAGGATTGAGAAAGGCGTGCACGCATGTGTGAATCAGTATATGATACTGATGTCATACATATCTCTTCCAGTCTACTCTGAGATCAAGGAAGTGAATGAACGTTGACAGGATGACTGTTCCATGCCTCGAGTTCATTCGGGATATCAGTGACAAAGGAATTATACATTCGCTGTAACACCATTCACGGATTGTAGGATGAAAGTTGTTCTCCAACTTTCTACTTTCACTTGGGTAGCACTGATGTGTGACTAGGCACCGCTCTTTGCTTGTGAAGTCATAAGTGTTATGGACTTTCACTGCCAACGTGAAATGGACCTGCAGGGTCACACACATAGGATTTAACCTGGAAGAGGAGTTTTGTCCACTAAGCAATGTTTAGATTGATTACTAAAGGAGTTTAGTAGTTCAATTAAACACTCAATCAGTCGATAGCTCAATATCGTATGGTTCAAGGTGTTGGACGCATTGATTGGAGTATCGGATTGATTGAAATCGCAATTGACTGATTTTGCCCAACCCGTGCTCCCAACCGATCAGTTCATGTGATGAACCGGTCAGCTGAGGTTGCTGAACCGGTCGGCTAGAGTGTCCAGGCCGATCGGCTCATGTCCAGGTTGAAACGACCGGTTCAAGGGTTGAACCGATCGGCTCAACTGGTGCAACCGACCAGTTGGGAAAAGTCATGTCGGCAAGAATTTTCCTTTGGTTTCAAATTGCCCAATTCTATTGGGAATAATATTGGTATTCGATACCAATTGGGAAAGAAACAAGGAAAGTCTTTTTGAGCCGGATTAGGACCATGAACCGATCGGTTCAGGGCACCAATCGATCAGTTGGAGTGCCCCAAACGATCGGCTCAGGTCCAACCGATCGGCTCAATGGTCGAACCGATCGGTTCAGTTGTGAACCGATCATTTCAAGTTGCGAACCAGTTGCTTTTTGTGGAAAATTCTCGAACCCATCTACTCCTGCTTTAGTCCCGCATTGCCCGGGATGGAGAACCCTGTCCCATGACTCTCCTATATATATAGGGGTATTGGGGGCTTCTCAAAGTTCAGCTCAGTGCAACCAGTTGCTCTGCAAGTTGTCGTTCTCTCTGGTTTTGGTAACCGTGAGAGAGCCCGAGCAAGTGCTTCCCGCAAAAGGGAGGTGCAGCAAGGGAAGGACAACTACAGTTGCAACAGGAGGCAGGAGAGCGTGTTGGCGACTAGTACGTCAACAAGAGGGTGCGACTCCTTCCACTTCCTTGTGGGACAAGGAGAGTGGAGTTCCAGGTGGTCCGTGTGGACTACTACAGAGGTGGGAGGACACTGCCGCTTAGGAGGACAACTGTCATCCGACAATCCGGTTCGAGTAGGAGTTGTCAGTCCCGGTGCGACCAGGAGCTGCACAGACACCGTCGAAGTCCGGAGTTGAAGACCGCGCATTGTGCGAGGTATTGTCACCGAGCAAGCCTCGGGACAAGGTATGATTCCGCAAACCATCCTTTCCTATTATATAGACGTTGACGCGTTTCCTCGGTATGGGTTGGGGGAGAAATTTTTTTGTTTCCGCTGCCTTCTCTGTCTCCCCTAAAACGCAACAACAATTTCCACCCAAAACCATAGTGCAATCCTAAAGAAAACAAGGGAGATCACCACGACCATGGTGAGGTCCGACTTCACCATCAACTCACAACACCCTCTCGGTCATGGCACCCATCACGACTGTTCCATCACCACATCACCTCTCTCGTGGACATCACCACGATCGTGGAGGTTGTTGAACCCATCAAAACAAGTGATTATTTCTACACTTTGCCACGACCATCCCTCATTCCCCCTCAACTCCAACAACCCATGACAGCTCCATAATGATAAGCAACGACCTCTAGCTTCCCAATCCTCCACCTCCATCCCTCTTCCACCATCAATCAACCTCACAAACACTCCTCCCACCTCCATCTCCCATTTCTACTACAAAATCATCACCAAATAGCCACTGATCTTCACTTCCATCTCCACCACCGCCTCCCAATAGTAACACTGTAAAACCTAACCCCGCTTGATTTCCACCTCCAATACATAATTATGTTCAATTCAATACCTCCACCACAACTCTACGCATTGTCCCCAACCCATTCCCATCTCCATCCCACTCCCTTATGTCCAGAAATTAAAAAACTTAGCCTTAATCCACCTTCTCCGAGAAACAATGAAGAGAATTAGCAAGGATATCAAGAAAGGAGCTGATGTGCTCACCGGGGGTAAAATGCAAACCAACAGGGCATCCACCGAAATATCCATCCATTCACACACATTATCACACTCCAATTCCATCTTCAGTTCCCTCCCCCATTTGACATCCATGAATGTCTCTTGCCTCTGCTCATCCGAGAGCCACCACACATCGGATGCCAAATACAAGGAAGAAGAGGAAGTATTAGATGCAAAAATCAACGTGATGATTGATGTTGTGGATCTGGAGGTTACCGCTCATCCATGGTGAGCCAACGGGAAGATTCCTCTTATTGTTCGCAAGCTCCCCCATAGCCCACGACAACCCAACACTCCAACTCTTCAGTCATGGAGAGGCCACAACAACATATGTGATCTTGAAAATAGTTGGTGATTAAGGAGGAAGAAGACGCTCCAGAAGAGCAACTCAAGGAGAGAGTTCCCTTGAGTCTTGATACAAAAAGGGGTCTCATACATACGAGGTCGAGGAAGAGGATGATGATATAGATGAGAAGGATCTGAGTCCAAAACATGTGGACATTGTGGCATCACTGGAGGCAGACAAGTTGAAAGGAAATGGCAAGGTTCCTAAGGGGTGTCCTATGCGAGAGGGAACAAGAGAAAGATTATAGTAAAACCTCTCTACCTCAGTGAACTACCCAGAGGGTCATCGCAAATTGATATGTATGCCAACATGTGATGCACGCCCTTGGCATTATACAATACATTGGAAACAAGTTGTTGAAGTCTGGATTTTATAAGGTGCTATGTACAACACAAGATACTTATGTGGAGCTAAAACAACAATTCTTTGAAAGATTGGATAATATCAAATATAGAGGGCAGGAAGATATTAAGTTTGGTTTATAGAATGAGATTCATACCCTCACTATTTCTCAGTTGAATAGCGTCTTCACCCTAAATCATGAGTAGGCCAAGCAATTCAACGAGGGCCACACTGAAAGGGAAAGAGACATGATTATGTGGTCATGTGGTATAGGATGATAGGGCAAAAACCCTTCATACTTGGAAACTAAAAGACTAATGAAATCTACAACCCATCTCATATGTATGCCCAAAAATTCATTGAAAATACTATTGTGGGCCAATATGAAAATCAAGGGATTTGTTCCAAAAAAATCTCTTTGTGTTGCGGAATAATAAAGGATAGATTTGTCAACCTAGAGGCGCTTCTAATTGATCATATGAGGTCAATCCCATTCAAGAGAAAAACTCCCTTCATTATGGGAGAGTGATTTTAACCTCCATCATCCTATCCATAGGATACAATCTAATATGGCTTACCAAGGTTGAGGGAGTACAATTTGTTGATTTGAAATACTTAGTACGCTCGCATATGATCACCATGGTTAACAAGAGAAAGATTTATAATGTCAACCCCCTTTGCTAGGAGTCTATCTTGATTTTCCTTATCATGCAGTCCCACTCCTAGACCTTGCATGTCTCACTGAGAATTTGAGTGAATTGTTGAGAAAGTGGGAGGAAGAGCATCCAAGGAAAAGCTACAAAGAGCAAGCTCTTGTACTACCTGAAGGAGTTGGGAAGACAAATGCGACTGAACAACAAAGGGTAGAAGAGAATCAAAGACAAACCCACTATGTAAGAAGAAGGGATGAGACAACATCCTCACTACATCAGCCTTCAACAAATGCCTACGACATGTCCACCATACAAGCAAAGCTGGAAGGCATTCAGCAAACCCAGCAAAGCATGCAACAAATTTATCAGTGCATGTGGTAGGATCAACAAAAAATGCATTAGACAATCATTCACTTGTGTTACTACCATCATGTATAGGTAAAAAGGAACCCTCAAACCCAATTCAACAGCAGTGACACATACCCTATCGACCCTAAGCTTTAGTTTCATATTGAGGACAACATGACTCAAAAGTTTGGGGTGGTAGGGGGTATGCGCCCTATCTCGAATATCTTCTCATTTTCATTGACATGTTTCATCTTGTCTCACCAACTTCATTTATTCAAAACACCACCTTATCTAGAGTAGTTTTCCTTATGTTTGTATACATGCATACATGTACTTCAATTTCATGCTTTGAGTAATTTTTCAAATTTTTGCTCTTTTTACGATTCTATCTCATGCATTGCATTTTCATGTAGATTTTGGTAATTTTTAGTGTGTTTTAGTTAGGATTTGTTGTTTTATGCTTCAAATTTCCTAAAGTAGGTTTGGATGTGATTGAGTGCAAACTCACACCTTATTGGCAAATTTTTCCCAAATTTAGATCTTCTTACCCAATGGTATGCTCCAACTTCATCTCTTCTTATCATGATTTTTGTGTGATTTGGGATAATGCAACTTGTTTTATGATATCTTTGTCTAAATGAACTACCCCTTGAGTCACAACCTCTCTTAGCTTGTGATTCAACCTCCTTTTCATATGGAGAGTTGGTCTTTCATCATCTTCAATGTAGATTCTATGCACACAAATGGTGGGATCAACACCCTTCAAATCAACAATGGACCAACCAATGGCTTGGATATTCTTCTTCAACACTAAGATTAAAGAATCTTCTTGGTCCTGATAAATAAGAGTGGAAATTATCACCGAGAGGGCATCAATTGGACCAAGGAAGGCATTGATAAACGTCGCTTTGCAATATCAATTACTAAGATGGTTAATCCTTGAGTTTAAACCTTTTTTACTTCCGATTTTAAGGGTAGTATAGAAGGGTCGATCCCACATGACAACTTTTTAGAGATTGTTCCTAGAACCCAAAGTTTGAAGAACTTGTTGTTTGTTTTTGGTATTTTTTTAGATTGGAACAGAAAGTAAAAGTCAAGTTGGGGCTTTGATTGATTACACTAATGCAAGAAAGAAAATGCACTTAACAAGAATAAAAAATGCACAAGGGAAAATTTAAGATTATTGTTAACACAAGCAAAACTATATGAAAGAAAAGACTAGGAATGAAAGGAAGCAAAAGTATGCAGTGATTAAATCAAGAGAAGGAAATCGAGGCTCATAGGGGTTTTCACCACCTTAGCCTAGGAGATAACAACTAATTCTTAAGCGACGACTCGATGAAGGTTTGCAAATTTAAAAACTCACTAGAGATAAACTCCACATGAGCCCATTGGTCTTGGTGCTCATGCTTCCTAGTTTATCATCCTAAAAGATGAATATCCACGGTCATATCAAAATGTCTATGTAATCGATTTTATTGTTCTAAATCCAGATTTCCATGGTCATTTCCATCCGGATTGACGTGGGATCTGAAGATCAACCATAATTAAAATCGATTACCATCTAGTCATTTAAGAAGAAGTCGTTAAAACCATGGCTAAGGGGTTATTCCCCTTGCCTCGATAGAAGTCTACTCACTCATACAGAAGGGGGAGATAGAGGAAGAAAGTACTGAAGCCATAGTCTAGCCCAAAAATCAGGAGATTAATCCTTATGCTAGAGACAATAAAATGGCTTAGTTCTTAGTTCCTTGCTCCAGAATTAAAGAACGGAGAAAAGAAAAACTAAGGCAGAATGAAGAGGCAAGAACAAGTATGAAAGAATAATGCTTGAACTAAAATCTACTTTATTGCATAATAAGAAGATGATTACAAGAATTATTGCTTCAGAATCCCAATACAAGAGAAATCCCAGATGCCTTCAGGAGGAGGAAATGCCCCTCCTTTTATAGGAGAAGAAGGAGTCACTTTTACAATTAGGTTGAGGGTTTTTGAGGCTGGCGGCTGGGATTTGGGCTGTCTGCGCGTCGCCAACCGACCGGTTCAGATACGAACTGATCGGTTGGAAGATTCTGGAGTGTGGTAGCTAATCGATCGGCTGCCAACCCTAATTAGGGTGGCGGCGTAGTCCAAACCGCTCGGTTTCATTTCTTCTCGTCAATAGGGCACCAGCCGAGCGTTTGGTTTACAAATCGGGTGATCCCGGCCAGTCGTCTGATGAGAGCAATGATCGACGCTTGAAAGTAAATCGAGTGTTTCACTTGGTCAGACGATCGGTTCGATAAGGTGAGACGATCGGTTGACAATACCAGTCGATCGGCTCAGGTCCTGAAACTGCAATAAAATGCACATGATTATCAGATTTGTGATAAAAAATGAGAAAATATCAATTTTTGCAATTTTAAGAGATGAATGGAGTATTTCTATGTGACATGCTTAATAATTCACAGAAAAGATGTGCTGAAATAGCACGCATCAAAATACCGCAGACTTAAAGTTTTACTTGTCCTCAAGCAATTGAAAAATCAAAATGATTCAAAATTTTTGGAATAACACGTTCATCCTCCCTAGATTAGCAATTCTTCTATCCTTTTTATGGCCAAGCGACCCATCTCCTAAAACCACAAATTGCAAGCACTATGTTTCTCAAGAAAACATTTTTCATAACTTATTTTTTTTTTAACTTATACTTTGTAAAGACAGTCTTGATCTAACTTGCGCTTCGACACTCATCATTTTTTTTCATTGGGTTGATTGTTGCACGCGAATAGAGAATTTGAGGTGTGACGGAAAAATCCCTCCTCTATTTGACTTGGGATATAATTTTTTAAAGGACTTGTGATTACATTGACCACAATTTTTTGTGTGTGCTCTTTTTGGCATCTTTTGATGGTACGCCCCTTTGTGGGGTATGGAAGAAGGGCATGCCACCCTGGACTTAGGGTTTGGCATGCGATTTATTTTTCCCGTGCAACAAAAAACTTTTTTTTTGAGTTGTCGTTGCATAAGATAAAAGAGACATGTAGCTACATTATATAAGAGTAAAAACAAATAAGTTAATCTAATGCTAAAATTAAGAAAATATGCATTTGATTCTATTTGATACTCTAAGGCTTGCCACCGTTTCCAAAAATTGCTATCATGATCATAGGGAACTTGATATTGCAAAGTTTTTTGAAATAAAAATGATAATGAAATTGATTTTTGAAGATAAAGCACAACATTCAGTCGAATAGATAAAGGCCTTATGTTTGAAAGTAAACAACGCAAACAAATAAAAATGTAGAAGGAAATGTTGAAAAGGGAAGATAAAGGGTGGATCACGTACCACCCACCCCCACCCCGGACTTAGAAATTTTCTCGACCCGAGCAAACTCTAAGAGCGAGATGGAGGGAAGAGTCACTGCGGTGGAGGGTGTTGCTGGTGGGAGGAGTAGTAGTTTGCCCAATAAGAAGAATCAGGGTCTGGATAACTTTGGTGTGCTCCGTACTCATCATAAGCTGGTCGACTAGGGTCATAGTGACCGCAATCCACATGCCAAGACTCCTACGAATGTTGCATCAGGTACATGTAATTGAGTTGGTGGCCCTGTCTCTACTGCTCTTGCTGAATCTCATCCAGCTGAGTCTGGATCTCGTAGAAGCCGTAAGGACCAGAGTCGTCATCTGGTCTCCGCCTGGTGCGACGTATGGAAGGTGGCTGTGGTAGTCCAATGTCTACGTCGTGTGCCTCTAAAGAGAGGCTCCTCCTGTGAGGCTATGTCTCGGGGAAGGTTTCTGGATCTGGATGCTCCAGGTAGAATCTCTGGATATGGCCTGCTAAATCAGTCAACTCGTAGACATAGTTTGCTGCTGCAAACTGCGAATGTAACGGGAGCTGGAGGACCACCTGAGTGTCTTTGAATAAAAGGTAATAAATGCCCTCGGTGCCCAAACGGATAAACCTACTATTCTTCAAATAGTGAGTGTTGATGAGGTGATTTTTGAGCTCAAGCAGAGGAAACGCGATGTGGGTGTAGCCCAAAAAGATGGCGAGTTGGGTAACATAGTGGCCAATGCGGAAAGAAGAGGAAGTGGCTCAGCTAGCTTGGGTACCAAAATGCTCAATGATAGCATTGCCCCAGTTAAAAGGTTCTTCATGTAAAAGACACCAAAGGGCATAAAGCTCTACCTGAGTAATTGCACCCTGAGTACTTTCCCGACTGAAAATGGTGCAAGCCAAAATACGGTGAAGGTAACAGACCACTGGGTTGTGAATGCAGGAGGCCTTGGGCCCACTAGGAAGACGGGGAAGAAGCCCGGTAATCTCTGCCCAAAACTTATTTCTATCATAATGGTCTGGGTAGGAGTCATGAGACCGCACCATACATTGTTCCAGCCAATAGTCATCCCTGCCGTCGAGGATAAAAGAAGTGATTTGCTTGGTGGATGATTCCAGATTTTCCCCAAAAATCCGGTATTTACAACTCGAGTTTCCGAAAGAACAGTGTAACCTGCGGAAAGTGCTCAAAAACGCGAGGGTAAGATCACAGTAGACGGAGGTGACATGGTAGGGAAAGATAAGGATGTGGATTCTACGGAGGATATCATCGACGGCGTCACGGATGCCCAAATCATCAAGGGTTGTACCGCACGCCCAACGAGGCAAGGAAACACTAATTGCGAACATATCCTCATAACGCTGGCGGTATTCAGCGCTAGTGAACTGGTCGTAGCTACCCGGAATAGGTGCTATACAGGGTGAATGGGGGGTGGTCAAATATGGATCATTGGCTGCCTTCTGAGTTCCCTCCATCTCGCGGAGAAGCTCATCTGCCTCGTCGATGTCTCGAAGCATCTCCTCGACTAGCTCGGGAGAAGACTCACCCGTAGGAGAGGGTGTGTGGAAATGGATTCCGGGATGAGAACTGGAACGACGAGGAGGATCCCTAGAAGTGGATGCAGGGGCCTTGGATTTGCCCTTGCGAAAGCGGCTGAACATCACTGCTGCAGAGATAAAATGATCGGTTGAGGATGTAAACGATCGTCTGCGGAAGCCAACCGATCGTCTGGTAGCTGAAACGGGCATTTTCAGTGTCTGAGACGGGCGACTGGAGGCACCAACGGTCGGCTGTCTAAATCTGAGCACTCAGCGGATCTGGTGATGACTCTCTTGTTGAGGAGCTGGGATGGTGGCGACGCGGACGACGTCGATCGTCTGGAGAAACTAACCAATCATCGGGCAACTGAAATGGGCGTTTTGGCCCCTAAGACGGGCGGCTAGATACACCAACGATCGGCTGAGTCTAGATTTGAGCACTCATCCGATCTGGCTGACGGCCGTCGTTGAGGAGCTGTGATGGTGGCGACGCAGACTTCCGTCGATCATCTGGAGAGCAGGATGCGCGACGTCTCAGCCAGGCGGGCAGCTGAATCGAACTCTGCGGAAAGACCAGACGGCCGGCCGAGGTGAGGCTGGCCGGCCGACGCAGCGGAAAACCGTAGATGTCCGACTGAAAATCAAGACGGTCGTCTGAAAAGTAGACGGAAAATGGCAAGCTCGAGCGATCAAGTGAACAGTGAGGGAGGCGGCTAAGGTAAGCGAGGAGATGGGAGAGCGGTCGTGCATCTGGTGCGTTATATAGAACAATGGATCAATGAGCCAATCGGCTGGACAGCCAGACGATCGACTGGTCTTCCTTGGGCGCCAGACACGAGAAAGAAAAGGATAGAGGCTGCATAAAAGTTTTGTGGAATGGTCGGCGGTCGAGTCGAGCATCTGAATATCCAACCAGTCGTTTTGCTTCTTGAACCGAGCGTCTGGGAAAGGTAACCGATCGACTCGATAGTAGGAAGAAATAAAAACAGAACAAAAGAACAAAAATAAGAAACAAATGAGAAGGGAAGATAGTGTTTGGCTGCCTCCAAACTAGCGCCTTATTTTACGTCGTGGCTCGACAAAGATCGGATTAATTGGAATCCAGGGGATTTGAAGGGTCAGTGAGGTTCAGATCATGCAAGGGTGGAAATTTTGTTGAGTCTGAAGCGACAACATCTTCAGTGGTGATATATCTTTTAAGACGGTGGCCATTGACTTTAAACTCGCCCAGAACTTTATCCCATAGGAGAAATGCACCATGTGGGTAAGCACATTTTACAATGTAGGGGCCATACCACCTCCACTTGAGTTTTCCAGGAAAAAGTCATAATCTTGAATTAAAAACTAAAACTTGATCCCCTTCTCTAACATCTTTGTGCTTAATATGACCATCATGCCACATTTTGGTTCAGTCTTTGTAAATTCTTGCGTTTTCATAGGCACTCATCCTAAGTTCATCAAGCTCATTTATTTGAAGGAAATGTTTCTCTCCAGCCATGGAAAGGTCAAAATTCAAAGTTTTGATGGCCCAGCTTGTTTTGAGCTCTAGTTCTATTGGTAAGTGACATGAATTACCATAGATCAGTCTGAAAGGGGTGGTGCCAATGGGTGTTTTGTAGGCAGTACGATATGCCCACAGAGCGTCATTGATTTTTAACGCCCAATCTTTCCTAGTGCGTCCAACAGTTTTTTCTAAAATTGATTTTATTTGTCTGTTGGATACCTCTACCTGCCCATTGGTCTGAGGATGGTAAGGAGTGGCAACTTTGTGATAAACCCCATATTTTTTCAAAAGAGCCTCAAAACGTTTCTCCAAAAAATGGGATCCCTCGTCAGAAATGACGGTGCGAGGGACTCCAAATCTAGGATAAATGATATCTTTAAAAAGTTTCTTAATGGGTTTAGAGTCACATGTTTTAGTGGGTATGGCTTCAACCCACTTTGATACATAATCGACTACGACTAAAATGTAAGTAAACCCATAAGAAGAAGGAAATGGGCCCATATTGTCGATTCCCCAGACATCAAAAATCTCTAATTCCTGCCAAGAGGTGAGAGGCATTTGGTCACACTTGGAAATATTACCCATCCTTTGACATTGGTCACATGAAAGCACAAAATCATATGAGTCTTTGAAGATGGTGGGCCAAAAGAATCCGCATTGTAGGACTTTTCTAGCCGTGTTTTGGGAACTCATGTGACCACCATAGGGGCCAGAGTGACATTGTTCCAAAATGGCGATGCTTTCTTCGTGGGATACACAACGACGATATAAACCATCGGAACAAAGTTGAAACAAATAAGGTTCATCCCAATAATAATTTTTGACGTAATGTAAAAATTTAGCTTTAGAGTGTCCCCTGTACTCGGGATGCAATACACCTGTAGCTAAATAGTTTACAAAATCAGCAAACCAAGGAAATTGGGAGTCTACCTTGAGCAATTGGTCATCGGGTAAGGATTCATCTATGGGATGTTCATCAATGGGGCTATAGCTAAGTCTACTGAGGTGGTCAGCCACGACATTTTCAGATCCCTTTTTGTCTAGGATTTCTAGATCAAATTCCTACAATAACAAAATCCATCTTATGAGTCTAGGCTTGGCATCTTTCTTGGTCATGAGGTAGCGAATGGCTGCATGATCAGTGTAAACAACAACCTTTGAACCAACAAGATATGAGTGAAATTTATCGAATGCATATAGAATGGCTAGCATTTCTTTTTCGGTGACTGTGTAATTTCGGTGAGCTTCATCTAAGGTCTTGGATGCATATTAAATGACATGGTGTTTTTTTTTCAATTCTTTGTCCTAAAATGGCACCTACAGCAAAATCACTAGCATCACACATGATTTCAAAGGGTAAGGCCCAGTCAGGAGCACGGATGATAGGAGTGGTGGTGAGAGCCTTTTTCAAACATAGAAAGCTCTCCATGCATGCCGTATCGAAATGGAAAGGCACCTCCTTTTGAAGAAGATTGGTGAGAGGTTTTGTGATTTTGGAAAAATTACGGATGAATCGCTGATAGAAACCGACATGTCCTAAGAAGGCTCAGATGTCTTTGACTGAGGTTGGGGGAGGCATCTTGGTGATGACCTCAATCTTAGCTTGGTCTACTTCAATGCCCTGGTTGCTCACCTTATGGCCTAGAACAATACCCTCCTTGACCATGAAGTGACACTTCTCCCAATTAAGGACTAAGTGTGATTCAATACATCTATCAAGGACAAGGGAGAGGTTTTGAAGGCAAGAATCAAAACTGTCTCCATAGACAGAGAAGTCATTCATGAATACTTCCATGACATTTTCAGTTAACCCTGAGAAAATAGCGGACATACATCTTTGAAAGGTGGTCGGTGCATTGCACAGACCAAAGGGCATTCGTCTAAAGGCATATGTACCAAAGGGGCATATGAAAGTGGTTTTATCTTGATCTTCAGGATGAATGTGTATCTGATAAAAACCAGAGTAGCCATCTAGATAACAAAAGTATTGTTGATGGGATAACCGTTCAAGAACTTGATCTAGGAAGGGAAGGGGGAAGTGATCTTTTCTAGTTGCTTTGTTGAGCTTCCTGTAGTCAATGCACATTCTCCATCCTTTGACTGTGCGAGTGGGAATGAGTTCATTCTTCTCATTACGAATGACAGTAGTCCCTCCCTTTTTGGGAACAACTTGAACTGGGCTGACCCATGGAGAGTCAGAGACGGGATAGATGATTCCTGCAGTCAAAAGTTTGATCACCTCTAGACGAACTACTTCCTTCATTTTTGGGTTCAGTTTTCGTTGTGAATCACGAGAAGGTTTGTGGTCTTCTATCATAGGGATTTTGTGGATGCAGATGGATTGATATATTCCAACTAAGTCTGTCATTTTGTACCCCAAGGCAGCACTTTTTTTCCTAAGTTCACCCATAAGTTTGGTTTCTTATTCAAGGGGAAGGGAAGAGTTTATGATGACAGGGCATAGTTCTAGCTCATCAAGAAAAACATATTTCTGACATATGGGGAGAGTCTTCAATTCTGGGGCCTGTGGTGGTTTAGTCTTTTCTATGGTGAAGATCATTTTAAGGTCTTCAATCTCAACACATGGGATTTCCTCAAAGTTGTCCAAATGAATCTTAAGTTGATTTGATGGTTCATTGTCAAAGTCACATTCGGCGGGGATAGTGAGGGAAGTGCGTAGGGGGTCATCAACTAATTCCCATTCTTGCCTTAGTTGATTTAATTCATCAATGCAATCAAGGAGGTAGACTTCTTCCTCAAGACTAGGTCCTCTCATACTTTCAAACACCCTAAACTCTAGGGTTTGCTTCCCTATCCTTAACAAAATGGTACCAGCCTCAACATCAATTAAGGAATGAGTAGTGGCTAAGAAGGGACGTCCAAAAATGAGAGGGTAGTGTAAATCTTCCTTGATATCCATGATCACAAAATCACAAGGGACATATGCATCATTTCCAACTTTAACCAGAATGTCTTCTATGATTCCCATGGGTTTAGTTGTGGATGAGTCTGCCAGTTGGATGGTCATGGCTGTGGGTAACATGTCATTGAATCCTAGTCTTTTGCAAAGACTATACGACATGATGGATATACTGGCTCCTAAATCTGCTAGGCCTTTTATACAAGCATTGTCACCTAAGTAGCATCCTATTCCAAAAGAACCTGGATCCTTCTATTTTTTAGGCATATTACTTAGGATAATGTCTGATGTGGTCCTAGCAAGTTTAACAGTCTTGTATTCTTTAGTAACATACTTCCTAGTCAAGAGAGATTTCATGTACTTGGACCAGGCGGGCATGTATGCCAAGGCATCAAGGAAGGGAATGTCGACATGTATTTTTTTCATAGCATCCCTAAATTTCATGAAGCAGGCATCAAGTCTTGTTTGTTTGAGGTGGGCTTGATAGGGAGGTCGGGGTTTGTAAACTAGTTCTTCATCTTCTACTTGAGGGGTTTCGGGGATGGATGGTTTGGGTGTGGCTTCGAGTTTGACAACTACCATGTCTTCATCCTCGAATTCTAGAGGTGGGTCTGAAGATTTTTCTAGAGGGGAGGGGCGTGCACCTTTCCCAAATGAGTAGAGACAACCTTGAGTTGTTCAGGATGTTTGGGGTTGTTTTCAGGCTGCCCTGCAAAGGTCCCAGCAGGAGGTTTTTGTTGGGCAAACAGACGGGCCAACAATGCGTCAGTTGCCTTTTGATGGGATTGTATGGCCACGAGGGTTTGTTCTATGCTTTCCAGGCTAGGATGACTTGGGGGATGAGGAGGGGGGCATTTTGAGGTGGCTGGGGAGGTTGAGGTTGGTTTAGATTTTGGGGTGGAAGGTTTAGGTTTTGGAATTGTTGGTAGTGTTGTCGATTTTGGTGATTTCCAAAATTTCTTTGATTGTTGTATGGAAATCCAGGTGGGGATCGATTGTTACTTTGAGGGTAGGGAGGCCTTTGTTGAAGTTGGTTAGAGTTCTCGGCACCTGAAGGGTTCCTGTATTGAAAACCAGGGTGATTTATAGGTTGGTTGGGATTGTAGTAACTTTGGCTTGGTATTGTATGAATCAAATTGAGGTCTTCTGGTTGTTGTCCTATTTTAGGTTGCGTGGGCATGTTGTAGAGATATTGACAGTGGAGGGTGGTATGGTCGTATCCTTGGAAAATACCACAAAGGGAATCCATGGCTTTTAGTTGTTGGGGTGACTCCCTAAGGGTGACCAAAGATGACTCTAACCGATCTTGTTTTAAGGCAATTAATTTTAGGCTTTCCTCTATGCTTTGGATATCATTATTAACTTTTGCCTTGGCTACCATAAGGATTTCGCCAATCCCTCTTTTAGCCCTTGTTTTGGAAGCCCGTTTAACTACCTCCCATGCACTAGTCAAACTTTGATGCATGAAATTTCCTCCAGATGAGGAATCGAGAAAGAATTTGGTATCATCATCAACAGCACGATAGAAAATCTCTATGAGTTGGGCTTGAGAGATATCATGGTGGGGGCACTTCCTAAGTAAGTCTTTGAACCTTCTCCAGGCTTCACCTAAAGACTCTCCTGGGGACATAGAAAAATGAGTTATTTGACCCCTAAGTTCATAGGTGAGAGACGGGGGGTAAAATTTCTCAAGGAACTTGCTTTGTAGAACTTCCCATGTTGTGACATATTCTTTGCTTTCCATGGTGTTGTACCAGCTACTAGCTTGGCCGGAGAGGGAATACTTAAACAACCTAAGGCGGATGGCATCTTCAGAGACAGCCGGGAGTTTGTTCAAGGAGCAAAGGTCAATGAACCTTTAAAGATGATCTTGACAACTTTCCCCATTGTTTCCTGAGAAGGGGTTAGCTTGCATCATGGTGATCCATTGTGTTCGGATTTCGAATTGTGGAGCAATAATATCGGGGGGTATAACCGGGTGTTGCGCATAGGCCGTTTTGGGAACAGAAAAGTCTTTTAATTGTTTTTACCTTTCGGCTTCCCTCCTATCGGCTTCTATGGTTTCTTGTTCGGCCCTAAAGGCTGCTCGCAAAGTGGCTTCTCTTTCTGCTTGTTCGGCTTGTATGAGCTCTCTTTGAGATGCGAGAGCTTGGTCGATCCTACGGGCGACTCCGTCTTCATTCATTCTAACTAGATTTTGACGGTTTAAATGATGAAAAGTCCTTTCTATTTCTGGATCAAAAGGTTGAAAATCGTCATTCGGGCGTCGCATGCACAATTAAAGCAGTTAATTCGTGTGCAGAAAAAACGTACTGCCGGAATGGAAACTCGGCAGAAAGAGGAGTACACTTCCGGAATGTTACTTGGAAGGCATGAAAAAAAAAGAAAAAAAGTTTTTCAAAATTGTTTTGGGGTTCGAGAAAACAATCCGTTGTCCCCAGCAACGGTGCCAAATTGATAAACGTCACTTTGCAATATCAACCACTAAGATGGTTAATCCTAGAGTTTAAACCTTTTTTACTTCCGGTTTTAAGGGTAGTATAGAAGGGTCGATCCCACATGACAACTTTTTAGAGATTGTTCCTATAACCCAAAGTTTGAAGAACTTGTTATTTGTTTTTGGTACTTTTTTAGATTGGAACAGAAAGTAAAAGTCAAGTTGGGGGTTTGATTGATTACACTAATGCAAGAAAGAAGATGCACTTAACAAGAATAAAAAATGCACAAGGGAAAATTTAATATTATTGTTAACACAAGCAAAACTATATGAAAGAAAAGACTAGGAATTAAAGGAAGAAAAAGTATGTGGTGATTAAATCAAGATAAGGAAATCGAGGCTCGTAGGGGTTTTCACCACCTTAGCCTAGGCGATAACAACTAATTCTTTAGCGATGACTCGATGAAGGTTTATGAATTTAAAAACTCACCAGAGATAAACTCCACATGAGCCCATTGGTCTTGGTGCTCATGCTTCCTAGTTTATCATCCTTAAAGACGAAAATCCACGATCATATCAAAACGTCTATGTAATCGATTTTATTGTTCTAAATCCGGATTTCCATGGTCATTTCCATCCGGATTAACGTGGGATCCGAAGATCAACCATAATTAAAATTGATTACCATCTAGTCGTTTAAGAAGAAGTCGTTAAAACCATGGCTAAGGGGTTATTCCCCTTTAAATATGGAGTTGTACTTTGGGCCTTGATGTTGCCTTGGCTAGCCTTGTCCTTCTTCGCCTGATTGCTTCCAATAGAAATTAGGGTGATTTCTCAACTTAAAGTTTAAGATTTGGACATTGTTTCATGGTTGTTGCGGTTTTTAAAGGGACTTGAGGCTTTAAGTTCTTCCTCTAGACAATCAACAACAAAGGTGGCTTGTGTAGGTGACCCCCCAACTTGATTATTCATCAAGCTCATTGTGTTAGAAAGAATCTTCATCCTTTGTGGATTTGTCTCATCTTTAGTTGGAGCAGGAGGAGGATGAGGAGGAGGTGTCCGATTTTTGTCAGTGTGCACACCTATGCTAGAAGCCTGATGATATGGATTTTCAGCTAGATGCTAAAAAAGAGACCATGAGTCCTCCGGGGGCTTGCCCATGGATGTTCTTCCATAATAAGAGTAAACAACCATTTGAACCAATTCAGATAACTTGGTGTAGAAAGATTGTACAAGCTACCAAATGGGAACTTCATGGCGTAGGCAATACCTAAGCAGCTTTTGGAACCTTTCCCACATTTCATGGAATGGCTCATTCTCCTTATGGCTAAGAGAAGTGATGTATCTCCTCCTTTGTGTCAATTTGGAAATAGGATAGGATTTATTGAGGAATTCATCATGGACAGCTGCCCAAGTGACCAACTTCGGCTTTAACATGTACCATCTTTAACTTTTTCCTTGAGTGTGAAGGGGAATAAGTTACTCCTTATAGAGTCATCCATCACAGTAGTGGTACATAAAGTGGAGCATGTCTCCAAAAAGGCATTGATGTGGTGATACATATTCTCATTTTGTATCCCCTAGAATGTGGGTAGCAATCCCAACAAGGCTGGGGGAATAGAGAACTATTGACCCATTATTGGATCAAATCCCATAGATATAGAAGAGGTGTAATTCGCTAGCATAAAGTCATCATGAAGTGTCTTGTTCTGTGGTGGCAGCATCAACTCTATGAGCTTTTTCTTCAACCATCTCAGTTGCTTGGTGTTGTTGGTGCTGTTGGTGACAACAAATTCTTCCTATTTTGGGGTTCGTAAGAACTAAATCTCTAGAGAGAGAATGCTTCCCTTGCATGCATGGTTGTCACCAACACAAAGCACAAACAAGAAAAAAGAACCAAGTTAGCCACAAAGTATGCAAGCAATAAACAAATAATACATAATAGAAATGGTGAGGGCAATAGGAAGAGCTAAACTAGGCTGAGCGCCCTTATCGCTAACAATGACATCAAAAATCTTGATGTGATTTTACACTAGGACTTTTACAACTACTCAATTGAATTAGAATATATGCAATCCCCGAATCACTCAACACACAATGCTATTGTTTGAATTTGTAATGGTCCCTATACTAACACAATCACAAAGACCACAATATGTCACCCGTAAGCGCACATAATCATATTGTAGTATAGGTGAATGATAATTGAGGGGTCGATCCTCAAGGAAAAGTGGGGCACTAGAGTTTAATCGGATTAGCTATATTCCTAAAGTGAAAATTAGGATTTTTAGGGTTTAAAGATTGATTTTGGGTTTGATTACACTAATGATCCAAATAAGAAAGCAATAAAGAAGACAAACAAGTGAAACCCTAATTTAACCCTAAAAAAGAAATTCTACTTAACAAAGAAGGTTACTAAACAAGTAAGAGAAAAAGACAACTAAATTAGAGCAAACAAGTTAAGAAATAACACTGTGATTAAATTAGCAAATAAGGGACTAAGGCAATTAGGGATCTAAACTACCAGAATCGAGATTAAGTAAGCACTAGAAGAAAGTGACTACCCTAGCAAGAAATAACTACCACAAGCAAGGCAGATGACAAAGAAGTAATTAAACTAAGTAACTAAGTAATCATGAACTAACTAAGAGAGAAATTTGGGTTTTAGCAAGTTATGGGAAGAGTGGGCCATTTTGGGGGAGTGTCACATAATTCCAGGTTGGGGGATATATAACATGCAAATTCAATCGTTTCTTTTTAGATTGCTAAATCAAACAAAAAGATATGTGCTATTAAGTCACCCTAATATACTGGTTGGCCATGGGTGGAATGGAGTGTGTGTAGGGAAATTACACCCTTGCACACCCCATCCAACCTTACAACGCTCAATTAGACTAGGGATTAGGTGGGATCCCGATAGGGCCATGCAAGTCTAGGTTTCTAGGGTAAGTGTTATTAGGGCAATTGCCTAGCATTTAGAAAACTCTAGGCAATTCAACTAATCCATCTTACACTAAATACTTGCATCTTTCACCTATTTGTAGGAGAAGAGATATGTATGTAGGAAGATAGGGTGCAAGCTAGGAATCCACTAGTGTACCTAGGGGAAGAACCTACGTTGGCCACATGAAAACCATTCCCCCCTATAGCTTAGGTGTTTTCAAGCATCAAACCACAACACAACATGTTTATAAGCACAAATCACAAGTAGTAAAATGAGAAAAAATATAGAAGCAAGAGACAATCATCGTAGAATGAAATTATGTTCATTACAAGTTATATTCTCCCAACATGGTATGAAAGTAACATTTTATTCCCAAAAACAACCCACTAAGGGGGCTTAGCTACACATAATCAAACAAAATAGCAGAAGGGAAAGGAGAAGGAGAAGAATAGCCATGGAAGATCCTTTTTCTTCATATCCTTGTTGTAGAAGTCTGAGCACCTCCCTTTAAGATGGAATATGGCATGAGATGGTAGGGTTTTGTGCTGGAAACCCGAGAAAGTTAGGGTTTTGGGGTGGAAGAAGGTAGAAATCAAGTGGAAATTGAAGGGAGTAGGTAGGAGCTCCTTGATTTCTCTAGGTAGGTGGGAGTGAATGAAAAAAGTGGATAACTTTGTGCTACATGCACCACCTATGTATATATAGGTGGTGGGGAAGAACTAGGTATTGTTGGAAAAGTAGTGGAAAATTGGCTAGGGTTGGGTAGTCACCACAGTCGTGGTGGTCACTATGTTTGTAGTGGATGGAGGTTATCTCATTCGTGGTGGATGGACACAAGTGAGGTGTTGAAGGTGAAAGGTTTAGATGAAGAAGGGGGTATGGAGGCTCAGTGCCAAGGTAGTGGTGGGCACCACATCCATGGCGAGTGAATGGCGCCATGGGTGTGTTGTAGAGCATAGGAGTGGTGTAGGAAGGTGGCCATGGTCATTCTTCCTGGGGTGTCTGTTGTAGTTGCTTTGTGCCACAGTCGTGGCAAACCTTCACTACTAAGGCTGTTGGGGTGTCCACGACTGTGGTCAATTCATCATTTTCTTTGCAATCATCTGAATTTTTAATGATTTGGCCACAGTCGTGGCATGGTACCATAGGGGTGCTAATGAATTAATGCCATAGTCATGATCTTGGGCCATCTGGCCACAAGCGTGGCAGAGTACCATAGCCCATGGTGAGGGCCCAATTGCTTGTTCTTGCTCTTAACTCCTCCAAATGGCTTCTTTGGATCAATTTTTTCTATTTAAGAGATGTGTGGAGAAGATCTAGGTCCAATCTCATGGTGTGTAAACCCAAGGACCCTCTCCTTCTCCCTCCTTTACAACCAATGCATGCACAAAACCCTAAAAACACACTAAAAAAGCCATAAGCTATTAGATATGAAATTACATATTAGGGGAATAAATTGCATTATAACATGTTTAGGTGTGATATAAGTGCAAAAAAACACATGATGAAGCCCTAAAATAGGGCTGCATCATAACCCATCTATTAGATAATGTGATGTGTTATAAAAGATGGTTCAATTGGAAAATTACATAACTGGCACCCAATCAAAATTTAGCTAAATGATAGTAGTGTTCCTTTCCCTCCCCACAAAGGAAAATGAGAGAAAAGAGAAGCTTTTAATCAGGTGGTCAATCTCCTTGAAGAGTACCACTAATGGCTAGTTACCTCTTAGTCCTAAATTTAATCGATCAAAAACTCCTTCAACATCCATGTAAATAGCTATGTTTATCATGTTAAGATAAATAGAAGTCTATAAGCAATTTCGAACACCCATCCACTCAGTTGAATGCATCCCAACAACTAGAGAGAGACAACGACCATATCTTTGAATAACCCTCAATATTGTACACAACACTCAGGCTGATCAGACCTTAATTCACTAATCCATAATTAGTATTGACCTTATATAATATGAGTGGGGAGTTAGTTTTTCTAAGGGATTTGTACCTTCTTCTTTGAACCAAGTATCCATGACCTCTCAAGAAGACCATAAAGTCATGGGCCCATTTCCATAGACCATGGATACTAATATTTGGTGGAGTACATTCAAAGCGCAATAGAAATTGATTCCTATTTCACCAAGCAACTAAGCATGAGTTGGAGATCACAATAATATACTTACCAAATAACTTTGTGAGGGTCCACTTGAAGAAGTGAAGTAGGTCATCTATCGAGGCATTCGACATCAACTCTTATTTGTGTCTTGAGTTCCAGAAAAGTGCTTTAGGATAATAGACGATAGCATGGAGTGGGGTTTCCTTATTGTTGTTTCATAGCTTACACACTCCTCTGTCTATAGCATGCCTAACATCCATATTTGTAATCTTAGAAAAGAAGTTCATGTTGTGTCACCAAAGGAAATACTTCAAATTTGGTGGGATTTTAGTGTTCCACATTTTTTTCTGTGGAAACCAGAACATGTATTCTAGTCCTATTTGTGTCCATTTAAACCAAGCCAACATAGTGACCGGATAGTAAAAGTCCCATCTAGTGTAAGGTACTAGAACTAGTGAGCACCACTACAAGGTAATATAGAAATATCCATTATAACTTTGTTGTCATTCTCAGAAAATAACTGATTAATGATATATGCTTTCTAGGACCATGTTCTGCTATTGATTAGTTATTTGAATTGAGCATGAATGGTACTCAAGGAGTTTTCCTTCACCACTCCATGGCCCAACTTTTTGGGTATCTAGGCCTTAGTCCAAATATCGGCTGTGAAGTTACAATTGATTTAAGTTCTCAGTCCCTAAACTAGTATAGACTTATTCCCCCCACATTGATCTCCATGTATAGATAGGGTCAAAACCTCTTCCCACTTCTAGAATGTTAGACCATATAAAGTATCTTATTCCTAGAACTTTAGATGCCACTAAGGAAGGGTTATCAAGTAATCTACATGTTGGTTTAGCCAAAAGAGCCTGGTTGCAGGTACTTAGGTATCTAAACCTGATTCCTCCAATATAATTTGGTTGACACAACTTATCCTAGCTTTCTCAATGCATCTTTCCTTTCCCCTCTTTATCCCCCCACCAGAAGTTTTTGATCAATCTTGTGAACTCTTCTATAATGGCTTTAATTATAATGAATATGATCATCATGTATGTAGGGATGGATTGCATAAATGCTTTTATGAGCACTTCCTTACCAGATTGACTAAGTAGTTTTTCCTTCCAGCCACCTTAGTTTGTTACATATCATGTCTTTCAACTCCTAGAGTAGGGAGTCCTCGGTACTTTTTATGGGACTCCACATGTTGTGTGAAAAATAATATTGTATTGATTCAATGAATAAAAGATGTACAATCATGTCCTATATATAGGAGCAAGGGAGAAACCTGAGACTTGGGACACAAGTAATATAAACTAAATTACATAGCCTCCGATCTGCCGACATGTTGGTATTATCGAAAATATCTTGGTAGTACTGAGATATGTAGTCTTCAACACTCCCACTTAAGCTAGAGCATGGGTGAAACACATGTTCAAGCTTAGAGTTACAGGACTCGATAAAAGAAAAATAGAAATGATAAAAGAAGATGAATATCACTCCACATACAAAATAGATATTCCCCACTAAAACATATGATGGCAACACCTTTCTACTTTGAAATTATATTTTGTAGACCGGAGATCCTTGAGATTTGATGAAGGACTTTTGGAGTGCATCTAGAATAAAGAACATCGGATGAATGGAACCTGAATACTACAATAGTAATTCACCACATTAATGTAGAGATCATCAAAACCATGACTATGCCATCTTCACTGAAATATGTACTTAATGCGGTACAAATGCGGATACACAATGTCGACGTAGCAGTAGAAGAATCTTCAAATTGTCTAGGAAGACATGCATAATGTGGCATGATTATGAAAGAACGATGTGCTGATGATACGATGCAAGTACCATAACTCAGGCGCATGAACATTGGGGGCTTGATGGGAATGAAGATCATCCATCAAGGAAAGTCCCAAGTAGATCAGCTGAAGGTGATTCTTAAAACAACATATGCATCTCAGAGAAGACATTATGAAATAGATTGATGAATACATAACTAGATAAACTATCAACCTTGTAGATGTAGATTTGGCAGGCATGAAATTGTTGAGCTTTTGAGAAGTCTGAAGAAGCACCCATATGTATCTTAAGAATACAACAAGAGTGATAATGTTGTCAGAAAGTGGAGAATGAGTGTACTGAACAATGCATAGCTCCATGAAGATAATAGCCTAGAATATGAACTGGAATATGAATATCATCTCTTCTCATACTCTCTCTCACATACATATTCTCTCATGCTCTCTCTCTTCTCATACTCTTCCTCTCCTCTCTACCCCCATAAAATATGATGAGAGTGAGTGTTTGGTGTGGAGAAATGGATATACAACCCAGAGGCATGGATGATGATGGCAGTGGCTGAAGGGTGTGATCGTTAGTTACGGATATGTTGCTGGATAATGGGGCAAAAACACAGCAATGGACGGACATGAAAGACGGTGATGATTGTGTTGCTCGGTTGATGTAGCACTTGGCCGCAATGAAGTACATGATACTAGTCTCCTGCACGGCCTCAGAGATATTGCATGCCATGAGGATGCATGAAAAGTCAAGTGCAGAACCTATCCACGAGAGGAGGTGAAGGCTAGTGTTGAGGACGTCAGGGTGATGTAGTTGTAGAGGCGATGGCTACTGAATAGTGTGTTGGTAATGGCATTGATTGCTGCTCATGGGATTGGTGGTGGTTGCAACTAGGGATCATAGAAGCTAAGAAATCTCGATAGTACCACCACCAAAGTTGATACTATAGACCACATCACTGAGATGGATCAGAAATCAGTCTGGCAATCTCAGTATTACCGACCATCATCTCAGTAGTACTGACAGAGTCATAGTACCCACAACTTATCGGGGGCATCAGTAGTACTGAAACTAAAGTCGATAGTACCGACCCAATGTAGGCTTAAAAATGGATCCGATTAGCGAAAGACAGATCGAATTAAGATTTTGAATATCTACATGCGTATTGTAAATGGGGGGAAGTAGAAAGATATTAGGGTTTTTTGGTAGCAGTGGAAAGTGATGGGTGACAACACTTTAGCCAGGAATAGACGAAGGTGTTGGGGAAGTAGAAATGAGATGGAGATTAGTAGTGAAGCAACAACTAGGGGCATGGATGATGACATCGACAGATGAAGGGTGTGATCATCGGTTGGGATACAGTTCTTGGATAATGGGGTAGCAACACAGTAGCTGCCAGACATGAAAGATGGTGATGATTGTGTCGCTCGGCTGATGTAGCACTTGGCTGCAATGAAGGAGATGACATTGGTCCCCTGCACGGCTCTAGATATATTGCATGCCATGAGGCTGCGTGTAGATTCAAGTGTAGATCCTCTCCATGAGAGGTGGTGAAGGCTGGTGTTGAGGACGTCAGAGCGATGCAATAGTAGATCCAATGGATGTTGAATAATATGATTGCAATGTCACAGATTGCTGCTATTGGGATTGGCAACATTTGCATCTGGGGATGATAAAAACTGAGAAATCTCGATGATACTGACACCAGAGTCAATACTATCGACCGCATCACAGAGACGGACTGAAAATCAGTCTGGAAATATCAGTAGTGTCGACCATCATCTCGCTAGTATCGACAATCACAATATCTGCAACTTATTGGGGGTGTCAGTAGTACCAACACCAGAGTCGATAGTACCAACCCAAGGACATCAATGTATGTGGTCGGTGGCTGGTTGTTGCTAGATACATGTGGTGGTAGTTGCTGGCCAGCTAAAGTGATGCAATGGTGGTAGGATGTTGTTGTCGACTATGGCTTGATGATGTGGCTGATTGCAATGGGAGATGACAGATAGATAGGAGATAGTCAGGATGGATATCATCGTCGTATGGAAATAAAATCAGATCTTTAAGAAAGAGAAGGATAAGCCATGGAGGCCGGGATATGCCTAGCAGGTGGACGGCCTAAGCCATGAAGATGGTGGCAACATCCTAGAGGTAGAGGCACTCCCCCTTGATCACTCTCTCTATGAAAGAGAGGCGGAGGAGGATACAATTGTGTGTATGCCAGAGAGAATAAGGAAGCGGTGGCAGCGTCTAGGGTTCCCTAGGACAAAACATGCTCTGATACCATGTGAAAAATAATATTACATTGATTCGATGAATAAAAGATGTACAACCTTATCCTATATATAGGATAAAGGGAGAAACCCTGAGACTTTGGAGACAAGTAATGTTAATAGAATTATAGAACCATTGGTTTGTCAACATGTCACTACTATTGAAAAAATCTCGGTAGTACCGAGATATGTAGTCTTCAACATGTTAGACATTCAACTCTTGAATAAAATTTTCTCTACACTCCTCATTAACGTTTCGAAGAAAGGTAATTTTTGTTTCATTGAGGTTGATTTGTTTTCAAGAATCTCTCTCGTAATAGACCAAAATCTTGGCTACATTCTTGAAGACTAGCCTCTATAAAGAGGATTCTGTCATCAATGAAGAAGAGATGTGTTGTTCACGACCCCCCTCTCATAATAGCCCAAACTCTTGGCTACATTCTTGGTAATGGATCCTTCTTTAGCCACTGTATTAATAAGAGAAGAGAAATAATCTACATAAAATAGGAAGAGATAAGGGGATATAGGGTCCCCTAGGTGGAGAACCCTTTGTGGGAAAACAAGTTCTCTTTTACAACCACTAATGATAAAAGAGAAACACACATAACTGACACAATTTTAAATTCTATTTCACCTAGTATTTCTAAATCAAATCATCTTTATAACTAGACGGAGAAAATCCCATTCAACATTGTCGTACACTTTGCTCGTGTCTAGCTTGATTGCCATCTGAACTTTCTAGTCTTTTGTCTTCCTCTTCATTGCATGACACATCTTTAAAGCCATGAGAGAATTGTTTTTAATAAGTCTCTATGCATTAAAGCACTCTGGTTAGGTGACACCAAGATATCTAGAAACAACTTAACCATGTTCTCCATAACTTGTGAAACTATTTTGTGAATAGTATTAGAGAGGTTGATAGGCTTAAATCAGTCATGCAATGAGGATCTTTGAATTTTGGGAACAAAACAATGTTAGTCTGGTTCAAAGGGATAATACTTTGTTCCCCCTTCCACCAGCCCCAACCCCTTGATGTATGAAGCAATCTCCTTTCCCACAAAGTGCCAGTGGTTTTGAAAGATGCTAGCATGAAACCCCTTCTACAACCTTTGTGCATGTCTAGATATCAACTTTAATCTCCTCTTAATTTGGTTCCCCTTCAAAGGCACAATTCATTTCATCATCTCCCACTCTTTGGATCAATGCCTTCCACAACCTTCTCAGGGTCCATCATACCCTTTGAGGTAGGAAGATCATCATCATAGACCGTAAAAAAATCCACTTCCTCAACTTTCTTTTTCTAGACCCCTTCACTATCAAGTAAGCTTTGGATTATGTTTATTTGTCTTCTCTTATTATCTTTGTTGTGGAAGTAAGATATATTTTGTTCCCCATCCCTCATCTCCTTGATTTTTTCTTTGTGAACCAGTAAGGTCACTTTTTTTGTTGTATGTCGCTATTCTTGTAGCATAAATCCTTGTTCCTTAGCAAGTTAGATTTTGAGTCAAATCTTGAGATATGGAGTGATTATCCACTTGATGAGGGAAAATTCATCACCTTTATTTGCACATTTTTAATCTTGAATTAACAAAAAAAAATGTATCTATTAAAATTTTTAGCATATATTATCTTAGTTTAGCTCTTCTTGCTTCAATTGGAGTTTTTACTTGATTATTGTGCATTTTGCAGGAAAATAGACAATTTATTTCGGAGCGCAAAAATTTCCAAAATTACTCTTGGAAGACGTTTGCACAAGTTCTCGTAGTTCTTGAAGTACATATATACCTGACACCAAAAGTGTCATATCTTTTGCGTACAAACTCCAAATTGAGTGTGCAAATATTAGTAGAAAGGAAATTTCATTTCCTAAAAAAATATATTATTTAGACTTCTAATGAGGATTTGATGGGAGAAAAATCTACTCAAAATCTTTGTTGTGGAAATCTTCATTAAAGAGAGTCATATGGTCATAAAAGAAGGCAACTCAATAAATCCCTCCATTTTGGGCCAAACAATTGTTGTAAAAGTTCACTACTTTAACTAGAAATGTTGGTAATTTTTGTATGATTTAATATGGTGGAAAAATGCATTTGAAGTCCAAGAAAAAACAAAATTAAGAAGGCCAATACTACAATCATAATTCAGTCAAAGCAGATCCAGCAGTTGCCGCCACCACAAAGCCTCATCTCTTGGGTTTTCCCCCATGCTTTCTCCCTATAAAAGGAGGGGGCACTCCAAAGCAAAAGGGATTCACTTGTTTTAAACTTTTTTATTCGATTTTCTTTTGTTCTATGTTCCTTTCGGTAGTTTAATTTTTGCTCTATACCTTATGTCTGAATAGTTCCATACTAGGGAATGAGGGCTAGCCCCATAGGCGATTTTCATTGAATGTAATCGATTCCAACTATTTCAATAAAAAAGATATTTCCCATTTGTTCTGTTTTATATTTAGATGAGATGATATACTCTTATGGAGTGATGCGAAAATCTCCACAAGAATGAACCCACAATCCCTTGATTGTGGTTTTCATCTCATTTTCCATCTAATATTTTGCTTGTTTCTCTAATAGAAGGATTATACTCTTGTGGGAGTGCTGAGATCCTGAGTTCCCATAAGAATAAAATCATGATTTTTTGACAATGTCTGCTAATACACATTTTGATCCTTTTAGTTGTTTCACTTATCTGCTATAGTTTACATTGATATGATCATCTGACCCATAATTATTAACTTCAAGTTTGGGAATCATGTATTTCTTAATGAGATGTTGAATAGGGATACATTGGATGATTGGGTGAGCATCCACAATGGTTCAGATCAAAGGGTAAGGGAAATATAATCCTTGTCAGAGTTGTGCTCTGAAAGAAAACAAATCCACATGGTTCTAATTTGATTATTGAATGTTAGGAGTCAATTTATTGAATGGAAACACAGTTATTGGTGGTGATCCTTCGGATCCCAAATATTGTTATCTTTCGATTACTTAAGTCTATTTTTGCATTCTAATTTTGTGCTTAGCATAAATAAACTCTGAAACAAATAAAAATTTCCTTTCTTTCTCTAGCACCCGAATTTGGATTTCAACCATTTTCCTTCGTGTTCCCTTGGATCGATACCTACTATACTAAGTTGACTTGGTTCTTGCACCAAGTTGACAACATGGTTAGAAGGTTAAAGTCTAGGACTTCTCCTAGTGATTGTTGCACGAAACTACATCATCAATTTGGCATTGTTGCCAGGGATGGCAAGCATTGTTTTTCGAATCTCGATCCTTTTTTTATATTAAGATTTGATCTTTCTTTTTGTAATTTTAGTTTGGTTGTATAATCATTAGGTTGTTCCATTAGTTCTATCTTGTGTTATAAATTTAGTTTTTTCTATAAGTTTTAGACTTGTTCAGTAATTTTTTTTCTTTCTTTCTACTTCATTTTATTTTGTAACTTTAGTTTTTAGTTATGCATAATCCCTTTAGTTTACTTTAATAATTTTCCGTCTTGTTCTATAATTTCCTTTCTTAGGTTTTGTAATTTATTTTTCCTATCGAGTCCCATTTTAGTAGTGTATCTCCTTCTACCGAGTTTCAAATATGGTAGTACTGCTTTCTAGTTTTCTTGTAATTTTTAGTCGTGTTTAAAAATTCTTCTCTTATCTTTGTAATTTATATCTCTTTTGTTAATTCTAGTTATGTTTGTGGGTTTAAAATCTAGTAATGAACACCTTGATATCTATATTTGAGATTTGAAGTAATGGATTCATAGAAGACCTTAAGTAAGATGCCTATGTTCCACTATTGGTTTACCTCTTTTTAACTTTGTATCCTCGTGTTATTACCATCTTGGGAGAGATTTAGTTATGTTTGTGGGTTTAAATCCTTTATGTTGATGATTTGATGATCTAATAAGCATGTTGGTGGTACCCTATGTCGATCCGTTGGTGTTCATATATCTTGGGAACTCTTAAGGAACAAACAAACTTTATTTTTATTTATTTTTTAAATGCTACCATAGAAAGTAAATCAGGTTCATACCCTAGTTAGGAGAATTATGAGAATTTAGAACAGGTCCTCTATTTTCCTCCAGATGTGAATGAGTTATACAATGATATATCCACAAGAGGGCCTTTAATATGGTGACATGTTGAGTATATATTGGTGCACATGACCAAATATGAAGGCTCATCAATGGTTTAGGCTTTTCCACTTAATGATAGGTCAAAGAACAATTTTAGGGTTTCATGACTAGTGTATGATGAACATTTCCAGCTAGGAGGACTGCATTCATTCAATGCAACACTAAAGGTTGAAGAATGGAATTTATCTTGCAAAGAGAATAGTTAGGATCTCTTCACACTTATCCCGTGAGGCTCTAAGAAAGTATATTTAAAGTTGACTTCAAAACACATATGGCATCACTCACTGACCAACTAAAACCATGTAGGTGGAGTTGGCTGAGTAGTTAAGTTAGAAAATGGAATAGGTGTATTATACCATATAAAATGGATGCAATTTGAAGACAATAAGCACATGATATTAAATATTTATTGGACTGAACACATGCTTATGACTTAAACACTAAACATGTACTAAAGTAACATAGACATTACAGTCATTATGGCTATTACACTAACTCCCATAATGATAGTAAACATATTAATATAGGATACTATGAAAATCTTCTCT
Source organism: Alisma plantago-aquatica (assembly GCA_963693085.1). Classification (NCBI taxonomy): domain Eukaryota; kingdom Viridiplantae; phylum Streptophyta; class Magnoliopsida; order Alismatales; family Alismataceae; genus Alisma; species Alisma plantago-aquatica. The sequence continues at coordinate 942,994,576 of OY856414.1, read as the reverse complement.
TTGACTTTTTCAATGATTGAAGAAGAGAGCACTAAATTCCATTGTTGAATTATGCAACTTGGCCTGTAAGAAAATAATATTAGTGTATAACAATTAAATACAATGACAATGCTATAATAGGGATCACATATATAGTTATGGAGCTTTTAATTCATACAAAATGGAAAAAATATATCTTATAAACTGAAATATTTCCATATTAATATTTTTTGTATAAAAATGATGAGATATTTTACCTAGTTAATGGAGGCAAACTTCAATTTCCTCATATTTTCATTGATATAAAAGTAAAGGAAGTGACTATTGATATCAGAATGTAGGCAATTTTTTTATTAATGAATATGAATCTTTTTACTATAGTACACCCAAACATGAATGCCATATTCATAAGCTTAATTAAATTTTATCTTTTTATTAGTGAGGCAAAATGTGTGGGGTATTTCCACAATAGTTATGTAATTATTGAATAACATATTAGTTATTCTAGATATGTAATGATATGTGTAGTATACAAATTACTTTTGGTTTCCACATAATGGAAAACATCAATCTATGACAACTAACATTGATATAGAACTATGACAAATATGTTTAATTTACCATCGAAGCTGATATCTTTTAAGAATGAATCCCACTCCAAGCACACACACAAAATATCTATTAGGGATTAATGGGTCATGTGAAACAATTAGCTCTCTTCAATCAACGCTCATCTGACTAATTTCATGCATATCTAGTCGATAAGTCGATCATATTTGTGAGTATAATTTCCTTCTTTACATGTTTTCTTATAAGTATACTATATTAGAACTCACTCACCCATATTGGCTAAGATGAGAGGGGGGATGAGAATAAACAATTGATTTTTTTTAATTTCTTGGTTTACTAAAATGAATCCATAGGAATGAACTATCCTTACCAATATAATAATGGCAACATTGGGGAACCCTAACGACACCGACGGAGACCCTACAGGCAATGGCCAGGGCTTTTTGGAAGATAATGGCGATGGAGGCCCCCCTCGCGGGCCTCCTATATCAACTCCCCTAGGAACCACCAACCTCAATCTAAATTTTGCAAGTGGAAGAAGGAACGCGTAAGCAAGAGAGGAGGGGAGAGCATCATAGGCTATGGAGGTTGATCAATCCAACCTATAAGTGGGAACTTTCCAAACCTATCAGGGCACACTCCTGCTACTTCCTCAGAAGAGAGACTGATGGCTCCATAGAAGTCGTCATATAGCAAAACGGTAGGGAAGGCAACTATGGAAGACCAACATGGATTCATTAAGATTGATGCAGAGGACTGTGACGTATTCTTGAAGCTAGATGACATCCATGTTTCAAAGGAACATGGCTACCCGACCTTTAAAATCTGGAATTCGACAAGGGAAGAACTCCTAAAACCATGGCAATTCTCGGTGGTGGTCAAAATGTTGTCCATAGACATTCGTTTTTTGACCCTTCGTGATAGAATTTGATGATGTGGAAGCCAGTCGGGGATTCCATCTCTTTGACCTTACGAACGACTACTTCATAGTCCAATTGCAGTAGGAAGACGACTAGATTTATGCTCTCACCGGAGGCCCTTGGCCCATCTTCGGGTCCTACCTAACTGTTCAGAGGTGGTACCTAGAGTTCTCATCAGTTGGAGCAAACTCGCCTAGGTTCATTGCATGGATACGCATGCCATCACTACTGATTCATCTCTACATGGAAGTCATACTCGAAGAAATCAGCAACAATCTAGGAAAGACAATCAGGGTGGACTATAATACCATCACGCAACATCACAGATGCTTTGCCATAATATCTAATGAACTGGATCTAGCCAAGCCTCTAACCCAGTTCCTCACGATCGAGGGACATAAATACATGATTCAATACGACAATATTCCTTTCATCTATATGTATTGTGGTAGAGTTGGCCACCATGAAAAAGAATGCACCAAACACATGCCTAATGACAACATTGTGCATCAAGCAAGCGAGGAGATGGAATCAATTGTGGTCATCCAACCCCCTCCCATGCAAGGCTTATCAGGATTCATTCACGCACAACCAATCCAATGAAAGCTGAGGAAGGCACCAACACTGGTCCATGTAAGAACAATGCTTAACGATCCAATCGCTTCCAAACCCTAGAGGACCATGAGGATGAAGACATGGCCATGAAGCAATTGACGTAGATAATGTGGGTGAATGAGTTGTCAAAGACATAGACTGGAGTACAAGGAAGAAAAACTTCCACAAACAAAAGAAAGCTTATGGCCTCATTCGAATGTCATAGTATCAACAACAAACCCAAACGACCCATAAACCCCAAAGTAGACCCCGTCGCATAACTCCTCAAACCTCTCAGCCACCACAGCATCCAGAGACTCAGTCATTCACGACAAAATCTTCACTCACCCTTTAATCACCACACCCTTTGATATGGGAGTCAGGGCATAGGCACCTGTATGCCTCAGCTCCTTAGCAACCCCTCCTGTAACTCTGTAGGAATTTACCTATGAAATAGCAAGGTCATTCACGGGGGGTGATAAATCTTCCACACAGAATAGGGGCAAGACCTCACTGCTACCCAACTTGGGGAAAGACACTAAGGCAATGGGAAAATCCACCCTTGTCGAGCATGAATAATAAACTTCCTTACATGGAACACGTAGGGTATTTTTGAAAAGGATACCCAAAACACCATTAGATAACTTGTCAGGAAATACAAAGTTTCCATAGTCTGCCTATTGGAAACAAGATGTAGTGGACCGTGTGGTTTTGGCATCATCAAGGGATTTTCCTAATCACACAAGGTAGAGGCAGCAAGCTTCTCGGGTGGCATATGGGTCTTATGGAACCACCAAACATCTTTAGATATCGCCTACTCACATAGACAATTCATCCATTGCAAGATTGGATGCACTCTCTACACTTTCATCTATGCTAGCACATCTAGGAGTGGAAGGAAACTACTTTGGGGTCAACTACAAATGTTGGCCTCAACCATCGGGTCCCCTTGAAGTGTGGTAGGAGACTTCAATGTGGTGATGTACCCCTTAGAGAAATTCGACAACAACATCTTCGATAGCGCCAACAATAGGGAGTTTATCGATGCGGTGGAATCTTGTTCACTCTTCGATCTTGATATAAGAGGTGCTCACACAACCTTCAGAAGAGGTCTCCTCTATGAGTGCCTCGACAGGGCGCTAGACAACCAACAATGGTTGGATCAGGTGTTGGCAAAGTCAATCACGATCCTTGACCAAAACCACTCTGACCATGCACCGCTGCTCATTTCGAATCAACCCACTCAAAGTCCAAGAATCGCCTCCTCCACACCTTCTCTAAATGGAACTAGACACCCAGATTTATTGAGTTCATCGAGAACAACTAGAATGAGGACTCCTCTCTCCAACTTGCAACTGCCTACTTCCTGAAATCTGCTACCTCATGGGACCATTCAATGAGGGAAGTAGATCGTCGTGACAAAGAATGCATCTCCAACAAGATTTGATGGTACCAGCTCCAACTTTCCCTATCCTTTAACCATGACATTGCTCGCCACACAATTGATCTATAGACACAACTGGACTTCATCCTGAGAAGGGAGGAGATGGAGTGTCTTGATTAAGCTTGGGGATAATAACACCCGATACTATCACTCTCACATCAAGGAGAGGAGAAGAAGAAGCAAAATTAGCCGCATCAAGGACTAGCTTGGTTCTTGGGTGGAGGAGGATGGTGATTTAAACATATAATTCTTGCCTTCTTTTCTAATGTTTACTAGGAAGCAGACAACACTCAAAGATGCATCTCCTCCCATGATTTAATTGGTGCCTTTCAACTTCTCTGACTGCCTCAAACCTCCTCCATGGAGGCACCTCCTACCTAGAAGGAAATATGGGCCTCCCTCCAGAAGATACCACCCCTCAACACTCTAGGCATAGATGCATCCTTCTACCGGATGAACTGGACACTACTCCACAAGCAAGTGTGTGCCTTCGTCAGCGGCCCTTTCATAGGCACCCCGATTGGCCTGGGGTCGATAAACTCTACATTTATTCTCATCCCCAAAGTTCCCTCCCCTGAGTCATGCTCTCAGCTCAGACTAACCTCTCTCAATAATGTCTACACTAAGCTCTTGTCAAAGGTTATAGATGAATGGATTAAGCTATTTCTCAATAACTAGATTTCCCCGTACCAGTCCAGTTTTGTTCCAGGCAGGAGCATAGGCAACAACATCACTCTGGTACAGAAGCTGATCCATTCCATGGAATCAAGGATGTGTAATAAAATACTTTGCCCTCAAGCTAGATTTAGTTAAGGTACTCGACAAGCTAAGTTGGAGGTTCATTGAGGACACCCTCACAAGAAAATGTATATCACTGAATATAATTTCAATCATCATGCAAATCATCCAGTCCGGACACACTTCAGTCTTTTGGAAGGGGGAGTCGATAGGATCCTTCAAGCCTTCTTGTGGGGTCAAACAAGGCGATCCTATATCGCCTTACATCTTTGTTCTATGCCTGGAATGCCTCAGCCAGTTTATTTCCTCAAAAGTCGATAAACAAGCATGGATGCATATCCTCATCTCACGCTCCAAAATGACCTTTACCCATGTGATCTTTGTGGATGACATAATACTATTTGGATAAGCCTCTTCACATCAAGCTACTACGATGAAGCACTGGATCCACCTTTTCAGCCAAGCATCATGTTTGGTCCTCTCAAATGAGAAGTCTACTATCTTCTTCTCATACAACACACCTCGCAACACTAGGGCCCAAGTTTGCAGGAAACTTAACATTGATGAGACAACTAACTTTGGCAAGAACCTTGGAATATCAATCATCCACCGAAGGAAGAGCTAAGAACATTTCCAATACCTTTTAGAATGTCTTCACCAAAAATCAGCAAGTGGCAGAACAATTTTCTCTCCCTGGCATGAAGGATAACGTTGGCTAAGTCGGTCCTACTTGGCCAATCATGCTATACTACACAATCTGTTAAACTACCTATGGCCACATGTGAGAAGATCGACCAGATAATAAGGAATTTCATATGGAATGTAAGTTCCACAACCAAGCGCCTTAATCTGGTCACTTGGAATTGCATCACCAAACCAAAGATCAGTGTCAGACTGGGAATAAAATGTGCTAGGGACTTCAACCAGGCTTTGTTGATGAAGTAAGCATGGTCCTACCTGAACAAGCGTACCACCTCATGAGTCAGACTGGTCAAAGCAAAATACAGTCAACAAAACACTTCATCTGCGGGCTCCCACGTTTGGAGAAGTATCAAGTGTCTATTACAGAAGCTAACAACCAACTCAAGATGGACAGCCATCTTAGGAAACAAAACCTCAGTATGGTTCAATGAATGGATAGGGGAGGGGTTTTCCCCCTTGCTGAAGCCTCAATCCCACATCTGTTATGACCTTCTTGATCTTAAAGTCTCAAGCCTTATGCTTGATAATGGCTCTTGGGACACCCACTTCCTCAATGAGTGGTTTCTCCCTAGCTCCTCATCTGCTATTCAATAGATGTCCACCCCGACCACAGTCTTGGAAATGACACTCGCATTTGAAAACACACGTCATACAACTCCTTCACAACAGGATCATCCTATCCCCTGATTAACAACTCTGACTAGGGATCCTTGGACCATTATGAGTCCATCTGGTCCCTGCACTTCCCCAACAAAATGAAGGTCCATCTATGACTTCTACACAAAAGTTGTCTGTTGACAAATTGCATGCACTCTCAGAGGAAGATAACCGATGATCCCATTTTCTTAAGGTGTGGTGCATTGGAAGAAACCAACTTACACGCTATCAAAGACTTCTCCAAGCCTAAGGTAGTATGGTCCCTGCTCCTTCCTAGTGAGACGACCTCATTCTTCGCATCCACATACACGGTGTAATGGATAGGCTACAACATCAAGTCCTTAAATGCCCATAATGAATGTAAGGTCATCTTCATTGTTGCTTGTTAGTTTCTTTGGAAGGATAGAAACTCACTTATTTTTTAACATAAAGCTATACCATCACAAGTTCTGTCTACCATGACTCGAGCAGAAGCACACATCATAGTCCTGGCAATGGATGCCCAAGAAGCGTCGTCTCCTCCATAGAATCCAACAATTATTGCACCTTTCCCCATTCATCATGTGACAACAATCGTCCATCTAGAATTTGCTATATCTCATAAAGATAACATGAAGGTGATCTGTGTCGTGGCTAGGATCATTTTTGGAGCATGGATAATTGGTGTGGCCAAGAAAACAACCGGAACTGACCCCATGGACGGTGAGTTGCTTGCCATGCTGGAGGCTCTCTGAATTGCACCCAAAATTCCCCTATATAGAGTCTGCGTCCTGATTGACTCCAGAAATGCCTCTCAATAGGTTGGAGACTTTGAAGCTCCACTGAACAAATACCATCTATTGGTAAAGAAAATTCAAGCTATCATGAAGTCCCTTCGCACCGGGCAACTCATCTACCACAACAGAAGCCAAAACAAGCTAACAGACCAGTTAGCAAAGTTCTGCCAGAAGCAACCAGATGACTATGTTGAATGGCCCTCCTGCCCACCCTCTATTTTTCCTATTTATTTAGAAAATTGCACTTCTTTTCCTCAGTAATTTATGCCTATAGGCACACCATCATGTAATTAGTTAGGTAGTCTTTTAAAAAAAAACGAATCCATAGGGAACATACAAGATATTAAGTCAATATAATTGTGAATACATTTTTAATTTATCCTCAAAACTCATTATCAGAGAGATAGTGTTGAATCTATAATTGAAAAAAATTAAGGAAGACTATATAATTAAATAAAAATATGAAATATAAACGCAAAAATGTTTTAGAATATGTACAATCATATCCTCTTATTATGTGGCATATGTGATAGACAATTAATCTTGGTCAGAAGATCAATTACTTACCAAATTCCAATGAGTTCTATCATCGGTAAATAAATAAATGGTGGTGAACAAATAATAGATAAATATCATGTTATACAAAACAATTATGTGGAAAGTAAAATTATCAAATCCAATTTATGACCTTTATATACACTATGTCACTTAAATACACAAGAAAGGTAATCTTCAGGATTAATACTAGTAATAGTTCTTCACATTTACTCTCAACTATGGTCGCACTAGAAGGTTAAGTTGACAAAATATTTTTAATAATACAAATTATCATCTTCTAGAGCACTTCTTGTGTAGGAGCACATGTTGGGAATCTTGATACATTTTCACACCTAGGCATCACAATAATCAATTTATGTATATTTCTACTTCTACACATATATATACACACACACAAATATATACATATACATACATATTATATATAATATGTATGTATATACGTGTATATATATATATATATATATATATATATATATATATATATATATATATATATATATATATATATATATATATATATATATATATATATATATATATGTCAAGGAACCACTTTTCAGTAGGACCACATAAGAGCCACCCAATAAAGTAAACTCCAAGATCACTATATGGTGAGAAGTCATCTGGTTGTCACACCCAACAGCGTGAATCACTGTCACAAGAATATCCCCTGACCGGTGTGTCCGCAAAAGATTTTATTCTCTTAAAATTTCTCCTTATTAGGATTTGAACTAGGATCTCTTTTCTATTTCATATATACACACATACTTACATGAATGCATACATATATGGGATTAATAATCATATTTCACGACACCCTTGTACCCTCCATCTTATAGAGTTGTTTGATGATCTTTTGGCGATCTAGTGAAGGACTGGCGGCTCTGGAGCCTACCACAAGCCTGACCAAAACCACCACCCCCACTGATACTGATCCACCCATCCAACCACCACAAGACCACAGAGCAAGCCACTGAGATGAGAGCAATGGTTGTGAGGAAGCATGAAGGGATATCACATGGAAGGATTGGAGTAAGGTCGTATGAAGTACTCCTACCAAGATGAGAAAGTGCAAATTTATTTGACCTTCTTGAAGCCCACATAGAAGGATGGAAGAATCATCATTAATCTAGAGGTGGTGGAGTAAAATCAGATGAAGGACATCTAGGAGTTCTTTGGTGGTGGTATGTGTTATGGGAAAATGTTTGATTTATCCTCACTTTCTTATCTGGATTAAGAGGGTGACTAAATAATGATTTAGATCTAGTCTTAAAGGAGAAGGGGATGTTTATCATTTGATTCTCCTATGAGTCAGATAAGGAATGCCTCAATAGGGGTACTAGATGGTCTAACAGTCATCTGCTAATCATGAAGGACTATAAGCATAGTGATTTGTTGCTGAAGGATGCTCTATCATCCGTGTCATTCTGGATCTGAATCCCATCCAATGGGAAAATAAGGACAGAAGGTGGCAGGAATGATTGTGACATGTGTACAAAAGGTACTACATGTCCAAAATAGATCTATGGAGGACAAAGGCACGAATGAGACATGGGTGTTGGTGGAGATGGGAGTAAAGGATGAATTACTAGAAATGATCTTATTGAATGTTCTAGGAAAACAAGAGATCCCATTCAAAATAAATTATGAACATATACCAAAAAAGTGTGATGCCTGTTGTGTTTTTGGACATGGCACATATGATTTTCCATTGAAGATCACTCAAGCAAAAAAGTGTGATCTCGAGGGGAAGTTCAAATACCAAACAAGGTTTGAAAGGAGAAGATAAAGAACAAACCTCTAGAATTGAAGAAGAATATAAGTACTAAAGATCATTATGAAGGAGAAACTCTAAATACAAACTCAAAGAAAAGGGACCAAGAAACCTTAAATCTATTTGATGCATTGACTAATTCAGATAGCAAGGAGGAGGATATATTGGAATAAGAAAAGTCCAAGATAAAAGGCATGAGCCCAAAGGTGAAAGGGAAGGAGAGGGATCCACCTAGGCGTATGAGGAACAAAAAGTAAGTGTCTATGTACATCATGTTACAAAAATGTAAAAGGGATATGTAGACTAGAGAAAAGAAGGGAGATAAGGAACTGGATCAAGTTCAGTGGAGTATCAATGACAAACATTATCAAGACCAAAATATAGAGGTGCAATATATGTTGTGTGATATCTATGTTTCCTAATGGGTGGTTTCATATGACTAACCATGAGGAGGTGCTGTTGGGTAGGATCTGTCTAGGGTGGAATCCTAATATGTGGGAGGTTGAAGTACAGGGGAATATGGAACAAGTGATAACTTTGGTGTGTACCAATAAGAGGGATTATAGGATTAGGTTTTTAGTTATGTATGCCTTTAACTTGCATTCATAGAGATAAGAGTTATGGAGGGAAGTTATTATGTTATTGAAGGGGATTAAATAATTTTGATTATTAATGGGTGACTTTAAAAACATCAGATTGTAGGATGAGAAGAGGGGGAGATGTCTTGTTCCAGATGCAGTCATCAAATTCTTCAACCAGATGATCAATATTGTGGAACCTAGCGAGCTATCAATATCAGGAGATGGCATATACATATGAATAATGATGGGAAGTCAGAGAGAAGGATCGTTAGCAAACTAGATAAAGCTCTAGTAAACAATGAATTGCTACATAATATGACTAGTACCATCATTCTAGTTGGTGGTGCAGATATAAGTGATCACACCCCTTTTATTACACAGCTCCATGTAAAAGAAAGGATGCGACTGTCTAGATTCATCAACTTTTGGATGAGCTGGAAGGGATATAGACAATAACTGGAAGATTAATGGAAGGACAAGGTGAAAGGACACCCCATTTTTTTGTTTGTCAAGGAACTAATGAGGTTGAAGCATAACCTAAATGTTTGGTCAAGAAAAAATGTAAATATTTCTAAGTTGTTGGAGGATACCAAGAATGAGCTGATTGCAATTAGAAGACAGTTGTTGTGTGACCCGTTGAACCATAGTATGGTTGAGGAGGATCTAAAACTAAAGGTTATGATGGAGAACCTAAAGAAGGATAAGGAGAGATTCATGTGGCAAAGTAGTAGACAAACTTGGATTGCAGATGGAGATTGTAATACTAAACTCTACCACACTATAATAAAGAAGAGGGAAGCCCAAAACACAATTTTCAAACCAGTTAATATGGAAGGGACCATTGTAAATATCTAGAAAGGCATAGGGAGACAAGCCACATATTTCTACAAGGAGTTGTATATAATATTGACCATTAGGAGACTTTGAAGTGGAGTGCAAGCTAACCAATACACATGATAAAATCTTCTGCATTCCAGCTAACGAGGAATAAACTAAAGCTTCTCCATGGAGCATTGGAGTGTGTATATCATTGGTCCCATACAGTTCTAATGCATACTTCTATAGGGATACCTGGGACACCATCGAGGCTGATCTCTATGAAGGAGTGCATGGACAAAATGGTCACATGGGATGTAAGAGTCCTTGCCTACCTTGATGGGGACGTCCTCGATCATTCCCAGCGGGAGTGTCATAGAATCATCGAAAAGTTGTATGGTCATGCTAGTTGGGAGAAGTTTTGCAAAACCTAGCCTCTAACAAATGCTAAGTGGCATGATATATATGCTAGCGCCGAGCTCAGCTAGTCCCTTTTTACATGAGGAGTCGCCAATGTGGCATGAAATTCCAAAAGATCATGGTTCTTTCTACTTCCTAGGAATTTTTCTCTGAATAATATCAGAGGTTGTTCTTGCTAACTTGACTGTCTCGTATTGCTTAGTTATATATTTCCTTGTGAGGATCCCTTTTAAATACTTTGTCCAGGCTCGTATCAAAACTGCATCCAGAAAGGGTATGTCAACATGAAGCTTCTTCTTTGCTTCTTTGAACTCCATGAAACGATTGTCAAACCTCATTTGCTTTAGTCAGGCTTGGAAGGGAGGATGAGGCTTGTAAACTGATATGACCAGTTTGTGAGTATCTACATTTTATTCAACAATAAATTTTACGGAACTGACTTTATCTGCCTTATCAAAAGTTGATGGTTCTTTGGAAGGAGGTTCATGTGCTTCTATACTCTAGAAAGTCAGAAGATCATCTTCATCTGTCAACACCATAGGAGTCTTAATGGGAGCATCATAATAATCCTTCTTAGATTGAGTGAAAATGACCTTCATCAGCTCAGGATGTTTAAGATTTTTCTTTGGTTGGCCAACAAACACTCTTGCTACTACCATGAGGCTGGCTAAAAGTTGAGCTAGATGGGATTCAATAGCCTTTTGTTGGGATTGATGATTTTCTATCATTGTTTGTTACGACTATAACTTCTTTTTAATTATTGATGGTTTGTTGTCAGGAAAGATGTGAGTGGCTTGTTTCTGTTTTTATTTTTGTTGAGGTGGGGTTCGATTGGGATTTTGGAATAGAGAATCATTTTGGTACTGGTTTTAGTTTCTATTCTGATAGTTACCACTGAAGCTCCCCTGATTCCTAAAGTTTGTTGTTGATTATACATGAATCCTAGTGGACCTCATTCTTGATTCCTATCTGGAATATGTAGTTGTGAATTCTCTGCTCATGAAGGATTCTCTTACTAAAAACCCAGATGATTCCTGGTCTGATTTGGATTACAATATCCTTGGAAAGGGATAGTGTGGATAGCATTCATATCTTCCATCTTATAATTTCCCCCTTGGGCGTTAGCATTGCTAACAACTATGTCATAAAGGATATTGTAGACTAGTGTAGAATGACCGATGCCCTTGCACACTTCACTGAATAGAGAATTTGACTTAACATTCTCATGTTGTCATGGTGTGAAATATTCTTTCATAAGCATTAAAATATGTCTATAAGTTGTCTTTCTTGGTGGCTAGAAACTTTAGGCATTCAATAATAGATTTGAAATAAAAAATACTCTCCACCATAGCCACCTTTAGTACCCATTTGCCTACGCGTTTGACCCAGTTGGCTTGATCTTCAGCTTTGAGAATGATGACTCTCACTTTGGTGCATGAAGTTACATACAAATGAGGAATTCATAAACCTTTTGATATCATCATCCACACCTCTACATAAAATTTTGATAAGCTGATTTTTAGAAATGTCATCGTGTGGACACTTGCATAACAACTCATTGTTTCTTTCCCATGCTTCTTCTAGATATTCACCAAGGACCTGAGAAAACTTCTTTCTCTAGCTTCTAATTGTGTATGTTAAGGAAGGTGGGTAGAATTTCTTCAAAAAGACATTTTGAAGTTGTTTCGAAGTGGTGATGGGGTTGCATTGCAAGGAGTTGTACCAACTCATGGCCCTATCCGCAAGAGAATATTTTAAGAGACATAAAACAATTTTTCTTTGTCATAACACATAGATCTACAAATCTCAGGATATTTTCTTGATAATATCCTCGCCTTGCTTAGCATAGAATGTGTTGTTTTGAAGTAGCTTGATCCAATGTGCCATGATCTCAACAACCTTAGGGATTGAAAATTCTCTAAAGTCTTTTTGTAACTTTTCTTGTTGTGTGGATGCTTGGGCTACTCCAGTTTCCTCTTGAACCGTAGCCTAGTCTTCTTGCATAAGCCTTTCCCTTTGTGCTATAAGGGAATATTTTAAGAGACATAACACAATTTTTCTTTGTCATAACACATAGATCTACAAATCTCAGGATATTTTCTTGATAATATCCTCGCCTTTCTTAGCATAGAATGTGTTGTTTTGAAGTAGCTTGATCCAATGTGCCATGATCTCAACAACCTTAGGGATTGAAAATTCTCTAAAGTCTTTTTGTAACTTTTCTTGTTGTGTGGCTACTTGGGCTACTCCAGTTTCCTCTTGAACCGTAGCCTAGTCTTCTTGCATAAGCCTTTCCCTTTGTGCTATAAGGGCTTAAGTCACCCTTTAGGAATTTTCCTCCTCTTGGGCCATCATAGCTTAGTTCCGTCTGTCATGATGATGATAGGTTCATTCTATCTCAGGGTCAAAGCTAGATGCAAGTTCGATGTTGTTGGATCATCGCATGTACTAGTTTTGGGCTACCTAGGATGGAAAGATATTTCACAAGTTAGATGAGTGAAGTAGAAACAAATTCAAGTGAATAAGAAATAGTTTCAATTGTAAATGTAAAATCCTCAATTAGTCTTAATAAAGATGGATTTGACTAGTCACCTTTGTTGTCCCCATCAATGGTGCCATAATTTGATGTGGCTTTTACTGCACTAACAAATTCACCAAGGGATAAAATCCCAAAGTTTTTACCTAAACCTTGTGCAATAATACCACCCGAAAGTAGACAGATTTTATCACAGTATAGCTAATGAGCAAATCCTAAGGGGAAATGTTTTTAAGAGTCGTATCCAGTTGAATTGAGACTAATATTTAGAATCAAGAGTTGTTTTAAGTTTAATTAAACTAATTGTAAGGAAAGCAAATGAACCGAATTAAAAATGGGTTTAGAATTAATGATGGGAGTCACTAGAATGGAATCAGGTTTCACCACTACTACACACACAAACAAATCCAAAACAAATCTAGGCTAAATAAAACCATTCAAAAGGAGCAAAAGTAAGATCCACCTGTCATGTGTGGAAAGTCATATAGAAATCCCTGTGAGATTGATTATCATTTACCTACTACACCGAAGCTATCCATTTAAAAGTTCCTGTATGGGCATCAACCAATTTAATCATTATTCAAACCCTAAGTATTTAAGTTCTCACAACATAGGAATATAAAAGATCATACAAAGTGGGTGATGAATCAACAAGGCATGAAATATATGATTAACAATGAAATGGAAAGTTATATCATGCCTTGGAATGTTATAATATGAACATGTAATATGGGTATTAGGGCTAGTCTCCACACCCCAGTGGGATGGACCACTCACTCCTCGTGATAGAAATAGAGAGAAATTGGAAGAAGGAAGATTTCACTATGGCCATGGTGAAGAAGATGGTCACGGCCTCGTGGAGATATGATCTTCTACTTAATTACGTGGCTAATCCACGTGAGGAATGGAAGAACACCAAAGTCAGGAAAGGATGATCTTCTCCTTCCTTCTTCCTTCTCTACTCGTTCTCTATCTCACACGATATGGAGAAGTAGATGGGTAGATGGTCCAAGGTAAACAAAAATCTGAACCCGACCACTTTTATTGCTAGAGGATAGATCTTGATGGAGATGAGACGATGATGGAATAAGGACACCATGATTCAATGGTAGTGGTTGATGGAACATTCTTCCTTGGCTGGGCATAGAGTGGAAGCCTCCTGGTATTATGCAACAGAAGAGATCCCTCCAAATGAAGGAGGGGTTGACTATTTATAGGCTTTGAATGTGTAAGAAGTCTGGTAATTGCTGAGATTTCTCAGTGGTTGTTGAGAATTCTCACCAATTTCTAGTCGGTGAGGTCACTAGTTGCTGATATTTCTCAATGGTTGCTAAGTTATTTTTTATTCAAAGCTCAATAACATTAAAGGCAAGTCATACAACATATATAAGATAGGTATCTCACATCATAGTACCAAAAAAAAACTCCTTTGGGGGACCGACATAGCATAAGACTTAGAATGGGATGCGATAGGAAAATTTCAGCACCAACTGACTCTTGTAGTGGTTGTCTAAAGCAGCTTATCGGGAAGGAAGCCATTAATCAGTGTGAGCCCCTAAAAATGTCAGACGGGGAGATTGTAGTATCGTAACTAGAGCTAACCATATCGCAACTGCAAAAGGCCACCTTCTAACAAGAGAGTACGACCACACAACATAGCGAACATGGAACAAACAACAAACACACAACACACACTCAACAAAACCAAAACTAGACCCCTACAGTAGAACACATACTACATAGCAAAGGAATCATAACTAAACAAAACTCACACAGACCCAACACCAAATGGCTTGAGTGCACCCCGAGTGAGATCCACCCCAACCACCAAACGAATTCACATAGAAAAAAAACTCAAATAGGAGGTATGCACCTCCCTGAAGACCACAACACACACTCAACAAAACCAAAATTAGACCCCTACAGTAGAACACATACTACATAGAAAAGGACTCAGAACCGAACAAAACTCATACAGACCCAACACCAAATGGCTTGAGTGCACCCGATCAAGATCCACCCCAACCACCAAAAAACTCACATAGAAAAAACTCAAACAGGAGGTGTGAACCTCCCTGAAGACCGCCGGGAAGGAGGCCAAATCCACATAGGTTTGAAACTAGGGAGCAGAAAGACCCTAGTAGGGATGTAAATGGATATGGGTATACCCGCTTACCCTCAAACCCATACCCTCTAAACCCATCATGGGTATAAATTTTTATAACCATATAACCACTTACCGTTATACCCACATATCTGCCTCTCACTGGGTAAGGTTATGGCTATGCATATACCCATACCCTATATACCCATATACCCAATAATTTTATGATTTTATAGATAATTCATATTAAAATGTAATAGTGCATATTTTAGGACTCACAACTAGATGGTATAAGGACCTTATCATAGTAAACATTTATATTAGAATGTAAGTTCCATATCATAGCACTCACATCTAACATATATATGTACCTTGCAATAATAAAATAAACAAACCCACCAACGCCCCCTCACAGTGACACAAACACAAGTACATTTCATTAAATTAAGAAGGTCATAAAGTCATTCTCCCATTCCGCTCCTCTCTCCTCTATTCCTTGAATGTTATTTTTCCATGACCTACCCATTTAAGTGTGGTAGTTTGGTGTATCTCAAAATTTGTAGTGTATTATTATAGCAAGTTTATCCACAACCGTATACCCAATTACCCATCTATATACCTAGTGGTTATGTGGATATGGGTATGATGCGGGTATATATTTTGACAAAGCCAATATATACCCATACCCATACCCTCTTAAGTAGACGGTTATGGTTGATATGACCATACCCACACCATACCCTACCCATTTACAACCCTAGGCCCTAGCGAGTACGAGATGGGGGTAGAAGAGGGAAGGGAACCCCACCACCACCTATGACCACCTCTACAGCCCCTACACACTCAAGAGCCACTTGAGTGGACACGTAGGCAAAGGGAAGAAGGCACCAGTGGCAGCACAAACCCCTTCTTGGCTCATGCCCTCGATGACAAACCAAGGGATCCCCGCCCTGAGACTCACGGCTAACAGAGAATCACCACAACTGACCTACAAAGGGTAGCAAAGGGAAATAAGAGGGCTCGTCCTCCAGATGCCTTCACATAGGATGCCTACATGAAAACATATCACCAATCACTACGGGCGGAGAGGGGGTGATCTGCTCAGAGGAGACCCAAGAGGCAAGCTTCACGTCAGGGATGATCAAGAGAAGGAGATGGAGCCCAGGGGAGAAGGTTGCAACCAAACACCACTGGTTGCCCCCCCAATTGAGAGTCACCACCAAGCCACGTGACCTAGCTGATCGTTAGAGCCTGAATCACCAGAGCCACCTCCTAAAGTTTGCATGATTCTCAATGGTCACTGAGATTTTATGGCTCAACGATCATTGAGGTTTTGTCTCGGCGGTTCCTGAGTTTCTTTGATTCTTAGCGCTCGTTCAGTTACTTTGATTCTTAGGAGTCGCTAACTCCCGTTGATTCTTAGGGGTCATAAGATTTCTTTAGGAATAAACCTACCTTAGGTGGGGCTATTACTATAGGTCGATGGGCCTACGTCGATGAGACTTCTAATCGATGAGAATGCTTGATAAAGAGATTGTCCATCATAATTTGGGTCCAAAATATAAAAAATTTCTTCGGCCATCGAATCAGTTAGTGGGATCACCATCTCCTACGTTGGTGCACACAGTGAAATGCTAAAACCTGCCACCAAAACTAATGGATTTGATTAAAATAGTGAGTATATATATAAATCTAAGAAAAATCATATAAGAGTAGAATCAATGGTTATATGAGAGATTTGAGTGCAAAATTGGACCAAAAATGGCAATGGAAACTAAGATGAATATGCATACATCACACAATCATGCCAAGAAGACCCCAACATAGACATGCTAGCTAGAATGGTCATGCTGGTCAAAGTTAGAATGGGCATGCTTAAGAAAATGGCCAAGTCCAAACTTACCCAACACAACTGTGCTACCCAACATGGTCGTGCTACCTCAGCTTCACCACGACCACGCTACCCAACATGGTCATGCTACCAACTTCAATTTTCCTAAAATTTATCTATCCTTCTCCATTCCACCAAAACAACTCTTCTCACTCACTACGACCGTGCTACCCTCTACCCGCCATGCCTGTACTGCCACCAAAGCCCTACCTAATTTCTCACTATTTTCCCCAAACTACCCCACACTTTACCTAATGCTTCCCCACCACCTATATATACCTAGGTGGCAGTTGTGTCATGAGGTTACATCCCCGTAGCATTCATTTCCCACCTACTTCCATTCATCTCCACTCCATCCCGCTGGCTCTACCTCAAAACACTAGTTTTCTAGGGTTTCCGCCATAAAACCTCACCTTTCCATGTCTTTCTCCTAATTTGGAGGGAGGTCCTTATTCTCCACCTGTTAGGAGGTGAATAAGGAGGAGTCTTTACCAAGATTATATGGCTATCTATTTCTCTACTACTTTTGTCTTCTTCTTTTGCTATGTTATGAGTAGCTAAGTCCCTGTGGTGGGTTGTTTGGGGGATAAAATGTTACTTTGAAACCATGTTGGTGAAAAATAACTTGTAATGAACATAATGTCATTCTATGATGATTTCATTCTATTTCTATCTTATTTCCCATATTTCTCCATGTGGTTTGTGCTTTAAATCTTAAAACCCCTTAGTTCTAGGAGAAAATGGATTGTATGTGGCTATCTTAGAAATAGCTCATAGGTCCAATTAATGGATACCTAGCTTGCACCCTATCTTCCCACATACATGTCTCTTCTCCTACAACTAGATGTGAGGTTTAAGTAGCTAGTGTAAGAATTTTTGGTGCAATTACCTAGAGTTTTCTAAAGGCTAGATGGTGAATGACAGAAGGTGAAATACCCTCATCCACATTCCCCATTCCTACCCTTGGCCCTCAATTTCCCTAGACACAATTACCATAGAAACCAAATTTTCTTAGTCCTATTATAATTTCACGTAATCCCTAGTTCAACTGAGCCTCGTAAGGTTGGATGGGGTATGCAAGGGTGTAGATCCCCTACACACACTCCATACCACCCAGGGCCAACTATAGTTTAGGGCAATTCCATTGCACGTATCTTGTTGTTTGACTTAGAAATTTAGAATGAATGAATGGACCTTGCATGTTATGTTATCCTTCCAACTTGAATCCTTGTAACATACCCCCAAATGGCCCACACTTTCATTAATTGCTCAAAACCCCCCAACTGCTCTCTTAATTAGTTCATGCTAGTTTGGTTGCTTGCTTTGTATTTTTTGGTTTGTTAAATGCCTTGTTTTGGTTAGTTAGGACTTTATAGAGTAGTTGGAACTCTTTTGAGTTTCACTAGTGGTAGTTTTTCTATTTAGTGATAATCAAGGTCCTTAACTTCTTTAGTATCTAACTTGCTTAGCTAGTGTATCATAGTCTGAGTCTCTTTCTCTTGTTTAATTAGTTGCCTTGCTTTGTTAACTAGAATTACCTTGTTTATGTTTAAAATAAAGTTTTTCTTATTTTTCTTCCTTCTTTTCTAATTTTTTTAAATATCTAGTGTAATAAATTCAAATCAACTTTAAACCCTAAAAACCCTAATCTTCTATTTTGGAGCATATCTCAATCTAATTAAGCAATAGTTCCCCCTTTGTATCTATGGATCAACCCTATTCTTGCCACTTGCCTATACTATAACATGACCCCCCTGCACTTGTGGGTCAGTGTGCTACTCTAAGTAGGTGTGTTGGTTTAGGTCCTTATAAATGCTAAAAGATCCCTAGCGTGTTTTGAGTCCTTTGTGGTTGCATCTAGTCAAACCCTAATTGATTAGTGTGTAGTCCTTAGGTAAACATGCATCAAGTTTTTTGGCTTTGTTTCTAGGGATAAAAGGCACCATATCTACCTTGTAGTCATGTAGTTGACTCTCTCCTTTGGCACCATATTTTTCTAGTATGTTTGTAGCATTAGGAAAATACACCAATTACAATCTATACAATCCATGGGACAAATGTGTTGAATCACATGATCTTTTCCCTACAGAACCTCAAGTATATGTTGAAGTACTTTGGGGAGTAAACATGTCCACATATAAATGAGAAGAAAACCCAACTCTTCACCTCGGTCAACTATGAGGGGTAAAGGATAGTATACAAGAAACTATGGGAATCAAAGTGAGCTTGTTGCCAACAAAATACCCAAGGTTTCCATCGGCAGCATGCAACCTCAAACTCTGTCACTTCACCAAATGTGTGGCCAAGCTAGAGGAGGTGATATGGAGATGTCCATATTGACAAGAACTTCCATGGAAGGCAAGATCACCGTAACTAAGTGGGCCATCGAGGGCTTCATAATATTTTGGGTCCAGTAGGGGAAATCCCCAAAGAAGTAATAGAGAGGATGGAACTAACAATATTAAATTTTGTGTGGGCTTGCAGTATCACTACATGATGTACAATAGGATGGAAATAAGCAAGGAAGAAGGTCGTGTGGGTCTAGACACACCAAAGGATATAGCCAATTGGGGCACTATAAATATGATCATCAAATACCAATAGAGAGAAGTTATATGGGAAAATTTGATGAGGAACGGGCACCCTAAAGGTTTTGTCTTTGAACCAAAAACTCAAGAAGGATATTCTAGAGTTTTAAATAAAATTTTATTAATGTGTAAATCGTCAAGCATGCTTTCATTCCAAATGTTGAGGGGAGATGGAGACCAAGGAAAATGGATTTAAACATGTGGGAGATAATATGTGCGAGAGGTAACCAAAACTACTTATCCAAATACATTTGGACTGAATTTGAAGTGCCCGAATGGAGAATGTGCATGTATCATATTATGCATGGAACACTAGCTACCTTAGATGGAGTGCAACGATGGAATGAGGGCTAGAGAACAACCTATTTGATGTGAGGAGGTGAAATAGAAACTCACCACCATCTATTCAGAGAATGCAACTATACAAGGGGCATATGAAAGTGTGTCGGTGAGGATATGAGGCTCAAAGTGTGTGGGCTATTAAATACCAAGGAGATGATAATGGGCTTGGGAAAGAACACAACAAAGGTCAAGAAGAAGAAGAAGAAGAAAAAGACACTGATGATACTGTCAACAGTTTAATTCTATACTTGGATGGAGAGGAATAATAGAAAGCATACTGTACAAGCTAGAGATGAGGCTAGCTTAGCAACTAAGTTCTATAAAGTCATTAAAATAGACTATGTGCATAGATAGTAAAATCTATGGTATGAGTATTATAGTGGTTGGACTAATTTGCATATTTACCCTAAGTTTATTAGGGGTTCCAAATAAATCTACCAAATTTTGATACATGTATGATATTAAGAGAGAAATATCCCCTCATCCCACGAGCTGTAGCATAAATGCACACACACAAACACACACATATTTATATAAATATTCATGTGTGTATATACATATACTTACCTATGTACGTATGTATTTACATATGGATGTGTCTATAGATATGTGTTGATGAGAGACAGTTCAATGGTCAATTTAGGTTTTCCCCAATGAAGAGACAAGGTTCAAACTATCAGACAAGCATTTCTCTCTTTAATACCCTCTAGACATCTGACCTTTGATACAAGTTGTAGTAGAGGGTGATATGTGCTTCTCTCTTAATCCCATATATACACCCTTAAAAAATCACTATATATATATAATATACATAGCGTATCATATAGGTGTATACATAGGTGGACAAGGAAAATAATGCATACTCATCTCTTCATTTTTTTGTCATTTTCTCTTATTATGGTTTGAATAATGTGTACATGATATCCCATTATATAGTTTGCATATATAGAATCATATTTCTTTCATATATTTGTTTGGTATCTTGTTTGCAATCCTAAAATGGCTTTGATGTTTTATTTTCACATTCTTTCTCTCTTTTCTATCTAAATTACTAAAAACACACAAACTATCAAGGTTTTGTATACCATATGTTTTTTTAATTTCAATATATTCATATGTGTTGTATATTCATCTATAACGTAATCAAATTTCACAAAAATTCATTTTGTAACTTCCTAGACTTATAATAACACATAATACAACCAAGCATTTGAAATCCTTGCATTTAAGTTAGTCAAATTTCAACTATATCCATTGGTAGAAAATACTCCCTATGCTAAAGACATTTATTACAGTCATAATCATGAACTGATATTTAAGATAAAATAAAGACAACACAATCATGATGCTTTAATGAGAAAACAAAAATAAGAGTAAAAGTAAGCACTAGAAGTACCTAGTGAGGGGAGATATGTGGCTAATAAAAGTAATAGTGGAAGTGGATATCCCTTAAACACCCAATTAAAAATAAACAACAATAGTAGTCTCAAAAAAATAGAAAAGAAAATGACTAGACATCTGAGTGATCAACCTCTGTCTATTCATCCATTTCTGAGACCTCCAAAAGAGATTCAATGGATACAAATACTTTGATAGCAACATGTCCTCCTTCAATCTGAAAGTCATAGGACCTGGGGCCTTTAGCATTGTCCTCTATTGCAGAAGATTGTCATAAAAACCACACTTTCTACACTTCCCCTCATTCTAGAAACAATGGTACATGGAGGGTATTCCACTACATAAAACCCATTAACCATCAACTGCCACCATCAGTCTCTATAATGAATAACACTATTAACAGAAAATCTATCACTATAAATATATGATGGATTACTATTGGTTGTGGTGGAACTTATTCTTTAGTGATACACGAGAGAAGTGATAATGTATCATTTCTTTTCGGCTTCTATGCCACAGTTAGATCTTTCTCCATGAATTGTGCCATTTCATAGACTAGTATAGGGTACCAAAAAAAATAATTATGCTGCAAATAAGAGATAAATCTATAATGTCAGGGTTAATTATTTGCAACACAATATGAATCATCGTGTTTTTAGTGACACCTTAATTAGGTGTTTTCATATTTTCCCATAAAATCGTGGTTAATAGAGGGTAAAATTTCTACTCCAAGTTGGGTTATATTATAATTTTTAATGCTATAAAGGTGTGTAGTAAAGCATGACCTATATGTACATAATGAAATGTAGATATTAAAATTTATTAAAATCATGGAAATAAATTGAAGAGTAATTGATATTTTTTCATCTGGTCATGGAAATATAAATTTTATGGTAGAATTTATCATGAATCATTTAGGTATAATTAATAAATCAAAAAACAGTCAGTTACAAAAGATAACCTATGAACACATGATCTAGGGTTTTTTTTCTTTCTATTATATTCTATTATATTATTTTTTCTTTATATCACTATAATGTTCTGAAGTGATGGAGTTTTTCTAGATTAAATGACCATCCACCTAACAAGTACATAAATTGTTAAATATAGTGACCAAAACCCTTCTTTATCAAAACAAATCCTATTAAATAGAATGGATTCAATGGGGTGGCTTATACCAACTAAAAGTAGGTTAACCTTATGTTTCTAGTGGCTTGAAACTAGAACATTGTATGGTAATAATAATATTGGACTAAACAGATACAAAATATCTTGAACCTTGAAGAAATAAGGATATGTCACAAAGGATTTCACTAGAAAAAAATATAATGATATTGTATTAAATTCATTGGTGAAATATAAATATGGATAATAAAAGATTATTTCAGGGCCAATAAGTGGATCTATTAGACAAAAAAATAGTAATAATTGTGTTCATCCAGAGTAGACCGGATGGTTACTACTCGATAAGTCTCAATGAAGGACTAGGGTTCGAATCAAGATGAAGGTGCTCTGCTTAAGGCACTTCACATAGATATGGTGTGGGAGGGGGTGACAACACCACAACCTCTCTGGCCCAAAGAGTTTACCATGCTGGGGTGGGCCCAATAGTGGCCTTTTCTGGGGTGGGTTTTCTCATCAATAAAAAATATCATAAATTGTAATGTTATGAATAAATTAGCTCCAACTGTTAAGAATAAATAAAACCATATATGTTGTAGAAGATGCTATCCATCAATAATTGACATGTACATCTCTTTGTGTTCATCATAAATATTTACATAAATGTTTTTATCCTATGATTCTGAAACCAACTAATATGGAGGTTTCATACTAGGAAAATATTTCTTCAAAATTTCAAATGTGCAATGACATAGGAATCTTCTTCAAATACTAGGAAATAAAATTCCTTATAATATCCTTGTGATGGATGGACCCATATGTGTATATGAATAGGATCTATGCATTCAACAATTCTTTTTGCATGGTTGTTGTTTTATATTATTTTATCACCAACAATATAGATAAAAACTAATCAAGATTATCGAATATGTATCCCTAATTGTTCATATTTTTTCCTTAAAATTGAACATCATAATAAATTCATTATTTGTACATCTATACGCTAAGTATGAACTCGTGTTGAGTGGTGTATATTGGAAAAGCAACATGTATGTGCTAGTGTCATACTATTAGATGTGAAGATTTACTTACTATTTAATTATAAGGTTAATAATGAAATATATGCTACAATTATAATATGATTGTTTAAAAGTAACACAAATTTAAGCAAGCTAAAATATTTAGAGTGACTTTTATTGAGGTTTATAAAACCTTAGTATCACCATGCAAATCTAACATGGGACTAAACCACATGCTTTTACACAATCCATCTATGAAAGTTGATTTGAGAAAAAATGGATCCATACAAAATGCCTAATTAATGTCTAGATGGAAGGTTTTCATACACATGTATATTGAGGTGTTGTATTCCATACATCATATATACAAGGCTCCAAAAGACTTAAACCCATCTAGTTTACTGAGTGTTATTTCTCTAGATTGTCTACATCCAACTAATAAAACTCATGCATGTGACTGATGACACATTGGAGAGAGAGATCAACCCCTCAAATAAGGTAGTGATGAAGATCTATCTAATTGATGTGGACAATATAATCCTCTAATAGATACCTTATGTGATATATAGTTTGTGAATATAGTTATGAAAATTTGGTGTCATTGTTGTAGGAGAATATGTAACATAATGAGTTCCTACGATCTCTTTGGAGTTTGGTATACCTCAAAATTACCATCAAACAAACTATAATTGATTTAATGAGCCATTCATAGTATCACAATTTGAATTTGTTCATGCTTGCACATGCATGGCTTAATCTTTGAGACAAGCATATGACTATTGGAAGGATAAACTAGATAGCATTTCTCCTTGTTTTAGGAAGCTTGGCCACGACTAGCTCACACGCCAAAGTGCGCAGCAGGTCAATAGCCAAGTTCCATGAGATTTGTCGAAAGGGACAAACATCCGCTGGTTGAAGGGCTGTTAGGAAAGCCCTCCACATACACATGTAGGGATTTAAGGGTCCACCAATAACCAAAGGCAACGAGTGTGTGAGTTTCTCATGTTCCTCAGATAGATAAGCTATTAATCCAAGTCGAGAGAGAACCATAGCTAGCAGTCAATGGCAGCCATCGTATGCATGCACCACATAATGCGGATCACACATGGGCATGACCATCAGTCAAGTTCAACACCATCCATCATGAGCAGATAACACATTTCCCAGACAAAGAGTGTGCCATGAGACAATGGAAAGAATGAGCATCAGGCCAAACTAGTGATCACTTCCAAGTACCACACAAGTGCTTCTCACTTTTTGGTCCTTATCACATATATTTTCTCAAAAGTGTCTCATTCAGCAACAAAGAAGCAAGCCACACTTACGCCAACACAAAACTAACAGCACCAGAATCCTACGGCCGCACCCCAAGTGATGAGAAATGGAACACAAGATAAAAGTTGATATAGCTAGAGCGTCGTTGTGCTTGTAAGCATGAATTGCCAGTCAACCAAGCGATTGGGGTAACTGATACAATCTGCCTGCACTGTCCAACACCAACCAATTAAAGGCAACATCACTTTGAGAGTATGCACAGTGGAACAAGTTCAACCCGAATGAGAACACTTGATGGAGGAGCTTCGAGGCACCACAGTTGATGGTGAAGAATAGCAACAAGCAATTAATCACTCCGAGAGATCTCACAGGGAACCTAAGAGAGCACATCTGATGGAGGATCCTTGAGGCATCATAGTTGTGGGTGTTCATACACCACGACCATGGTCTCCTACACCCACCACAGCCGTGCGACCTACAAATCTTAGCTCTTTTTCCATTGCATTTCTCAATCTACCCCTACTTGACCTAGTGCTTCCTCCACCACCTATATATATGTAGCTGGAAAGTGGATCTCGAGGTAGTCTATCTACCCCCTCCTAGCTCCCCATTATCCCTTCCACTTTCATTTCCACCTATGTTTCACTCCCTTTCTCCATTTCCACCGTTAAATCCCCCATTTCCAAGCCTTCCATCCACTTCCTACCATCATTCCACATCTTCCTACCCAAGAAGGAGGAGACAACCTTGAATCATTTTAGAGGAGGATTTCTTTATCTTCACCAAGCTCCATGTCTTCTTCTACCTCTTTCTCTTCTCTTTTTGTATTTCCCATTTCCATGAGTAGTTGGGCCCCTTCGGTGGGCTTTTTGGGGTCAAAATGGTACTTTGATACCATGTCGGGGGGAAATTATATGTAAGCATTGTGATTCAGTTTGCTAATGATTATTTTCTATTTATATCTCATTATCCATTAATTTTTTGTTGGTTTATGTGTGAAATCACCTAGGTTTCAAGGGAAATTGATCATTTGTAGCAATTTTGGAAATTGCTCCTAGGTCCAACTCATGGATCCCTAGGTTGCCACCTTTATTCCTACATACTAATAAATTCTCCTAACCCTAGGTGAGAAATCTAAGTTGCTAGATTAGAGGCATTTAATGCAATTAACATGGAGCCTTCTCAAGTCTAGAATGTGGAGGAATTTAGGTCAAAAACCTTAATTTCACCTCCCCATTACTATCATCGGCCCTGAATTGCCCTAGGAACCTCTAACCTAGAAACCTAGACTTGATTAGATCTTAATTGAGATACACCTAAAACCTAATTCAAATGAGCTTCGCAAAGGTGATTAGGGGGTGATAGGGACTAGTTCCCCTAATCATGCCCTATCTCATCCATGAAGAATTAGTAGTCTAGGGTAGCTCATCTAACTTTTTGTTTGGTTTGGATGACTGATGCTTGCATGTTATGACCCTCAAACTAATTGAAAAGTGAATTCCCCTAAACAGCCCACACCTTTTTTAATTGCATTTAAAACCCTAGCTTACCTTCTTGCTTAATTCATGCATGTTTAGCTAGTCTGTTTACTTCCCTAGTTAATTGATTTTCTATTTTCTTGTCCTTGATGGCTTAGGTATTTAATTGCATTCAAGCCCTAATTTCCAGTGTAGTGTAGTATTATTAAATTGCTTGCCTTAGTGTAATTTCCACTTTATTGCTTAGCTTAGTTTAGTGTAATTTCTACTTTCTTGCTTAGCTTAGTCTCTTCCTTGCTTTCTAGATCTAAACTGTCTAGGGTTAACTTAAATTTCTTTCCTTGCCTTCAATTGCTTGTTTGATCACCCTTATAGTAATTAACTAACCCCCAATCAAACCCTTAACCCTATACTCCATGGTAGGAACCTAGCCTAAACTGACCGAACTCTAGTGCCCCCTCCTTCCTTGTGGATCGACCAATGTATATGTATTTATAAATTAGAAGGGTAACCACCAATGTGTTCCGTGCCCGCAGTGTCACACCTTTACAAACTCCAATTGAGTAGTGTGCGACACCATTGGCGTGGGTGCACCAAGCTTTCTAGTGTTGTTATTGGGGAGGGAGATGTTTGGCCTAGTTTAGTTGGTTTTGCTTTAATCTTTTCATACCTCCCTCACCCTTTCTATTATCAATTCATTATTCTTTATATTATTTATGCATAATGGTTTACTAACTTGCCTTATTTTCTTTGGTTGTTCCTTGTGCATGTGACAAGCCACTCGGGGAAGACAAGATGGAAGGCCAAGGTGCACCTCACAAGCCTCTGCATGACTACTTCATGCCAGGAAACTACCTGTCACCTGTTTCAGATTGAGTTGACCAAATGCAAGGGGAACAATTTTCCATTCCTCGAGGTTTTCTTGGGCTCCTACCCACCTTCTACGGTTTGGAGAGTGAGAACCCATTCAAGCACTTGGATGCAATTCTCGAGATATGTGCCACCTTTAGGACATCGATGGCTAGTGATGATTCCATCCGGCTCATACTATTTCCCTTCTCACTCAAAGATAGGGCCAAGGATTGGTATTATTCGAGAAGGGACATCACGGGTTAGGGTGATATGAAGACTATATTTGTTGTAGAAGTTCTACTCTATTGCAAGAATGACACAAATGCGGAAGTCCATAATGAGTTTTAGCCAAATGAGTAATGAAAAGTTCCATGATTCTTGGGATAGACTACAGAAAATGTTGAGAGAATGTCTGCATCATGGGACACCTTGATGGAAACTTGTGCAAGAATTCTACTCTGTGCTCTCCCCAATGGGTCAAGTTATAGTGAATTCTTCTTGTGGAGGTGTTTTCATGGAAAAACATTGGAGGAGTCATGGCTGTTGTTTGAGAGATTGGTGTAAAATTCAAGGAACCACCCGCTTCTAGCATGGTCTATGATAGAGACCAACTTTTTAGTGTGTTTTCCGTTTCTAATGATTCCAACTCACAAGTGATGAAGGCTATTGAGGAAATGATGAAGCTCATGAAAAGTCAAGGGGGAAATGGTCTTGCCAATCAGTGAAATACATTGGTTCTTTTGAGGGATAAGTGAAGACACCTCACTCCTATAGCTACTTGGAGACACAAAGTCCAAGGTGCAACTCAAGGTTTGAGGAAGAGGTTCTCTCTAGATTGAAAATATTTGATGATGTTCAAAAATATTTTGTAAGACTTGAAGAAAAGTTTGAGAAGAAATCTTCCATACTTGTTCTCTAAGAAGAAAAATTATCTTCAAATCCCATTTTGAGTTTCAACGAAGCAAGTGACCCATGAATTCATCTCAAATTTTCTATAGTCCGCCTTCCATGCAAGTGAAACATGTTTACCAATTCTATGGATATCCTAAGACTTATGCACCTCTACCCCCTCCTCCACCACAGTTATCCCAAAACTTCACTTTCCAACCTCAATTTATTCTCCACCTCAATTTCAATACCAAGTACCATCCCGCCCTCCTCCACAACCACAACATGCTCCCTCTCGACACTATGAGCAAGGAAGTGTTGTGATAGTTCTAAGGAGTGGGAAAACTCTTGAGCAGCCAGCAAGTCAAAGACATGTTGACAAAGAAAAGCAAAGGCAGCCAAGTGATGATACTGTGATTGAATTTGTCGAAGATGATCCTTTGCCATCCCACGTTAATATTGGGAGTCCTGTGTCCCACCTCATGCCATAGAACAAGAATATTATGTTGAGTCAAGTGGGCCAAAGGCTAGTGAGCCGACATTCCCTGAAACACTCGATGAGCCCTCGACTGTGAAAAGGAGGCAAAAGCACAATGTTGACATTCTAGAGATCTTTCATCAAGTGAAGGTCAACATTCCTCTTTTGGTCGCAATTAAGCAAATTCCATCATATTCTAAATTTCTCAAGGATTTATGCACAACCAAGAGGAAGTCAACGGGGAGGATACCAAAGAAAATAAAGTTGAATGAGCAAGTGAGTTATATCATTCAACACTCACTCCTGATGAAGAGAAAAGACCCAGGAGCCTCTCGCATACCTAGCTACATTGGGGGACATCGCATAGACTAATCCCTACTTAATTTGGGATCTAGTATGAATTGATGCCATATAGTGTCTATGTTGAGTTGGGTTTAAGCAAGATGAAATTGGCACATTGCACTCTCCAATTGGCGGATCGTTCTCTAAAGGTGCGGAGAGGAAGAGTGGATGATGTTTTGCTTATGATAGACAAGGAAAGAGGAGCAGTGTTCCTGATGGATTTCATTATTCTTGACATGGACCTGGAGGATAGGAAGATCCCCATCAATTTGACAAGATTGTTCCTATCTACAACTGATGTGGAGATACATGTGTGTTGTGGCACAATGATGGTTTCATTCATGGACATGAAGATCAAGATCAATATGTTTAAGTCTCCAACTCAGAAAAACTAAGATAAAGATTTTGAGCATAATCACTTGAGAAGTCCATTTGAGCACTTGAGAGATAAAGGTTTGAATGATACATCATTTAGTGATTATCGTGATCATTGGGGCAAGGAGTGCAATTTGAATGAAGAATGTGTCTATTGCATGAGTGGGAATCCAAGGATTCCAAATGGGTGAAAATTTGAAGCATCTGCATGAAGCCCGACTGAAGGCATGAAACTTAGCTCTAGTGGGAGGCAGCCCACATAGGTTTGGAACTTTTTGACCAAACATTTAATTTTTGATACTTTTGCTTTGTTTTTACACTTCCCAAGAAAACAAACAGACACTTGTGTTTAATAGTTTTTGTCTAGTTTTAAGATGTGCAGGTGAAAATAGGGTGAAATGAAGGAAATTTGAGTGAGATTGAGAGAAGGTTTCGAGGAAAAATTACTTTGGATCAAGAATTTGAGTTTTTGATGAAAGTTGAAGTGAAAGTAGAAGTTACAGTGCTCACCATGATCGTGGTACCTCAGAATGCTCGTGGTAAATTACATACAAATAGCACAAAGTCCCTGGATCCAAAGAAAATTGAGAAAATGGGCCACATGGCCATGCCACACAACACGACCCTACTGTATGAAGCCACCACGGCCGTGTTGTGCAACACGACTATGCATCAACCCAACTTCAGCAACTTAAGGCTGAATTAGGAATATTTTCAAAACCCTCATTTCATTTCTCTGAGAATAGCATGCCCATTCTCTGTGCCCTCAAATCTCCACCAAATCACCACCAAATCAACTCCAATCATTCCCCCACTATTTCCACCACCCTAACCTCCAAATTCCATCCATTTTCATCCAAAAAATCCACATTTGCTCTCCATTCTGCCCCAACAACCCTGTTCTTTGGAGAAATTCGAAAATCTTTGATTTATCCACTGATTTCAGTCAAAAATGAAGTCAATGGCCAATAAAATGGTGGAGAAGACAAGGGAGGTGATTTCCTACTAGAGGAAGCCAAGAAACTAGAACCCCCAATTGTCAGATGTCGAGTTGGAATATTTGATGAATCCCATTCTTAAAGAAGCATGCTTGCATCCATGGGGAGCAACACCTTCTTCATCTAGAGAAGAACAACCACAACCCTAGTCTGCCTGACCATCTGTCTCCTCAATGAGACCATTAGTTGCAACATCCCGACCGTCAACTTCTTTAGCTCCACAGCCACAGACACAACTGCAAGCCTGAAGGTGGATACTCCTAGATGGATATGATGAAGCCATGAGAGATGCACAGTAGGGGGAGGTACCCTAACAACAACGAAAGCCACAGCCCGAGGTCATTTGCAGTCAGGCAAAGGAACCTAAGCACTTAGAGTGCTTGATGCGGAAAGTGACAGCCACTCTCTACATGTGTCGGGTGACGATGGATGCTATGAGATTCTACGACTTTTTCCAGGGAGTGATGGAGGCGATGGGCCTTTTTAAGATTTTGAAGTTACAACAAGATTCCTATATTGAGCTGACGCATCCGTTTTTCACCACCTTCGAGAAGGTGACTAATGATGGAGAAGATGCCATTAGAGTGATGATTGGAGACAGACATTGGGTCATTAATTAAAATATTTTGAACATAATTTTCACCCCCAATGATGACATGGAAGAACTCCTGGATGGAGGAAGGACAAAAAATGATTCAAGTGCCGCATACCCTTCTATGTGGAAGCACTTCACTAGACTTAACAAATTTGTAGAGGGAAGTCCAAGACAAGTGAAATTTATAATATGTTTCTCCGCTATGTGCAGAAAGTGTTTGCAAATACAATCTTCGGTAGGTATGACAACCATCTCAGCTGTACAAAGAAATATCTTTTCATTTTGGGTTGGATGATAAAATGAAAGCATGTTAGTTTGGGAGCCTTGTTAATTGATCATCTTAGGGAAATCCTCTCGAAGAACAAGATCCCATTTGTTATGGGAGGGATTGTGACATTTATTGTGACTATCTTAGGACATGATGTGAGCAGTTATACAAAGGCAGAAGGAAGTAAATTGTTTGACTTGCACTACTTGGCTTGCTCCTATATGATTGATATTGTGGATCATAGGATCTTATACCATGTCAACCCACCATATCCAGGAGTTTATTTGGAGTTACATCACCACTCTCCAACTCTCTTAGAGAAGTATGGCATGACCCATGATTTCCTAAAGAAGTTGAAGAGGTACGAGGAGGAGCATCCTAGAGAGGATGGGATCCTAGAGGTGATACTAACAGAGGGGCTGGGAGAGCCCTCACGGGCGATAGAATAGAGGTGGGCAGTAGAGGAGAGAGAGGCACAACATGTTAGATGATGAGATATAGAGACATCAGAGCCACAAAAGCCTTCAATGAATGTATATGAGATTTATACTATTCATGCACAATTGGAGGGCATTCATTCAACATAGGATAGGATTTTGCATGCACAAGAGGGCTCAACACACACATGATGCTCTATGGTTGGATCATTAACAAATGCAATATTAGATCAACCATATGTATTGCTTCTAGAATGCCAAATTTTAGAGAAACCCCCGATGGGGGGAGATTGGTGGGGTGCATTATCCGGATATCAGAAGACATACCCACATCCACATGCGCACTACTAGGGAAGCTACTATGTGTATCCTTCATCATAGGGAGGAGTACCACTGGAGCCACTGAGAGAGTCATGATTGTCTACCCTATCATCCAAGACTTTAGGGTCATGTTGAGGACAACCTGATTCAAAAGTTTGGGATGGTAGGGTAGGTATGCCCTAGTTTTATCCTTTTTGCATTCACCTACCATTACTTCTATTTTCATGTTTTTGTTATCCATATTAGATGTTTTACTATTTTGCATCCTTAAATGTCATGTAGCTTACCTTTCTACCATTTTTGTGCAATTTTCAAAAACAAATTGCCATGAATTGCATATCATGTAGATTTTTGTATTTTTTGCATGTTTTAGTTAGAATTTACTTGTTGCTTGCTTTAAATTTCATAAATTAGTCTTAGATGTGAAGGGAGGCAAATTGGCACCGTTTTGGCCAATTTTACCCAAACTTGAAATATTTTTCCCAAAAAGTGTGTTTTGACTGAATCTCTACTATTTGGATTAAAAATGATGACCTTTGACAAATGCAAGTGAATTGCCATGGTTTATTTCTAGATGACATCAATGTTTGACTTTTTACATGTGCACCACTTCTCGCATGCTTGTGAATGTCTTGGTTAAATTATGATGTAAGCAAGCTGCAAATGCTTAGGGCTTGTAGAGCCTCCTGATAAAAAAGTGGTTTTCATGTTGCTCATTCATGTCGTGTACCATTGGTTGATGAATTTATCGGAGTAGCTTTTATGCAGGAGGTCTCATGTGCATCCCACACTAGTAAACCCTCTTTGAACCGACTCTTCTTCCACCATCTTCATATCCCTCAGCCTCATAAAAAGATGATAAAAGCACATATCAACCCTGGCCACCTTCAAGAGTTTGGGATGGCCATATCTACACCTCCCCGCTTCACTCTAACCACCATATGCCCTAGCTACACCAAGCGCTAAAAAAAAGAAAAAGAGAAAAACGTGAAAAGAAATAAAGAGATACTCCTCTGTAATAGCATCCAAATAAAGAAAAGATGAGTGATCCTATGTAATAGCACTCCAATCCTTTATCACAACCTCTTTCTTCCATTTACACGCCCATTGAGCTAAGAATATCAAACTTGGCTCATTTCACCCTTTTTCACAACCTCATAGGTTAGTGTGGATTTGCATATGAGATTGAATGTATGATTGTAAAACAACAACCTAAGTCACTTCTAATCTTCACTATCATGAAACGGTTTACCCAAAGCAATTTGACAGCCATATAGATTGAATGTGTGTTATATGCCCTATATTTGAAATTTGTATGCTCAATGCTTTATTCATGATTAGTTTGTGAGAGAAGGAGAGGAAAGAGGTGGAATACATGTACTTAGTCACCATTCATCCCATTCAGTCAATAATCATCTATTGCATTACGGTATCATTTCTTACAGTGGAACTTATTTTGGAGAGATTGAGTTAGACATACTTGAGGACAAGTATGTATCAAGTTTGGGATGGTGATTTAGCCCTATTTTAGGGCTTCATCTTGTGTCTTATTGAACTTTAATCACATCTATGATTGTTAGATTACATTTCATTCCCTCCAATATGCATATTTGTGTAAAATGCACTTATGGACATTATTTGCATGATTTTTAGATACTTGAACCATGTTTAGAGAGAAGAGAGAGAGAGGAAAGGTGATCTAATAACTTCTCCACCCTTGGAGAGGTCTAGAGTGAAACCCATGGCTCCCTTAACCTATCATGGTGACTAAGGATCAAAGAGAGAAAACAAGTCTAAGAAACTCCAAAGAAATTGAGCAGAGTGCAGCTTTAGAGACCAGAATGGGCGTGCCATAGTGATGCAGAACGGTTGTGCTACCTTGCACGGACGTGTTGTAGACTAACAAACATAGTTGTGGCGTCCAAAATGCCCACATAAACTAAGCCAACACAGTCGTGGTACTCCACCATGGTCGTGCCACTTGCATTGCACCTCAGTCATGGTGACCACCACAGTCGTGGCCTTTCATGTAGAAAATTGACCAAATCATTGTGATTTTTCACAATTCTTTATCTCAATGTGTTCATGCACCACGATCATGCCCCCCTACACCCACCATGGTTGTGGTACTCAGCCACAACTGTGCTACCTACAAATCCTAGTTATTTTTTCCACTGCATTTCCCATCTACCCCTACGTGACTTAGTGCTTCCTCCACCACCTATATATATGTAGGTGGCAGATGGAGATCAATGTATCCTACCTTCTAGCCCCTCTTAACTCCCCATTTCTCCCCTTATCCCTTCCACTCCATTTCCACCTCCATTTCACTCCATTTCCACCACAAAACCCCCCATTTCCAAGCCTTCCATCCACTTCCTACCGTAATTCCACATCTTCCCACCCAAGAAGGAGGAGGACAACCTTGCAGTAGCTGGAGAGGAGGGCTTCTTCATCTTCACCAAGCTCCATGACTTCTTCTACCTCTTTCTCTTCTCTTTTTGTATTTTCCATTTCTATGAGTAGCCAGGCCCCATTGGTGGGTTGTTTGGGGTCAAAAATTTTACTTTGATACCATGTTGGGGGAAAAATGATTGGTAAACATTATGATTTCATTTGATAATTATTAGGTTCTATTTATATCTCATCCTCGATAAATTGCTTGTTCGTTTGTGTGTGAAATCAACTACGTTTTTAGGGAAATTGATCATATGCGGCAATTTTGGGAATTGCTCCTAGGTCCAACTCATGGATCCCTAGGTTGTCACCCTTCCTCCTAGATACTAATCAGTTCTCCAAACCCTAGGTGAAAGATCTAAGTATCTATATTAGAGGCATTTAGTGCAACTAGCATGGAGCCTTCTCAAGGCTAGAATGTGGAGGAATTGAGGTCAAAAACCTTAATTTCACCTCCCCATTACTACCCTCGGCCCCTACTTACCCTAGGAACCTATAAACTAGAAACCTAGACTTGATTAGATCCTAATTGAGTTACACCTAATTCTGAATACAAATGAGCTTCATAAGGGTGATTGGGACTAGTTCCCCTATTCATGCCCTATCTCATCCATGGCCGATTAGTAGTCTTGGGTAGCCCATTAGCATCAAACTTGTTTTTTGGTTTGGATGATTTGAATGGATGATTGATGTTCACATGTTATGACCCACCCACCTATTGACAAGTGCATTCTCCTACACAACCCACACCTTCTTTAATTGCATTTAAAACCCTATCTGACTTTTATGCTTAATACATGTTTGTTTAGCTAGTTTGTTTACTTCCCTAGTTTTTTTAAGGTGTTTACTTCCCTAGTTAATTGCCTTGCTCTTGTCTTCTTCTTGATAGCTTATAGTGTAGTGTAGTGTAGTGTAGTGTAGTCTTAATTTGATTGCCTTATAGTAATTTCCTCTTTCTTTCTTAGCTTAGTCTCTTCCTTTCTTTCTAGAACTAAATGTCTAGTGTGAACTTAGATTTCTTTCCTTTCCTTTAATTGCTTGTTTGATCACCCTTAGTGTAATTAACAAAGCCCCAATCAAACCCTTAACCCTAGACTCCGTGGTAGAAACCTAGCCCAAACTGACCAAATGCTAGTGCCCCCCCTTCCCTATGGATCAACCCTATACTTTTTGCCTCTCCTAAATTAAGACATGACCCCGTGTGCTTGTGGGTTAGTGTTTTAGTAGAAGTAGGTAGTCTAGTGTAGGTATTTATAAATTTGAAAGTGCAATCCACATACGTGTTCCGTGTCTACGGTATCACACCTATTCAAACTCCAATTGAGTATTGTGCGACACCATTGGTGTGGGCGCACCAAGATTTTTGGCATTGTTATTGGGGATAGAAAGTTCCATAGCTCCTTTGTAGTTGTGGTGTGACCTTCCCCTTTGGTACCGTCTTTTATAGGATTATTTTGGTAGCGTCCGAGAAACAAAGCACATGACAATCATACATCAATTTCCTATTCAATTAATTAGTTGAAAGGTATAGTTTCAATACATGATAATACACTTGATATTTACATTTGACTGTCATCATCGACTATTTCCCTTTTATTCATAGAACACCTTCCTTCTCTCTGGTTCACATGGCTGGTTCCTACACTGCACCTTTTTCATCCTAGTTGCGCATCTTGTGTCAGGACCTTGGACGCACAATGCGGATTGATGACCTTTTCTCCTCTCTCTCGCTTCTCTTCTTCATCACCCCTTCCTCAGTCTCTCTTCTTCTCCTTCCACTCTACAACATGATGCTAATTGATGTGGCTTATATTATCGCACTAACAAACTCACTTAGGGTTGAAATCCCTAAGTTTTTAACCAAAACAACGTGCAATAATACCACCCGCAAGCGGACGGGTCTTATCACAGTATAGTTGAGGATCAAATCCCAAGGGACAACGTTTTTAAGAACCTTTCTCTAGTCAAATCTAGTTGAATCAACACTAATATTTAGAACAAGGTTGGTTGAATTGAGTTTAATTAAACTAAATGCAAGGAAAGTAAAAGAGCAGGATTAAAAGTTGATTAAAGATTAATGATGGAAATCACTGGGATGGTCCAGGGTTTCACCACCACTACACATGCAATCACATCCAAACATCAAACATCCAAGCAAGATATAACCATTCAAATAGAGCTGCTGCAGAACCCCCCATACGGGCATCAGGTTTGCGTAAGCATCACCTTAGGTATCGGATGTCTCGTCACCATCCAGATCACATACTTACGGCCCCAAAGATACAGAAATCCAAATGAAGTTGTGGGCCCCCTATACAGGCGTCAGGCACACAGAAGCATCACCGTGGGCTAGATGGCTCGTCACCACACGGATCATACACTTACGACCTCAAGGAATCCCATTCTATTTCTAATTTGGGAGTCAACCATGTTAATTGACATTCAAAACCTACGCATTGAAGTTCTCACAACATACGAAATGAACAAGATAAATGCAAGCATGTGATCAATCCACAAGCACACATCGACGATTAGTAGTGATATGAAAGATTATATACATGCCATGGAATGTTTAACAAAAAGATATGAAGCCATGGGTAGCGGGGCTAGTCCCCGCACCCTAGAGAAAGTAAACTACTCGCTCATGACGAGAGAAACAAGAAAAACAAGAGAAAGAGAGGGTTCCGCCATGAGCATGGTGAAGAAGATGATCACAGCTTGGTGGAGAAATAGTCTTCTACACAACGTCGGAGCAGATCTGGAAGAAGAGAGAAGTACACCACGACAGACGGGGCGGATCTTCTCTATCCACCTTCTTCTTCTTCTCATAGTCCTTGCTCCCAGCAGGAGGAGCAGCTCATGGCGGCGTGGAAATGACATAGATGCATCAGATCTAGATCCAGATCTGAACGAGGTGGCTTGTAGATCTGAGTCTTTGCTCCAGATCTGGGTGAACAGGCCGCAAAACCACCACGGGGGTAGGTTCTTGGCTATGGAGATCATCTCCTCAGGTCCAGGACAGACCTGTAGCCTAACGACGTCTGGAGATGATGATTTGACATGTTGGAGTCACGTTCTATTTATAGGCAGGTTGGGCACCGACTTAGATTCGCAACCTTAGTAATAATGCAGCAGGTCGTGGCTTTTTGAACGATGCCACGGTCACGATTTTTTTTGAATGACGCGGTCGCGGCTTTTTGCACGGTCGCGGTTCCGTTCTATCTTGGCCAACAATTTGTGCTTTTCTTTTGTTAATCGTGTGCCCAGGTCGCGTTTGTGTGCGATGACCGGCATCGCTGCTATGAAGGTGGGTGAGGTCGTGGATGCCAAAGCATGGACGGGCACCCCTGGATGCTTGAGCAGGCAGCAGGTGGGTGCACGGTTGTTGTCTGCTACATTGTTGCGGCTAGGGTTAGCAAAGGTATAGGGAACGAGGCTGCTGTGATGTGCAAGGGGGGTCGCGATTCCTTTTCCCCAGTCGCGGTTAGCTGGGATCGCGGTCGCGATAATCGAGCTGCATGTCTGCGATCTTTAGCTTGGTCATGGTTTCGCTGCAGGTCGCGATGATGGGGCAGTCGCGATCTTTGGCAACCACAGACAGGTGGAAGGATGGTCGCGATCCTTGAATCATAGTCGCGATCAAGAGGGAGGCAGGTCGCGATAAAATGGAATCGCGGTCGCGATCCTCAGTGTTGTGGGAAGCTATGCGTTGCTGATGGTTGGTGATTGGTCTCTTCACGGTGATGGTGAGTCGTGATGGAGGGTGGAGGCAGTGGTCGTGAACAGCTTGATCTACGGAGTAGGCTGCAGGTGAATGGAGGCAGACTGTGGGCATGAGTTGTTGCCGTGGGCACAGCTAGTTGCAGGTCACAACTCTAGATAGGAGAGACCGCGGGCGGAGGGAGGATCGTGAATATTGTTGGTCATAGATTCTGTGGAGGAATGCAGAGCGTGGAGGTGTGGAAGGAGAGGAGCGAGGCAGGAGGGTGATGGCAGGTCGTGATCCTAACGAGGGGAGACCGCGATTAGGGAAGGAGCATCCACAGACAGCTGTGGGAGATAACTGTGATCGTGATAGTTAGTAGGGGAAGGACCAGGATGTGATGTTTCCAGGTCGCAATTGTTGCAGAGTAGAACCGCGAGGGCGGTGTCACTGGTTGAGGGATCCGCGCTCGAGAAAGGCAAGGAAGACCGCGAACAGGTGGTAAGAAAAGATTGTGACCAGGCTCTATGAATCACGATCGTGATTA
The DNA here is from genome assembly GCA_963693085.1 of Alisma plantago-aquatica. Lineage (NCBI taxonomy): Eukaryota > Viridiplantae > Streptophyta > Magnoliopsida > Alismatales > Alismataceae > Alisma > Alisma plantago-aquatica. The sequence continues at coordinate 942,956,030 of OY856414.1, read as the reverse complement.
GCTTAAGCGGGTAGAGAAAGTGGGATCGTGATGTTTGAGAGGGAAGGTGGGGCCCAGCAGGTTGGTGAGAGGTGCGTGAAGAAAAGAAAAGAAGAGGGTGGCGCTCGCTGCTGGTCAGAACTAAAGCAAAGCCCAAAAGAAAATGATATGGGCCTAGGAGATAAGGTCCAAAGCTCAAAACGACATGCACAAGGGTACACAAAATCAATAAAAATAGGAGGAAAATCAATTAAGCCAATATGAGTTGCATATAAGAAGATAAGGCCAATAAAAGCTCATTAAAGCAATTAAGCAAAGTAAATGCACATATTAGAAGATAAAGCCAATAAAAGCACGAATGTAACCAAAACTGGGCTAAATGAGATGATTGAACTACAATGAATATGCATTCATCAAAGTACCCCAAACTTAAACGTTGCTCGTCCTCGAGTAACACAAAATCTAAAACACTCACCGGATGAATACTTTCAACTCGTGCGATCGCTTCATCTTCACATCACGATTGTTTCTTTTCTGCTCGGTATGACTAAGTGTCTCAACATCCTGAGATCACAGAACACATTTTACCATATCTTCGTTCCTGAGTTCGTTTCCCAATATCACTTCCTCTCTACTTTTTCCAAAATCAAGTATGTCAGAGAGTTTCGTAAGAGTCCAGAGATACCCACAGAACAACAAGTGTGCACCTGATCTGACACTGGTGTTTTTAGGATCAGGGAGGCATTCATTATGCCTTTAGGTGGAAAAGGGAGTGAAGGGTGGTATGGAAGGAAGAAATAAATCTCTCCTCTATTCGACTCGAGATTTTTATTATATGATTTGCAATTTCATCGATTGCATTTTTTGTGTGTGAATCTCTCCTCTATTCGACTCGAGATTGCATTTCTTTTTGTGTGCTCTTAGGCATCTTTTCTTCGTGATACGCCCCTATTTCGTAGCAAGGGGTATGGAAGAAGTGTAAAGAGAGAGAGAGAGTGTGCCACCCCAAACTTAGGGTTTGGCACTATATTGGCTATTTTTGTTTGTTTTTGATGAACGGAGGGGTAAGAAGATGATGGAAGAAGTGTAGAAAAGAGATCAGATCAGAGTGTAACTTGATTTACAATTCAGTATACCGAGTCATTCTCCTTATCATACTCTGCTCAAATAATGACTTCATGAGGATCCGATGGATATTCCATGCTATTGTTCCACTAGTCAGATAGGAAGCACAACATGTTTTATCCCTCTCAGTTCGATAGATACTTGCCATATCTACTGATCATGATGTTAGGATTCATTAGCTTCACACGGTGATTTCTAATCATTGACTAGTTTCAGAAATTGTTCTCCTTGAGGCTTCACTTCGAATAAGGAGGGTATAATGATTCAAAATTGCATGGAAAAATAGGATAGCTGGCTAGGTAAAGGCTTTGATTGAAACAAAAGCGTCAAAACTTCATCAAGTTTCTATACAAACCGCTATGAAAACTATTGAAAATTTTGAAAATTTTTGAAAACAATTGCTCAAAATTGCAACAAAGTTTCAATGATGAAATCATAAGTCTGAAACGGATAGAAGAGGGTGGAAAGTAAAGTATGTACCACCCACCTTCCACCCCGAACTTAGAAATTTGCTCATCCCGAGCAACCTCTAAATACGAGATGGAGGGGAAAACTCATGCCGATTGGTCCACCAGATGTGGTTGCATTCCTTTTGGCGACGCGTCTTCCATCTGAAATCTCAAAAATGGAAACTATCAAAACTTAAGACTACATCTTGCGATGCATTGTCTACCAGGTGCAAAATTTTCTAAAAACAAAACTAAAAGTAAAAGCTAAGTTAAAGATCGGGTTGCCTCCCAACAAGCACCTTTGTTTTACGTCGATGGCTCAACGTGATTTCTTCAATTTTCGGGTAGATATGTCGGTTTGGACAGATTCATCAATTCATCAGTGCTAGTATCAACTGTGGTGAAATATCTCTTCAAGCATTGGCCATTTGCAACAAAATCACCTGACTTCTCACTCCATAAGGTAAATGCACCATGTGGATAGAAGCTTTTGACAATGTATGGTCCCGACCATAGAGAATGGAGTTTTCCTGGGAATAACTTCAGTCTTGAGTTGAACAGCAGAACTTAGTCTCCCACTTGAATGTCCTTCCTCTTCAGATGACCATCATGCCAAAGTTTCATGCGTTCCTTGTAGATTCGTGCATTCTCATAAGCTGTCATTTGGAGTTCATCCAACTCTTGAAGTTGTAGAATCCTGGCTTCGCTTGCTTTCTTCATGTCAAAATTCAGCTGTTTGATTGCCCACCATACTTTATGTTCTAGTTCCATGGGCAGGTGACATGATTTTCCATAGATGAGTCTGAAGGGTGTTGTTCCAAGAGGAGTTTTGAACGCAGTTCGGTAGGCCCATAAGGCGTCATTGATTTTCACTGACCAATCCTTTCAGTTGCGTCCTACTGTCTTTTCCAGTATAGACTTGAGTTTATGGTTCGAAACCTCTACCTTCCCACTTGTTTGTGGGTGGTATGGGGAAGCTACCTTATGTGTTACACCATATCTTCTCAACAATGCTTCAAAGCTTCTTTCCAGAAAATGAGAACCTCCATCGGAGATCACAGTGTGTGGAACTCCAAAATGGGGGAAAATGATATCTTTGAACATTTTAATGGCAGGTTTTGAATCACTAGTAACTATTGGTATTGCCTCTTCCCATTTAGAGACATAATCCACAACAACTAGGATGTAGGAAAATCCATGTGAGGATGGGAATGGACCCATGTAGTCCACTCCCCAAACATCAAAAATCTCAACTTCTTGCCATAGCTTAAGTGGCATCTCATCTCTTTTTGTAATGTTTCCCGTTCTCTGACACTTGTCACATGACAGAACAAAGTTATAAGCATATCTGGATATGGTTGGCCAAAAGAAACCACATTGCAAAACCTTCAAAGAAGTTTTCTTAGAACTCATATGACCTCCGACTGGGCCTGAGTGGCATTGTTCTAAAATAAGTTGGGCTTCTTCCTCAGCGATACAACGTCTGTAGAGACCATCATCACAGAGCTTGAAGAGGTACGGTTCATCCCAGTGATATTGCCTCACATCATGCATGAATTTCTTTAGAGCATTTCCAGAACACTCAGGGTGGATGACACCAACGGCAAGGTAGTTCACATAGTTTGAGTACCACGGAGTAGCTTCTGAGACTTTCATAAGCTGGTCATCTAGAAGAGAGTCGTTAATTGGTATCTTCTCAGTTTCCAGAGTGTGGATATGACTTAAGTGGTCTGCTACAACATTTTCTGTGCCTCTCTTATCTCTAATCTCAAGGTCAAATTCTTACAATAGGAGAATCCATCTTATTAACATTTATTTGGCATCTTTCTTTTTTGGAAGATAACAGATAGCAGCGTGATCGGTGTAGACAATCACCTTTGAACCAATGAGGTAGGATCTAAACTTATCAAAGGCATATACGACTGCTAGGAGTTCCTTCTCAGTAGTTGCATAGTTCCTCTGAGTTTCGTCAAGGGTGTTCGATGCATAATAGATGACATGATGTTTCATCTATATACATTGGCCCAGGATGGCACCCACAACATAATCACTGGCATCACACATAATTTCAAATGGGTGATCTCAATCCGGGGCTTGAATGATGGGTGTTGTTGTAAGGGCATGCTTTAGGTTGTTGAAACTCTTGATACACTCTTCATCAAAATGGAAATCAGTGTCCTTCAGCAACAAGTTTGTCATGGGATTGGTTATCTTGGAGAAGTCCTTGATAAACCTTCTGTAGAAGTCTGCATGACCAAGGAAAGCTCGAACGTCTCTTACATTGGTTGGGATAGTGAGTTTAGAAATCACTTCGATCTTTGCTTTCTCAACTTCAATTCCTCGATTACTAACCCTATGGCCGAGGACAATACCTTCTTTTACCATAAAATGACATTTCTCCCAATTAAGCACTAGATGTGTTTCTTCACATCGTTTGAGGACAAGGGAGAGGTGCCTTAGGCATGAATCATATGAATCTCCATATACGGAGAAATCATCCATAAAAAATTTCATAATAGTTTCTGTTAGCCCAACAAATATGGCTGCCATGCAACGTTGGAAGGTTGCAAGCGCATTACAGAGTCTGAATGGCATCCTTCTGAAGGCATAGGTTCCGAAGGGGCAAGTAAAAGTAGTTTTCTCTTGGTCATCTGGATGTATAGGAATTTGGTAGAATCCAGAGTAACCATCGAGATAGCAAAAATATTCTTGGTGAGCCAATCTTTTTAAGACTTGATCTAGAAAAGGCATCGAGAAATGATCTTTACGTGTTGCCTTGTTTAACTTTCTATAGTCGATGCACATCCTCCACCCGGTGACTGTTCGAGTGGGGATGAGTTCAATATTTTCATTCTATATCACAGTAGTGCCACCTTTCTTTGGAACGACATGCACAGGACTCACCCACGGTGAGTCAGATATTGGATAGATGATTCCGGTAGTGAGCAACTTGATAACTTCACGGCAGACTACTTCCTTCATATTAGGATTCAACTTCCATTGATGCTCAACAGTCGGCTTGTGGTCTTCCACCATAGGGATTTTGTGCATGCAAAGCGCTTGACCGACCCCGGTGAGATCGCTCATCTTGTAGCCGATATCTTTCTTTATTTCCTTCAATTCTTTCAGGAGTTTATCTTCTTATTCGGTCGTTAGATCAGAATTTATAATAATTGGACAAACCTTGAGATCATCCAAAAACACGTACTTAAGTCCCTCGGGCAGGGGCTTCATTTCAGGGGCTTTTGGCTTCTCACATGGCTCTTCAGTTACATTCACAATTTTGAGCCCTCGAACCTAGCTTCAGGATCTTCCTCTACAGAGTCGAGGTGAAGGACACAATCCTTAACTTGTTCGTTGATGAAATTTTCAGCAGATGGGTTTGTTAGAGCCACTTCTAAAGGACCGTCTTGTTCATATTCCTCTTGTGTGAGGAGATACATTTTCTCAATACAATCAATCAAATAGACTTCTTCCTGCATGCTCAGTCTTCACATGCTTTCAAAAACTATGAACTCGAGGGTTTCTTTCCCTAGTTTGAGCAGCAAGGTCCCTGCTTCAACGTCAATCAAAGCTCTTGCAGTGGTGAGGAACGGACAACCAAAGATGAGAGGGTATCTGGCGTCTTCCCTTATCTCGCTAATCCCTTCTTACATGAAGAGTCACCGATATGGCATGAAATCCCAAAGGATCCCAGATCTTTCTATTTCTTGGACATTTTGCTCTGGATGATATCGGAAGTGGTTGACACTAGCTTAACTGTCTCATATTCTTCAGTTATGTACTTCCTTGTGAGGAGAGACTTTAAGTACTTAGTCCAGGCTGGTATCTTAGCCAGCACATCTAGAAAGGGTATATCTACATGAAGCTTCTTCATAGCTTCTTTAAACTTGTTGAATCGAGTATCGAGCTTTGTTTGCTTCAAACGAGCTGGGAAGGGAGGACATGGCTTGTATACTGGCACATCTGGATCAGGTGTGTCTTCTGCCTCCGCAGCCAATGGTTCCTCCAATCTTGCTCTGTCTGTCTTATCAACGGTTGGTTGTTCCTTCAGTTGAGACTCAGGTATTGTAGAGTCTTAGACATTCACAAAGTTATCATCGTTTGTTGCCACTATTGGTATCTTAGCAGGGGGGTCAGAATAGTCTTTTCTAGACCTAGTGGTGACAACCTTCAATTGCTCAGGATGTTTAGGATTATTTTTGGGTTGTCCAGCAAAGACTCCAGCAGGTGGCTTAATGCTAGCCGCCAGTTGAGCTAGTTGAGATTCAATAACCTTCTGATGGGCTTGCTGGTTAGCTATCATAGTCTGTTGTGACTGTAGCATCTTCTCAATAGCTGACAATTTTTCATCAGGAGAGATGGGACCGACTTGTTGCCCTTGTTGTCAGTGTTGATAGGGGACTTGGTTGGGGTTCTGAAATTGAGAATTGTTCTGATAATTTTTGTAGTTTCTATTCTGGTGGTTTCCTCTAAAGTTCCACTGATTCCCAAAATTTAGTTGTTGGTTATACTAGAATCTTGGCGGGCCTCGTTGTTGAGTATTTGAACCAAGTTGTCGTGAGTTTTCCGCTCCATAAGGGTTTCCATATTGAAAACCTAGATGGTTCCTATTCTGATTTGGATTATAGTATCCTTGACCAGGGATGGTGTTGACAACATACAAATTTTCCATTTGACCATTATCTCCTTGGGCACATGTATTGCTCAAAACAACATCATAGAGAATGTTACAGGCTAGAGTAGAATGATCAGTTCCTTTGCATGCTTCACATAAGAGTGAAGCTGACTTAACTTGCTCTTGTTGTCGAGGGGGTGAACGTCTTCTTTCATAAGCTGCGAGAGACGATTCTAGATGGTCCTACTTTGCAACTAGGAGTTTGAGAGATTCAGCGATAGACTTGTACTCAGGTGTTGCTTCGGCCATAGCTACCTTCAGCACTCCTTTGCCAACAGGTCTACCCCAGTTGGCTTGGTTTTCAGCTCCAAGGGTGACAACCTTCCATGCGCTATCATAAGTCTGACACATGAAGTTTCTTCCAGACAAGGAATCCAAAAACCTCTTGATATCATCGTCCACACCTCTATAAAAGATTTCAATGAGTTGATTCTTTGGAATGCCATGATGTGGACACTTGCGTAGAAGCTCTTTGTATCTTTCCCATGCTTCAGCTAGGGATTCTCCAGGGACCTGGGTGAATTGCGTTATTCGGCCCCTGATTTCATAGGTGAGAGAAGGTGGATAAAACTTTTCCAGAAAAACATTTTGAAGTTGTTCCCAAGTGGTGATGGGTTCGCATTACAAGGATTTATACCAACTCATGGCTCTATCGGCAAGAGAGTATTTGAAGAGACGGAGTCTGATGGCATCATCTGTGACTCCATTTTGCTTTGTCATGATGCATAGGTCTATAAACATCAGAAGATGTTCTTGACTATCTTCTCCTTGCTTACCATAGAAAGGGCTATTTTGAAGCAACGTGATCCAATGTGCTCAGATCTCATAGTTGGGAGCGTTGATGGGAGGAGGTTGCAATGGGTGATGAATGTCCGCAGCTTTAGGGATCAAGAATTCTCTAAGGTCTTTTTGTAGCTCAGCTTGTTGAGCTGCTGCTTGAGCTGCTTGGATTTCTTCTTGAACTATGGCTCGAGCTTCTTGCATAAGCCTATCTCTTTGTGCATTAAGGGCTTGAGCTATCCTTCGAGCAATTTCCTCCTCTTGAGCCATTCTTGCTTGGTTCTCTCTGTACTGACGGTGAAAGGTTCTGTCTATCTCAGGGTCAAAGCTAGCAGAGAGTCTGGGACTGTCCGAGCGGCGCATACATTAGACTTTGTGGGTACCTAGGATGAAAAGATCTTTTGTTGGTGAGATGGATGGAGTAGAACCGAATTCAAGTTTATATGATCGATAGTATCAAAAGTAAAAGAAAAACCTAAATTAGTCTCAAGAGAACTAGATTTAACTAGATGATTCTGTTGTCCCCGGCAACGACGCCACTAACCTGTCATCATCGACTATTTTCCATTTATTCATGTAAAACCTTCCTTCTCTCCAGTTCACACGGCTAGTTCCTACCGTGAGCCTTTTCCTTCCTGGTCACACATCTTGTGTCAGGACCTTAGGCACACAATGTTGATCTATGACCTTTTCTTCTCTCTCTTGTTCCTCTTCTTCTTCACCCCTTCCTCAGTCTCTCTCTTCTTCTCCTTCCTCTCTGCAACATGACGCTAACCTGACCTTCATCTCTTCCCTACAATTCGTCTAATAGAGCAAACTTGCTGCCATTGGGCACCAAGATTGGTCATGCCAACACAAGTTCCCCTTGACCTCTTATCCTACTCTGTGTACTTGTGAATGGAAGATAGGAACCATGACCACTAGGCCAATGGCCAGTGACGTAGTTCGGTAGATCTTAGGCGGTCATAGTTGATGGTGGTTCCACCACCAGCATCATCTCTCTTTCACTTTGTGCCCAATGTGGTCCTAGTGCCATCATTAATGGTTCTTCAACAGACATATTCGGCAACCAGCTATGAACACCTCCAGTCGCCACCACCTATAGGTTATCCAATCATCACCAGCAATTAGAACCTCTCCCTCCCCATCTACTTGGGTGCCCCACGTCCAAGACAACAAACCTCTGCTTCCCTTCCATCCTCCTACCAGCATGAAAGAACCACCTCCTTCAATCCTAGAAGTGCAACAACCCCTTCAACACTTCTAACACCTTTGTACTTCCACTCCCTCTCATCCTTCTTCTTCCTTAGTCTACACCTGAAGTAGATGACCTACATACCGCTCACAATTACACATGCAACATGTCGATAATCTTGACCCAATGGTTTTCCCCCCTCATCAAGATAACCTGAATCAACAATATCCAAGCTGGGTGTAGCTAAATTAGACCCTACTCAACAAATATGGGATTCCATGCAAATTTTTAAAGACCTCCTTCAACACTACCAGAGATGAATGAACCATGCATGTTGCTTCATCCTCTGCCTACCAATCTGAAAATGCAATCGAGTCACCCACCGCATATATGAACCATGTTGGCTTGCCTCGAACTACAACCACGTGCAATTCATAAGTTGTGCCCAATCACCTAGAACTCCACAGTGAGAAAACTAATGTATGGATCCGATCCTCTGACTCATCCCTACAATTTCCCAAACTCGAAAGGAAAAATTGTCCCGAAGTTTTCCCTAGTGAACAACCTCTAGAAGACTCAAGGAACAAATGATTTCCTACGACCCCTCTTGGCTACTCCTCCAACAATGGTGAGTTATCGTCTTCCTCTATTGCCAGTTTAATGATATTCAATTAACTCTATCATTGATAATAGTTGGCAATATGGAAAGTTTGATACATGAAACATCACTATATTGATTAAGAAGACAAGTAATTGATGTATCTATGCCTAATGTTATTATATTAGTAAACTTACCTATGTAAATGTTAGTAAATAAGAGAAGTATAATTTCTATTATATTGTTATTATATATTCAATAATCCCTTAGAGAATATTCATGGCATCTCGGTTGAGACATCTTACTATGATGATGACATGCATTCAGTTATTTCAGTAATTGACATACTTGTATATCTATATTGGTATATTAACACCCAGAGTTAAGATATAATTTTAGTACTTGATAAGGACTTGGAAAATATAACATGGTTTTCTTAAAGGTTTTATCTAGATTTACATAAATCATTAAGGTGGATTCTACTAAAGAAAAGAGACTATGAATAAAGAAATATAAATGAATAAATATAGTTGTAAATAACCTTATATGATCTCAGACCATATATTATTTTCTATAATGACTCTTCTCAACTCATTCCTTCAATAATGGGACTTACTTGTATTTATGTGCCTAACTAAGACCTAATTTGGGTAACATGTGTAAATATACGTGTATATGTCCAAAATTGTGCTAATATGATATTAAGAATGTTTATAAGACCAAAAGGATACAATTTGATACACTCTAGTATGCGACTTTGATCATATAGAATCTATTGGAAACCCAAGAATGATAATTATTGTAAAATATGTGAACTACAATCTTGTATGGAAAACCATATATGTCATTGGGTGATTGGGACAAGGATAAGAATAATATGAAAGTTTATAATAGAAATATACACATATTGTTATGATTTGACTAACATACATAATATGTTCTTAGGATGAAAACCCAATCTCGTGGAACAAGTACATAGATTGAGTTAAATCTTAGCTAAGAAGATCGGGTGTGTACATCCTCTATTTTATTTTGGGTATAATTTGATTGAACCTGCATTTATTTGATGAGGCATCTCTTGAACTATCAATTTTATTTTAAATCTAACTGTTAGACATTCATAGTTCCTTCTTTTGTTTCATATAAATTCATGTGGTTGCTGAAATATTCTTTTATAATGGGTCTTTGGACCCCTCCTATTATGATTGTTATCTTATGTGAAATTGACTAAAATACTAGTCGTGCCACTCTATTTATGAATGTCACATGTTTCAGTATAATGTTATAGAATAATGGTACTCTTATGTGCATATTTGTATTAGGTCATGATCCTAGATGTTATGCCCATGGTACTAGTCGTGCCACGTTTCCACCCTTATTTCTTTTAGGTCATGATCCTAGATGCTATGCCCATGTTTTAGATGTATATAGTCTACATTATGATGCATACAAAAGTTTATTATTTTAAATTGTGGTTAAATGTTATAGAAGACATTTCTATTTTCATGCTCGTAATCTAAATTTTGGTATGCCTTATTTCTTTTGTTATAACTCTTTTGAACTTATCTAATTGTAAATATCCCCCTTTTTGTAGGAACATCTCTAAATTTACACCTTTAACATAATATAATGCCCAAAATGTTTATTATATGTACATATTTAGTCTTTGATGACCTATGTCTTGTTTCTTATGTTCTAGGTGATCTTCCCTTCCACCCAGGTGTAGGTACAATAGAAGACAAGGGTGTATAAAGATTGTATATATGTTTTTGGACCTAAGAATAGTTTGGAATGGCCTGCCTTCCCTCTAAAATATGTTTTGCATGTGATTAGATTTATGATATGTATATCTTTTTACCTTGCTATACCATCTTTTATGGGGAGGAACCGTTATAAATGAATCATCATGTAGCTTTATAAAAGTTTTTGTTTCTTCTACTTTATTGTTACACGACTCTTGTATTGTACCATTTGAGTGGATCCCTATAGGGTCCCACTCTTTACGTACCCAATTATCGTAATATTTGTATAGCAACTTCTTGATTACTGTATTGGTACCATAACTACTTTATCAATTATAAGTAGAGCTCCACAAAAACTTATATCTACGTTAACAACCAAAAAAAACATTAACAATAGTATTACCAAATGTACAATGTTTGAAATTCAACTTACTTCTTGAATCATTATACGTATTACTTCTTAGTCCTTGGCTGTTGAGTATTTTATATAGTTTTATATTACGTAAGAAGAGTGAGAAAATAGAAAAAAAAACCTAATTTATTGGAAAAACAAATTGAAAATTGGATTGCACAATCCTCCTCACTAATAGGAAACTTATAAAGATAGTATGATGCAAAGAATAACATAGAGCCACTCAGTCATTCAAATGGGAGTCAGGATTTGCTATTACTGAATTGGTAAGTAGCAGGCTGCTTCTATACTCTTAAATTTACACGTGTCCCTGTCCATGAGAAGGTAAGATTGAGATTTTATGCTTGTAATACGTGTAGTCATCTTAAATTAGGAACATCGTATTTTTTGTGTAACCAGTAACATCAAATCCTACGGGTTCAAATGCATGCCCACAATCCTATTATCATACACCCTCACCACCCGAAAACACAATTCAGAAGGCATGCCTGCACTGCAATTTGATTTTTAAAACTCCTACTTCCCTGATTCAACTCCAAGATCAAACATTCACCAGGCCTAGTAGCTAGTTAGCTTTTTGGTGATCCTATCAGTGGCATCAAAACGTGTTCCAATTTTTGATTTTATAGCTAATACTACTACAGAAAATGCTTTTTACAACGGGAAAAACACAACAGTTCTGTTGGTTGTGTTGTAGTTGGCATATCTTTTACAACAAGTCTATTTGTGTGTTGTGAATTATATATTTTATACAACACAAGTTATATACAATGGGCCAAACTCATTGTAGTATATGTGATACTAAACATGTGCTAAATTGTTGTAATAGACTGTAATATCACAACATACTCAAACCCGTTGTAAAAGACTATAATTACACAACATGCTCTAACCCGTTGTAATAGTCATGTGTGCTAACTTGTTGTAATAGATCATCATTACACAACATACTCTAAACCGTTGTAAAAGATCATATTAACACAACGTGCTCTAACCTGTTGTAATAGTCATGTATATTAATCCGTTGTAATAGACCATCATTACACAACATACTCTAACCCGTTGTAAAAGATCATAATTACACAACATGCTCTACCCGTTGTAATAGTCACATATGTTAAACCGTTGTAATAGACCATAATTACATAACATACTATAACCAATTGTAGTATACTATAATTACACAACATGCTTACACCTATTGTAATAGTTACCCGTTGTAATAAACCACAATCACACAACAAGTTTACACGTCATTTGTTATTTATGTACAACAAAGAATATATGTGTTGTATAAAATAAAATTGGTTTAGCGGTTTGAGATGTGTCTTACTTTCAAGTGGTCTCAAGTTCGAAACCTTGTGTCTATATGTATTTTCCTTTTGTCTCAACATGTTATATACAACACCCCTATTACAACAGGTGTGTTCAATGAACTACAATATGTATTAAAATGAACTGTTGAATTACATATTAAAAATCATTTTTTATAGTAGTGTAAATAATGTCAACAAAGGGCATAGATAGAACTACATGTAAACATGATATTGGGACTTGCGTAAAAATGAAAATGCTCCCGTGACGCGCGCTGGGCCTAACTCGCGTTTTGACACGCGCTGGGGGAGCAGTTTTCCCAGCGAAACCAGTGGGGACCCTATTCTGAGCGCCTCGGGACCACGCGCGGGGAGTGGGCAGCAGGCCTGCGCCAGTGTTTGCGTGGGGACGACCAGTGTTTTCTCGATACGTGGTCCCAGTTAAGGGGAAACAAAGGGCCCGCCCCCGGGCGTGCTGTGATTGCTACTGCATTAATGCACCGAGTGACACATTTAAGAGGGAAAGTGTGATTGCTGCTGTATTATTTGACACATTTAAGAGGGAAAGTGTGATTGCTGCTGCATTAATGCACCGAGTGACACATTTAAGAGGGAAAGTGTGATTGCTGCTGTATTATTTGACACATTTAAGAGGGAAAGTGTGATTGCTGCTGCATTATATGACACATTTAAGAGGGAAAGTTTGACACTTTTAAGAGGGAAATTCTGATTGCTGCACAATGATTGACACATTTAAGAGGGAAAACAGAATGTTGGACACCATTAAGAGGGAAAACAGATTGTTGGACACCATAAAATCGTGGCTCCCCACACGTAAATGTTCTTCTTCCTCATTAACTATTTCTGTCGTTCTTCCTCACCAGCTACTTATTCTTCTGCATTTGTTACTTCATTTATTCTTGGTGGAAGAAATGGAGTTCGATATAGGTAACTTCTTCATTTATTACTTTTGTAAAAATATATCTTTTTGCAGCATCTCATACAGGTTTATGATTGCAAGTATGTAAAAATATGATTGTTGTACATTCATAAATTAATATCATCTCATACAGGTTTATGATTTCAAGTATGTAAAAATATGATTGCTGTACATTCATAAATTAATATCATCTCATACATCATTTAAATTGAATTTGTGCGTAGATGTAGAACTTGGAAGTGATTATGAAGAAAATTATTCTTCCGAGGAAACCAATGACACCAGTGATGAATCTGAAGAATTTGGTGACGAATCTGAAGAAAATTTACAAGAGAAAGATGTAGTTGAAGAAGAACAGGAAGTACACCAAGAATATCATGTTGTAGAATTTGATCTTAACGTACCCCATGCACATGAGGAAGAAGAATTCTCTACTGATCAAGGTTAGTTATCAAGAACTGATTAGCGGAATTCTGTAATGGTCATTGCATTTAATACCCGCACTCTTTAATGCTAATTAGTGACGAATACTATATAAGTCTATTGCACCCATATATGTTTCACTGCGCCCATAAATTTTCAATTGCGGTCATATGTCTTTCATTGCGCCCATTTAATTCCAATTGCGCCCATATATATTTCATTGCGCCGTTGTAATATCAATTGCGCCCATATAAGTCTAGTACGCCTATATTTGTTTCAATTACACCCATATATATTTCATTGCGCCCTTGTAATATCGATTGCGCCCTTGTAATATCGATTGCGCCCTTGTAATATCGATTGCGCCCATATATGTCCTAGTGCGCCTATACCTGTTTCATTGCGCATATATATTTCATTGCGCCCTTGTAATATCGATTGCGCCCATATATGTCCTAGTGCGCCTATACCTGTTTCATTGCGCATATATATTTCATTGCACCCTTGTAATATCGATTGCACCCATATATGTCCTAGTGCGCCTATATAAATTCAATTGCGGTCATATATCTTAAGCGGGCGCAATACTACAATATGTGGGCGCAATACTACACTAAGTGGGCGCAATACTACACTATGTGGGCGCAATACTACATTATGTGGGTGCAATACTGCACCAAGTGGGCGCAATACTGCACCAAGTGGGCGCATTACTGCACCAAGTGGGCACAATACTACACTAACTGGGGCAATTATACACTAAAAGGCCGCAATAGTACACAAACTAAGTGGAGGATTACCAACTAATGTTGTTCTTTCTCTTATGTTGTAGATCCCAGTATTCCTGCTGTTGGAATGGTTTTTGCTAGTCTTGGTAAAGTGAAAGATTTTTATAAAAATTTTGGTATTTCCCGTGGCTTTGGTGTTAGGGTTCGTAGTTCTGGTAAGAACAGAAAGGGCGAAATATCTAGGGTAAAGATGGTTTGTATAAAACAAGGGGAAACTATACAGAGTACCAATAGTATGGCTCAGAGGTGTAGTGCTAGAGTGAACTGCCCTGCTCACATTGTTATCCATCTGAAGAATGGGTTATATATGATTGACCAATATAATGATGACCACAACCATGTTATGCTTGGAGCAGATCATGTGCAATTTTTACCGTCCATGAGGACCGTCTCTTTGATGCAGCAGAGAAGGCTTATAATTAATGACCAAGCCGATATATCAACATCTCAGACAATGGCTGCACTTGCTGTTGAAGCTGGTGGAGTAACCAATCTAACATTTACAGAGAGGGACGCAAGGAATCTGTTAACACGGACTAGGAGAATAAAGCTTGGAAAAGGTGACGCCAAAGCAATGCAGGAGTATTTCACAAAGATGCAGTGCGCCCATCATAACTTCTTCTACATGATGGATTTGGATGATTGTGGTGTTTTAAAGAATGTTTTCTGGGCTGATTCTAGAGCAAGATCTGCCTACAAGTACTTTGGGGATGTTGTATCGTTTGATAGTACATATATCACCAACAAATACAAGATGCCATTTTCTCCTTTTGTGGGTGTCAACAATCATGGTCAAACAATTTTGCTTGGTTGTGGACTTTTATGCGAAGAGACAACGCAAAATTACGTATGGTTATTCAAAACTTGGTTGTCATGCATGGGAGGTAATGAAAACTTGTTCCAATCCGGTTATACATCACTCAAAACTTGTTCATTTCTGATTGTGTATATAAATGCTTTAATTTTCAGGTGTCCATCCTAAAGGCATAATAACAGACCAAGCTCAATCCATTATCAATGCTATTGCCGAAGTGTTTCCCACTACCAAGCATAGATTGTGTTTGTGGCACATAATGAAGAAGCTGCCGCAGAAGTTTGAAAATTCCGAAGGAGCACGTAAGGCTATCAAAGGAGCCGTATATGACTCGATAACTACAATTGATTTCGAAAATCGGTGGACTGAATTGGTAAACTTGCACAATTTACAACAAAATAGATGGGTCCAACGGATGTACCCTATCCGGAAGATGTGGGTGCCATGCTATGTGAAAACATCATTTTGGGCTGGAATGTCTACAACACAAAGAAGTGAATCCATCAATGCGTTTTTCAAAGGTTATTTTAGAGAAAGAATGACGTTGAAAGAATTTATTGAACAATTTGAACTTGCTGTAAGTGTGAAGTTCAAGAAGGAATCCGAAGCAGACTACGAATGCATTCACAAAAATCCTGTACTGAGGACTACTTTTGAAATGGAACGTCAACTTGGTGAATGGTACTCATTGGACATTTTCAAGAAATTTCAAACAGAGCTTCAGGGACTCATGTACTGCAACACGGTTCATAGAATGTCAAACGGAGAACTGTATTTCCTTGAGGTTTTCGAGAGGAAGAGGATACAAGTTGATTCTAACATCTTTGTGCCACGAATGAAGTCATTTCAATTGGTATATAGCACATCAAAGCTCGGAGCTATTTGTCATTGTTTAATGTTTGAATCATCGGGCATTATATGTAGACACATGTTTGCTGTGTATATGTTCCTTGGTATTGTCAAGTTGAATGAGGAATACCACTTGATTGACAGATGGAGGAAGGATGTCAAACGAATTGTAAGCAAACCGGACACTATACAACGTGTTGAATATACTAACTCTGAGGATAGGTATGGTGCCATCGTACAAAACATCCAGTCATTGGGCGAGGCAGCTGCAATGTCTCACGAGAAATTTGATTTAATTATGAAAGGATTGGAGAAAATTAAAAGGGACGTTGGGGTATCAGATGGTGTAAGCCGCAATTTTTCTATATATAAATAACTCAGTTTTAGGCATGATCAAGTTTAACAATTTTATTAATGTTGTTGTAACATTTGCATTATAGGTTTGGGAATCTGTTGCTGTTCAAGGAATTCAAAACCCAAATATGGCGGGCCAAGTCGGTCGACCGCGTAAAAAGAGGTACAAGTCATTTGATGAGAGAATGTCGACAGCTAAGAAGCATCAAAAATAGTAGTGTTTAAGATGCAAACCACTATGTGAAGTCTAATGAAGTGGGCGCATGTTCAACAATGTTCAATGTATTTTGGGTTAAGTGTAACTAATCGTTGTAAATTTTGTGCATGTTTAATGAATATCTTCATGATAAAATATAATATTTTGGTTAAGGGCCCCATGAAGTGGACATTGACGCATGTAGTAGGCGCAATAGCGCAGAACGTGGGCGAAATAGCTTAGAACGTGGGCGCAATAGAGCATGTAGTAGGCGCAATAGCGCAGAACGTGGGCACAATAGCGCAGAACGTGGGCGCAATAGCTTAGAACGTGGGCGCAATAGCGTAGAACGTGGGCGCAATAGCTCAGAACGTGGGCGCAATAGCGCAGAACGTGGGCGCAATAGAGCATGTAGTAGGCGCAATAGCTTAGAACGTGGGCGCAATAGCTTAGAACGTGGGCGCAATAGCGCAGAACGTGGGCGCAATAGCTCAGAACGTGGGTGCAATAGCTCAGAACGTGGGCGCAATAGCGCAGAACATGGGCGCAATAGCTCAGAACGTGGGCGCAATAGCTCAGAACGTGGGCGCAATAGCGCAGAATGTGGGCACAATAGCTCAGAATGTGGGCACAATAGCTCAGAACGTGGGTGCAATGACAACTAAAATGGGCGCAAAGGAAGATATATGGGCGCATCAACACATAGTTATGAAGGGGCATCAACACATAGTTATGAAGGGGCATCAACAGATGAAATTAGGCGCATCAACACATAGTTCCAAAATATAAAATGGACGCAATAGCTCAGGAAATAGGCGCATCAACACATAGTTATGAAGGGGGCAAATTGATACAATAAGTAAATGAAGTGTGAACATTTATACATAGTTCCAAAATATTGTTCCAAAATATTGTTCAACACATAGTTCCAAAATATTGTTCACGTCTTCACGCGGCTACACTTGTCCCTCAACATTTGTACTGCAAACGTCCCTCTCAACCTGTGAATATCTTCAGCAGTAGTTTCATCCCCTACGATTGGTTGTCCATCCAATATTCTTTTGATCGAATGTAGAGTGAATAGTCTGCAGTCATTGCTATCAGCTGGTTGTTGTGGGCTGTCCCTGCAGTATTGCACTTTCCATTCATTTGCTGCATGTCCCAAATGTTGTGCGAAGAAGTTTTTCAGCCACACGCCCTGTAAAATGAGTTGCACACAATGTCTTAAAAGGCGTATATAAGAAAGCATAAATTAAGTATGTGATGAGATGCATGTTTGCTTACAATATTGCATGCAACCTTTTCATGGGCGTCCCACGGAAGATGTTTAGGGCAATTCTTTTTATTACGGTATAAGCATACACTGTTGTAGTGGAACATAATTTTCTGTTTCATGCTAATCTCAAGCAAATGCCAATGGTAATTGGAGTGAAGCACCATTATGGCTTTGTCATTTGTTTTTAATTCATCCAATCGACTGGTGAAGTACATTTCTATATTACCGTCATCACCTCCCTCTATTGAACGACAAGTATTGACGTGTAGTATTATGGGCATTTGCCGATCACAACTCGTTGCATACTGTTCTTGAAAAAGTTGGCACATCGACTGTATATACTACAAAAAAATAAAATGTAACATATATGGGTGCAATGAAACATATATGGGTGCAATGAAACATATATGGGTGCAATGAAACATATATGGGTTACCGTTTCTGAGACGAAACCTTGATATTTAAGGCTTGACAATAAGTCCTCCCCCAACACTCCAGTATCTCCATGCAGCCACAAGGTTTGACCAACTTTTACAGTGGATATCACCGAATTCAGCAATTGTTGGTCACTTTCATTGAGGTGGTCCACTGTTGTCTTATCTATTATGGAAGGTTGTACATTAATCAACAAGTTGGGGGACTCAGCTGAAGACAGATCAACTGTTGCAGGAGACTTGGGGCTTAATGACGACCTAATTTCTTCTGTAAAGACAGATCAAGGTTTGTTAGACAAAATTGGAAACAATTTGCATTTGTTAGAAGTCAATACCTTCTTTTCCACTCAAAGAATCTTCTTTAGCTGGAGATTTTGGGGAAAACTCTCCGGCAAATGTATGTTGTTGTTCCTTCTCCGGTGAGGCTTCTTCCCAAACATAAAGTTTGCGTTTATTTTCCTCGTCATGATTTGGCCAGTGCTCTACGTAAGGCTGGGTGCAGTCATCAATCTTGGTTAGTCTTTGCTTCAATGCCATGTTAGCAGTGTGCAACTCGTCACAGTAGTCATGAAGTCTGTCTAAGTCTTTTTGCATCCTCATGAACAACTTCTTGTTATTTATTTCCTTCTCCTTTGCAAATCTCTTCTCCACCGCCAGCTCGGTCTTCAGTTTTTCAATCTCGGCAAGCAGAGCTCCCATGTTGCCTTTTTCATTATGCCTTTCTGGTATTGCATGTTGTTTGCTTGCACCTTGGGTAGGTTCAGTTCTGGAATCGGCTGGTTGACCCACACGATCATAAAAAACAGTGGAAGGCAAGGAATCTAATTTCAGATCTTTTTGTCGGAGTATGGCCGACAACCTTGTCGCATAAGACCACCTGTTTATGATTAATTGCTCGTTGGGGTGCTCAATTCGTACGAAGTTGCCCGTCTTCAATAACCAAGGCTGCGACAGTTCATAAGAAATGAGGTATTAATATAAATTACAACAAAACTGTTGGATTGTTAATGCTAAGTGGGCGAATTGTAATACCGTTAGCAGCAGGGTGCATCCTTTCATATATCCTCCACCGTTCTTCCTGTCCTTCACTAGATCAAATCCCATACAAAGTAGTTCTTGCACTGCGACTGCCCAGTCATATTTGTCAAGGTCATCTAAATTTTCAGCGAGGGGGTACAAACAATTCATGATCCTGCTAGAGCCAGAGGGGAAAAGAAAGTGGCCGAATAATACAATTATCAACATCTTCACACGGTCCCTCCTCAGCTCATCCGTATTTGCAGGAGAAAGACTTTGTATCTTCTGCACAATTGATGCTAACCTTGGATCATCTCCATCAAAATATTTTTGACGGATATATGAGTTGGAGATTAACTTTTTGAAAGTGACCCTGCCGTCTGAAAACGTTCGATGTAACTTTAGTGTCGATATATGGGTTCATTGGTCTCAAAATGGGCGCAATAGCGCAGAACGTGGGCGCAATAGCTCAGAAAGTGGGCGCAATAGCACAGAAAGTGGGCGCAATGACAACTAAAATGGGCGCAATAGCTCAGAACGTGGGCGCAATAGCTCAGAACGTGGGCGCAATAGCTCAGAACGTGGGCGCAATAGCTCAGAAAGTGGGCGCAATAGCTCAGAAAGTGGGCGCAATAGATCAGAAAGTGGGCGCAATGACAACTAAAATGGGCGCAAAGGAAGATATATGGGCGCAATGTAAAATATAAGGGCGCAATGATACATACATGGGCGCAATGACAGCTAAACTGGGCACATTGACCCTTTTATGGGCGCATTGGATCCTACATGGGCGCAGTCGTGCACACATTGGCGCAATATAACATATAAGGGTACATAGGCAGTGTTAAACACAATTACATAAGCGTAATTAAACCTACATGATCGCAATGATATGTACATAGGCAATTAAACAGAACGAACCCTAAACATAATTACATAGGCAGTGTTAAACAGAACTACATAGGCGCAATTAAACCTACATGAGCGCAATGATATGTACATAGGCAGTGTTAAACAGAATTAATACCTCTTTCAGGAAGACCACCCACAAGTTGTCTTATTTGATCTGCAGCGAACTCCAATCTCCGACTCCCGAAGTTGAATGTCCCATCTTGGTTGTTGAAACAGGATGCCAGATCCTCTATCAGCATAGTGTCATTAACTGGTACTCGTTTGATGCCAAGTAGGCATTTGAAAGGTGTTTCTGCAAAGATGGCTTGTTCTTCTTTGCTGAAAGTGTCGTATATATCTTTGAAGATTTTCCACGAACACCTAGACTTCAACCGCTTTGGCTGCTTATCTACATCAGATGGTTCTGCCTCGTTGAGTTCTTCCGCCTCTTTCTCCACCCCTTTTTTCCTTCTCTCACTCTTCTTGGTTATCTCTTGCTGTAGGCGTGTGCTGGCAGTTGTTGTCGCCGGCGGTGGAGTTGTGGCCTTTTCAGAAGTAGGCTTGTTCGTCGCAGACCTGGTCATCCTTTTTCTCGACGGTGGGGGAACAGTTGTGGCCTTCTCAGAATTAGGCTTCTTCGTCGCAGAGCCGGAAGAGGGCATCTTTCTTTTTCTCGCCGCTGTTGGAGCCGCGGAAGAGGGCATCTTTCTTTTTCTCGCCGCTGGTGGAGCCGCGGAAGAGGGCATCTTTCTTTTTCTCGCCGCTGGTGGAGCCGCTGTCTCTGGGGAAGAATTGTCGTCGGTGCGGGAGCTGCTGTCTCTGGGGGAAGAGTTGTCGTCGGTGCGGGAGCTGCTGTCTCCGGGGGAAGAGTTGTCGTCGATGCGGGAGCTGCTGTCCCCGGGGGAAGAGTTGTCGTCGGTGGACATGCTGTCGCCGGTGGACCTGGTGGAGGAGATGGACGCAATGTCTCCGGTGGAGGAGGAGTACAGGAGCGTGGAGGAAACCTTCTTCTCATTCTTAAGCCTCTTTCGGGTCTCCTCCCAGACGACCTCTTTGTCCGCATTCCCTGAGAGGGTGAAACTGGGCTCGGCTGCAAATCCATATCTGAGAAGAAGGCACGGGGAGAAGGAGGAGTACAGCCGCGCGGAGGAGCAGCAGGAGTGACGGCACGGGAAGACCAGCCGCCGAGGACAAGGGAGAGGGCGCGGGAAGGAAGGGCGGAGGAGTTGAGGCGATTGGGAGGAGAAGGGAGGGCGCGGGCGCGGGAGTGAGTAGAGGCGATTTGGGGGAGAAATTCGCTGACTTGTGACTTGTGTGACAGGGTGCAGGCGAGGGGACATTCGCTGAGTGGGGACAGGGGGCGCACAATGTTGGCAGACGGCAGACCGGGTGGTTTAGGGAGACCGGATACGCGCGTCAAAACGCGCGTTATGGCGTCCGCGCGTCAGCAAATTTTAACCCTTACAAATAACATACCTTTCTAGATTGATGGGTGATATACCAGTGCCTTTCAGGCAAGGCTCGATCATGATCATCTTCCACTCTTCTAAGTGATCATTTTCACTGGGAACGTGAATATCCACCGTGGCATCAGATTTACAGATGAGATGCTTCCTCTGTGTCACGTACGGCTCTCGAGTACAATCTTTATGGATAACACTACTACTGCAGTCACATATGTAGCCAGAATTTGTCGTATTGCATTTCATTGTCAAATGTTCTGCTAAATTTCCTGCTATGCAAGCTATTTTATTCACATCACCATGACTCGCTGCAGCGGTCTGTAGATCAACTTGCCACGAAGCCATGGTGGAAGTATCTGAACGGTTGAAGGAACAGAGACATGCCCCTTCCTAAGTACGATTATAAAATCATTGGACCTGACTGTGAAAGCTCCACTTATGACTTGTTCCTGGAACTCCCTTTCTTAAAAACAGAATGATTGGTAGATCCATCCCCTCTCACCTAGATTATTGATGTCGTGAACACATATGTCATGATGGTGTGCGGATCCAAGATACAAACCAGTAAAATTGTCCAGTCAATCATTCGGCCCGTGATGGCAAAATCACATTTGAACGTACCAGCCAGTGGATCCTCAGCATGTCGGCAGGGAGCACGGGAAGATTGATCATCCTCCCGTATCGTTTCGCCTCTGGCAGATTGGAAGGAAAGAATAGATTCAAGTACAAGGAGCCATCCATGCTGAGAACTGAGGCAGACACAGCCGACCAGTTCAGGGATGTCCATGGCTAGGAAGCGGGATGGGTCGTTGATGTTGAACAATAAGCAGCGTGATGCATTTGAAGTAGACAAGCACAGCGATTTCCCATCACGCCAACGATAATAAATGGCCGCCGGAGATCAGACGAAAATATGGAAGCTGATGGTGCCTTCCACCATGCTCAGCACACGCTTCGGAAAACGAGGTAGTCGTGGATGCTGAGTCGTGAAGAGATATTCTCCAACAAGTCATTTGGTAGACATGCCCATAGTGGATGATGTCTACTACACGCTGAAGCAAGCTTCATGGAGCTTCTTATTATGTAGCCTAGATGATTCCTTCGTTGCGGCATATCAGACAATAAGTTAATGCGCATAATATTTTGTGATAAAGAAGAAACGGATTACAGGGGGAGAAGAACAAAGAAAGGAGAACGGAATAAACGTTTCGTGATGAAAAATAGAGTGTGATTACGGTTAAGAGAGGAGAAAATCAAGGTGGCGTGCGAGGAAGCTAGAGAGGTGATAAAAAGAGAGAGAGCAAGAAGCAACAGATCAGGCAGGTGAGAGAAATAAGGAAAATAGAATGTACATACGGACTTTGCGTAAAGAAATTTGATGAGGAAATTAGTTAATCTCTTCTACTGATAAATATATATATATTTTTGTTGTCATAAAAATCTATGTATTTCAATAAAATGGGGTAATAAACTTGTTAAATGTTTAATTATAGTAACTATGTGTGTGGAATTTGACATTTCGTTGAAAGTACTCATCCAATAAGGAGTGTTCTTTTCGTTGAAAGTACTCATCCAATCAAGGAACCGTTTTCGTGGGATGGTGAGAGAAATACATAATTAAAGATAATAAAAGTTAATAGGAGAGTGTGAGAATAAATATTTGTAGGAGCAAAATTCCTTAAAAAAAAGGAGAGAAGAGAATGAATTAAGGAGAGTGCAGCATCAAACTCGCTCTTTTTATAGTAGTATAGATATTGTGACATAAAATAAAGAAAAATTAGAAGTATTCCTTATCTATATGTATAGCGTTGTCCTAGAAAATATAGGAAAGACAATATAATATTATACAATAATGTCTCTTTTACATTGGTCACTTGGTATTAATTAAAGAGGTAAATAGTGATGCACACACACTGGATGTATGCATCTATGTCTTAGTATGAAAAATTAACCCCACCTTGATCTTTCAAATAGCCATAAATATCCAAGGTCTAGTCAAAACGTGGCGTTGGTCAATGTAAATTTAGATGTATTTTTTAGGTGATTTAGTTTGTAAGATATGTATTCTACATTTTAGTATAAATATCTTTTTTCTAGTTTTAACCATAATTATTGCATAATGCTTTTTTATTTTACATTGACATATTATTGTGATTTTTTTCCATTTCATTTTGCGTCATCCACAAATTTCTCCTTCTGCCACTGATATCACATGATAATAAGGTCGGCTAATACTCATATCATCCTTCCACTTCGTTTGATGGTAAAACCTTGAAGGTGTTTCACAGTTGCCTAAATCGTCTCAACGTGAAGGCGTCACACATGATATCGAGAAGTCAGAATGATCATGACTCATTGTTATAAAGTTTGTTCCGTTTGATGTGTGCTTGCAACTGAAGTCCAATAAAGATCTCATAGCGAGCATTGCAAGAGTACAAACAATATATATTGGCCAAAAACCTAAATATGACGTTTTTCTATTTTTATTACCAATATAGAATGATTAACATACTAATTTAAAAAATGACATGTTTCAGTGGCAATACATCCCTAAACATGATGAATTGTTCCCGATAAAGACAATACGTCCTCTCGAAACATGTATTGATATTTTGAAAAATAATAAGTCCCCAGTTAGCATGAATTGCCCTCAGCGGAGCAATCCGTCCCTTATAGGACAATTTTTTTGTTAAATTTTTTAATTCTGATACCACACACACACACACACACACACACACACATATATATATATATATATATATATATATATATATATATATATATAGATGAATGTATGCATAATCATATACATATATATGATTATATATTATATATGTGTATATGCATATATATATGTATAAATGTATGCATAATCATATATATATATAGATATATATATATATATATATATATATATATATATATATATATATATATATATATGCATGTATATATATGTATATATATAAAGTTACTAAATGACCATAATCTACATCAGTGTATATACATTTAATTATATATTTGAAATAGCACCTAAATATAATGATATACTAAAAGAATATTATATTTCATTAATACTGATGAATCCTCCAGATTCATCCTCACAGTCGCCAATTCTAGGGATTTTTGTGCCTCATATTGACTGATCTACCCTTGTTTTGGTTTACTCTGAGTATCTCCTCAGTTGCAAGTAAATAGTGCTCTAATAGTTCTAATTACCAGTTTACTTGATCTTGTCCTCCCTTACTCACTTTCCTTCCTCTACAGATCATTCTCAACCATCTGATCGAGATCCAATGGTTCCTTTTCATCCAACCAATCAATCTTGACCAATCGGTCTCAATCATTCAGTCTCGATCCATTCAGTTTCATCCTTTTGGTCCGGAATCCATTCGGTCTTGACCGGTTTGCCCATTCGGTCTTCTCAATCGATCTTGACCATTTTGTCTCGATCCAAACAGTTTCATTTATTCGGTTTTGACCTCTCGGTCTTAGCCATTCATCCACACGACCTTGATCCAGTGATTCACCCTCCTTGCGGTTTGCCTCCAACCGCTTTTTCCCTTCCATACGACCTCAAGATCGTATGAGGCCACACGGTCTCAAGACCGTGTGAATCCTCACGGTGTCAAGACTGTATGAGCTACTACCTACCCAAGACTACATGGAACCACGACAACACCATCCTCTCGTCTGTGTTGTGCCTCTCAATGACCACCACTGTCATCGCCCACCACCACAACAGTGCCTCCGTTCGTTCCTATCACCTGCTCGACGCACATGCTCACGGTTGGCTCATCGAGACCGCGCAAACCCTAACGGTTCACAAAACTATGTGGCAGTGCTTAGTCCTCAAGACCGTTAGGCCAGCTGAGGGCACAAGACCAGTCAGAGGCCGAAGACTGTTTGGACGCAATCAAGCTAAAATCGTTTGCAAGTGAAGACCGGTTGGATTAGAGACCATTTAGAAGCCAAAACTGTTTGGAAGTGAAGACCGGTTGGAAGCCAAAACTGTTTGGAAGCCAAAATCGTTTGAAAGTGAAGACCGGTTGGAGTAAAGACTGTTTGGAAGCCAAAACCATTTGAAAGTGAAGACTGGTTGGAGTAGAGACTGTTTGGAAGCCAAAACCATTTGGAAGTGAAGACCGGTTGGAGTAGAAACCATTTGGAAGCCAAAATTGTTTGGTCAGTATACAGAACTGTGAGGATACTAATCGGTCTCCAAGACCGTTTGGACGTGAGTCCTCAAACTGTTAAGAAAAAGCAAACAGTCTTCCAAACCGTTTAAAATCAAACTGTTCAAGACCTGACCCAAGCCTATAAATAGGACTAGTAAGGTCCTCATTTGGGCATGAGATCTGGGAGGCTGAAAGGCTGCTCCACTGTTCCATCATCTCCATTGTTCCACCAAGCTCTGCCGCGACCCGCTATGAGAGAGTCAGATTGATCCAGATGCTCTGTAATCACCCTACTTGTACATTTCCAGAGGTGT
This sequence comes from Alisma plantago-aquatica, assembly GCA_963693085.1. Taxonomy (NCBI): domain Eukaryota; kingdom Viridiplantae; phylum Streptophyta; class Magnoliopsida; order Alismatales; family Alismataceae; genus Alisma; species Alisma plantago-aquatica. The sequence continues at coordinate 942,929,822 of OY856414.1, read as the reverse complement.
ACATGAGAATCGAGGCAGAGAGACAAACTTCATCGACCAAGTCAGAGCAGCCCCGAAGACTAGGGTGATCTACACCGGGCTGTCGCAGATCTACTCTTCTGCTCCGACGATGCTTGTTCTATCTTTCTTCTCTATCTTTGTTGCTCCCTCTATGAGGAGCGAGTAGTGTAATTCACTGGGGTGTGGGGACTAGCCCCGCTACCCATGCTTTGTAATTTGTACCTAAAGATGTTATCTTTCTGATTCATTGATAATCATTTCATTGCATGCTCAAATGTTGGCCACTTTCTTGCACGATCTATTGTCTTTTGTTGTGTATTGTCTACATCTACTCTTGAGACTGGATTATCGATTTAGCGTTGGTTCTTGATGTGTGTACCCACCACACATCTATTTCGGTATATAGGAACACTTTTCAAGGAGTGGAGTAAACTCACCTCCATCGTTGTACTTTCATACTATGAAATGGAATCAGTTGATGTATGAAAGTACAATCTTGATAGGTCGAGGAACACATTCCGCAAAGGGAGTGATGCAAAGTAAGTGATCATTCGTTCGGGGATGGTTGACATTGTAACACTCCCACATTTCTTATAGTTATGTCCTCGAAAGAGGGATAGTCTACAAGGAAACTAATCAAATAGATAATATCGCTCTCTTGTTAGTCTTTTGATGCATGTTTTATGAGGTTGAGTAAGATCTCCCTTCGGAGGGCACATATCTCTATTGACACGCAGATATGAATCGGATGGGAGCTACTCAACCTTTGAAGAATGTGCGCAATGATCCTTATCTGAGAGGGCATTGGCATTGTACAACATCCATGTATCTTGCTTGCAGGTCTTGCTATGTTGGTACAGGTATAATGCATGTGTAGTGGTGGTGAACATCCACATCACCCCAGTGATCCATCATCATCTGATAATCTTAGATTTCAACTTTAACTAGATTTCATACTTGCCTTTACTTTTGAACGTTCTAGATTAGTTTAGATTAATCCTGTCAATCTCTTTGTTGTAAGCGATTAACTTAGATGGAGACGAAATGAGACAAAGACATCCAGATTCTTCATGTTGTCCTTTGGATTCGATCCTAAATCTGTGTTATGATAAGACTTCCACACTCTTGTGGGGTTGGAGCATTTATCTAGTACCAGTTGTAGGTAAACCTAGAGATAACATTAACTCCCTAGGGTTTTTGGTGCACATTAGGACTTCAATTAGAAGAAAAATCTTTTGATGTAAATCCTAGCTTCATCAAAAAATGGTGCCATTTCCGGGGACAACGTCGTAAGAATTGTCTTCGTCAAATTCCATATCAACCTAAGTTTCTCTAGGGTTTTTTGTTTTCTTTTCAAAAATATAAAAAAAAGAAGGTAAAAAGCTTGATCTCAAAAGTTAATGTTGCATACTCTCTTGAATTTGAAGTACTTGGTCAAACCTGATAAAACACCTTCTTTGATTTCAGGTACCAATTCTCTTCAAAATGAAGCAGTCAATGCCACAAACCATTAGATGTCAAATATGTGGTGGCTGCTCCCATTCATCAATTAACTACTTCAACGCTCCTCCTCACTATGTGAATGCACTACGTTGAGTAATCACAAATCATATAGTTGGGAAACTCAAGGCAGCCTCTTCACACAACTATGGATATAACGCAAGTTATAATCCATATCCTCCTAGAAGCTACTATGAAGAGCCCAACTATGACGGATTTCAAGGCGTAGATTGCAATACAGAAGGAAATCTGGATTACAATGCAAATCAATACTACGATGAGGAGAGCTACTATCAACATCAACCCAACAGGTATAGTGAAAAGCCCTACTATGAAAATCAATACACATTAATAGAAGAAGTATGTGCTCTACAAAAGTTGGTGGCTCAACAATTAGCTGATCAGACAACCAAGGACAAGAAGTTTATAGCTGAGCTTGGTCAACTTATGTAACTTGTCCATGCTTCTAAGAAACATGAAGAACAATCACCAATTCCCCTTGAGCACATTCCTCATTCGCATATTACAATCGATTACGATGACGATTATGATATCATGTGGGAGGTTCCTTCCAATGATCTTCTAGCATCAGTGTAGGGAAAGGAATCATCCTCAGAACTAATGATTGAACCTGAGGATGATTTCTCCATAGTATCACAAGAAAAAGAATCATTTTCCAAGCCAAGATCCGACTCAGAAAATGACTCCTGCACTATTCTCTTAGATGAAAATTTGATTAGCCAATATAGAGATTTTCTACAGTTGAGAGATCAATTGGGGATAAATTTTGGTATTTATCCATCTTCTCCCCCCATAGACCCAGACCCAACCATACAGATTGAGGAGCAATCATCAATGGTTGACTCCCTATACGATAAATATTCTTCGACCTCAACTTTCATATTGATGAATTCCAAAGAAGAAGGGTCTATGTTACAAGAACTCTACACTCCTTCACAGACAGACTCAAATGAATATATGACTGATTCAGATAAGGAGATGCCTTTCATGCAAGAAACTCAAAAATCTTCATTACTGGAACATGATCTGATTTATCCTTATGAAGAAATTCCTAACCATTCGGCTGATCTAGGAACAAACTTCAAGGATGAGACTGATCAAGAGCTTGATTCTGGAGTGGACCATACCACTCTCACTGACCCCGATAATGATGAAAAAGAATCATGGGAAGATGATGGGCCCCAAGATAATGACTTCATGAACGATCCTTTCCATGATCTGTCGTTACCATAGCTTCCACCCCTACCAGAAATCCAAACGAAGACAGTTCTCGAGCAAGTGTATGTTCTTTCCGTTGAATCTCCTTCTAATCACTTGAATAAGTTGAAGGTGTACTATGAAGAGAAACATGAACCATCTCTTGATTTTGGAATGGAATACGATATTTCCATAGACCCTTGTAATGACAAGGAGGACCCTTGGGAAGACATCAAGCCACAAAGAAATCTTCTTATGGCCACTCTTCCCTATAGAGAAGCTCCTCCTGAGCTACCAAATATACAAGAGACTAACATATCTTCATTACCTGAATAAGGTTTCATTCTTCCCATAGAAACTCTTCCCGAACACTTAATAGAATTGGAGGAGTGCTATGAGGAAGAATTGGAACAACAATCTGACTCAGGAATGGAGTATATTGGTCTCAATATCAAAGAAATAGACTCGCGGGAGGATTCTCGTCTGCAAAATGATATGCCATGGGATAACCCTTCCCACAAAGTAATGTCATTGAATCCTTTACTTCAGGTTCTCATGATCCCTTTATCCAAGCAAGAGTTCGTTCTACTGGATGAATCTCCCTCTAGTTACTCAGACGAATTTAGAGTGCACAATGAAGAAGAATTTGACCAACACCTTAACTTTGGAATGAAATATGTTTCTCCTATTGACCCTAACATTGATAATGATAAACCTCTAGAGGATACATGGCATCAAAATGATGATCCTCAGAATAATCCCCCTGATGAAGAAATATCACTCTGGCAGCCACACCCTACACACGAAAATTCGGGTGATGAAATGAAGCCTAAACCAGATCCGCCACCTGATCCGAGACAAGAAGAAGTTCAAGTGGCTGACCCTCTATCAACTACTTTGGATCATGAAGAAGGCAGCTTGACTCTGAACCTCAAGGGCGAGCTACAACTAGAGGACATGAATAGGCATGAATTTGACTATTCGTCTAGTCCTCCAGATTCAAATGGATATATTCCACCTCCCCTGCTGACGGGGGAAGGTCTCTGGATTCTTCTGGACAGACAAAGAGGTGAAAGAAATGTGCATCAAAGTCATCCAAAAAACCCGTTCGAGTCACCACGACCACCCAGTCAATAGGTTGTCTGTGTTACTTCCTCACTCTCGGCCCCAACCATCATGAAACATCTTCTTCAGATCTTCTTTCAATTATGAGGACCGAATAGTTAACACTACACATCTCTTCCCCTCCATCTCGAACCTAACATTTGCCCAGAGATGAGAAAACTCATAAGTTTGAGGTGGAGGGTGGGTGGTATGTTTCTCACTCCACCCTCTATCCTTATTGCTTTCTATTTTTCCATATTAGTTTCTTTTTTTAATTTTTCCGCATTTTCATAGTCTTCTTAAAATAAAGCCTTTTCTAGTCAGCTTTCACTTTTTGAATCTGTGTTCATCACCTCTTTTCGTTGCAAATTCACGAAAAAAGAATGCTTAAAACTAGCCGATAAATGATTTCATCTTGTATAGTCTATGAATCCTACTGTCATATCCTTAATAGAATAAAAAGATGATAAGCTTCAATAAGACTGAGATAGATCAAATGCATCATGTCTCTCACTGATTAATGGATCATCTGTATGGAATTCTCATTCGAAGTTTTATCATGTCACTATTTGAGCAGAGTGTGATGAAGAAAAGGAACCCGTTATATGGAATCGCTAAGCAAACTGCATTATGATTCGAACTCTCTTCTACACTTCTTTCATCTCCATAGCTCTTCGCTCACCAACCATGCCAAAGCTTTAAGTTCGGTGTGGCATTCCACACTCTTTTCTAGTGAAAACTAGAACATTGCTAAACTCTAAGTTTGGTGTGGTACACCACACCTCTTTTTCTATAACCATTTCCTCCACACCCCTCAATACATAACATGGGCGTATCACCTTCTCATTTTGTTCAAAAAGTATACGATGATGATTGTGCACATACCAAGGTTGAGGAAAAATATACCCCGATTCCAAAAAGAGGCTCGATAGCACAAATATACAAAAATCCAAAAATATGCTCTCTCCTAAGCCAAGTGAGAATGAATAAAAGTCAGAGTGTGAATAAAAGCATGAGAGTTGTACCCTGAATAAGGATAACCGACAAAGGCTTGCCCAACTGTTACTTTAGCTTTTCTCACAAAGGTAGATGTGTCACGCCCGGTAGTGAGACCCTAATGCTCCAAAAATAACCCCTTACCTCCTCTCGAAAAGGTAAGTTAGCCAAAAGCCTTGAGCCAACCTATACACACTTCTGAGTTACCTTTTTTTTTTAAAATCAGGTGTAAGGCTAAGTCAACCAGACTTGTGCACAAACCACTCAAAATATCTTGATGGAGCCACCAATAATAAGAGTCTTGAATCGATTAGAGTAGAGACTCTTATCTCTTGATCACACCCCTATTCTTTCCTTTTTCAACCTACTGACACCCCAATTGCCTCCATTTCAAAACATCAACGACGGATCATATGTATGTTTGATTGATTCTGTAGGTCTTTTCAAAGGCTCATAAAACTTTTTAAACATGATTGATACAACAGAGAGTGAGAAGGAAATACTTCGGTAAAGTGAACTCAGAAATGAGGATATCGTAAGATGTATTACGTGATCTAAGGAAGCCTTGATGTTGTATCGATCCAAGCCATGAACAGAATTTTGACATGACATAAGGATGAGGCAATCACGAGATGAACAATTTCATTGGCGACTATTTTAGGTTTTTCATTCCCTGAGACAAGAAATGCCTAAGTTCAGTGTGGTGATGAATCTTCTAGATTCATCCTCAGTCACCAATTCAAAGGATTTCTGATGTGTTTGCCCTAATTTTGTTTCGTTTCATATTTTTTTCTCAGTTTCATGAAAATTCTGACATTTGCATGAAGATGAGGTAGTTACGAGAAAAATGAGCTTTTTGGCAACTATCTTAGGCTTTTTCGTTCCTTAGGACGAGCAACGCTTAAGTTCAGTGTGGTGATGAATCCTCCAGATTCATCCTCATAGTTGCCAATTCTAGGGATTTTTGTGCCTCATATTGACTGATCTACCCTTGTTTTGGTTTACTCTGAGTATCTCCTCAGTTGCATGTAAATGGTGCTCTAATAGTTCTAATTACTAGTTTACTTGATCTTATCCTCCCTTACTCACTTTACTTCCTCTGCAAATCATTCTCAACCATCCGATCAAGATCCAACTGTTCCTTTTCATCCAACCAATCAATCTTGACCAATCGGTCTCGATCCATTTGGTTTCATCCTTTCAGTCCCGACTCCATTCGATCTTGACCGCTTTGCCCATTTGGTCTGCTCAATCGATCATGACCATTCGATCTTGATCCAAATGGTTTCATTCATTCAATTTTGACCTCTCGGTCTTAGCCATTCATCCACACGACCTTGATCCAGCGATCCACCCTCCTTGCGGTTTGCCTCCAACCAGGTTTTCCCTTCCATACGGTATCAAGACCGTATGAGGCCACACAGTCTCAAGACCGTGTGAAGCCTCACGGTCTCAAGACCATATGAGCTGCTGCCTACCCAAGACCGCATGGAACCATGACAACACCATCCTCTCACATGCTCCGTGCCTCTCCATGACCACCACTACCCGCCACCACAATAGCGCCTTCATCCGCTGCTATCACTTGCTCGACGCACCTGGTCGTTGTTGGCTCATCGATACCGCGCAAACCCTAACGGTCTGCAAAACTGTGTGGTAGTGCTCAGTCCTCAAGACCATTAGGCCAGGTGAGGGCACAAGACCGGTCGGAGGCCGAAGACTGTTTGGACGCAATCAAGCCAAAACCATTTGGAAGTGAAGACCAGTTGGAGCAGAGACCGTTTAGAAGCCAAAACCATTTGGAAGTGAAGATCGGTTGGAGTAAAGACCGTTTGGAAGCCAAACCATTCGGAAGTGAAGACCGGTTGGAGTAAAGACCATTTGGAAGTGAAGACTGGTTGGAGTAGAGACCGTTTGAAAGACAAAACTATTTGGAAGTGAAGACCGGTTGGAGTAGAGATCGTTTGGAAGCCAAAACCATTTGGTCAGTATACAGAACCGTGAGGATACTAATCGGTCTCCAAGACCGTTTGTACGTGAGTCCTCAAACCATTAAGAAAAAGCAACAGTCTTCCAAACCGTTTGAACTCAAATTGTTCAAGACCTAACCCAAGCCTATAAATAGGACCAACAAGGTCCGCATTTGGGCATGAGATCCAGGAGGCCGAAAGGCTGCTCCACTGTTCCATCATCTCCATTGTTCCACCAAGCTCTGCCTCGACCTACTGTGAGAGAGTCAGATTGATCCAGAGGCTTTGTAATCACCCTACTCATACGTCTCTAGAGGTGTACATGAGAATCGAGGCAGAGAGACAGACTTCATCGACCAAGTCAGAGCAGTCCCAAAGATTGGGGCGATCTACACTGGGTTGTCACAGATCTACTGTTCTACTTCGACGATGCTTGTTCTATCTTTCTTCTCTGTATTTGTTGCTCCCTCTATGAGGAGCAAGTAGTGTAATTCACTGGGGTGCGGGGACTAGCCCTGCTACCCATGCTTTGTAATCTGTACCTAAAGATGTTATCTTTCCGATTCAATGCTAATCATTTCATTGCATGCTCAAATGTTGGTCACTTTCTTGCATGATCTATTGTCTTTTGTTGTGGATTGTCTACGTCTACTCTTGAGACTCAATTATCGATTTAGTGTTGGTTCTTGATGTGTGTACCCACCACACATCTGTTTCGGTATCTAGGAATGCTTTTCAAGGACTTTCATACTTTCATACTATAAAATCGAATCAGTTGACATATGAAAGTACAATCTTGATAGGTCGAGGAACACACTCCGTGAAGGGAGTGATGCAAAGTAAGTTACCATTTGTCTGGGGATGGCTGGCATTGCAACACTCCCACGTTTCTCATAGCTATGTCCTCAAAAGAGGGTTAGTCTATAAGGATACTAATTGAATAGATAATATCACTCGCTTGTTAGTCTTTTGATGCATGTTTCATGAGGTTGAGTTAGATCTCCCTTCAGAGGGCATATATCTCCATTGACATGCAGATATGTACCAGATGGGAGCTGCTCAACCTGTGAAGGATGTGTGCAATGCTGCTTGTCTGAGAGGGCATCGACATTGCACAACATCCATGTATCTTGCTTGTAGGTCTTGCTATGTTGGTACATGTATAATGCATGTGTAGTGGTGGTGAACATCCGCATCACCACAGTGATCCATCATCATCTGATAATCTTAGATTTCAACTTTAACTAGATTTCATACTTGCCTTTACTTTTGCACGATCTAGATTAGTTTAGATTAATACTATCAATCTCTTAGTTGTAAACAATTAACTTAGATAGAGACGAAACGAGACAAAGGCATCCAGATTCTTCACGTTGTCCTTTGGGTTTGATCCTAAATCTGTACTATGAGGAAGAGGCTCCAGGGGTAGAGGTTTACTGATGCAAACACCCTTTCTAGAGGTTTTGTAGTGAAGGTCATGGAACATGTGTTTTCCAGAAACCATAGAAAAGAAACCACAAATCAAGGCTCGGTAGGGAGGGTGGGTGCCTCAGGTGTTCTTCCCAGAATCAAAGTAGGTCATGTGATGAAGGATATATCGGGACCACTTGACTCATATGTTCTTCAAGAGACAGTACATAATCACCGCAGTGTTTTCTACAATTTTTATTTGATTCTTCTTTGGGTGGACATTGTTGTTAACAACTAGGGCAATCAGACTGTTCTTGTGATCAAGGGAAGAAGATGGGATGGTGGAATTCTTCTTGTACGGTGCTTGAGGATTTTGCAAGAACTTATGAACATCAGAAAGATTGATGTTATAGTGCTTGTAAAGTGACTCTGGGTCAATCAGGTTAAAATACCTAGGGTATTCTCCTCTCTAAGTATTGGTCACCTCAGTACCATTGAAAAAGGAATTCAATGTACTTTCAGAGATTGAGAACTAAATATCAGTAATCATAGAAGAGAGAGAAACCTCGGTATTGGGTGGGGGTACTAGGGTGTCATAGTTCCATGTGAGATTGGCATAAAACTCATGGACAACCTTATTGCTAACAAGCAAATTTTGAAAGCAACGACGCTCTACGCACAAGGTACCTAGGTGATGATCGTAAAACAAGTCCAAAATCTCAACGATGACCTTGGGTTTGGTGAAAGTGGGCTCAAACAAAGCACGAAAAGGAAAGAGATTCCTTGGGAGGAGATCTCTATACCTAGATAGTGCCTCATTTGACACAAACTTTGTGCCATTCTAAAAAATCAACCTTGGGTTGGATGAGGAAGGGGGAACGTCACTAGTTGTAGCTCTCTTGTGCTTATTGGCCATGAGAATCGAGAGATAGAGAGAGAGATAGAGAGGTAGGGGAGATGATCACCACGAAGAGCCTAACACCTAGGGTTCAAAGAGGAAGAATCTAGGTAGGGTAAAGGATCTCATATTGGGGGCAAGGTAAGGGATGGTCGACCTAGGGTTGAGAGCACAGGAGGGTTGGAGAGAGGTTTCAGTTGATGTTTCTCTAGTTGAGAGGGAGAAATGTCAGTCAAACATGTTTATATCTTATTCCTGCCCAAAAATCAGTCGAGTTGGAAACTCAGCAGATAATCCTATTACCTATGCCCTCGGCTAGGTATTGGTCGAGTTGTAAACTCGGTCGATTGATGAAGCCTCCACTTCTGTGGAGTTGCGTGCACCACTAAAAATCTTAGAGATAGTAAGTCTCTAAGTTTAGCCATGCGTATGCTAAAATAAGATCTCCACCCACGTATTCTAAGATACATGGAAATCTTATCGTAGTACAGTTAAGGGTCTAATCCATGAGACAATGGTCTTGTTAAGAGTTTAACACGATGGAAAATGTAATAATTCTACTTATCTACTCAAAAGTTGATATTTAGATCAAAGAGTTGGTTTGATGATTAAACTAATGTGTGGAGAAAGTAAATAGAAAGAAAGTAAACTTAAGGTTGTAAATGATAATTGGAAACCACTAGGATGTGATCGTGTTTCACCACCACTATGCATGGATCAAAACATACATCATAATAACATGGCTTGCAAAGAAGAGAGTCTAAACAGTTAGTATCTTTGTAGACTTAGCCTCCTTTCAGATAACTTACTATGAGAAATGTGGAAGCGTTGCAATGACAGCCATCCCCAAACAAATGGTCACTTACTTTGCATCACTCCCCTCGCAAAGTGTGTTCCTCGACCTGTCAAGGTTGTACTTTCATACGTCAACTGATTCCATTTCATATTATGAAATTACAACGATGGACGTGAGTTTACTCCACTCCTTGAGAAATTCTCCTAGATACCGAACCAAACATATGGTGACTACATACAATCTGTAACCAACAAGCAGTCAATATTCAAATCTAGAAGTACAAACATAGACAATTTGCACTAACAGATAATAGACAACACAAGTTGGTGATCAAGCAACTAGCATTCATTAAACGATTGATGTTGAACTGAAAAAATAGTATTTTTCTATTGCAAACTCATGAATTACAATGTATGAAATGAAAACATAGGTAGCGGGGCTACTCCCCGCACCCTAGTGTATGGGACTACTCGCTCATGGCAAGAACAAAGAAGGAGGTGGGAAGAGAGAAAGAAAGCATCATCTCCACATTAGAGGGAGGAAGGTCAACCCCTTAGAGCAGAGAGAAACTATCTTCACACCACTTGGTTGACTTGATGAAGACTTCTTCACTTTCCACCTTCTATGTCGATGAGAGAGAAAGTAGCTTGAGGATGAAGTGTGGATCTTGGACCGACAGCCTTGGGGTGGAGGATGGAAGATGAAACAACTCTGGAAAGGTTGGGGAAGCCTTTGGGCGTCCAAGAATTTGATGCCTTGTGAAGACCCCTTGGGTCCTATTTAAAGGCTTTGAGTGAATCTTGAACGGTTTGAGTTATATGGGTCCAAACGGTTGCGGAGACCGTTTAGGCTCTTTTAGTTTGGAGACTATTTGGACTCTCTCGGTTTGGAGACCGTTTGAGTCCTCACAGTTTGGATACCGTTTGCATTCATACGGTCTTGGGACCATTTGGCTTCATACGGTCTCAAGACCATTTAGCTTTCACACGGTCTCGGGACCATTTCGCTTCTATTCGGTCTCAGGACTGGATGGTCTTCATACAGTCTCGGGACCGTTTGGCTTTCACATGGTCTCGGGACCGTTTGGCTTCATGCGGTCTTGGGACCGTTTGGCTTTCACATGGTCTCGGGACCATTTCACTTCTATTTGGTCTCAGGACCGGTTGGTCTTCATACGGTCTCCGGACCGTTTGTCTTTCACATGGTCTCGGGGCCATTTGGCTTCATGCGGTCTCAGGACCGTTTGGCTTTACACGGTCTTGGGACAGTTTGTCTTCCATTCGGTCTTGGGACCGCTTGTCTTCCATTCGGTCTTGGGACCATTTGGAGTTTTGTAAACTTTTTTTGTGTTTTTTTCTGTAAGAAGAAAAGGAGAAAAGTTAGTCTAATGGTATATTCACAATAGAGTGGAAAGTTAAAGATTATAACTAATTTATCTAAGTAAAAGTATGGATTATTGAGAAAAACTAGTAAGATAACATCACAACATGGGAGGTTATCACCCCCCCTAACTTAGTGTCTAGCTTGTCTTAAAGCTAGATTGAGCTAAGGCACATAGTGGCAAGGCGATTTTATTTAGTGAAGATTTTTATACTCTTGCTTCAATTCTAAACCAGAGATCTCCTAGAGTTTTATCGGGGCTTCCTTTTGCACTAACTCTTTCATGTATCGAGATTTGCATGGATCTTAGGTTTCCTCCACATCGCGTAACTCGCATTGGGACCACCTTTTCCTTTATCGTATTCTATGCATGTCTTCGACTCTAAGTAGTTTTATACTTCTTTGAAATTCCTACCAGAAGTTAAGATAGGTATGAGGGTTGGCTAAAGGCTATTGTGTAACTCCCCCTTTAAGTGGGGGAGGGTTTATCTAAACTTTTAGGATCTCACTACCGGGTGCGACACATCTTCCTTTGTGAGGGCAGCTAAATGTACCGGTCGGGCGAGTCCTTTATCAATGTTTTCATATACTTGGAGACCTTAGGATCTTATTACCGTGCGTGACACATCTACCTTTGTGAGGGAAGTTGAATGTACCGGCTGGGAAAGACCTTTATTGTCTCTTCGTATAAGTCCTTATGCATGGCACAACTCTCATTTTTTTATTCAACACTCAAGCTTTTATTCATATGCTCACAGGCTTAGGAGTTGGGTATTTAGGATTTTATTTGGGCTGCCCAGCCTCTTTTTGAAAAGAAGAAAACTGTTTCTTAGGGTTTCCTGACATGCACTTATTACAGTTTCATACTTGGTGGTCCATTTGCAAGGTTCCTTGATTTGGATTTTGCCTGGTTCCCTACCATCCTTGAGAGTGTTTAGCTTGTTTCAGCCAAGATGTTAACTTGTGGAGAGTCTGATGCAGAATTAAAGCAAGAAGCATAAGAATCAAGTATGAAAGTGATTTATTAATTCGCTATTACATGCCTAAATGCTACTTATGTAGTTGATTTTGAGGACTACTTTGTCTCTAATTTAGCTAGGGGTGACTCTTTTCCGAAGCGAAAGTTGTTTTATATGCAAGAGTTATTCTATCAAAGAAATTACTAAAAAATCTAAATGTCAAAGGAAAGGAAAATTTTGTACAGAAGAACAGAGGTGAAAGAAAGAGTAGAGAAAAAAGGGTTTGAATATGATACCTCGCTCTTTCCCAGTGTACCCCCCTAAATTATCACTCACTTTGTCCTTAGGGTGTCAAAGTGATAGGTTGAGAAGTACATGGGCAAGGGTATTAAGGTTCTATTAATCCCTTGTTTGCTCTATGAGATCATAGGGGATTAGCTGTGAATTTTCCACATAAAGCGTGGTAATCCACATCCTTCATGTCCTACACTTGTTTTCCAAGATCACTGATGGTATACATCCAGTAGAGGACGTGGAAATCGTAGTCATTCGATTCTCTGATCTGCTGGGGACATCTGTGGCTGAAGGCTGGGCGATGGAAATGTTCTTTTTGTATGCCTTTGTGTGTTTTCCCAGGAGATCGTGTATTCGTTCAACACATTCCTTAGCCACTTCCTCCGTCGGCATTTTTGCTGTTACAACATGCTGTCTTTGGTTTGGATCAAACTGGCTGTCAGAACTATTGCAAATGATTGTAGTTCCCTCATGCAAATTTGTTGCCAGTAGCATCCAATGCTCTGAGTGAAGAAAAGGAAACATAATGAACTTCGGAATCGTGTTTTGGAGATACGAGATAAGGTACTCCATGGTTCTGAAGTTCTTGGATCCAAGTAAATCGTCTTTCATGTATGTCGATGCCATATAAACCGTAGGTAGGTTCCATGCTAGAAGAAACTGGTAGGCCGTCATCAAGCTCACAGATTAAGAACCTTTGGTTTGTATGGTTTCACAGAGATAATCTGCCATTATTAGGATGTTTCCGTGCATGAAAACAAGCTCATCTTTCTCTGCGTAAAGCCTAGACATGATGAGTCTGAGTTCATTATCAGAAAGGTTTTTGCATGCGGCAAGGTCAAATTTTGGAAACGTTGGTTCTATGGCAGATAGAGGTACCATTGGTTGAGATGATCTGTTGATGGTGACCCCTGTTATCAAATCGATGTCCCCCTTATCACTCGCCATATCGAAAGTATAAGGGTCCCATTGGCATTATTCTGGGGCCTTGGCAGTTTGTTGTTGCTTTTTCTCCAACTCCTTTAGGATTGTTCTATATGGACGCTTTTGCAGACGTTGGATAGTGGAGAAAAGGTATCGAGGTACATCGTTTGGCACCATGTTTGGGTCCCTGAAGAACCATCTATCACAGATAAGTTCCATGGCATAACTTCCTCGTAGGGAGTGTATATCTTTTGTGGCTAGCTCGGTGATGGGGATTTGTCTATTTAGGGCTTCTATGAATTGTATTGTACAAAAAGCGCAATCCCCTAAAATAGCTAAAGTTTGGATTGTTGGGTTGATGATTTGGAACCAGGTTTGGCTCCAACCATGTCGTAGAGATGGGAAAGCAGCCCATATTATTTGGAGAAACCAGAAAGGTATGCATCATGCTTCCCCGACTTCTAATCCAACAAAATTTATTTGTCCAACCTTTAGCTCACTGGCGCATAAGTTGTACACCTTGGCGTTGTGGGCCGCGGTGTCGAAAATGATGAGCAGCCAGTGGCTGCAAACTCTAAAGGGCACGGAAATGTAGCATGCCTTTCGTGTAAGGCCAGTTTGTAGAAGCTCAATGGACTTTTCCCGGAAGTCCTTATGTAATAAGCTTAAGGATAGAGCTACTGAAGCGTTGAAGATATGTTGTAACTTTTTTGGGATCTTGAATTCCTCAATAGAGTTGGCAAGGAAAACATGGAAGATAGCCATCTTCACCGTCGATTGTGGTCGAAGGACGATACAGAAGTCTTCTCGTGTCAACTTGCACTTTGTCTTTGTATTGTTGTTGATGATGTCCCCCCCATCTTTGGCATCATCTACGATAGTGTTCAAGATGAAGATGTCCTAAACATATAATGTAGAGATGGCCGCCATGTCCAAGTCATGCATTTTGTGAGGTAGTGGTGGCGGCGGGGGAAGGTCTTGTGGTGGAGGAATTGAAGTCTACTCATTGTCATCCAGAAAAAAATGTAGATCTTCATTTTTATTGAAGTCAGAATCAGAGTCGAGTTTATCGTCTATGTCTAGACTCACTCTATCAAATTCTTGATGCTCTGGGGGTAAAGGCGCAGGTTGTTACGGAGCAGAGTATTCATGAATGACTGTTGTGGGTGGGCTAATGATGGTTCCTAGTATGCATTGTTGGAACTTAGCAAAAGATGTGTCTTTGGCAGCGTCCCCTAGGGATCCCATAGCTGAAAAGTTAAAGAACTGGTCCCCATATGACATTGTGACATTGTCATTATTGTCGGGGGACTTGGGATCTTTGTTTCCACCCTCTTGGTGGTCTTTATCATCTCCTTTCTTTGCAGGTTCTATCCCTCAGTTGGTGCCCTCCCCAGCATTGCCTGGGTCATTGGGTTGATCGTTTGGGGAGGAGCTGTCGTTGTTGGAGTCAGTCGAGGAATCAGAATCCTCATCGTCATCATCACTTTCATCTTCATCATCATCTGCTGCCTTATCTGTTGTTTTCTTAGTTGATGTTTTCTTGCACTGCCGATGAATGGCTTGTATTTCATCGAGTGCCACTTGCACATGCTCGTGGGTTTTGAGCAGTGCATCACGACTCTCTTTGAGATCCGTATATCTTTCCTCGGCAGAGAGGATTCGTGCTGGTAGATCAGTTACTTGTGCACGTAGTTGATTGAGTTCATCATTAGAGTGCTCCTCTTGGTGGTGGATGAGCTGTGCAAGGTTGTTGTTGATGTCGTCCAAGCACGTGCTAAGGGAAGTTTGTTGCTGCTAAAGCTCGCAAAGGGTCTCAGGAAAAGTATGTGTTTACTTAGAGACCCTATCGACTTGCTAGGCCAACGCTTCTTGCTGGCCTTTCATCTCGAGTACCAACTTTGGCAGGTGTTGTAGGCGGTCGTCGATGCGGTTGATTTGTTGGGCCACTACATCCTGCCATTGTTGAATGCTAGAGAAGATGCCTGGTAAGGCGTTGTTCCGTTCATCAATCTTGGAGACCTGTGTAGCAATTCCCTGCATGCAAGAAAAAATTAATTGTAGTATGTTAGAGGGGTCGGCGAGGAGGTTTCGAATAGCATCAAATTGTCGTCTGAATTCCTCACTGGCTTGTGAAAAGGGGACCCCAGAGATGGATGGGTGAGATGGCTGGGGACGGGGTGGAAGGGTGGTAGTGCCTTGTGAAAGAGACATGATTGATGGACCCACGAATTGTGTGGTGACTGTAGATGGAGTCACTAGCAATATCGGGGTGGTAGATGAGAATGGTGGTGACATCCCAGTTGAAAAGGGTGAAGCTGGGAATGTTGAGGGAAAAGTGGTTGAAGTGAAGGTGATATCGGGCATCGAGGTGGAGAATGGAATGCCCGAAGAGAAGATGAGTGAAGCGGAAGATGTGGGTGAAGTTGTGGATGTGAAGGAAGGGATAGTGGTGGGTATGGTTGTGGAAAATGGTGGAAGAGTGGGAGACAGGAGTGTAGTAGGGGTGGTTGTAGAAAATGGTGGAAGAGTGGGAGACGGGAGTGTGGTGGGGGTGGTTGTAGAGGGAAACCCAACATCCAGATCAAAAATGAATGGTTCTAGTGTTGGATCCACAACATTCTCTGCACTGTGTGGGGGTTCTGCCTTTGGGTTGATCTTTGATGTGGGCATCCCCGATTGTTGTTGTTTTTGTGCACGTAGTTTAGATTCCCGTGTGACTGGAATTTTCTTTAGCGTTGTTGTTGGGGAATTGACACTGTGCTCTGTCTACCCCGTCTTTTCTTGTTTCTCTTTTGTTGTGACTGAGGCTATGAGGTTGGCAATCTCGTCATCAGTGAAGAGAAGCTTTTCTTTGTCATAGTCAGCCAGTTCTGGAAGACGTAGCAACATTCTGGATGCTTTGACGGTTGGGCAGAAAATATAATGCAGGTTGGCATCTTTCTCCTTTATGATATATGAGTTTCTTAGACTCTTCTCATTGGTTAGCATGTCACCCTTTATTACTGTGCACTTGGGAAGTAGTCTTTCCATCTTAATATATTTTAGAATTGATGTAATATGACCACCCATACATATTTCTTTCCTGAGGGCATAAGTTGTGTGTTTTTGAATGAAGTGCTGACCTATATTGATCGGCTGCCCTTTGAGAATGGACCATAGGATAAAGAGATATGAGATAATAACATTTCCACTCTCTGTCCTTGGGAAAAGGGTGCATGTAATAATTTTGTGTAGTGTGCGCACCAGGCCAGAATCTATGTTGGAGGCCTTGAAAGTCTTTGCCTCGTAGGTTGGAATCCCTGTTAAGGACTTCCAAAAGGTGTGCCTGTTGAACTGGGAGTTGTCCAGGCCCACAACTTTAGCCTTTTTCAGTTAATCTTGGTTGTCGATGAAGATCTCAGTCAACATGTTCTCAGTTAAGACAACCTTGTATCCAAAAAGTGAGGTGACCAGCCTGCGGTCACCTCCTTCTTTCCATGTATCCTTTGCATCCATGGTTTCTTTGTTGGGGTATGTGAAGAACTCTATCGTGGGATCAACATGATAGGTTTTTGTGACAAAACAGAGTTTGGATAGATTCACATTGTCGAGAAAGGCAAGAACTTTGTCATAAATCCCCATACTCTTCAGTATGTTTGAGCAGACATACTTTGTTGGGCGCAAAGCTTTATCACCAGTCGGGATGTTTTGGATGTACATGTCAAAAGGTGTTGGTTCTGCAGTGGTAGTAGCAAGAAAGGCAACAGCAGGGGTGGCATATTCTGTCTTGATTTTTTCCCTCACAGTGGAGGGTCGGACTTGCTTCCGTGCCCTTTTTTGGTTGGTTGCTCTGCGGTAACCTCTTGGTCTTTCTGTTTCCCCTTAGATGTAGTGACTTGGGAATCCTCCTTGGAATTGGGTGTGTATTCCGAATCTTCATCTATTGAGGATATTTCTTCAACTTCTTCACTAGGATCTTCCGCTAAACATTTGTTGACTCAGTCAAGGATGTAGATGATCTTGGGCAAGTCAACTTTTGATGGAATCCTTCCAGTCTTTTTGCATATATTGAGAATGCGTTGAAGCTTCGAGTGGCGCTCTAGGAGCTCTTATCTGGTCCATTGGGTGTCAACAAGC
Organism: Alisma plantago-aquatica; assembly: GCA_963693085.1. NCBI lineage: Eukaryota > Viridiplantae > Streptophyta > Magnoliopsida > Alismatales > Alismataceae > Alisma > Alisma plantago-aquatica. Next base: position 942,912,254 of record OY856414.1, on the reverse strand, counting down.
TCCTTTGCAGGTGACGCCATTCTAAAGAATCGAAAAAAATCATGTATTAGAAAAGTTTGAAGTTATAGTAAAAAAATGGATTTATGAAATAAAAGGTTGTAACATTGGATAATAATAAAAAAAGAAATGTTGTTTTTAGATTGTTGAAGGAATTAAACAGTTTGTAAGATTGTTTGGGTCCAAACAGTTTTGTAGACTGTTTGGGATCAAACGGTTTGCAAAACCGTTTGGATGACTTTTAAGAGTGAAAAGTGTTTGGGTCCAAACCGTTTGGGGTTCAAACGGTCTCACGACCGTTTGGGATCCAAACAGTTTCACGACCATTTTTTTCAAACGGTTTTATGATCGTTTGGGTTCAAACAGTTCTGAGACCCAAACAGTTTCAAAACCGTTTGAGTTCAAGACCGTTTGAGATGAAAACCGCTAGGAAGGTGAAATGGCAGAGGCAGAAAATCAACTAAATCGGTAGCGAAGATAGCGCAAACGGCGTCGGGGATGCAAGCATCGGTGACGGCGAAAGTGACGACATCAGATGAATGTGTCATTTGCGGTAGGGAAGGTGGCGACAACGGCAATGATGGAGATGGTCGCGGCGGTCTACCTCGCTGTCTGAGGGTGAAAAAGATCGTGGCGGTGGGAATGTCAAAGAAAGGTGTGTGACAGAATGGTGGAGCAGCTTCCTTGGATGCACACAGAGACGACATAGGTGATTTCAGAATGGAGCAGCGAGGGAGGGGGTGTGGGCGGGTCGTGCGGGAGCAGAGAACTAAGGGAATGGAATAGGTCTTTCATGTGAGAGAGAAAATTCTAGAAACCGAAGGAAAGAAAAGGGGAGGGGATGAAGCGATATTTATAGAAAAAAGAGGGGCAACGGTACAAATTCTCAAAGGCAAACGGTCTCGAGATCGTTTGAATTCAAACTGTTTTGAGACCATATGGAGCCAAATAGTTTCGAGACCATATGGATCCAAACAGTTTTGAGACAGTGTGGAGCCAAACAGTTTTGAGACCGTAAAGATCCAAATGGTTTCGAGACCGTGTGGATCCAAATGGTTTTGAGACTGTGTGGATCCAAACAGTTTCAAAACTGTTAGGATAGGATTAAAAAGGTTTTTGGTTTTTATATTTTTATGTTTGTTTTAGATGCTATGATAGGTCTAAAATAAGCAATAAGAAATTAGAAAATCATCAAAACTAAGTAAAATAAAATAAAAGGTGATACTCAGTTCTTGGGTTGCCTCCCAAGTAGCGCCTTGGTTTTACATCGCTGGCTCGATGAAGTTCCGACTTGGTTAGATCGATGTAGTAGGATCATGAATCTTAATAGTTTGTCTTGGAATTTTATCATCTGGAGTATAGTATTTCTTCAGTCTATGGCCATTAATAGTTCTCTCTCCTCCATTGTCATCAATAATGATGATGGATCCAGTAGGGTAGATGTGCTTGATGGTGAATGGCCCAGACCACTTTGTGCGAAGTTTTCTGGGGAACATCTTGAGTCTGGAGTTGAAGAGAAGGACTTTATCTCCGACGATGATATCTTTCCTTTTAAGATGTCAATCGTGCCACATCTTAGTTTGGTAGGAAGTCATTCGTAGTTTCTCAAGTTCTTGTAATTGCAGTTGTCTATACTCGCCAATGATTTTGAAGTCAAAATTCAATTGTATTATGGCTTACCAAGCTTTATGTTCTAGTTCAACTGGAAGATGACATGACTTCCCATATACCAAATGAAACGGAGTCGTTCCTATTGGTGTTTTGTAAGCAGTGTGGTATGCCCAAAGAGCTGTCTATTTGAAACTTCGACTTGGCCACTTGTTTGTGGATGGTAAGGTGTGGTGACCTTATGTTTAACTCCATATTTTCTTAGGAGTGCTTTAAAACTTCGTTCTAAGAAATGAGATCCTCCATCTGATATGATTATTCTAGGGACTTCAAATCTATGGAAGATGTTATCCTTGAACATCTTGATAACTGGTTTGGAGTCGTAAGAAACAATGGGTATAGCCTCTACCCATTTTGAAATGTAATCCACAATGACCAGTATATAGGAAAATCCATAAGATGGGGGAAATGGGCCCATGTAATCTACTCACCATACATCAAAGATTCCAATCTCTTGCAATAGAGTAAGAGGCTTTTCATTCCATTTAGATATACCACCGGAAAGCTGACATTTATGGCAAGATTGTACAAAATCATGGGCGTCCCTTGCTATCGTTGGCCAAAAGAAACTGGATTGTAGAACTTTGAGGGCGGTCTTCTTTGAACTCATATGCCCCCTAGTAGGGCCAGAATGACAATGTTCTAGAACTGGGATAATTTCTTCTTCTGGTAGGCAATGACGGAATAGTCTGTATGCGCACAAGCAAAAAAGGTATAGTTCATCCCAAAAATACTATTTGGCATCATGAAGAAATTTCTTTTTTTCATGGTAGGTAGCAGAAGGGTGGATAATTCCTGTAGCCAGGTAGTTTACTATATCGGCATGCCAAGGAAATCCGGTAGTGACTTTCATGAGTTGGTCATCGGGTAAAGAGTCTTGAATAGGTATATTGTCATCATCTTGAGGCTCGATGTGACTTAAGTGATCTGCAATGACATTTTCTACCCCACTTTTATCTTTTATTTACAAATCAAATTCTTGTAGCATCAACACCCAGCGGACGAGTTTGGGTTTTGCATCTTGTTTTTGAATTAGGTGTTTAATTGTAGAATGGTCGGTGTATACTATGACTTTTGATCCGATTAGATAAGAGAGAAATTTCTCAAAGGCATAAACGACAACCAAGATTTCTTTTTCAGTAGTTGTATTATTCTTTTGGGCCTCATCTAGTGTCTTTGATGCATAGTATATCACATAGGGCTTCTTGTCTATTCTTTTCCCTTGCACCGCTCCTATAGCGTAGTCGCTTGCATCACACATTATCTCAAACAGTTGTGACCAATCAGGTGCTCTCAGAATGGGTGCAGAGATTAGAACATTTTTTAAGGTCATGAAGCTATTTAAGCATTCTTGATCAAAATAGAAATATGCATCTTTTGTCAACAAATAGGTCATGGGCTTTGATATTTTGGAGAAATATTTAATAAATCTTCGATAAAATACAACATGGCCCTGAAATGCTCGCACTCCTCTAATGTCTTTAGGTGGTGAAAATTTTGAAATGACATCAATCTTTGCCTTATCCCCTTCAATTCCTCTTTCACTCACTCGGTGCCCGAGGACAATGCCTTCTGTCACCATAAAGTGACATTTCTCCCAATTTAGGATCAGGTTTGTTTCCTCGCATCTTTGTAAAACTTTCCCGAGGTTAAGTAGATAGTTATCAAAAGAATTTCTGTAGACTGAAAAATCATCCATAAATATTTCCATGATTGACTCAGTTAATCCTACGAATATTACAGACATGCACCTTTGGAAGGTTGCGGGTGCGTTACATAGCCTGAAAAGCATCCTTCTGAAGGCATAAGTTCCAAATGGGCAAGTGAAGGTTGTCTTTTCTTGGTCTTCTGGGTGTATCAGGATTTCATAAAACCCATAATAATCGTCAAGGTAGTAAAAGAATTTTTGGTAGGCCAAATGTTTAAGGACTTCATCAAGGAAAGGTAGAGGGAAATGATCTTTTCTTGTTGCTTTGTTCAGCTTCCTATAATCAATACACATCCTCCATCCAGTGACAATCCTTGTGGGTACTAGCTCATTTTTATCATTCAGAATGACAACAGTCCCCCCGTTTTTAGGGACCACTTGGACTGGGCTAACCCATTGAGAATAAAAAATGGGATATATGATACCAACTTTTAGGAGTTTAAGGACCTCAAGGTGAACCAATTCTTTAAGGTCCGGGTTTAGTTTCCTCTGATGTTCCCTCGATGGTTTAAACTCATCTACCATAGGTAGTCTGTGCATGCACAGAGCTGGATTTATTCCTGTTAGGTCAGTCATTTTATACCCGATAGCTTTCTAGTGTTTCCTTAGCTCAACAAGAAGTCTATCTTCCTGATCATCTATTAAGGTAGAGCTTATTATGACTGGGCACAGTTTTTCTTCGTCTAGGAAGGGATATTTGAGTCCTATTGGTAAGGCTTTCATTTTAGGAAACTTGGGTACTTCTGTAGTTTCCAAAATGGTGGCATATTTCAATTCCTCGAAGGTGGCTGCTGGAGCTTCTTCAGCTGGTCTAAATATCACAGAAATTGCTGTACTAGTTCGCTGGCTGAGAATTCAACTTCTAGATTTGTCAAGACGTTCTCCAGATCATCAGATGGTTTAGCTATTTCTTGTTGTAATTGAGAAATTTGTCCTATTGCCTTGAGAAGAAAAACTTCTTCCTGCATGTTGGGACCTTTTAGGCTGTTAAGGATTCTGAATTGAATGGCTTCCTTTCCTAGTCTTAAGATAATTGTACCGGCTGCAATGCCGATAAGTGCTCTGGCCGTGGCACGGAAAGGTCTGTCGAATATTATTGGATATCTTAGATCTTCCTTTATATCCATAATAACAAAGTCGCAAGGGACATAAGAGTCCTTTCCTATCCTGACTGGGATATCTTCAATGATCCCCTACGGTGTAGTGATGGTAGAATCATCCAGTTGTATTGTCATTGCAGTGGGTAACAATTCGGTAAAACCCAACCTTTTACACATTGAGAAGGGCATAATAGATATGCTAGCTCCCAGATCAGCTAATCCTTTTTTACGAAAGGCGTTTCTGATAGAACATTGGATACCAAAGGAACCGAGATCCTTCTTTTTTTTTGGCATTTTGTTAAGAATAATATTAGAAGTTGTATGAGCTAGTTTAACAGTCTCTTGTTCTCCGGTCATACATTTCCTTGATAGCAAGGTCTTCAGGTATTTTAGAGAGGGCATCAAGGAATGGGATATCAATATAAAGTTTCTTCATTGCTTCTTTAAATTTTTGGAATCTAGTATCCAGCTTAGTTCCTCTCAACCTGCCTAGATATGGTATTATGGGCTTATACGGCGGGACTTCAGGTTCTTTGAAATCTAGTTCTATTTCCTTCCCCTTCTCGATTTCTACAGTCTTTTCATTTTCTAGATTCGTGCTTGCAATTGGGGTGATTACAGCTATGTCTTCATCTTCCTGAATGATTTTTGTGGCTTCAAGGAGGACATGACCAGACCTTTTGGTAATGGATTTCAATTGTTCTTGTCTGGGTTGATCGTGTCTTGGGTTTATCTCTGGCTGACCAGGAAAGGTTCCTGCTGGAGGTTTTAATTAGGCTGCAATATGTACTAACTGTGCTTCGATGGCTTTTTATTAGGCTTGCTGGTTGGCTAGCATGGTTTGTTGTGATTGTAACATTTGTCTTATCAATGACAGTTCATCTGTTGGCGGAGGCGGGTTATTCTTTTGTGGATTTTGTTGATACTATTGCGGTTGCTGTTGCTGAGGTGCAGGTAATTGGGGTTGTTGAATTTGTGGTTATTGTAGCTGAGGTTGCTGCAATTGCGGGTGCAACGACGGATGAGTGTAGTGGTAATACGCAAAAGGGTTTCTTAGTTGTGCGAACCCTTGCAATCCTCATCTAAAGTTTCCCTAGTTTCGATTAGAGTTGTTCTGGAAACCAGGTGGCGATCTATTAAAAACTCCTCCTTGGGTCTGGTGTTGCGGGTTGGCAATCCCCACAGGATTCCCATACTGAAACCCGGGATGGTTTCTTGGTTGAATCTTTGAGCTACTATCGCCACAATGACTCTTTCCATAACCAAGGCGGCTTGGCATTGTTCGTCAGTCATTTGTCTGGCTCGTTGATGGTTGAGTCGGATGCGTCGGTGGAAGCTTCGTTCTACCTCAGAGTCGTACTCTGGTTTAGGGGAGAATCTGATGTTATGCAAAGGTTGCATACACATTTTCTACCTGAGTAGAAGAAGAAACACACTTTAGATAATACGGAGAAATGATGAAATCAAGATGATATGAATTATGGTTAAAGAAAAGTGTAAAATCCAAATCAACTAGAAAGTTAACAAGTACACTTAAAACGTTCCGTTATCCCCGACAACAACGCCAATTTTTGATGGAGCCTCCACTTACATGGAGTTTCGGGCACCACTAAAAATCCTAGAGATAGTAAGTCTCTAAGTTTAACCTTGTGTATGCTAAAATAAGATCTCCACCCATGTATTCTAAGATACGTGGAAGTCTTATCGTAGTACAATTAAGGGTCGAATCCATGAGACAACTGTCTTGTTAAGAGTTTAACAAGATGGAAAATGTAATAATTCTACTTATCTACTCAAAAGTTGATATTTAGATCAAAGAGTTGGTTTTATGATTAAACTAATGTGTGGAGAAAGTAAATAGCAAGAAAGTAAACTTAAGGTTGTAAACAATAATTGGAAACCACTAGGATGTGATCGAGTTTCACCACCACTACGCATGGATCAAAACATACATCATAATAACATGGCTTCCAAAGAAGAGAGTCTAAATAGTTAGTATCTTTGTAGACTTAGCTTCCTTTCAGATAACTAACTATGAGAAACGTGGAAGCGTTGCAATGCCAGCCATCCCAAAATGAATGGTCACTTACTTAGCACCACTCCCCTTGCAAAGTGTGTTCCTCGACCTATCAAGGTTGTATTTTCAGACGTCAACTGATTCCATTTCATAGTATGAAAGTACAATGATGGAGGTGAGTTTACTCCACTCCTTGAGAAATTCTCCTAGATATCGAACCAAATGTATGGTGACTACATACAATCTGGAACCAACAAGTAGTCGATATTCGAATCTAGAAGTACAAACATAGACAATTTGCACTAACAGATAATAGACAACACAAGTTGGTGATCAAGCAACTAGCATTAATTAAATGATTGATGTTGAACTGATAAGATAGTATTTTTCTATTGCAAACTCATGAATTACAATGTATGAAATGAAAACATGGGTAGCGGGGCTACTCCCCACACCCTAGTGTATGGGACTACTCGCTCATGGCAAGAACAAAGAAGGAGGTGAGAAGAGAGAAGGAAAGCTTCATCTCCACATAGGAGGGAGGAAGGTCGACCCCTTGGAGTAGAGAGAAACTATCTTCACACCACTTGGTTGAGTTGATGAAGACTTCTTCACTTCCCACCTTCTATGTCAATGAGAGAGAAAGCAGCTTGAGGATGAAGTGTGGATCTTGGACCGGCAACCTTGGGGTAGAGGATGGAAGATGAAGCAGCTCTGGAACAGTTGGGGCAGCCTTTGGGCATCCAAAAATTTGATGCCTTGTGAAGACCCCTTGGGTCCTATTTATAGGCTTTGAGTGAATCTTGAACAATTTGAGTTATATGGGTCAAAACAGTCGCGGAGACCGTTTGGGATCTTTCGGTTTGGAGACCGTTTGGATTCTCTCAATTTGGATACTGTTTGAGTCCTCACGGTTTGGAGACCGTTTGCGTTCATACGGTCTTGGGACCGTTTGGCTTCATGCAGTTTCGGGACCATTTAGCTTTCACACAGTCTCGGGACCATTTTGCTTCTATTCGGTCTTAGGACCGGTTGGTCTTCATAAGGTCTCAGGATTGTTTGGCTTTCACACGGTCTGAGGACCGTTTGGCTTCATGCGGTCTCGAGACCATTTGGCTTTCACACGGTCTCAGGACCGTTTCGCTTCTATTCGGTCTCAGGACCGGTTGGTCTTCATACGGTCTCAGGACCGTTTGGCTTTCACACGGTCTCGGGACCGTTTGGCTTCATGCGGTCTCGGGACCGTTTGGCTTTACACGATCTTGGGACAGTTTATCTTCCATTCGGTCTTGGGACCGTTTGGAGTTTTTGTAAACTTTTTTTTTGTGTTTTTTTTCTGTAAGAAGAAAAGGAGAAAAGTTAGTCTAATGGTATATTCACAATAGAGTGGTAAGTTAAAGATTCTATCTAATTCATCTAAGAAAGAGTATGGAAAACTGAGAAAAACTAGTAAGATAACATCACAAAATGGGAGGTTATCACCGAATCAGGTGTTGTTAGAAATTAAACATTTCTAATTTCTAGACAAACCAGTGTTGATAAAAATTATTTTTCTAGTCCATTATGCATTTTATACATACTTAAGCACATATCACTGATCCTTGAGTACTATTTGGTGATAAAACAAGTGTTTTCAATAAATACCCAAAAATAAGCAAAAAACCATAGAACTAGAGAAATAAAACACATTTCAGCATAAAAATATCATGATATGAACGAAAAACATATAGGAATGATAACAACTAGCTAGGAGACATGTCATCAAGAGCAATTATAAGCAGTTTAGTTCTAATAAAAGTGAATTTCTCCCTAGCTAGAGGTTTGGTGAAAATGTCTGCCAACTGGTTTTCCATGTCCACATGTGTGATATAGATATCCTTCTGGACAATGTGGTCATGGAGAAAGTGATGGTGAACCTCTATATGTTTAGCTCTACTATGCAATATAGGATTATAAGACAAGTTAATGGCACTAGTATTATCACAATAGATAGGAGAAGCATCATAAAACAATTAAAGTCTTGGAACATTTGCTTCATCCACAGGACTTGGGCACAACAACTACCAGCTGCAATGTATTCAACCTCGGTGGTTGATAGAGCCACTGTGCTTTGTTTCTTAGAGAACCAAGAAACTAAGCATGGTCCTAGGAGGAAGCAAGTGCCACTTTTGCACTTTCTTTCAATCAAGAAGCCCACATAATCCACATCACTATAAGCCGTAAGAGTAAAGTCCCTTGACTTAGGATACCATAGACCAAAGTTTTGAGTTTTGGATAAGTATTTTAAAATCCTCTTAACAACTATAAGATGGGATTTGCGAGGGCTTGATTGGAATCTAGCACACAAACCAACACTAAATATGATATAAGGTCTAGAGGAAGTTAAGTAAAGTAAACTTCCAATCATACCTCTATAGAGCTTCTCAACTACCTATTCTCCTTCTACATCCCTATCAAGATTTTTGGCATTTGTCATTGGGGTGTCCATACGCTTGGTGTTCTCCATCCCAAAGCACTTGAGTAGCTCACTTGTATACTTGCCTTGGTTGATGAAGTTTCCTTTCTTGGTTTGCTTGATTTGAAAGCCTAGGAAGAAAGTGAGATCCCCCATCATACTCATCTCGAATTCATTCTGCATAAGATCACTAAACTCATTGCAAAGATCAAGATTCGTTCCACCAAAAATAATATCATCAACATAAATTTAGATTATAAGAACAATTTTAGAAGTGTGCTTTAGAAACAAGGTAGAATCAACTTTTCCCATTATGTAGCCATGATCTAACAAAAAGTTCTTTAGTTTCTCATACTAAGCTTGAGGTGCTTGTTTGAGACCATAAAGAGCCTTTTCCAAGAGATAAACATGGTTAGGAAATACATCATGTTCAAAGCATGGGGGTTGTGTTACAAACACTTCCTCCTCAATTGTACCATATAAAAATGCACTTTAACATCCATTTGATAAAGAGAAAAAAAAGTTATGACTAAAAAAAGCAAGTAGCATTCTAATAGATTCAAGTCTAGCAACAGGAGCATAAGTTTCATCAAAATCAATACCTTCATGTTGATTGTAACCTTGAGCTACCAACCTTGCTTTGTTTCTTACCACTTTTCCGCTTTCATCCAACTTGTTGCGGTAGACCCACTTTGGGCCAATGATCTTTCTATTACTTGGTCTTGGCACTAGTGTCCACACTTTGTTTCTATTGAACTGATCCTACTCTTCTTGCATGTCTTGGATGCACTCATCATCCTTAAGAGTTTCTTTATTGTCTTTTGTCTCAAGTTGTTAAGTGAAGGCGCTTTCTGCATATTCTTTGTTTAGTGCAACCCGTGTCTTCACTCTTTCAAAGGGATTACCTAGAATGATCTCTTTAGGATGATTCTTTGCAAAGCGAAGAGTGGGATTCTTCTTTTCTTCATCTCTCTCCTCTTCACAACTACCACCTCTTTTCCCTTGTCACTAATGTTGAGTTCTTTTAAGATAAGAATCATATCATCTGCAACATCATCATTAGGAACAACATTCTTTGAAATAAAGGGGTTAGTTTCAACGAATCTAACATTTATAGATGCTTTTACTTTGCACATATCAACATTATACACTCTATATACCTTTCTAGTAATGCTATAGCCAAGAAAGAAAGCCTTATACGATTTCAGATCAAACTTGTCAAGAGAATACTTTGTGTTCAAAACAACAAAGGACATCTGAAAATATGAAAAAACTCAATGGATGGCTTTCTACCACGCCATAGCTCATAGGGGGTTTTCTTAAGGAAAGGATGATTGAAAATATGATTTTGCACAAAACATAAAGTACTAACGGCTTTAGCCCAAAACTTCTTTTGTGTTGTACTCTAGAAGCATGGTCCTAGCCATTTCTTGTAGTGACTTATTCTTCCTCTCTACAACCCCATTTTGTTGAGGAGTTCGAGGTGATGAAAAGTTATGCGCATAAATGAATTTTTCACAAAACTCTTCAAACAAAGCATTTTCAAATTGTCCACCGTGATCACTACGGATAGAAATAATCCGACAAGAACCTTCATTTTCAGCTCATTTACAAAAATCCAAGACAACGTTCAAGCTATCACTTTTTGAAACAAAAAATAAGGTCGAAGTAAAAAGAGAAAAATCATCGACAATAACCACGCAATACTTGGTACCACGAAGTGACTTCATACGCATTGGTCCAAAAAGATCAATATGAAGAAGCTCAAGAGCTCTTTTAGTGCCAAGGACTCCTTTGGATTTGAAGGAAGACTTGGTTTGCTTTCCCTGGGTACAAGGTTGGCATTCCTCATCTTTTTCAAAATCTAATTTAGGAAGTCCCTTCACTAAATATTTTTTGCTCAACTTCTTCAATTGATGCATGTTTACATGACCAAGCCTACGGTGCCAAAGAAATACATTATTTGAATTGGCTACTAGGTATCTACCAATAATAGGCATAATAGAGTCAAGCACTATGATATAAATACTACCATTTTTGGTTCCCTTATATATGACATTATAGGAGAAGGAATCTAGAAGCAAACATTCTATGGAAGTAAATAACACAAGGTAACCATTATCATAAAGTTGACTAACACTGATTAAATTGTGATGTAGGCCATCCACAATAAGTACATTCGTTATTCATAGTGAATTGCCCACATCACCCTCACCTATCACTTTACCTTTCTTGATGTCCCCAAAAGTCACCGATCCTCCTTTCTTCTTGGTAAATTTCTTGAAGAGGCTTAGTTCTCCCATCATATGTTTGGAGAAGCCACTATCAACAATCCATTTACCTTTAAACTACACAAAAGAAAGACCATTAATGCCTACTTCAAACATTGGGACCCAAAGTTTGCTTGGGGACCCATTTCATTTTTGGGTTAGGTTCCTTCTCCCTATAAGGACAATAGATGGAGTAATGGTCATCACTCTTACAAGGACTACATACCATAGGGTTATTAGAGTCATAAGTCTCTCCATATAATATTGGAGCATCCTTGCTCTTCTTTTTCTTACCCTTTCCTTTTCCCTTTGCATTCCCCTCATATCCAAGACCACTTGTACCATTTTATTTGGTAGAGTTATCAAGGACATTGTTTAGGGACTTCTTCTCGATAAGGAAGGTTTGCAAAGTGGCCCTAAGTTGGTGGTTGTCATTTGTAAGAGTGGTGATGTTAGAAGCAATATTAGCAATATCTTGATTTGCATGTAATAAGTCGAACTCAAGATAGAGGGCTTTACTAAAGAAAGAATCATTCTTAATAGTAATAGAAACAACATCAATCCTAGGAAAATAGGTCTAGATGATAAATCACTAAATTGTGCAAGAAGCCTAGCATTTTCAGATTTAAAAACTTGGATTTTTTTACAAAAAGCATCCTTCTCATCTCTACGAGCATCCCTAATGAGTTTGAGTTCAATATCTTCAATTTTAAGTAACTCAAGCTCATCAAGGCATTTTTGGTTCTCTTCCTTAAGAGCATTGATGTTCTTAAGGTAGACACCATTCTCAACTTCAGCTCCATTGTATTGGAGCTCAAGATCAAGATATAGCACTTGCAACTCACCAATTTTATCCTCAAAAGATTTTTCATTCAGCTCAAGCAATTAAATTCTAGCATATAGATCATCAATAATTTTACCCAATCTCTTCTTCTTAGATTTGCATTTAGTAAAAGAAGAGTAGGTGACATTAAGCATTTAAATAAGAGCATCTTTAAAAAAATCATGCAAGCTTACCCCACTTACCTCACTTACCTCACCTATATCTTCATTTGTATATGCCATGGAGCAAGATGGCATTCACCTTCATCAGAGCTAGAGCTATGTGAAGATGATTCTTCCCAAGCGGCATGAGCTGCATTCTTGTTCCTTTTGTCACTCTTATCATTCTTGTCATGCCACTTGTACTTACCTTCCTTCTTGTACTCATCTCTCTCTTCTTGTGGCTTCACTTGTGGTGGCTCTTCTTGACCTTTGGGCATTCATTCTTGTAGTGCCTCTTTTGTCCGCATTCATAGCACCTAGGAGATGATGATGAGGAAGGTTTTCCCTTGAAGTGTTTGCCCTTGGGGTAGTTTGCTTCATGATCACTTGGGCAATTGTCTTCAGTTGAGGAGTTTGGGAAGATCGACAAGCAAGTTGTTGTTGGATCATCATTGCCTCCACTTGAGCTTTGAAGGCATTGTGTTTGACTTTGCTTGAATATTTTTCTTCTTGCTTGTCATCTTCTTTTTGCTTGTCTTGCCTTGGCTCATGAGCTTGAAGGTTGCAATGAGCTCCTCTGTGGCTAGATCACCAAGATTCCTCACTTATTCAATAGAAGTCACATTGGCTTCCCATCTCTTAGGAAGAGACCTAAGGATCTTGGAGTTGATAACACATTTGCTCAAAGGCTATCCCAAGGTAGCTAGACCATTGACAATGGTGTTGAACCTTGAGTACATCTCCTCCACCTTCTCCTTCTTGCCCATCTTAAAGTTTTCAAGCATCCCATTTAGCATGTAGATCTTAGACTTCTTGACTTGCTTTGTGCCTTCATAAGTGACACATAGCTTATTCTAAATCTCATGGGTTGTGTCCCAAGAAGAGATTTGGTTGAACTCAGAAGGAGTGAGGGAACCATAGATGATGCTAACTGCTTTGGCATTGAGTTATGCCTTCTTGAGTGTGTCATCATCCCAAGTGGAAATCTCTTTCATTGGCATGGTGTAGGGAAGGACCACTACTTTCCACATGTCAAAATTTGTCCCTTGGATGAAGAACTGCATTCTTCTCTTCCAATAGAGAAAGTTGGCGTCGTTGAAGACCGGAGAAGAAGCTTCCCTCTAGGTTGAGTGACTCATGGAGGTCACCCATCTTCGCATCTCATTGGAGATGTGTCAGAGAAGACCTTAGACTGATACCACTTGTTGGATCTAAGGTCACTAGAGGGGGGATGAATAGAGCTTCACAAATTCTGACAAGATAAGTTAGACCTTCAAATTATATCAAAGATAATACAATAGAAAACTGTAATTTGAAGTTCTATCTAAACCTACATAGAAAGGATGAGAGAGATTGAAACATGCAAGTGACAAGCTATGTAGAGTGGTTCCTAATCTTCAAACTAGAAGATAGTCAATCCATTACCTAAAGAGGTCAACTCTAGGATTTCTAAGACATTGCTCTCTTATATTCAATCTTATAAGACTTACAAAGGACCTTCCTTTTTAGGCACAAGCATAACCATCTTCCCTTTAAGGCCAAGGGATCCAACAACCTTACAAGCAAGGACTTACATATCCAAGAGATGGTCCTCTACCTCAAAAGGGCTTACCCACTTATGCACCCAAGCTGGCCACCTACACAAGAATCTCCCCTTAATGCACCAAGTCTTTAGCCTTGAGGAATTACCCACCAAACACCTGGGATCTTCAACCTTGGCCTTCTCCTTCACTTGGAGAAGATCTTCACACCTTCTTCAACCTTGAAGAAGAGAAGCAACTCCTCCTTCACTTGGAGAAGCCCTCACAAACTTTGGATTCTTGAAGAAAGGGGATTGGGAAGTAGAGGTGGAGAGCTTTACATGCACAGAAGGAAGTAGCTCTCATACATCATTCCTATATCACTCTATATGGATGAAATTCTTTGTAAGTAAGAGAGAGAAAGGGACACAAGCAACTAGAACACTCTCAACTATAGCTAGAACAAGTATTACAAGTAATAGCATGTGTGAGCAACCTTGGAATGAAGCCCAAGGGGTCCTATTTATAGCTAGGGGTGTTCCTTTGAGTGGGGGATCACTTTCAGCCCAAAACTAGCAGTTTTCCAAGTCCCAATAGCTCTATTTGTGATCCCACGAACTCTCCAATGGTCTGATTCACTATTTCTGTGTTTTCTGTACAGTGCAGTCGGTCGAGTTTCAATAAAGGTAACTCGACTGATCCACTAGCAGATAAAGCCAATGTTCAAATGATCGGTCGAGTTTGTTTTGGGGAAACTCAATCGACTCACCAGTTTGACTTTGATCAGCAGTCGACCAGTTGAGTTGGAAACTCGACCTCATTATGGGGATCCATAAATAGATCGGTCAAGTTTGTAACTCGACCGAATAAGTCCTTGTGAGGGGATTTCCCGAATGATGTTTGAGTGATCAAACCTTGGATTTTTGGGGACCTACTTTTTTCTCATCTTAGTTACAACTCATATCATCAATACAAATGATTTAAAAAATATTCTAAGGAGGTTACAAGTGATTTCCACAAAAGTGCATTTGTATAGCTTTTGACTTGAATTTGGGCAATTTAGGGCTTTGCTAATTTGGTCCTTTTCATGTATCTAAAGCCTAAAACCGATCTTAGATAAACATGTTAGATACATATGAATGGAATGGTTATGTCATAATCAAAATAAGGTCAATGTACAACACTTGGGTCAACATTTAGGTAGTCTGCAGTTGCATGAGTTGCAACAATGTGAAGCACGATATTGACAGTCACAATGATCACAACTCACTGTTATAATGTGTGTTCCGTTTGATATGCGCCTGCGGCTGAAGTCGAAGGAGGATGACATAGCAAGCGGTGCAAGAGAAACAACAATATATATTGGCCAAAAAACCTATATAGGATGTTTTACTATTTTTATTACCAATATGGAATGATTCACTTATCAATTTTCAAAATGACATGTTTATGAGACAATACGTTTCCAAAGAGGATGTATTGCTCTCTATGAGAACAATCTGCCCCTTGAAAAACATATTGTTACTTTAAATAGCAATATTCTCCCAGTTAGCACTCACTGGCCCCAATAGAACAATGTGTCCCCAGTGGGGACGTATTTATTTTTATATTTTGCTATATTTTCAAAATTTTGATACTATATATATATATATAAAATTATGAATTGGCTATAATCCACATCGACTTATATTCATTTAATTAAATATTTTTAAAGTACCTAAAATAATGAAAAATATTATATTTTATTAATACATAATATTTATTGGTGTAAATATTAATATAGATAAAATACTAAAATTATATAAAATTTTACAATTAAAGAAATACATAAACATGTATATATATTCTTAAAAACAAAAAAATCTAATATAACACACATTATCCACAAAAAATATATATCTAAATATTTTTATTAATGATGCAATATATAATGTCCAAAAATATGAAAATGTCAACTATTAAAAGTAAAATATACAAACCAATAACATTAGATAATCACAATGAAATATATGATATATATGATGTTAAATGCAACACATAATTCATAAAAAAAATGCAACACATAAAAATTATAACATATTATATAAAATACTTTATATTATGTTTACAAAATAATATAATCTAAAGAAAATCATAATAAAATAGTAATGTTTTTATCTTTATATTTAGTAGAGGGAGAAAATTATCTGACAAAAATCAAATATATTATGATTTTTTATATGTTGCATCTATAATTATATGTATCATAGATTTTGCTTTGATTATTTATTTTTATCATTCTTGTATATTTTACTTGAAATAATTGATACTCTGTGTCTGTAATAAATATATTTACATATTTTGTTGTGTGTATCAACGTGTGTTATATTTTATTATATTAGAGAGGAGAAAATCAAGGTTGCATGCGAGGAAGCTAGAGAGGTGATAAAAAGAGAGAGAGCAAGAAGCAATAGATAAGGGAGGCGGGTGAGAGAAATAAGGAAAATATAATGTACATGCAGGCTTTGCGTAAAGAAATTCGATGAGGAAGTTAGTTAATCTCTTCTACTAACAATATATATTTTTGTTTTCGTAAAAAAATCATATGTATTTAAATAAAATGGGGGTAACAGACAATGTTTTATGTTTAATTATAGTAACTATTTGTGTGGAATTTTAGTGGTCTATTAATTGGAAATTTAACATTTAATTTAAAGTACTCATCCAATAAAGAGTGTTATTTTTGTTGCAAATATTGTAGCAAAAATAAAAAATAGAAGTATTCCTTATCTATATGTATGACATTGTCCTATATAATATAGGAAAGACAATATAATATTATACAATATCTTCTCTTTTACATTGGTCACTTGGTGTTTATTAAAGAAGTAAAAAGTGATGCACACACACTAGATGTATGGATCTATGTCTTAGGATGAAAAATAAATCCCACCTTCATCTTTCAAATAGCCATAAATATCCAAGGTCTAGTCAAAAAGTGGCGTTGGTCAATGTATATTTGGATGATATTTTTTGTGATTTAGTTTGTAAGATATGTATTCTACATTTTCATAAAAATATTTTTTCTAGTTTTAACCATAACTACTGCATAATGCTTTTTTATTTTACATTGACATATTAGTGTGATTTTTTTCAATTGTATTTGGCCTTACACACTTCATATTTCTCCTTCTTCTATTGATATCACATGATAACAAGGTTGGCTAATACTCATGTCATCCTTCCACTTCGTTTGGCAATAACGCCTTGAGGGTGTTTTGCAATTGCCTAAATAGCCTCAACGTGAAGGTGTCACACACGATATCGAGAAGTCATAACGATCATGACTCATTGTTATAAAGTTTGTTCCATTTCATGTGCGCTTGGTACTGATGTCCAAGAAAGATCTCATAGCGAGCAATGCAAGAGCACCAAAAATATATATTGGCAAAAAAACCTAAATAGGATGTTTTGCTATTTTTATTATCAATATAGAATGATTTCCATACTATTTTCTAAAATAACATGTTGCTGAGGCAATACGTCCCCAAACAGGACGTATTGTTCCCAATCAAGACAATGCATCCCCTTGGAAGATGTATTGATCTATTAAAAACCAATAAGTACCCAATTAGCACGCATTGCCCTCAGCGGAGTAATGCGTCCCCTATAGGACATCTTTGTTGTTAAATTTTTTAATTCTGATACCATTATATATTATATAATATATATATATGTGTGTGTGTGTCTAAATGTATGTATAATCCTACATATATATATATGATTATATATATGTATATATATGCATATACATATATACATATTATTTATATATATATATATATATATATATATATATATATATATATATGCATGTATATATATATAAAGTTACTAAATAACCATAATCTACATCAGTGTATATATATTTGAAATAGTACCTAAATATAATGAAATAATAAAATAATATTATATTTCATTAATGCGTACTATTTATTGATGTGAATGGTAAAATTTAAACTTAAAAGATAAAATACATAAATTATATCTAAAAATATAGACTCAAAACAATATTAAAATTTCATATAATAATGTATAACACAAGTTTACGCACACAAACTATGTATTTAAATATATTTATGGAAGACACGATATACAATATCAAAAAATGTAAACATGTCAATTATATAAAGTGAAATATACAAAACAAATAATAATAGATAATTAAAATGAAATATATGACACATATTATGTCAAAATAAACACATATAAAATCATAATATATTATAGAGCATTCTTTATATTATGTTTTAAAAAAATAACCTGAAGAAAAAATCATAATGAAATAGTAATGTTTTTATCTTTATTTTTAGTATTGGTAGAAAAAATATCTGACAAATATCAAATATATTATGATTTTTTATATTATGCATCTAAAATCATATGTATTATAGATTTTGTTTTGATTGCTTCTATTGTTCTTGTATATTTTACTTGAAATAATTGATATTTTGTGCCTTAATTAATATAATTATATATATTTTTCATATGTATCAATGTGTCTTATATTTTACAATAATAGTAATTGGTAATATGTGAATCATGTTATATTGCTAATAAAAATAGCAAAATAAGCTATTTAAATTTTTGGCCATATGTATATTACCTATGAGGAAAACACTGGCCTACACCAACTATTGTGCAATAACAAGTTTTTTCTGAGAACCGCAACAAACCCCGTCTTTCTCTAAATTGCATTACTGTCTCCAATTATAAATTGCCTTGTAATATCTTTTTAGAGTTTTTACCAAAACCCTCTCATAGTTTCCATAATTCCATGAAGTCCCCATGTTATCGAAAATCCTTATAATCCCCTCCATTTCATCCTAAATCCCTACAAACCCCCTCCATTATGAAGGGATTTAATAGTTGTTTCTTTTTTGCCTTTTTCTAGTTAGTTGCCTATTATATTAATGTAAATAATTATATACAATAATTTAGATATTTAAAATAATATTTTTTTAAAATATCATGTTATAATTTTGTTTTAATGTGAAATATCCTTTGAATAATGTCACAGACTGATATTTAGCATTATCAAATTTTTGGATTTGTGTTAGTTCTAAGATAGAAAATTTTGAATGTTCGTCTTATCAATCTGTCTTGATATCCATTCATAAGCAAATTTTGGTAGCTCCATCCAAATCCAAAACTAAACTGGGCCCAAATTTCAATTAGTCTGTATTCTAGGTATATCAAAATTAGAGTCAGCAAAATATTTCTTATAGTCTAACATATAACTGATCTAGATCCCTATTTGTTCAAAATCAATTCTGATTCGAATTGTGGATATTAGAACTTGGTATCGGTCTATGTTCACTACTCCAATAAAAATACAAATTAAAAAATTTGCCAAGGCCTCCGGTACAATCATTATTGAAAATACTAGGTGACCTATATGGACGGACAATGACTCTTTTTACTAATATTTCTATATGAATCAGGACAAAATAAGCCTAGTTAGTACCTAGTTTTGATATTCACAATCCACATAATATTTGAGTTTGAAAAAATTGGGTCTACATCAGATACAGGTTAGTCTCGAAAAAAATTACACAACTAAAATTTTGATGCACCTACCATATATGTTGGTCAAAATATGGCTCTATGTCAATTTGGGTTCAAAATTTAATACATAAGGATGATTTAGGCTTAATTTAACAATTTAGAGTGATTCAAGATCTGGACATATACTCAAATACATATCTGGATTGGATCTAAGTCTGCCTCTCAGAAAGTTCACTCAGGTAAAATCAAACATATCCAAAGTTTAGATAGTCTTCAAATTAGACCTGATAAAAATACACATTAGCTTGTCAAAAACCAGTATGATATCGTCAAACTATGACCTTTCGTCTCCCATATTTACATGCTGGCTTGAATGTAAAGGAAATTGGTCAATATCAAAAATATTTTTTACATTAATTATTATAATAATATTGTACTTAAAAAATAGTTATTATTCTGAATAGCTAATTATATATAATTATATATGTTAATATGATAGACAACTATTTAGAAAAAGGTAAGAAGGAAGCAACAATTAACTCCCTTTTAAACGACATTGGCTGGAGGGGCTTGTAGGAATTTAGGATGAAAGGGAGGGAGTTTGTAGGGATTTTAAATAACATAGGTGTTTCATGGGTGAGCGAGGGTTTGGAAAAAAATTGTCTTTTAATGTATGTAATTAAAATCATTAATTATTGTAGATGGGATGTAGAGGTCCAAGTTTAGTTGTTCATTACTTCATCGCATATTGATTGATTTTTATAATAGATGTAAGTTAGTTGTAGGATGCTTGAACTGGAACGATCCAATGCAATGTGGCAAAATGTAGTTTAGCTATTATGTGTCGTTCGGAAAAGCGACTGATTCCACCGCTGGTCACTGCTCTGTTTTGGTACGGTGACATTGGCCGCTACGGATCGCTGCAGCTGTAATGAGAAAGAGCACTTAAACAACGGTTAATTTCATCGGCGTTTGGTGTGCATCAATTTTCGCTGACCTACCCTGCCCGATGCTGCCCGATCTTTATCGGCCGTTCACACATGCTCTGCCGAGCTTCTTTGGGTCTGTTTTGAGGGGTGTTTGTGTGCTCTTAGGTGAAACATGTTATGTGCTTATGTTTGTGTGTTGTTTTGGCTTGTGGGGTGGATAGACCTGCTTTTTTC
Organism: Alisma plantago-aquatica; assembly: GCA_963693085.1. Classification (NCBI taxonomy): domain Eukaryota; kingdom Viridiplantae; phylum Streptophyta; class Magnoliopsida; order Alismatales; family Alismataceae; genus Alisma; species Alisma plantago-aquatica. Next base: position 942,891,825 of record OY856414.1, on the reverse strand, counting down.
AGCAGGAGTTGTATTTGAGTTTTTTATGCTCACAGGAGGAGGGTGAGATGAATAGATAACCTCATGGCTTAACTAAAAAAAAAACACGTTCTGCCGAACAGAGCATAGTCATGTCTGGATCGCATTATAGTATCGGCCAGGGATTTGGTGAGTTATGGTGACGTTGGACGGACTTCTTCTATATCTTGGTGGGTTGGATATCAAGTGTTCAGGTGATGTCTATAACTTTAGCTATATTTTCTCTCGTATTCATACGGAAGATCTTCAAGACCATATCTTGGGAGAGGTTGATTTTGTCCTGTCAGGGTGTCCTTCCACGCAATACATTATGTGATATGTAATGTCTTACTATCTTTTTGTTAGTCTATGCTCCCAGATTCAGGCATATTGAACCATGAATAAAATTATGACTTATTGCTATAACAACTCCTTGCTCTTGTGTCTTGATGATCTATACTCTATAGAGGACCCAAAAATGTGAAGTGCCTGAGGCCAAATATAATAAGAAATTTAATAAGTTAGTTAATCTCTTCTATTAATCAAAATATGTATTTTTGTTGTCATAAAAAAATATGTATTTTTGTTGTCTAATAAAATAAGTTCATCGACTTGTTAAATGTCTTATTATAGTAACTATGTGTGTGGAATTTGATTGTACTTATTGGAAATTTGACGTTTAGTTGGAAGTAACTCATCCATTAAGGAGTGTTTTTTTCTGTAAATATTGTAGCGGAAATGAAAATAAATTGATGTATTCCTTATCTATATGTATGACATTGTCCTATAAAATTTGGGAAATACAATACAATATTATACAATCACCGTCTCTTTTACATTGGTCACTAGGTGTTAATTAAAGAATCAAACAGTAATGCATGCACACTGGATGTAGTTGTCCATGTATTATGATGAAAAATAAACCTCACCTTGATCTTTCCCAAAAATATCCAGGGTCTAGTAAAAAAGTGGCATTGGTCAATGTGGATATATATATATATATATATACATATATACATATATATACATATATATATATAAATATATATATGGTAGCGATCCAGTGAGAAACATCCTACAGTGAGAGCATGAGAGGCATTTCAATAACTACAATCTGGGAGATGTTTTTAAAAATCCAACCATATAGATGGAAAAAGCATCATTTCATTTACCTTCTCACAAAAAATATTTGCAATCAGACATTGTTTACATGTCCATATGTACAATATACACTTTTTACATCCAACGATCAGCCTGAAATTCAATATAGAGCGTCAAAAATATTTTGTTGTTGTGAATGATCTACAAATCGGATGGTGATAAAATTTTGTAGGAAAGTAAATATTAAGGTATACTTATAATCTATACGGTTGGATTATGAAAAATTGATCTATGTGGAAAGTTATTCAAATGCCTCTCATGCTCTCACCAAGATATGTTTCTCACTGGATCGCTGCCCTATATATATATGTATATATATATGTATATATATATATGTATATATATATATATATATATATATACATATATATATATATATACATATGGTGGAGCCAAGTTGGACGGAGTAAATAGATCAAAATGTGATAAATTCCGTTACTTGGGTTCTATTATTCAAACAGACAGGGATGTCTAAAATGACGTTTGTTACAGAATCAATGCAGGATGGTTGAAATGGAGGAGTGCAACTGGAGTATTATGTGATCGAAAGATCCCTTTCATATTAAAAAGAAAGTTTTATAGACAGCTATAAGACCAACCATGCTCTATGGGAGTGAATGTTGGGCGGTGAAGAAACAAGGTCTCAGCAAGATGAATGTGGCTGAAATGTGTAAGCTGAGACGGATGTGTAGAAAGACAAGAAAAGACCACCTATGAAATGACTATATCAGGAATAAAGTGGGGGTGGCGAGCATTGAGGACAAGTTGTAGGAGGCCTGACTTAGATGGTATGGACAGGTACAGTGTAGACCGACTAATGTGCATATATGAAGCAACGCTATTGAGTCAAGCACGGTTCATAGAGGAAGAGTAAGACCTAAATTAACATGGGGAGAGCTTATAAAGAGAGATTTTGAATCTTTACATCTCGATCAGAATATGACCCATGATAGAACTGATTGGAAATGAAGGATCCATGTAGCCGACCCCAACATGGCTGGGACTGAGTCTTAGATAATGATTATATATATATATATATATATATATATATATATATATAGAGAGAGAGAGAGAGAGAGAGAGAGAGAGAGAGTTAGTCTAGAATACACTCAAGTAATTTTTCATGATGTAATATTTTTTTTCAAAAATCTAATCTATTGATCTTCTTAAACATCTTGTGAATAGCTCATACACAAAATTTGAGCCCATTTGGACATTTATAGATCATGTTATAAAGACTGCAAAAAGTATACATATCAAATTAGTTTCACGTGTCGATTTGTTGCCCTCGGATGAGACACTCATCCAAATGGGATCAAAATTTGTATGTAGCCTATTTATAGTATGAAAATGAAGATCAATGGTTTACATTTTGCTAAAAAATTGTCTTGATATGCAAACACACTTGAGTGTATTGGTGTGATCTGTACACTCGAGTGTATTCTAGCCTGACTATATATATATATATATATATATATATATATATATATATATATATATATATATATATATACACACACACACACTCAAGTGTGTTTGCATATCAAGACTATTTTCTGCAAATAAACCATTGATCTTCTCCGTCATACTATAACTAGGCTACATACAAATTTTGAGCTCATTTGGATGAGTGTAAGTCACTCATCCAATGACAACAAAATCGACACGCAAAACTAATTTGAAATGCATAATTTTTGTGAACTTAATAACATGACCTATAAATGTCCAAATGTGCTCAAATTTTGCGTATGAGCTATTCACAAGATGTTTAAGAAGATCAACAGATTAGATTTTTGAAAAAATATTGTATCAATATATATATATATATATATATATATATATATATATATATATATATATATTAGAAGCATAAGAAGATGTGATAATCTGGAGAGATTCTATAGCGTGAAAATAAAAATCCAACGAGTGTAATGTATATAATATTGACTTGTGATTTCATCTAAATTTTAAGAAAATCCCACGACCATTAATGTAAATTATGTAAAGATTGAATATGGATTTCTGGGATGAAATCAAGTCCCTACAAACATATATTTCAGTTGGCTATCATAAGGAGAAGTTTTTGACACATTATACATGTGCATTACGCTTGTGGAACTCTACAAAAGAATTTAAGTGGCATGTGGAGGTTAAACTTTTGTAAGACATAGGTTTCTGGAGGTAAAGTTTTGTAGTTGACGCCTTTTATATTCTTTTCAGATTAAAATGTGTGCCTCCAAATGCGAAATTCCCTTCCATTAAAAGTGATTTCAAAAGTGAAGAGTGTTTTTAGTTCAAAGGTACGTTGCAACTCTTGTTATTAGAAGGATCGCTAAATGTTGTAACCTGGAGATATTTATGGCGTGAAAAAAAATTGTGTGTATTGTACACAATATTGACTTGCGAATTTAAGTTTAATTTGAAAAAATCCCTTAATCATTAATGTAGTTTTATCTATAAGTATGAAACACTTCTTTGTTGGAATGTTTTTATCTGGCACCCGGTAGTGTATTTATAAGGTAATCCAGTCCCGTTTGAGTTTGTGTAATCGTGAGCGAGCTGTGATGGTGGAGGCTTGGAAGAGAAAGAATCAACCAGCTGTGATGGTGGAGGCTTTGCGGATTCACGAAGTTTACCCTTTTGACCAGCTATCTCTAACACCGTCTGATTTATAACAAATTAGAAGGGCAGATATTGATATTAGCCAAACCTGTTAGGCTGTTACGGCAAGCCCGTTTTCATTGGAAAGCCATGAACTCTTTTCCGCTTTCGATAACTTTTGCAAGACATGGGTTTCTAGAGGTTGGCTTTTGCAGTTGACTCCTTGTATACTCTCTCCCAGATCAAAAAGCGTGCCTCAAATAGGTGAAATCCCCTTCCATTAGAAATTATTCCATTGCAATTCTAATAATTAGAAGGATAATTAGATGGTCTAACTTGTAGAAATTTCATGTGTTAAAGTTTAAATTCGGTGAGTGTAATGTAGACGATATTGACGAGCGATTCTAGATTTTATTTGAAAGGACCCCGTTAGTCATAAAATGCAAATAATGTTGCTTTATCTAGAAGCATCAAACATTTCAACAGTTTTGGCTTTTACCTGGCAGTCGTTGTATGAGCTAATGGCATGTTTGGTAGGGTGTAGTCGGATGACAAAGTGTGTGTTTGATGTACAATTTTACATTGCAAACTCATACAGTTAATGTTGGGAAATATGCCATTAAATTAGGCAGCCGAAAAAAAAATGTAAACTGACATTTCTCCCTTTAACAGACGATCGCATCAACAACTATATGATGGGAATGATGGTTTAGAGGGATTATACCTACTCATGAAGTAAGTCCAGTGATAATGACCTCTCAACAACATGCATCTTTTTGCTAGTTGTACCCCAAACATCGTAGCTCCTGGTTGATCACCACGAACCACATATGACTTTGTCCTCCTAGCGGAAGGCAACAACCTTCTCACCTCTATAGTAGTCCACACATACTACCAAAAACTTTTGTCTTTCTAGAAGAACATATAACAAAGAGTTGTCTCCTTCTAGTTGGTTCAACACTTGAACAAGGTGGTTTAGACTTCAGTCTGTTGATTGTTATTTAAATTGAATACCTAAACACTTTAGTAATCAAGTTAAATTCCATTCATGAATATACTCCTATTTTAAGTGTTTCCTATGTGTGACCCTATAGGTACCAAGCTACCGTTGGCAGTAGTGAATGTCCATAACCAACTTATGACATCACAAGTAATGAGCGACATCTAGTAACACACCATTAGTACCCAAGTAATTCGGAAAGTTGGAGAATAACTTCAACCTACAATCGGTGATTGGTATTACAATGATTGTATAATTCTTTTGTCATTGATATACTGATTGAACTCGAGGAATGGAATCGTCATCTTCTCAATGTTCAACCCATGTTCCTTGATGTAGAGCAGATTGTCTGAGATATATGTAAACTCAATATCCTATACGAATTCACACATGCATGTGCATGCTTTTCTCAGTCTCACTTATCAAGTGGCAGGGATATTATACTTCTATTGAAGGGACAAATCTCATCTACATCTCTCACAGTCATCCCCATGTGTCATAGTGCACTCAAGCACCACCTTTATGGCAACCCTTATAAAAAGTCACGATGGATGATGTCAAAGTACATGAAATGACATGTGATGAATGTAGTGACTTCATGTCTAAGAATCACAATCACCATTATCACTGTGAGATGATCATGACTACCACTCATGGTTTCCATGTGATACTCTCAAAGTGGGTCTGTCTGATAGACTGTTCTCCAATAAGTATCTATGTGTTTGGTTTGATATCATATATCATGAGTGATGAGATTTTGTCTTCAACCAACACACACTCTAGTCTTATGTGTCATTATTGTCTATCACCCTTCCATAATAACATCTATCTAGGGACATAACAAGAATGTATATACTCTTAAAAAATATACGATCTCATTGTTCAGGTCATCAACCTGAAGACATATGTTATTGAGGCATGTTATTCTTTGGACATTCATTATATTTTATGATTATCTCATAACTGAATAGAACATAATAAATCTGAAGATTACCTTTATTATTAATCAAATCATTTACAAGATATGACATAACAATCATAATATGTTTGGCTCTCTAGGCATATATACCAATAGACTCCCATTTGTACTTATATCCAATCACCTATGAATCTTATTCTTGGTGACCTTTAAATATGTCCATCACATTTCTGCTACACAAGTGCTAATCCAGCAGGTTAGCAACATTTTGCCTGAAGTCTGCATATTTCATGTTTCTCATCTCTTCGATCTACGACCTCTTGTATGAGATGGAATTTTTATAGTATGCTATCTGATATTTCTTTCCTAACTAGTAGCTCCATTGCTAGCATAGTATTTCTACTATGTCATTAATGGATAGAACATCCCGTAAGTTCATATGTATGAACTTTTAAATCCATACAATATCCTATGTTTTGTTTATAACACTAGATGGTCATCTTATATTGTAGAATTTGAATAACTATCTAATGCTCGGAACTTTTCCAGCTTACACTTTTTGTTTTATGATCAAAAACAAATTTAGATTATGATCATTAGCTTTCCTTGTCATTTCAAAAGCTTGCATCGGTGTAACACATAACACTTCCTTATTATCATATTCTAAGAACCGATCATAAGTGCTTCTCAAGTACTTATGAATGTTTCTTTATGGCATTCAAATGACCTTTATTGGAATATGATTGATATTATCTTGTTATGCCTAATTCATACAAGATAAATGGGAAAATTTCATTATATTACATACATGATATATACAATAGTAAACACATATGGAATCTCACCCATGTTTTCCAACTCTTCTCAAGAACTGGAACACTGGATTCTTGAGAGACTAATCCCATGTAAATGGACATATTTTTCTTGCAATGAGTCATGCGTGTTGAACCATTCAACATCTTCGAATGTATGTTCTCTAATATAGGTCAAGAAGCTTTCCAGAATTATCTCTATAAATCTCAATTCCTATCATATAGGATGTTTCTCTTAAACCCTCATAGAGAAGATACTTTCCATATCAAATTTTAATACTTATAGTATAAGAATGTTACTCCTAATCATTATGTTGAATATGAATATGCTCCCACTAAATCTTTTGTAATCACATATGTTGGATATGTATGCCCTAATAGCCCATCATATGATGATTGGATTGGCATATAACTAACATGTAGGTATGTATGCCTTGAGATCCAATCATATGATGATTGAGTTGGCATATATTTGATTTGATAAACACCAAAAAGGCAAGCTTCTGATTTGTTCTGGATCAATCACTATGAGATAATGATGATCAGAATGAATGTCTAAAGAATTACAATATACTCAACGACGTATGTCTTCAAGTATTTGAATTGAACAAATGAGATCATACGGATGCTAAGAGTATATACATTCTTATTACGTCCCTAGTCGGTTGTCATTGTAGAAGGCCGATAGACAACAATGACACATCAAGACTAGAATGTGTGTTGGTTGATGATTGGATCTCATTGGTCATGATATATGATATCAAACCAAGAACATACATACTTGTTAGAGAATAGTGTATCGGATAGACCCACCGTGAGAATGACACATGGAACCATGACATGGTAGTCCAAGTCATCTCTTACAGTGATGGTAGTAATTGTGATTCTTAGACCTGAAATCACTGCACTCAACACATGTGATTGGGTACACTTTGACATCATCAAACACAGTCCTGAAACATGGGTTGCTATAACAGTGATGATTGGGTGACTTTGATACATGGGGCTTTTGAATGTTAGTGATAGATATGAGATTTGTCCCTCCTAAGGGAGTATGATATCAAGGCCACTTGATAAGCAAGGCTAGGAAAAGCAAGAGCATGCACATATGAATTAATATATGATATTGAGTTCACAGATCTCTCAGAGTCTCTTACTTTGGATCAAGGAACATGAACGAACGTTGATGAGATGACATCTTCGTGCCCTGAGTTCATTCAATATATCAATGACAAAGGAATTATACATTCACTGTAACACAAATCACATGACTGTAGGTTGAAGGTTGTTCTCCAACTTTCCATTTCACTTGGGTAGCAATGATGTGCTACTAGGTACCCCTCTTTGCTTGTGATGTCATAAGCTTGTTATGGACATTCACTGCCAATGTGAAACTGGACTTATTGGGTCACACACATAGGACTTAACTTGGAAATAGGAGTTTATCCATCTATGTTGTTTAGATTGATTACTAAAGTGTTTAGGTACTCAATCAAACATTCAATTAATACTTGACTCAAAATCATCAAGTTCAAGTGTTCAACCAATTGATTAGAGTGTCGGATTAATTGAAAACTGAATTTACTGAATTTTGTACAACCAGGGATGTCAACCGATTGGCTCACAGAAAGAACCGATCGACTCATGGTGTGTGAGACAACTGGTTCACTCTAGTGAACCGATCATCTCACCTGGACCAAATGAGCAAGTGTTGGGTTGCTCGATTCGTGAGAATGTTTCCCGTTTCACAAATCTTTTTATTGTGGAACAAGGAAAGAATCTTCAAATATTTTGAGATGAAATAGGAAAGTCAATCAGAGGCAAGTTTGGCAAGTGAACTGACCCGTTCATTATGTGAGCCGATCGACTCACAGTGCTAAATGACCGGTTCAATTTCCAATCGACCATTTCGTCTATCGATGTTTGAATAGTTTGTGGATTCTCTGAACCCTTCTACTCCCGAAACAACTGGGAACCCTAACCCTACCCTCTACTATAAATAGAGGGGTACAAGGGGCTTCTCCAGACACACCAACACAATAGAGAGACGACATCTCAGAAGTCGTTCTGAGAAATATTTGCTCTGCAAAGTTGTTGTCCTCTCTAGTTCTGGTAACTAAGAGAGCCTCAGCAAGTTCTACCCATCCAGGGAGGAAGAATGAGGGAAAGACAACTATAGAGTAAGAAACTGGTTGTCAGGGTCAGTGTACCGGTGACTAGTACGTCGGTAGAAGGGAACGACTCCTTCTAGTCTTATCCCAGAGGACGATTAGAGTTCCCGGTGGTCTGTGTGAACTTTCTATAGAGGCGGGAGACTTTTACCGCTAGGAGAATGACAGTCAGCCGCAATCCAGGTCAAACCAAGAGTTGCACAGATGTCATCAAAGATAGGTGGTTGAAGACCACACTAGATACGAGGTATAATCACTAAGCAAGCCTCAGGACCAAATATAACTCGCTAAACCATCCTTCTCATTGCATAAGATATTGACACAATCAACTGGGTATGGATTCGTGGTCTAGTTATATTTTTTTTTCTGCTACCTAGACGACCACGGGTAATTGCCAACAGTGGTATCAGAGCCACGTCAATACTCTATGCTTTGGGATAATCGATATGATCAGTTTTTGGTTTAAACGTCTTTTATTTATTGCATATGATGTAAATATCTAAATCACAATGATAATAATCCGATCAATACCACATGATCCCAAACTAAGATATACATATATGATATGGTATACATATGCAATTGATACACGTCACCCTAAAATGGTTTTGATGGTGGATGTGTAGCATGGTTATGGCCTATAAACCCTATATGCATGTGTGTGGTTGGGTGATGATGATCAGCAGAAAGAAGGGAAAGTCTAAAGGCAAAGGCAAAGCTAAGAATAGTTCTAAAGCTAGCCAACAACCCAAGTCTTCTTCAACACTCAAGGCCAAGGGAGTGGTGAACAAGGGAGGAAAATGTCACCATTGCCATGAACCTGGACATTGGAAAAGGAATTTCCCTCTTTACATAGAAGAACTAAAGAAGAAGAAGGATTAAATGGACACGTCCACCTCAGGTATTATGAAATAAACTTAAAATACTTCTTCATCTAAAGGCATATGATACCAATAGATTGATCTGACACATATGATGTGTAGGATCTCAAAAGAAGTAAATGCCTTTATGAAAGGACTGAGAAGGGACACTGATCAAGAATGGAGCAAGTGTTGCTGCCAAAGATGATAGCACCTTAGTTTATTTCATACCACTGGGCATGTAATAGAGTTATGAACTGCTATTTCATTATTTCCATTATAAACAAATTTATTTCCACATCTTGTAATGACAAGGATGTTTATTAATAAAGTACACATTTCAATTTTAAAGATATGATCTTTTGTTGCAATGCCTTGATTACCTTGTGATACATAGTATGCATAAGATAAAATACCTAAAAGTTATTGATGACTCAAACAATAATTAGCATTATCGTCTAAAACTAAGAAATTCATTTCTAGACACCATGCACATGAAGAACTAGACTCTTTTAGTTATGAACCATTAAGAGACATGAATGTCTTGGTTGTTCTTCATGATGACCAGTCGATCTTCACTAGATGTAGTGGGAGACTGATTGCTCCATAAGGTATAATACATATTGATGTATATATACGTACCTATTGGAATAAATGCTAATATTTCACTACTGGTATTTAATGAAATACCAATATAAATATCTTGAAATGTTCAAGAACATCATAAATGAAGTACCGACTTGGTAAAAGGTATCAATACTTTGATATGATCAATGTATGGGATACTTTAACCAAATGTTTGAGGACCTATATGAGTAATAGTGATAGTGTATCACAAAAGAACTCATGATTACGGCATAGAGATGTCTAAATCAAGAAAGGAATCATACTTTAAATAGTTAGAGTATACTCATCAACAAATAACTGATCTTCTAGAAATTTTCTAAAGAAAATGCTTAAACACTAAATGAATAAACCGTAGTTTAAAAGACATCATACGCGATATGATATTGGAAATATTCCAATTTGTCTTTTAGTGATTAATTGAATATTCATACAAGAAAACTAGTTTCCTAAAAAGAGTTTTATTCATAAATCACATAATGTTAGTTGAATACTGCTCTCATCCTAATGACAAAGTGTTTGGTTTAAGGATAGCTGCATTCCAAAAGAATCAGTGGGAGAGATGTAGAACTCGAAAGGTTCGAGGTCTACGAAATAACATTAAACCTGAAGAGGTCTAAAAGGACATTGAGATTCACAAGTGTTGTGGAAAATCAATTTCTTTATGAACAGAAACACCTCATATATTTGGAACACCTTGAGCTTGGTGGATAGTGATATCCTACAAACTCATAAATGTGATTCATTGGTCATATGATGAGCCAATGATCTAGATAATCTTGAGGAACCAGATTTTAAGTTATGGCTTGGAGCCATAGGATCCAAAATGACTTCCACGTGAACCAATTAAGGTATGACCTTAAAGGTAGTATTTATTGGGATAAAACCCATAGATATAATTGGGTCTTAAGAGTTAATACTGGCATGGATGACATTTGCAGAGTAAATTGGTTGTGATAAATTCAACAAAGTTCAAGTTGTTGAACCCAATGAACTTATTAAACCAATTGCTATAGTTATAGACCATAGATCATACTTGCTATAGTAACTTAAGGACTATGAGATTTGGCATATGGATGTTAAAATTGCATTCCTTAAGGGAATAAAATAAGGATGTGTATGTGACACAACCTAAAGGGTTTTATAAATCCACAATGCAAATAAAGTCTATAAGTTACAAAGAGATTAATCAATGTGATTTATTATTGGCAATGTATCACAAATCTAGAATCTTTACTTTGAATATATAGTCAAAGGGTTTGACTAACATATCATAATAAAGATGGAATCAATGAATACAAAGATTTAGTGGGAGCATATTCATATTCCACATAATGATGAGGAATAAATGTTACAAAATTAACTGGTGTGGAAATACCTTCTATGAGGAATAAAGAGGAATGTCCTATGAGATAGGAATGGGGACCTATAGAAATAGTTCTTGAAAATCTCTTAAAGAGCATACATTGGTAAATCTATGCTGAAGGGTTCAACATGTAAAGATTAAGTGGGAGAAAACTTACAATGGAGTAAGTCTCTCAAGGTGCCATGTGTCCCAAATTCTTATGAAGATTAGGAACACATAGATGGATGCCATATACACTAGCACAATGGATCCATCATGTATTTACTCATCCCATTACTTTCTTGTATGATAAGAAAAGAATATATATACATATATATATAAAAATATATATATATATATCATCTTGTATGTTGGACATGACAAGAATGATATCATCTGTATAGGACATGACAAGTTGATGTATGTCTATTTTTAGTGAAAGTCACTGAAGTACCATAAAGAACATCCTTAAGTATTTATTAAATACTAAAGTAATAAGTTCCTTCATTATGGTAATAAAGAAAGAGTTGAGTGTAAATGAGTTACACTAATGCAAGCTTCTGAAATGATAGAAAAGGATCACACAAAATATAAAAGTTATATTAAGCTATAAAAATGAATAGTTGTTGATTAAAAGGAAATGTTCCAAGAAAAATCCATTTGGAAGGGAAGCTGAGTATCATAGTGTTTAGAACACTTATGAATACTATGTGGATCTAAAGGTTCATAGGTTGAGCTTAAAGATGTTTCGACAATCGTTGACAAAGTAGGAATATAAAGTCAAACTATGGAGCTAATTGTTAGGCAAGGAATATCGGATACCACATTATGGAAACTCTGTCTCATAAGATATGTCGTGCAGTGAAGAGATGTGAAACATGAAATAATACCGACTAAAGAAAATGTCGCAAACTCACTTGTTTAAGCACTAGAGCAATAGAGACATGTTGTACATGTTCATAGATCACAAAGAATATGATTCTAAGGTGATTGACTCTTTGTGCAAGTGGGAGTCTGTTGGATATGTATGCCCTAATAGCCAATCATATGATGATTGGATTGGCATATAACTAACATGTTGGTATGTGTTCCTTGAGAGACAATCATATGATCATTGAGTTGGCATATATTTGATTTGATAAACACCACAAAGGCAAGCTTCCAATTTGTTCTGGATCAATCACTATGAGATAATGATGATCAGAATGAATGTCTAAATAATGACAATATACTCAATGACGTATGTCTTCAAATATTTGACTTGAACAAATGAGATCATACGGATGCTAAGAGTATATACATTCTTATTATGTCCTTTCTCGGTTGTCATTGTGGAAGGCCGATAGACAACAATGACACATCAAGACTAGAGTGTGTGTTGATTGATGACTGGATCTCATTGGTCATGATATATGATATCAAACCAAGCACATACATACTTGTTAGTGAACATTGTATCAGACAGACCTACCGTGAGAATGACACATGGAACCATGACATGGTAGTCAGAGTCATCTCTCATAGTGATGGTGGTGATTGTGATTCTTAGACCTAAAATCACTGCACTCAACACATATGATTGGGTACACTTTGAAATCATCAAACACAGTCCTGAAACATGTGTTGTTATAACAGTGATGATTGGGTGACTTTGACACATGGGGCTTTTGACTGTGTGAGTGATAGATATGGGATTTGTCCCTCCTAAGGGAGTATGATATCTAGGCTACTTGATAAGAAAGACTGGGAAAAGCATGCGCATGTACATGTGAATCAATATATGATATTGAGTTCACAGATCTCTGAGAGAGTGTTACTTTGGATCAAGGAACATGAACGAACATTGATGGGATGACATCTTTGTGCCCTAAGTTCATTCAAGATATCAGTGACAAAGGAAGTATACATTCACTATAACACAAATCACATGACTATAGGTTGAAGGTTGTCCTCCAACTTTTCATTTCACTTGGGTAGCAATGATGTGCTACTAGGTACCCCTCTTTGCTTGGGATGTCATAAGCTTGTTTTGGACATTCACTGCCAACATGAAATTGGTCCTATAGGGTCACACACATATGACTTAACTTGGAATATGAGTTTATCCATGAACATTTTTTATATTTCTTACTAAGGTGTTCAAGTACTCAATCAAACATTCAATCAATAGACTTGACTCAGAATCATCAAGTTCAAGTGTTGAACCAATTGACTAGAGTGTTGGATTGATTGAGAACTGAATTGACTGAATTCTTCACAAGGGATGCCAACTGATCAGCTCATAGAGTGAACCAATTGGCTCATGGTGTGTGAGACGACCATTTTACTCTGGTGAACCGATCAGCTCACCTAGACCAAACGAGCAAGTTTTGGGTTTCCCGATTTATGAGAATGTTTCCCATTTTGCAAATCTTTTTCTTGTGGGACAAGGAAAGAATCTTCAGATATTTTGAGATGAAATAGGAAAGTCAATCAGAGGCAAGTTTGGCAAGTGAACTGACCGGTTCACTATGTAAGCTGATCGGCTCACAATGTCAAATGACCGGTTTGGTTTCCAACTGACCGGTTCGTCTGTCGACGTGTGAACAGTTCGTGGATTCTCCGGACCCTTCTACTCCCAACACAACTGGGAACCCTGACCCTACCCTATACTATAAATAGAGGGGTACATGGGGCTTCTCTAGACACACCAACACAGCAGAGAGACAACATCTCAGAAGTCGTTATGAGAAATAGTTGCTCAACAAAGTTGTTGCCCTCTCTAGTTCTGGTAACTGAGCGAGCCCACACAAGTTCTACCCGTCCAGAGAGGGAAAGAAAAATGTAGAGCAAGCAACTGGCTATCGGGGAGAGTGTGCCAGTGACTAGTACGCTGGAAGAAGGGGACGACTCCTTCTAATCTTGTACCAGAGGATGACGGGATTTCTGGTGGTCTGTGTGGACTTTTGATAGAGGTGGGAGACTGCTACCGCTAGGAGGAGGATAGTCAGCCGCAATGCGGGCCAAACCAGGAGCTGCATAGACTCTGTCAAAGATAAGTGGTTGAAGACCATACTAGCTACTAGGTATAGTCTCTGAGCAAGCCTCACGACTAGGTATAACTTGCTAAACCATCCTTCTCATTGCATATGATATTGACGTGATCAGCTGGCTATGGGTTCATGGTCTAGTTAAATTTTTGTTTCTATTGCCTAGATGACCACATGCAATTCCCAACAACTTATTCCATCTTTATTTTGACTAAAGTCAAATTCTTTGACTACCTTGTCAAATCAAAGATTTCAGCTCTGAGATTCTTGCTTTACTTTTGTAGCTTATAACTTTTATTTGCATTAACTAGAGTTATAAAACCTACAGATTGTGTCACACACACATCCTCCTAATATTCATGTTTAAATGTGGTTTTTAAGTTCCATATGCCAAATCTTATAGTCTTAATAAGTTGCAATGGAAAGCATGATTCTAATAGACATAACCATGTCATTTGGTAAAGAGATTTCATCATGTTCAACATATTGAACTTGTTTGAAATCCTTTGTAACCAATTTGCTCTTATTTATTATCCATGTCGGTCTTTTTATACAAGACCCAATTGCACCCTATGGATTTTTTCCCTTTAGGTGGTACCATCAAGGTCATACCTTGTTGGTGTACATGAACTTCATTTTGGATACAATGGCTTCAATCCATTTCTCATACTCCGATCCCTCAATACCTTCTAGATAGGTTGTTGGCTCATTATCTTATGACCAATTACAACCTTTATGAGTTTATAGGATATTATAATATTTCAAGCTTAAGGTGTGTTCTACTAGACGTATGAGATTTTTTGTTACATAAGGAACTTGAGATTCCACTACAATTTTTTATTCTTAT
The DNA here is from genome assembly GCA_963693085.1 of Alisma plantago-aquatica. Classification (NCBI taxonomy): domain Eukaryota; kingdom Viridiplantae; phylum Streptophyta; class Magnoliopsida; order Alismatales; family Alismataceae; genus Alisma; species Alisma plantago-aquatica. The sequence continues at coordinate 942,876,459 of OY856414.1, read as the reverse complement.
TATTTCTTTTGTACCTATTTATGTTCAATATTTTCTTGTTGAGCTTGAACTTTTCAAGTTCTACTTTTCTCCCAATGATTCTTTTAGAATTTAGCCATCCTTATAACAAATACCTTTTTCGTTGGATTGGATCAAATTGTTATAGTACTTTTACTAAGGTTGTTACATACTTCATTGATGATCTTCTTAAACACTTCAAGATGTCCATGTTTGTATTTCACTAAATATTAACTACCATATCTACTGTGTAGACATAACAATGTACTAGTTGATTACTTTCAGCATTTTTTCTAAAAGGTTTATATACATCAATATGTACAAGTCCTAATAGAATACTCACTCTTCCACAACATCTAGTGCAAAATGATTATGTCGTGTTGTCATAATAAAAAAGACATAGATGTCTCTAACGGTTCAATACCCAAAATAGTCTAGTCATCCATCATTATGGATTCTAGAAATCTATTTCTCATTTACATGCTCTAGCTGAAAATGTTGTAGGTATTCTTTGTTTGAGTTTATCAAGTTATAATCTTTTAGGCACTGTTACAAATATTTATCTTTGGATCCATCAAACACACACCATAAGATATTTGGGGTACTGCCATGAAATAAAAATAACTATTCTTTATATGATTTCCATGTTCATCCTTGTCCATACAAGATGCAAAAATGAAAATGTTTATATTATTGGTAGATATGAAATAGTTTTTCATTAAATCTATTACATGCCATGTAGGCTGAGAGACTTTAGGTTATGACTATTGTGGGAGAAACTCTTGCTTCATTTGCAATGAGTAATCCAACCTTGCCCTTTTGTAATGGCTTACTTCTTATCAGATCATGCATATTTGAACATATGTGAGATCTACATCTGGTGTCATATACTCAAGATGAAGTAGTAAAATTTATCTCATAAAATCTATACATGAAGTGGAGATATCTATCCCCTCCTTCTTTTTTATCTCCTCCAGGTAGAGAGGGCAATTCCTCTTTTAGTGTTTGGGCTGGTGATAGTGGTTACAATTGCCTCCCTTATTCACTCCTCCATTTTCTTCGAGTGTTGAAGACTTAGAGTTATGACCAGATTTTGAACTCTTATTAGCTTTGCCTTTGCCCTTGAACTTCCCTTTTGATATGCAGATCATCATCACAAACTTGGGCTTATATTTCTTCATTTGTGCCACAGTTGTTCTCAACAGGCCAAGTAACCCTATCAACAACTTGTCAAAGTCATTCATGTTGTAGTTCATGACAAACTTACTATAAGATTCTGGCAATGATTGCAGAATCACATTAGTGTCCAACTCTTACCCCATAGGAAATCCTAGTCTAGCAAGGTTCTCCAGATACCCAATAAGCTTGAGAATATGAGGACCTACTAGATCTCCTTCTTCCATATTACACTTAAACAGTGCCTTGGAGACATCATATCTCTCATGTCTTTCCTGATCTTGGAATATGTTCTTAAGATGTGTTACCATCTCAATAACATCCATGTTCTCATGATGTCTTCACAACTCATAGTTCATGGAGCACAACATTAGGCATTTTTCATCAATGACATCTTCATATATGCTTCTTCTAAGAATCTTTGTCAGCCTTTAGTGCAGTGGGAGTAGGTTCATCTAGCTCTAGTGTTTCAAGGACATAGAGCTTGTGCTCCTATATGAGAATAATTCTCAGCGTCCAGAACCAATCATGGAAATTATTCCCATTCAACATGTCCTTCTCAAGGACTTAGAGCAAAGAAAAAACATTGTTTGTTTCCATTTGATTCTACAAGAGAAATTTACAATTTTATCAAAACATTTTGATTTGATTTGATTGAATTAAAATTTTGACAAAGTTTACTTTGGCATTTATTTAATTATTGATCTCACTATTTTTTTTTAAAATTGATAACTCTCTCTTATCAATTTAGATGATTACAATGCACATTCTTCTAGTGAGCCAAGATCTAAAACAAATGAGTTATTACCAGACCAACACCATCATCCATAATCAATCATTAGGGTAGGCAACTTTTACCAATTGCATCTTATGTAATTCTTGGTTAGATGGTATGCACATCCCATTTTCAAAGTCATTTGCATTCTTTTAAGTGCTTAATATCATTAATATCACTTAGTTGAGTCTGAACCAAAAGCCAACACGATAGTAATGCACCCTACTTGGCAGGACCACATAACTACCATCACATTTCAAGGAGATGGATAACACGTCATGCTTGACGTTCCCACGCATAATCGATCAAGCTCTTCATGTGTGTTGCAATTGGAAAGCATAATAAACTTAATATGTTTTATTGAGGGATTTTATATTTATAAAATATAAATATACATATCCAAGCACCACCTACTTATAGTACATATCATATACATGCTATATCCCACAAACGAAAACATACAATTAAAATATAAGTGATGGTTATGGCCATAATATCGTAGTTCCTTGGAGCCAAAAGGAATTACTATCACCTAAGGTCTATATTATATGTTTCAACCTATTTTGATCACAATCCATGCTTGAACCATCTCGGGTTAATGAGTTGCACCCTTGATATGATCAGCTCGCCTGCTGGTCGGTCGGTTGGTCGGTCAGATTGATCATCTAGCCTTTCTGTCCAAACGATGTATGTACTCCTCCAAATGATTTTTTGGGCCACCAATCGACCGGTTTGGCTTCTCCTATTAGTTGTCCTTCTCGGTCCTCCAGTCGACCAACTCATCTTCTGAAATAGTCAGTTTGTGTGGTTCTAGATGTCTTCTTCATAGTATCAAAAATTAAACTATCCTAATGCTATAAAAAATATTACATGGTAATAGAGAAACCTCAAGTTACATTTGAGGGGAGCATAGGATGGAGAGAATAATACTTGTACATGTGGAAGAGAAGATAGAGGGTCAGTATGCAAACTAAGATGTAAACATGAATAAACAACCAAGATCAAGCAAGCATAGACAACTAGGGTTATTGGCCATAACCATGCTACACATCAACCATCAAAACCAATTTTAGGGTGTCACATATAAATTTGCATATATACCATATCATAGATATATTAAATTGGGATCATATGTGGTATTTAATCAGATACGAACATTAATTTGTATAAGTATTCACATCGTATGCAATAAATAAAAGATAAAAACTAAAATCCGATCATATCGATTAAACCCCAAAGCGTAATATATTTTCGTGGCTCTAATACCACTGTAGGGAAACGTCACATCTGAATAGACAATAGAAAAGAAAAAATCTAACTTCCATATTCTCCTTTAACAAACAATCATGTCAATAACTATGTAATGGGAAGGATGGTTTGAGAGATTATACATAGTCCTCGAGCAAGTCCTATGAGAATATTCTCGCATTAGTGTGTGTCTTTCTTTAAGTCATACCAAGATAGCATCTGTAGCAACTCCTGGTTGATCAACATAGACAACGGATGACTTTTCCTAGAAGAGGAAGACAACAACCTCCTCGTATCTACAGTAGTCCACACAGACTACCAGGAACTCTTATCATTCTAGAAAAATGGACAAGAAGGAGTTGTCCCCTTCTAGTTGTGTACTAGCACCAATTTGCTATCCCACAATTAATCTCCCTTATTGTCCATCCCTTCATCAGGTAGGACTTGCTAAGTTCTCTTGGTTACCACAACCAAAGAAGACAACAATGTTGGTATGTATGCCCATAGATCCAGTCATATAATGATTGTAATGGCATACTATGTAAATGATTTGAAATATCATCAAAGGAAATTTTCATCTATATGTTTTAACCATTTTGAGATAATAGTATTACATGATAGATCTCTAGAGAATGACAAAACTCAATGATGTATGTCTTCAAGTATGTGACTTAAACAATTAGATCATATGGATGTCAAGAGTATGTACATTCTCACTATCATCCCTAGTTGCTTGTTATTTTGGAAATAGCCATAGACACCAATAACGCAAAAGACTAGAGTGTGTGTTAATTGATGATAGAATCTCACTAGTCATGATATATGATATCAAACCAAGCACACAAATACATGTTAGAGAACACTATATTGGACAGACCCACCGTAAGAGTTATGCATGGAATTTAAACTTGGTCAGTATCATCTCTTATAGTATTGGTGGTGACTATGGTTCCTAGACCTGAAATCACTACACTCATCACATGTCATTGGGTACACTTTGACATCATAAAACACAATCTTGAAACATGGGTTGTTATAACAGTGATGATTGGGTGACTTTGACACATGGGGACTTGACTATGAGTGATAGATATGGAATTTTTCCCTCCTAAGGGAGTGTGATTTCCTATCCACTTGAGGAGTGAGACTAAGAAATGCATGGTCGCACACATGTGAGTCAATATATTATATTGAGCTCACATATATCTCATACAATCTACTGTGAATCAAGGAGCATGGATTGAATGTAAGATAGGATGACATCTTCATGACTGAGTTCAATTCAGATATCAGAGACAACGGGACTATACATTCATTGTAACACCAATCACAGATCATAGGTTGAAAGTTGTTCTCGAACTTCCCTCTTCACTTGGGTAGCACTGATGTGCAACTAGGCACCGCTCTTTGCTTGTGATGTCATAAGTTAGTTATGAACATTCATTGCCAACGTGAAATGGAACCTATAGGGTCACATACATAAGATTAACCTAGAAGAGGATTTTATCCATGAATGTTGTTTAGATTGATTACTAAAGTGTTTAGGTACTCAATTAAACATTCAGTCAATAGACTTGACTCAGAATCATCAGGTTCAAGTGTTGAACAGACTGATTTGAGTGTCACATTGATTGAGAACTGAATTGACTGAGTTCTGCACAACTAGGACAACCAACCAACAGGTTCACTGGGTGAACTGATTGGATCATGGTCAGTGAGATGACCAGTTCACTCTAGTGAACAGATCGGCTCACGTGGACCAACTAAGAAGGTGTTGGGTTTCCCAATTCATGAGAAAAGTTTCTCATTTTGCAAGTCCAATTCGATTGGGACAAGAATTAATCTTTGCATTAATTTGAGACAAAATAGGGAAGTCAATCAGAGGCAAGTCTGGGAAGTGAACTGATCAGTTCACTAGGTGAACTGATCGGCTCACCATGCCAGATGACTGATTTGGTTGTGATCTGACTGGTTTGCATGCTGCAGTGTGAACAGTTCATGGACAATTTGGACCCTTCTACTCCCGCATCGACAAGGAACCTTGACCCTACCCTCTACTATAGATAGAGGGGTACATGGGCTTCCTAGAACAAACAACTCAGAATATTAGTACCTCTATAAAGTTGTTGTCCTCTCTGGTTCTGGTAACTGAGAGAGCCCAAGCAAGTTCTACCCATCTAGGGAGGAACAATGAGGGAAACATAACTACAGAACAATGACTGATTGTGGGAGTGTGTGTCAGTGACTAGTACATCGACAGAAGGGGACAACTCCTTCTAGTCTTGTCCATCAGGACGAATAGAGTTCCCGGTGGTCTGTGTGTACTATCTATAGAGGCGGGAGATTTTTTCTGCTCAGGAGGACGGTCATCAACCACAATCTAGGTCTACACCAGGAGCTGCATAGATGTCGTCGAAGACTAGGTGGTTGAAGGTCACATTAGATGTGAGGTATTGTTGATGAGAAATCCTCAGGACCAGGTATATCTCGCTAAACCATCCTTCCTATTTCATAGTTGTTGATGCAATCTACTGGTTATGGGTTTGTGGTGAGATAAAATTTTTATTTCTGCTGCCTAATTCTATCCCAAAAAACCCAATAGTAGTATCAGAGCCACATCAACATACTATGTTTGAGGATTAATCAATATGATCAACTTTTCATTTATCACCATTTAATTATTTCATACAATGCAAATATTTTAACTGGCTAATGTGCATATCTGATTAAACACCACGATCCCAATATACATATATAATATGGTATATATATATATATGCAAACGATACACGTCTCCCTTAAAATGATTTTGATGGTGGATGTGTAGTGCGGTTATGGCCAATAAACCCTATGTGTGCATGGTTTGGTTATGATTGTTGCTCTTGGTTTGTGAACTGATTCTTCTATCTATTCTGAATGTAACTTGAGATAACTCGAGCCGTCTTCCTTTACCTTTTCTCCCCCCAAATGTAACTCAGGGTTTCCCAAAGCAATATGTAAAATAGGATAGTTTTATTTCTTGTTATGTCGAAGAATGGTGGGTGCCCAGACGGACAGCTGAAGGACCAAGATGACCGGTTGGCGGTGCGAAATGAGCAGCTGGTGGACTGACGAGGAGCCCAACGACCCAACAAATCGATCGGTCAGGAGGCAAGCCGATCAGTCATAGGATGAGCTGATCAACCTGGAATGGGCCAAGAACAGATCGTCATCAACAATAGGTTGGTGCATGTGATGTAGACCTAGATGACCATAATTCCTTGTGGCTCAAGGAATTACAATAGGATGGCCATAATCATTCCTTTATCGCTTCACATGTTTTCTTATGGGATATAGAATGTATATGATACATACTATATATGTGGTGATTGGATACGTATATTTATATAAATATCTAACCCCTCAAATATAAATATTAAGATTAAGAAGCCTTCCAAAAGCAGCACACATGAAAATCTTGATCAACTAAGTGTGGGCATGGCCTAGCATGGTGCACTGTCTATCTCATGGAAGTGTGATGGTGAATATGTGGGTCTGACCTAGCAGGGTGCATATTCATTGTGTTGGCTTTTGGGTCGGACTTCACTTGGTGACCTTGATCAGATCAAGCACCTTGAGGCATGAATATGATCATGGCAAAGAGTTGCGCATGACATCTATCAAGAGTTGCATATGATGTAATTGGAAAAGTTGCCTACCTAAAATAATCTAGTTGTGGGTGACATCCCTAGCTGGTTCATGACTGAGAGGAAATCATGATCTTGCTCACTAGAAGGTTATACGTTGCAATCTTTCGAATTGATACTTGAGGGTTATCAATTTGATCAAAATAGTGGGTGATAATGAATTAAAGACCGAATTAATATCGTCAAATTATTCAAATCAAATGAAATCAAATGGATTTTGACAAATGCAAATTTTTCTTGTAGAATATGAGTATAAAATCAATGTTGCGATCGGTCCTGAAGAAAGACAAACTAAATGGGACAAATTTCCATGATTGGTTTTGGACTTTGAGAAGGGTTCTCAATGAAGAGTGCAGGTTCTATGTCCTGGAAAAATCAATGCCAGAATTGCCTACTCCAAATGCACCAAGAGTTGAAGTGGATGCTTACTGGAAGCATGCCAACAATGCTTTGGATGTAAAGTACCTTATGCTTGGCTGCATGGACTATGAGTTGCATGCACAATGTGAAGACATGAGTGTTCTTGATATGGTAAAACATCTTAAAGAAGAACTTGGTATAACAAAGCAAGAAAGGAAAAATACTCTAAAGGTGCTACATGAGTCAAAACTGACAGAGGGAACCTCAATAGAAGAACATGTGCTCAATATGATTGGACATGTGTACCTTCTTGAAGAGTTGGAGATCGACTTGAGCCAATATTTGGTCACAGATATGATTCTGAGATTAATGCCAGAGTCATATAGCCACTTTGTTGCATGTCAGGATGCAAGTAAGGTAGCTGACCACATGTCAGATTTGCTTGCCATGCTTATCAAAGAAGAAGCGAGAATGAAGAAGGACATATCCATGATGATGATCAATGAGATTGTGTCCAAGGATGAAAGAAAATCCTTGAATTGTTCAGAGGCCAAGAAGAAGTCCAACTCTTCATCACTCAAAATAAGGAGAAAGAAAAGTACAAAAGGAGCCAGTCCTTTGTACTTGAAGGGATTCAAGAAGATGAAGATGGGGATAACGATCTCCACTTTAGGGATATACATTATTGAGATAATTCTATCAACTTCTTCATCATGGGTATTGGATACCGGATGTGGATCTCACATATGTTCGAATATGTAGGATCTAAAAAGAAGTAGGCCTTTGTTGAAAGGCGAGGTTGAACTATGAGTCGCAAATGGAGCAAGAGTTGTTGCCACAATAGTTGGAACCTATAGGTTATCTCTCTACCTATGGGGCTTGTAACAGAGTTGTCGAACTGCGATTTGGTACCCGTCATAAATAGAAATATCATTTTGGTATCTTGTGTGGACTGCTGGTATTGTATGCCCAAGAGACAATCATATGATGATTGCAATGAGGCATTAGATACATGATTTGATAATAATAAAGGTAATTGTGTCTATTATGTTTGTATTAGTCATGAGATGATGACACATACATAATAGATGTCTAAAGAATAATGTGACTCGATGACATATGCCTTCAGGTTGAGGACCTAAACGATGAGATCATATGTATGCTAAGAGTACATACATTCTTGTTATGTCCCTAGATGGATATTACTATGGAAGCAAAATAGACAACAATAATACAAAAGACTAGAGTGTGTGTTGACCGATGACAGAGTCTCATTAGTCATGATATGTGATATCAATTCAAACACACAAATACATGTTAGAGAATAGTATATCGGACAGACCCACCATGAGAGTGATACATGGATACCATGGAATGGTAGTCACAATCACGTCTCATAGTGATAGTGGTTCTTAGACCTGAAATCACTACACTCAACACATGTAATTGGGAACACTTTGACATCATCAAACGCAGTCCTAAAACATGGGCTATTATAAAGGTGATGATTGGGTGACTTTGACACATGGGGCTTTTGACTACGAGTGATAGATATGGGATTTGTCCCTCCTATATGGAGTATGATATCTAGGGACCCTTGATAAGAAAGACTAAGAATTTTATGGCCATACTGATGTGGTTCACCATATGATATGTGAACTCACATGCATCTCAGAAGTCTGCTCTAGTTCAAGGAACACAGATTGAATTTTGAAGAGGATGATGTTCCATGCCTCGAGTTCATATCCAAATATCAGAGACAAAGGAACTATACGATCACTGTAATACTAACCACAGATTGTTGGAGGAAACTTTCCCGACAAGCAAACTCCAATTCTTGTGGGAAAGCTATGTGAATTGCAAGTAAGTTTGGTGCATGAAATGACCATTTCACTATGTGAACCAACTAGTTCATGTCCCAACCGATCGGTTCACATGGTGAAACGACCAGTTCACCTAGCGCAATGTAAAAGTCATGGAATTTGTAGACCCTTCAACTCCTAAACCAATTGGGAACCCTGACCCTGCCCTTACAGGGGGGTTCTTAGAACACACAACTCAGAACATCAGTTGCTATGCAAAGTTGTTGTCCTATCTGGTTCTGGTAACCGAGAGAGGTCGAGAAAGTGCTACCGTTAAGGGAGGCACATCGAGCGAAAGACAACTGCAGAAAGCAGTCTGAGTTTGGGAGAGCATATCAGTGACTAGTACGCCGACAGGAGGGTATTCTCCTTCCAGCTAGTAATTCTACAATGGTAGGAGTTCCAGGTGGTCCATGTGAACTATCTACAGAGGTGGGACATGTCTACCGCTTAGGAGGACACGTCGGCCAAAGTCCATGGTGGAGGCCAGTCCGTGGCAAAGACCAGGAGCTACAGAGACTCTGTCCAAGACACGGTGTTGAAGACCGCATATGGTTGTGAGGTATTGTCGCTGGGCTTGCCCCAAGACCAGGTATATCTCACTAAAACAATCATTCCCATTACATAGTCATTGATACGATCTCCTATTGTGGGTTAAATGGCTCATAATTTTTTTTTCTGTTGCCTGATCGAGGCCATAAAACCCAACAGTGGTATCAGAGCCACGTCAATGTACTGTGTTTTGGGATAATCGATATAATCAGTTTTTGGTTTTATCATCATTTTATTTATTGCATATGATGTGAATATATAAAATGACTAATGTGCATATCCAATTAAATACCACATGACTACAAATTAATATACATATATGATATGGTATATATGCAATTGATATGCTCGCCCTTAGAATTGTTTTGACGGTGGATGTGTGGCGTGGTTATGGACTATAAACCCTATGTGTGTGCATAGTTTGGTTGTGGTTGTTTGCTCTCGGTCTATGAACCGAGCCTTTTATATATTCTGATGTAACTCGAGATAACTCGAGCTTTCTCTTATACCTTTTCTCCCCCCAAATATAACTTGGGGTTTCCCAATGCAAAATGTAAAATAGGATAGTTTAATTTCCTATTATGTCAAAGACCGGTGGGCACCCAGACGGACAACTGAAGGAATGAGACGGCTAGATGATGGTGCGAGATGTGCAACTGGTGAACTCCGAAGGAGCCCGATGACCCGACAAACCGACTGTCTGGAGGAGCCATAAGATCAGTTGAGGACAACCAACTGATCGGCCAGGAGGCAAACCGATCAGTCATAAGATGAGCTGATCAAACTCGGAATGGCCCGAGCACAGATCATCATCAACAATAGGTTGCTACATGTGATGTAGACCTAGATTACCATAATTCCTTGTGGCTCCAAGGAATTACATTAGGATGGCCATAATCATCACTTTTATCAATATTGCATGTTTTTTGCATTGTGGTTATAGAATGTATATGATACATACAATAAATATGTGGTGATTGGATATGTATATGTACTTATATAAAATCCCTCAAATACAATATTAAGTCTTAGATGCTTTCCATTAGCAGCACACATGAAAAGCTTGATCGAAAAAGCATGGGCATCCCAAGGATGGTGCGCTATCTATCTCATGGAAGTGTGATGGTAGTTATGTGGGCCCGCCAAGCGGGGTGGATTTCTATTGTGTTGGCATTTAGGTCAGGCTTAACAAGGTGGTCTTAATGAGATTAAGAACCTTGAGGCATGCAGATGTTTATGGCAAAGAGTTACGCATATCATCTATTCAAGAGTTGCATATGATGAAATTGGTATGGTTGCCTACCTTAATAATTGGTTATGGACATTGACGTTGGCTGGGTAATAATGCAATTGTTTTGGATCTTGGCCACTAGAATATTGTACGATGCAATATTCTGAATTGATACTTGATGGTTATCAATTTGAAACAAAATATTGGGAGCGATAATTAATTAAAGGCGTAATTAATATTGTCAAATTATCAAATCAAACAAATCAAAAATGTTTTGAAAATTGCAAAAAAAAAATCTTTTGTAGAATCCAAATGACAAACACAAGTACAAAATCGTTACGGTCAGTTCATAAAATGGGATAAACTTCGAATATGGTTTAGGACCTTTGAGAAGTGTTCTCACAAGTGAGTGAAATCTCTATGTCCTTGAAAGATCAGAGCCAGTATAACCACTCCAAATGTGCCTAAGGCTAAAATTGGATACTTACATGAAGTATGCCAAAGATGCCTGAGACATCAACCTTATGCTGACCTGTATGAACTATGAGTTGCATATACAACTTGATGCATGGAAATTCTCAAGATGGTAACACATCTTAAGAATCATGTGAAGCATGAAAAATATAAATGTCTTCATAGCGATGTTTGAGTACAAATAGACAAAGGGAGATCTAAGTGAAACATCATATGTTAAATATGATTATGCAGAAGGATTGACTAAGATTTCTTATAGGTCAAGAGTTGACCAAACATATGATTCTACAAATTGTTGTGTGAATCATATAGATAGTTTATCAAATGTTGAGAAACTTGGCCATACCACTGTCTGATGTGCTTGGAATGATGATGCTAAAGCATGAATGGAGAAAGGACAAAACCTATGATATTGATCAGTACAGTAAAGCCCATAGACTAAAGCAAGGTCAAGAAGTGTTTTGAAGCCAAGCTTACATCCAAATCTTCATCACTCAAGATATGGAGAGGGAATAATTGTGAAATGGAATATGTCCTTTTTACTTATAAGGATAAGGAAATAAAATGCCACCAGTGTCACCTGTTTGGACATTGGAAAGGAACTGGCCTTTATATAGAGGACCTCAAGAAAATGAAAGAGATAGAGATCTTTACTTCATGACTTGGGAGGAAGTAAGCTAGTAACTGTACAGAGAAAGAGTTTGTACCACTACAATTACAACATGACATTCATGGGCATGTAATAGAATTAGTGAATTGCTATTATATACTTGCCATTAATGAAAACATCATACATCTTGTATGGGCAAGAATGTAATGAATTGATGTTTCATTTTTAAAGATATAATCTTTGATGGAAATGCCTATGTCTCATTGACTATACTTGATAGTTAAAGAGACAAATGTGTATGACACATGTAAAGAATGACATGATAACTCAAACATGAGTGCCTATAGCATAGTCATAAATAGTGCATAAATGAGAATTGCATTTCTAGGATCCATATGATGGATATCTAGACTCTTTTGGTTATTGAACCAATAGAGGTATCCTAATCTCATTCATTGTGCAATATGACAAAGGTTATTCACTAGATATAGTGGGAGAACGATTATTCTACTAAGGATTATACATATTGATGTATATAGACCTTTTAGAATAAATGCTAAAAGGTAATCATTAGTACTTCAATATACTTATTGATAACCCTAGTAGATATGGTAGTTTGTATTTAATGAAATAAAAACATGAATATCTTGAATTGTTCAAGGAGATCATGAATGAAGTACATAACCATCTAGGTATAAGTATTAAATTTTGATATAATTGATATGGAAATACTTTGGACCAAGAGTTTGTGTACCTTCTAGAGATCATGATCGTGTATCATGACAGACTCCATCTGAAACACAATGATAGTGTATCATGAGAAGTGTATCAGAAAGAAGGAATCACACCTTGTTAAGTCAAAGTGTGATTGCTAGCTAAAGCTTCAAATTTCCATTTGGGAACATGCTTAACACTAAAACGAAGTATCATCTAATTAGTTCGAAAGATACCATATGAGATATGGGATAGGAAGTGTTCCTATATGTCTTTTATAATGATGAGGACTGGAAACCTAAATAAGAAAGTGTTTCTTAAGGTTTCATCCAAGATCATGCAAATGTTATTTTGTTGATTACTACTTTTGTATCCCAATATAATAAAAAAGGAGTTTTGGATGGTCGTATTCTAAGATGGAACCTAGTTCCAAAGGAGTCAGTGGGAGAGAAAAGTAGAACTTGAAATGTTCGAGACAAACAAGAGAACATTGAACTTAAAGAGGTACAGTGGGAATTAAGAGAATCACAAGATGTTGTGGAGTCTCAAAGTTCCTCATGTAACACACGGAACTCATAATTCTAGTAGAACATGCCAAGATCTTGAATGATATATGATATCTTATGGACAAGAAGGTGGTGAGTTGATCATATGATGAGTTAACAATCTACTTAGAAGTTGTTGAGAGCCAGTAACTGAGAAATGGCTTGAAGCCATGAAATCCATGTACATCAACAAGGTATGACCTTGGTTGATCCACCTGAAGGGGTAAAACCCATAGGGTATTTTTGGGTCTTTAGGAAGAAGACTGACATGGAGGGTAAGTTGGTTGGAAAGAGTTTCTAACAAGTTCAAGGTGTTGAACATGGTGAAACCTTTTCAATAGTTACCATGGATAAATCCATCAAAATAATGCTTGCTATTGTAGCTTAATGAGACTGTGAGATTTGGCATATGGATGTTAAAATCGCATTCCTTAAATGGAACATTTTGTAGGATGTGTATGTGACACGGCCTAAAGGTTTTATAAATCTAATAATGCAAATAAAGTCCATAAAGCTACATAATTCAATCATTAGATTGAAGCAAGCATCTCAGAGCTGGGATCTTCTATTTGACAAGATAGTCAAAGAGTTTGACTTGAGTCAGAATGAAGATGTAATGTGTGATTACAAGTATTTAGTTGGTGCATATGAATATTCCACATATTGATGGGGAATATCATCCTTATACTACAAAGTTAAAATCTGGCAAGGAAATGAATTCTAAAAGTTTAGGAGAAGCATCATATGTGATAGGAACCAAGATCTATAGAGATAGATCAAGAGGGCTTATTGACCTAAGGAAGAGAGCATACATCAGCTAGATTTTGAAAGGGTTCAACATGATGGGAGAAAACTTGTCCATGATCCATGGAGTTAGTCTCTCAAGCGCCGAGTGTCCCAATTCTTATGAAGAATAAGGAACACATGGATATATACCATATGCATCTGCAATTTGATCTATCACATATGTACTCATCCCGTTGTCTTGTATGCATTGGACATGATAAGAAAACATGAACTGGTCATCTTGTATGTATGGACATGATAAGAATAAACGAACTCATCATCTTGTATATTAGATATGACAAGAAGATATGAGATCATCATCTTGTATGACAAGATGATATAAATATCCAATTATCTCATATGTATTGGACATGATGAGTGGATATCTATCATAATCTAGTAAGAGTTACTGGAATACCATAAAGAACATCTTTAGATACTTGTGAAGTACTAAAAGGATTGGTTCTTTAGTTATGGTAATAAGCAAGAGTTGGGTGTAAAGAGTTACACCGATGCAAGATTCCAAAATGACAGTTTTTGTTTGACCCTGGAATAAAAATTGTTAGTTGGAAAGGTTCCAACATTAAATAATTGCTTAATTCTACAATAAAAAGTCGAGTACCTTAGTGTTATGAACACTATAAAGGATATTGTATGGATCTATAAGTTCATATGGATGAACTTGTGGGAGGTTGCAACCATTGATGACTTAGTATCAATACTGTGACAACAATGGAGATAATGGTTAGGCAAAGGAATCTCAGATAGCATACTATGACACTTCCATCTCATACGAGCTGTCGTACAGTGAGGGGATGTGAAACTTGCAATATACTAACTTGAAGCAAATGTTGCTTACCCGCTATAAAAGCGCTTGTACAGAAACATGTTGGACATGTTAAGATCACTTGGAATATGATTTGTGGGTGATTGGATCTAAGTGCAAGTGGGAGTTAGTTGGTATTTTATGCCCAAGAGCCAATCATATGATGATTGTGATGAGGCATTAGATACCTGATTTGATAATAATAAAGGAAATTATGTCGATTATGTTTGTCTCAGTCATGAGATGAGGACACATACATAATAAATGTCTAAAGAATAATGTGACTCGATGACATATGCTTTCAGGTTGAGGACCTGAACGGTGAGATCGTATGTATGCTAAGAGTACATACATTCTAGTTATGTCCCTAGTCAGGTATTACTGTGGAAGCAAAATAGACAACCGTAATATATAAGACTAGAGTGTGTGTTTACTGATGACAAAGTCTCATTAGTCATGATATGGGATATCAAGTCAAGCACACAGATACATGTTAGAGAACAGTGTATCAGACAGACCCACCATGAGAGCGATACATGGATACCATGGAATTGTAGTCACAATCATATTTCATAGTGATAGTGGTTCTTAGACCTGAAATCACTGCACTCAACACATGTGATTGGGTACACTTTGACATCATCAAATGCACTCTTAAAACATGGGTTGTTATAAAGGTGATGATTGGGTGACTTTAACACTTGGGGCTTTTGACTTCGAGTGATAGATATGGGATTTGTACCTCCGACATGGAGTATGATATCCAGGGCCCCTTGATAAGAAATATTGAGATTTGTATGACCATACTCATGTGGTTCAATATATGATATGTGAACTCACATGCATCTCAAACAATCTGCTCTAGTTCAAGAAACACAGATTGAATGTTGAAGAGGATGATGTTCCATGTCTCGAGTTCACATCCAGATTTCAGAGACAAAGGAACTATACAATCAATGTAACACTAACCATGTATTATAGGTTGAAGTTGTTCTCCAAATTTCTGAGTTACTTGGGTAGCAATGATGTGTGACTAGGCACCAATCATTGCTTGTGATGTCATAAGTTGTTATGGACATTCACTGCCAACGTAAATTGGAACTTGTAGGGTCACACACATAGGATTTAACCTGGAAGAGGAGATTATCCATGAGCATTGTTTAGATTTATTATTGAAGTGTTCAGGTAGTCAATTAAATATTCAATCAATAGACTTGACTCAGAATCACCAAGTTCAAGTGTTGAACTGACTAATTAGAGTGTCAGATTGATTGATAATTGCATTGGCAATTTCAGTTTTTCCAATCGACCGGTTTAGCCTTGTGAACTGATCGATTGGTGTGAGACAACTGACTGGTTCACTTGGTGAACCGGGAGGCTCACAATCCTTCCAATTGGGAAGTAGAGACTTGCCCAGTTGGAGGGAACTTTCCCGAAAAGCAAAGTCCAACTCTTATGGGACAAGAATTGATCTTTGCAAGAAATAGGAAAGTCAAATTGCAAGTAGGTCAGGTGCATGAAATGACTGGTTCATGCCCCAACTGATCGGTTCACATGGTGAAACAACTGGTTCACCTGCCGCAGTATGAGCAGTCATGAAATTTCCAGACCCTTCTACTACCGAACCAACTGGGAACCTTGACCCTACCCTCTACTATAAATAGAGGGGTACAAGGGACTTTTCAGAACACACAACTCAGAACATCAATTGCTCTGCAAAGTTGTTGTCTTCTCTAGTTCTGGTAACTGAGAGAGCCCGAGCAAGTGATGCCCGTTCAGGGAGGCACAATGAGGGAAAGACAACTATAGAAAGAAGTCTGAGTTTAGGAGAGCATGTCAGTGACTAGTACACTAACAAGAGGGGCATCGCCTTCCTACTAATTATTCTAGAATGGTAGGAGTTCTAGGTGGTCTGTGTGGACTATCTATAGAGGCAGGAGATGTCTGTCACTCAGGAGGACACGTCAGCCAAAGTCCGTGGTGGAGGCAAGTCTGAGGCGAAGACTAAGAGCTACACAGACACTGTCCAAGACATGGCATTGAAGACCGTACATGGCTGTGAGGTATTGTCACTGGGCTTGTCCACGGACTAGGTATATCTTGCTAAAACCATCCTTCCCATTATATAGTCGTTGATGCAATCCCCTATTACGGGTTAAATGGCTCGTACAATTTTGTTTCCACTGCCTGATCAAGGACATAAAACCCAACATGGACAAGGATGGTTAAGAATTTCATATTAAGAATGGAAGGTGTTCTATTTTGAAAGATGGAATCTTTTATGGAAATGCTCTGATGTCTTATGGTCTTTATTTGCTGGATCTAAAGATAGAAGTATATAAAGTAAATACCAAAAGACTAAAACTCAACAACTCAAATCAAGCATACCTTTGGCATTGTCATCTAGGGAACATAAATGAGAATCGCATATCTAGACTCCATAAACATGGCTATCTAGACTCTTTTGATTTTGAATCATTAGAGATATGTGAATCTTATTTTTTGGGAAAGATGACCAAGACTCCCTTTTCTGGAAAAGGAGAAAGAGAGAGTGGTCTATTAGGACTCGTACATACTGATGTATGTGGCCCCTTTAGAATAAATTCTAGAGTTGGGTATCAGTACTTCATTACCTTCACTGATGACTTCAGTAGGTATTGTTATGTTTACTTGATGAAACATAACTCAAAAGCCCTTGAAAGGTTCAAGGATTTCATGAATGAAGTACGGAACCAACTTGGCAAAAGTATTAAGGTACTTTGATCTAATTGAGGTGGAGAATACCTGAGCTAAGAGTTTGAGGACCTTCTGAGAGCCCGTGGTATTATATCACAATGGACTCCACCTGGACACCATAGCATAATGGTGTATCAGAAAGAAAGAATCACACATTACTAGATTTGGTGCAATCAATGATAAGTTTGGCTATTCTTCCTTATCAATTTTGGGGTTATGCTCTTGAAACTGCCATACATACACTTAACTGTGTACCATCTAAATCGGTTCAAAAAACACCATATGAGATATGGTACAAGAAGCGTCTCGATGTGTCTTTTATGAAGGTTTGGGGATGTGAAGATTATGTCAAGAAAATGTTTCCTGAAAAGCTTGCACCCAGATCAAATAAATGTTATTTTGTTGGATATCCCAAAGAGACAAGGGTATATTACTTATACCACCCAACTGACAACAAAGTGTTTGTTGGTAGGAATGATGTATTCCTTGAAAAGGAATTTATTTCTAAAGGAATCAGTGGGAGGAAAATAGAATTCGACAAAGTTTGAGGCCAACAAGAAAACATTGAACCAATAGATGAAATCGAGGAAAATAGAGATTCACAAGGTGCTGTGGAATCTCAATCTCCTCAAATAACACAGAACCTCGTAGATATAGTAGGAGAGGCCTTGATCTTGAAAGATTTGGATATCTCGTGACTCAAGAAGGCAGTGAGTTGGTCATATATGATCAGCCAACTACCTATCTAGAAGCTACTTAGGGACTAAATTTTGAGAAATTGCTTAAGGCCATGAGATCTGAGATGGAATCAATGTATACCAAAAAGGTATGGACCTTGATGGATCCACCTGAATGTTGGGTTTTAGGGGAGACAGAGAAGGCAGAAGAAACAAAAATTTTCCTCCCCAAACCCAGAACAAGGAAATGTGTCAACGTCTATACAATAGGAAAGGATGGTTTGTGGAATCATACCTTGTCCCGAGGCTTGCTCTGAGACAATACCTCACACCTTGCGCGGTCTTCACCTCCTGTCTTGGATGGTGTCTGAGCAACTCCTGGTCACACCGGGACTGACGAGATTGAAGCTTGTCCTCCTAGAAGTAGAAACCTCCCACCTCTGAAGTAGTCCACACAGACCACCTGGAACTCCAATCTCCTTATCTCACAAGGAATTGGAAGGAGTTGCACCCTCCTATCAGCGTACTAGTCGCTGACACACTCTCCTGCCACCAGTCACTTTCTGCAGTTGTCTTTCCCTTGTTGTGCCTCCCTTATCGGGTAGCACTTGCTCGAGCTCTCTCTCGGTTACCAAAACTAGAAAGAATGACAACTTCACAGAGCAACTGGTTGCACTGGGTTGTACTTTGAGAAGCCCCCAATACCCCTATATATATAGGAGGGTCATGGGATAGGGTTCTCCATCCTGGGAAATGCGGGACTAAAAGCAGGAGTAGAAGGGTTTGAGATTTTCCACAAAACAACCAACTAGCAACCTGAACCGATCGTTTCACAACTGAAAAGGTCGGTTGGGGACCTGAACTAGTCGGTTGACACCTCAACCGATCGGTTGGGACCCATGAGCCGATCGGTTCACTTCTAAACCGGTCGGTTCGTGATCCTGATCAGTTCTTGATTGACTTTTCTTCTTTTGTTTCCAATTGGTATCAAATACCAATCCTTGTTCCAATCAAATTGGGCAAGTGAAATGAAAGGAAAATTCACACCAATCCTACTTTCCCAACTTGCTCGGTTGCATCAGTTGAACCGATCGATTCAACACTTGAAGCAATCATTTCACCCTAACCATGAGTCAATCGACTCACAACCTGAGCCGATCGGTTCACCAAGCTCAGCCGATCGGTTCACCAAGCTCAGCCGATCAGTTCATCACATGAGCCGATCGATTGGGAGTGCAGAATTAGTCAATTGTAGTTTCAATCAATCTGATACTCTAATCAATCTGTCCAACACCTTAAACACTACAATTTTGAGCTATCAATTAATTGAGTGTTTAATTGAACTACTAAACTGCTTTAGTAATCAACCTAAACATTGTTTGTGGACAAAACTCCTCTTCCAGGTTAAATCCTATGTGTGTGACCCTGCAGGTCCATTTCACGTTGGCAGTGAAAGTCCATAACACTTATGACTTCACAAGCAAAGAGCGGTGCCTAGTCACACATCAGTGCTACCCAAGTGAAATAGAAAGTTGGAGAACAACTTTCAATCCTACAATCCGTGAATGGTGTTACAGTGAATGTATAATTCCTTTTTCACTGATATCCCGAATGAACTTGAGGCATGGAACAGTCATCCTGTCAACGTTCATTCACTTTCTTGATCTCAGAGTAGATTGGAAGAGATATGTATGACATCAATATCACATATTGATTCACACATGCGCGCGTACGCCTATTTAAATCCTACTCATCAAGTGGCCTTGGATATCAAACTCCCTGAGGAGGGACAAATCCCATATCTATCACTCACCCCTCAAAAGCCCCATGTGTCAAAGCCACCCAATCATCACCTTTATAACAACCCATGTTTCAGGACTACGTTTGATGATGTCAAAGTGTTCCCAACGACATGTGTTGAGTGTAGTGATTTTAGGTCAAAGAATCACACTCACTACAATCACTATGAGTACTGACTGTGACTACCATGTCATGGTTCCATGTGTCAAACTCACGGTGGGTCTGTCCGGTACACTTGTTCTCTAACAAGTACCTATGTGTTTGGTTTGATATCTCTATATCATGACTAATGAGATTCTATCATCAACCAACACCACAATCTAGCCTTGTGTGTCATTGTTGTCTATCTACCTTCCACAATGACATCCGACTAGATACATAACAAGAATGTACAAACTCTTAGCATCTGTATGATCTCATCGTTCAGGTCCTTAACCTGAAAGCATATGTCATTGAGTACTGTCATTCTCTAGACATTCAATCTGTTCTATCACTATCTCATATGACTGAACCAGAAAGAATTGGAAGCTTGCCTTTGATGTTTATCAAATCAATCTTAATGTATCCCACCAATCATCCCATGATTGGCTCTCAGGGCATACATACCAACAGACTCCCACTTGCACTGCGAGCCAATCACCCTTGAATCATATTCATAGTGATCTTCAAACATGTCCCACATGTTACTGTGCTCTAGTGCGAACATAGTGAGTAATGGCAACACCTTGCCAAATTCAGTATAAATTGCATGTCTCACATCTCTTCGCTGTACGTCACACGTATGAGATGGAGTTTCCGTAATATGCGATCTAGTATTCCTTTGCTAACCTTTAGCCACATTGCATGATCAAGGATTCCATACTTGTCATCAATGAGCGGAATATCTATAAGTTCATCTCATGAACTTCCAGATCCATATAGTATCCACTGCAGTTCTCTAACACATAGATACTCGGAATTTCCTTTTAAATGGTTTTATTGGAACACTTCCAATTATCAACAAACTTTCACTTTTATATATCCTATATATATTTTGGGATTAATTTTCTGTCCTTTCGGAAGTTCGCATCAATGTAACTCTTTACATTGAACTCTTCCTTATCTCCATAGAACTAGTACTTCTCAAGTACTTATCAAGTTCTCATGGTATTTCAGTAACCCTTACTGGAAGTAGACAGACATCCACTCGTCATGTCCCACATATAAGTTATCAGGATGAGCACATCATATTGCCATGTCCTACATACAAAATGATGAATGCATTTTGTTCTTGCCATGTCGATACATGCAAGATAATGGGATGATTACATACATGATAGATCCATATCAATTCTTAGTGTTCCCATTATTCATAAGAATTGGACACTTGGCCTTGGGATACTAACTCCATGTAACACGAACAAGTTTTCTCCCACTGAATTTGTGCATACTGAACCCTTCAGTACAAATTGCCAATGTATGCTTTGTCTTTTCAGGTCAAGATATTTTCGAGAACTATCTCTATAGATCTCTATTCCTATCACATAGGAAACATCTCTATCTTCCTTAAAGATAATTTCCAATTTTGGATTTCCATTCTAGAACATTTCCATTTCACATCAACATGTGGAATGTGAACACGCTCCCACTAAATCACAGATCCCTTCCTTATCTTTGACATATCAGTCAAACCCTTTGACTATATCATCAAAGTAAAGATCCAATTCTGAGTTGCTTGTACTCAATCAATCACATTGATTAGTCCATTGTAACTTATAGACTTCATTTGCATTAGTGGATTCATAAACCTTATAGGTTGTGTCATGTACACATCCTTGTTTTATTCCTCATAGGAATGCGGTTTTAGTATCCATATGCCAAATGTCTTAGTCATTAAGTTGCAATCAACAAGCATCATCCTTCTCAAAATGTTATCCATGTGTCTTAACACTTATGGATTTTATTCCAATGGGTGCTACCATCAAGGTCATACCTTATAGTTCACATGGATGTCATTTAGGATGTAATGGTCATAAACCATAACTCAAAATTCTGTTCCTCATATTCATCTAGATAGTTGACTCATCACATGAAAAACTCATCGCATAGATAAACGAGGTGTATCTGTCAAGGATATAAGAACTTACAACTCCTTGTGATTCTTAATGTCCTTTATTAGTATGGGGTATTCTCTTATTAAGAAGAATTCAGTTATTTGATAATCATTCTCTAACTCCTTCGAGTATGATTCCTTCTTGATTTAGACATCTCCATGCCTTAATCATGAGTTCACTATGATACACTATCATAATCACTCAAAAGGATTTCAAACATTTGGTCCAAGTATTTCATTCATTGATCTCATCAAGAATTAACACTTTACCAAATTTGCACTTCATCTATGATAATCTTGAACACTTCAAGATATTCATATTGGTATTTCTCTAAACACCATTTTGAAGTATTAGCATTTGTTCCAATAGGTATATAAATACATCACATGTATCATACCTAATAGGATAATCATTCTCCCACTACCATTAGTGAAGATTGATTAATCATGTCCAAGATATTCATGTCTCTTACTGGTTCTCTAACCAAAAGAGTCTAGATTTATCCATCACATGGAAACTAGAAATGAATTTCTCATGATTGATGCTAATTTGATTATTTGAGTTATCTATAACTTTTAGGTATCATTTTATCTTTTGCATATCAAATACCACAAGATAAACAAGGCATAGCCACAACGATCATATCTTTAGAAATTGAAACATCTCTTTATTGATTGCCATCATTGTCATACAATATGAAAAAATAAAGTGTTTCTATCTATTGACAAATATGAAATAGCAGTTCATAACGGTATTACATGCCTTTTAGGCTGAAAATAAACTAAAGTACTCCTATCTATGGCGGCAAAATTTGCCCCAATTATGAGTGCTTTACACTTTACATCTTGGTATCATATACCTCAAAAGTGTTACAAGTTTACTTTCATGACACCTTTAAGTAGAGACATATGTCGCCTCCTTCTTCTTTTGTTCTTCCAGATAGAGAGGACAATTCCTTTTGCAATGTCCTGGCTTTTGACAATGGTGGCAATTTCCTTTCTTGGTCACGCCTCCCTTGGCCTTGAGAGCTGAAGACGACTTGGGCTCTTGGCTAGCATCAGAACCTTTCTTAGCTTTGCCCTTGCCCTTGTGCTTGGACTTGCCTTTCTTACTCGTGATCACCATCATAGACTTAGGCTTGTCCTTCTTCATCTGTATCTCAGCTTTCCTCAACATGCCCAACAACTCTGAAAGTGGCCTATCAAAGTTGTTCATGTTGTAGTTCATCACAAAATGACTGTAGGATTTTGGCAACGATTGCAGTATCACGTCAGTAGCCAACTCTTGGCTCAGTGGAAATCCCAGTCTTGTCAGGTTTTCCACATACTCAATCATCTTGAGTGTGTGAGGACCAATTGGATCTCCTTCTGTCATGACACACTTGAACAGTGCCGTTGAGACATTGTATCTCTCTTACCGTGCTTGATCTTCATACATGTTCCTGAGATGATGAATCATCTCACTGACACCCATGTTCTCATGATGTCTCTACAACTCGTGGTTCATAGAGCACAACATCAGGCACTTTGCATCAATGGCATCATCAGAATGCTTCTTGTAAGCATCCCTTTCTGCCTTTGGTGCATTAGGAGTAGGTTCCTCTGGAATTGGAGTATCCAGGACATAGAGCTTTCTCTCTTGAGTGAGAACAATTCTCAATGTCCTATACTAGTCGTGGAAGTTTGTCCCATTTAGCCTGTCCTTTTTAAGGACCGATCACAAAGAAAAGTGATTGTTGTTTGCTGCCATTTGTACTACCAAAGGAAAAGATGCAATTTTAGTCCAAAAACTCATTTTTGACTTATTAGATTGATTTGAAAAGTTGACGATATAATTAGGCCTTTAATTAATTATCGCTCCCACTATTATAATTCAAATTGATAGCCCTCACCATCAATTCAGAAGATTGCAGCGTACAACCTTCTAGTGGGCAAGATCTTGAAATCCTCTAAGTCATGAACCAGCTTGGGTTGTCACCCACAACTTAGATCTCTCAAGTAGGCAATTCTTGCCAATTGCATCATATGCAACTCTTGATAAGATGTCATATGAAACTCCTTGCCATGATCATCTCCATGCCTCAAGGTGCTAGATCCTATCTAGGTCACCTTATTAAGTCCGACCCAAAGCAAACATGATGAATATGCACCCTACTTGGGCAGACCCACATATCCATCCTTCACGCTTCCACGAGATAGACGGTGCACCATGCTTGGGCGTGCCCACACTTAGTCGATCAAGCTTTTCATGTGTGTCGCATTTGGAAGGCATCTAAAACTTAATATTTAATGAGGGATTTGGTTTTTATATACATATACATATCCAATCATCACAATACATAGTACATATCATATACATGCTATATCCCATATAAAACATGTGAAATGATAAAAGCGATGATTATGGCCATCCTAATGTGATTCCTCGAGCCAAGAGGAATCACGATCATCTAGGTCTACATCACATGCAACCTGTACAAGATGAACTTTGTGCTTTGCCTTTTTGGGTTTGATCAACTCATCACATGAATGATCGGCTCGCCATCAGACTGGTAGGCAAGGTGCCACCAGCCGATCGGTTGGCTCCTCCAACCGATCGGTTTGCCTAGTCATCGTGCATCTCTTTCTGGCCGCCACCCGCTCGTCTCACTCCTCAAACCGGTCATCAACTGATCGGTTCACTCCTTGAACCGATCATCTGGAATGTCAACCGATCGGTTCACTCCTTGAACCGATCGTCTCAGCTATCGTCAGGATGTCCTCCGTTCTTCGACATAACAAGAAATAAAATTCTATCCTATTTTACATTGTAAAAAAAAAGAGAAACCTCGAGTTACATTCGAGGGGAGCAAAGGTAGGAAAGAAATCACGAATTATTTCGAGTTACATCAGGAATAGGAGAAGGAAGTTCAGTGCGCAGACCGAGATGCAAGCAACCACATACAACCATACACAGATAGGGTTTATTAGCCATAACCATGCTATACATCCACCACAAAACTCGTTTAAGGGCGATGTGTATCAAGTGCATTTATAATACATATCATATATGTAAATTGGGATTTGAGGATTTAGGATTGGACATGCATAAAGCCAATATTATTCGCATCGTATGCAATAAATAAAGGCGACAAACCAAAAGCGATCATATCGATATTCCTAAAGTATAGAGCAGTTGACGTGGCTCTAATACCACTGTTGGGTTTTAGGGGAGGCTGAGAAGGCAGTAGAAACAAAAAAATTCATCCCCAAACCCAGAACAAGGAAATGCGTCAACGTCTATACAATAGGAAAGGATGGTTTGTGGAATCATACCTTGTCCCGAGGCTTGCTCGGCGACAATACCTCGCGGCTTGCGTAGTCTTCACCTCCTGTCTTGGACGGTGTTTGTGCAGCTCCTGGTCACACCAGGACTGACGAGATTGAAGGTTGTCCTCCTAGCGGCAGAAACCTCCCGCCTCTGAAGTAGTCCACACGGACCACCTGAAACTCCAATCTCCTTGTCTCACAAGGAATTGGAAGGAGTCGCACCCTCCTGTCAGTGTACTAGTCGCCGACACACTCTCCTACCACCAGTCGCTTTCTGCAGTTGTCTTTCCCTTGTTGTGCCTCCCTTATCGGGTAGCACTTTCTCGGGCTCTCTCTCAGTTACCAAAACCAGAGAGAATGACAACTTCACAGAGCAACTGGTTGCACTGGGTTGTACTTTGAGAAGCCCCCAATACCCCTATATATAGGAGGGTCATGGGACAGGGTTCTCCATCCCGGGCAATGCGGGACTAAAAGCAGGAGTAGAAGGGTTCGATATTTTCCACAAAACAACCAACTCACAACCTGAACCAATCGTTTCACAACTGAAACGGTCAGTTGGGGACCTAAACCGGTCGGTTGACACCTCAACTGATTGGTTGGGACCCATGAGCCAATCGGTTCACTTCTGAATGGTGTTACAGTGAATGTATAATTCCTTTGTCACTGATATCCCGAATGAGCTCGAGGCATGGAACAGTCATCCTGTCAACATTCATTCACTTTCTTGATCTCAGAGTAGGTTGGAAGAGATATGTATGACATCAATATCACATACTGATTCACACATGTGTGTGTATGCCTATTTCAATCCTACTCATCAAGTGGCCTTGGATATCAAACTCCCTCAGGAGGGACAAATCCCATATCTATCACTCACCCCTCAAAAGCCCCATGTGTCAAAGACACCCAATCATCACATTTATAACAACCCATGTTTCAGGACTGCGTTTGATGATGTCAAAGTGTGCCCAATGACATGTGTTGAGTGTAGTGATTTCAGGTCAAAGAATCACACTCACCACCATCACTACAAGTACTGACTGTGACTACCATGTCATGGTTCCATGTGTCAAACTCACGGTGGTTCTGTCCGGTACACTTGTTCTCTAACAAGTACCTATGTGTTTGGTTTGATATCTCTATATCATGACTAATGAGATTCTGTCATCAACCAACACCATAATCTAGCCTTGTGTGTCATTGTTGTCTATCTACCTTCCACAATGACATCCGACTAGGGACATAACAAGAATGTACAAACTCTTAGCATCCGTATGATCTCATCGTTCAGGTCCTTAACCTGAAAGCATATGTCATTGAGTATTGTCATTCTCTAGACATTCAATCTGTTCTATCACTATCTCATATGACTGAACCAGAAAGAATTGGAAGCTTGCCTTTGATGTTTATCAAATCAATCTTAATGTATCCCACTAATCATCCCATGATTGGCTCTCAGGGCATACATACCAACACTGAAGGGGTAAAACCCATAGGGTGGAAATGAGTCTTCAAGAAGAAGATCGACATGGATAACAATGTGCAAACTTATAGAGTTAGATTGGTTGCAAAGGGTTTCAGACAAGTTCAAGGTGATGACTATGACAAAACCTTTTCTCCAATTGCCATGATTAAGTCCATCAGGATCATGTTTGCTATTGCAACCTACTATGACTATGAGATTTGGTAGATGGAAGTTAAAATTGCATTCCGTTATGGGAATATTGTAGAGGATGTGTACAT
Source organism: Alisma plantago-aquatica (assembly GCA_963693085.1). Classification (NCBI taxonomy): domain Eukaryota; kingdom Viridiplantae; phylum Streptophyta; class Magnoliopsida; order Alismatales; family Alismataceae; genus Alisma; species Alisma plantago-aquatica. The sequence continues at coordinate 942,849,257 of OY856414.1, read as the reverse complement.
GGCGCCACCAACACCCTCTTTAGTGTTTCAACCTAAAGATTCTAGATTCGCACCAGATCATTGCCATAGGACCGTCTCTCCTAGAGAGATGGTCATTTCATGAATCATGATCGGTACATTCCATTAGTCATTGTTCCTTTGTTTCTCTTGCTCATTTGAGGGTTTCCACCCCTCCTTCCCCTATAAAAGGAGGGTGGACTCCACTAAGAAAGGGGCCCTAAAATTTTGTACTTGCATTTTACTTTGAAGCTTTGTTACTTTCATTCTTAGTGTAATCTTTACATTCAAGAAATAAAATTAGATTCTTGTTCTAGATCTGGATTTCTCTTGTTCTTGTTCTTGTTCTTTCTTCTCATTCTTTCTCTTGGATCACGGGAGTAAGAAAGCAAGTCGTTTAATTATCACCACTTTGGTCTCTTCAGAGATTCTAGATTTGTGGTCTGTGGCTTCCTATCTTCTTCTCCTTATTTCTCCCTTCCTCACTATGAGTAGTGAGTTGTTCCCTTATCAAGGTGAGGGGAGTATCCCCTTATCCATGTGTTAACCAGATTGGGTTTTACATGACTACTTATACGAATGGTTTTCAATTTAGAAAATGTCAATTTAGATGAAGTAATTAATCATTTTCTTCCCAAGTTAATCCTGGCAGATGTGATTGTGGAATTAGGGTTTAGAACGCCTAAACTGATTTCACGAGAATTTGGATGCGACCGTGGAAAAATCTCTTTAGGATGAAGAACTAGGATAAGTGAAAACTAAGACCAATGGGTTCACGTGGAGTTCATCTCTTACATTTTTTAGAAATAATCCACATACATGCTTATATCTTCTTGTCGTGTATCGCTTGATATTGTTTTCACAAGGGCTAAGGTGGTGAAACCCCTAATCCTCGATGCTTCCCCTTCTTATTTCAACCATTCTTTCAATGCTTGTTTCCGTCGTTCGCTTTTAATTCTTGCATTTTAGTTCTTGTTTAGATAATCTTGTTGCTAACAATCTTCTTTCCTTACTTTCTTGTCTTAGAAAAATAATTTCCTTTCTTTCTTAATGTAATATTTTACTTCTTTGCACTTCAATTTCTTGTTCTAGTGTAATCAAACAACCCCCAATCAGAATTTACTTTCTATTTCTTATTTAAAAATACCAAAAGATATGATTTCAAAAAAATTCAATCAGGATAAAAAGAGAAAAATCTTAAAAATGTTGTCCAGTGGGATCGACCATTATATAGTAGCCTTAATTGGAAATTAGAAAAGGATTAAACTCTAGGATAATCATTCTAGTGAATTGGGGTGCTCTTTGACGCAGGTCAAAGGACATAAATGACCATGGTAGTGTGACTAGGGAAATATTTGATCATGGAGTAGTAAGGGAACATCACATATACATATTATCAGAGAAAAGAACACTTGAGGATTAGGTACATACATGTGATTCTTGGATGAAGAACAAACTTGACACTAAATTTTTTATCAAAGCTTCCATGAACCACCTCCCTACCTTCTTCTGAGCACAATGACCTCACATAGAGGTTCGGATATGACCTTACATTAGATAACATCTATCTATTGGTTGTATGCCCTAAGAGGCATCATGTAATGACTGTAATAGGGATACTTTGTACTTGATATGATTACTAATAAAAGGAAATTCCACTTGTTATGTTTGTTTCAATATTGAGATGAAGAATAAACCTAATACTCTCCTAAGAATTATATGACAGGATGACATATGGTTTGGGTTGATAACCTAAACATGAGACCATATGCATAAACGAGTACTCATTATTGTTATGTTCTTAGTCGGTTATTTTTGTTGATACTATAGGACAAAAATTTTACACAAGAATATCATTTATGGTGAGTGATTACTATGTCTCATTAGTCATGATATTGGATATCAACTCAAATGCATGGGTACTTGTTAGAGTACAAGTTGTATTGAACTGAAACACCTTGAGATTGACACATGGATAGTGACATGTAAAATTCATATCTCAATGTGGAAGTGGTTATTTTGATCCTCATACCTAAAGTTACTACAGTAATCACAAGTCTTTATGTGTGCTTCGAACACTATCCCAACATGCTTCGAAATACGAGTTGCCAAAAAGATAATGATCGGGTGCACTGTGACACTTGGCGATGACTGAGAGTGATGTAGATGGGATTTTTCCCTCAATTATATCATGGTCACTTAATAAGTTAGACTATGAAATGCATGGCCATGCTCATGTGAGTCACTATATAATATTGACCTCAGAATGCCTCAAATAGATGCTCTAGTTCAAGGAACATAGATTGAGAGTTAAGAGGATGGCATTCCATGCCTCAATTCCAATCTAGATATATGTGACAAAGGGAAATATGATCATGAAAATATTGATCACTTTTGTATATTGTGGTTATTATCCAACTCCTTACAATTACTAGGGCGGCAATGAAGTGTGTCTAGACATGGCTATTTGCTTATGCTATTTTGAACATTACTATCAATGTGGTTGGGAACCTATTGGGTCACACACATGAGGATGCATAAGGGAATTGAACTTCAGAATCAAACATATGACTAGAATGGTTCAAAATCATAACCATGTTGATTTACCCTATGATAGGGCAATTAGAATGTCTGACTGTCCAATAATATTGATTGGATCAATAGATCAATTGATTTTCAATTGATCTATTTAGATTTCCACTTGACACATGTGATCAGCCGATCATGCCACCTGACCAGATGTTACATGGAAAGTCTAAAATTCAAAACATGTCAGGTGTAGATCTTTACTGTCATGATTAGTCAATCACCTTACGTGATTGAACAGTCATGGACTATAATTAGGCAATCATGAAATGAGATTGGTCAATCACAAATATTGTCCAAGTTTTTGTCATTGTACTACTTTTTGGATTGCTCATAGGAGGATTGAAATTAGGTTTTCTCAAGCCCATGACTATCCTATGTGATGGGGCCACGTATGAAAGGGTCATAAACATCTTTGAGACACAACTTGTGAGACAAGTCAACCATCCTATATCTCTCTCGAAGAGAAAGAGAAACCCTAAGTTTGTCTCCTGGTATATGAAAAGAAAGGAAGTTATGGAACGACTAGCACATCCACAACTTTTTGCCCTCTTCAATAGGGTGACCATTTTGGTGCATGACATCGACCATCATCTGTGTGCAGGAAGTAGAGGCCAAGGAACAACATGTAGAGTCTTGGAGAACATATTCTACAAGATGACAAAAAGCAACTACTTGGAGGACAATCCATATCCTTTCTCCTCCATATGGATCTCTGGTTGTAAACTCGGATGCGAATCTGGTAGATCAAGATCTTTACTGATAGAAGACGCATCTTATCTTTAAATAACAAGCGTGTGCAAGGATATCACCTTTGTACCTCTTTTTTTATTTTATATACCAGAGTTCTATAGGTATCATGAATATGTTGGCATAGGACTTTTGGGAAGAAAATGTAATTATACCCATGTGCCTCTTTCATAGAACTCCTTACTATCTTTGATGGAAAGGAAAGAAGTAGGTAGTTGGAAGGCATAATAAAACGGAAACACATTGCATACCACTATTTCAATATGAAGAAAAAAATGAAAAAAATGAGGTTAAACACAACAAAAATTATGCAAAGATGATATTGAGCATGATAATTCATCTTTGGTTGTAGTAAATACAAATATAGAGTAAATGTTATTACCACACAGACTAGTTGTATTGATTGTTCCACAATCTCCCCAAGATTCTCTAAATTCAAGCTAACCTATTAGTATCAAGTGTGATGACTCCACTACTCATGCGAATTACTAAAAGTGGTAGGCGGTTCGTGAAGTTTGGGGGATATAAGTGAGAGAAATTGGGGTTGATTTGGAAATCACTACAAGTTTCTAGATGTTCAAATAATTGAATAAGTATATCTGAGTGTGGAGGCTTGGGGTAGAGTAGATGCTCATGTGATGGATCAAGAGAAACTCAAGCTTAAAGTCAGAAGGGACTCTTTATGGACAAAATCCAATCAAAGTTGAGTTTTGATCAGGGAGATAAGATGAATATAAGGAGATGGGAAACATACATGAAATTTATGAAGGAGATTGTTAGATAGGGGGAAGATAATCAAAATTTTGTAGGTTCCTAATGAATATAGACTCTAGGGGATGGATACAACCTAGGAGGATCCAACCCCCCTTCATATACCTTGCTAAAAGGAACACCACAAAAACTAGGTTATTAATTATTTCTACCAAGACTTTATATGATTTTTGTTTTAACCTTAACTTATGGAAGTAACATTGTGTACATTTCATCAAATTAGGTAAGTTAGATAATTGGAGAGTAAGGGATCCAAATATTAAGTTAGTTTTAATATTTAAGAAATGATTCTATCTTGATAATTATTTAGATTCCTAATATTTATAAACCTCTTACTTATTACTAGAAGGTAACAAATCTACCAAACTTGAAGGTAAGCTATAGTATTTATTTTTCTACTCCTATTTTAATTATAGGTAAGGCTATTAAGGCTAGGAATGCTATTTTATTGTCTAAATCCTAGTCTACTCATCATTTTTTGATTGGGTCAAACTAATTGAGAAGGGAACTATATTTGACTTACAATAATGGGAAGACTTAAATAATGAAAAAACATAATTATCGAGTCAATAATGATTTCAAGATTTACATTGTCCTATTAATGTCTTATAAAAACAAAAATAAGTTAAATCGTCATAAATTTTGGTATTAAATAAACAACTAGGGTTAAACTAAATTATATCTCATTTACTGACACAATTTTCTTAATTTAGTTCCTATTCATTTATATTAATGTATGGTGGCTATGTCAAATAGGATTTCTAATAGTATATTTGTAGATAATAAAAAAATAGGATTTAATTTATGCCCAAGTGTTTGAAATATAAAATTAGGTATTTGTATTAGGGATTATTCCTAATTGATGAACACAACTCTTCCATTGCTTTTTTTGTATTTTTGTAACTGTACAAATAAAATATATACACTTGCGCATATAACCATCCACCAAGGATATTGACTAAGCAAAACCAAAGAACTGAAAGGATTGTACACTCAAACAACTCAAAACAAAGAGAAAAAAAGTAGAGGCAAAATGACACCAAGGCATAAGACTAGCTAACTAATCAGACAAGGACTTGACATCATTACGAATAATGCTCCATAGGTTGTGCACACCCTTCTCAATATTGTTATGAACCCTTTCATTATGCCCACTCAACAACTAGTGTAATATGCAGAGATAAGTGATGGTTTGTATTTTGATTTAAAAGTTGTAAAGATGCATCAGTAGAATTAGGCCTTAATACATTCACATAAGAACTAGAAAAATCCCACACAACAGATGCATAATCATAACTGAAGAAAATATGATCAACATTTTCCTCACTCTCTCTACAAAGGAAACACCTAAAGGCTAAATTTATGCCCACATGCTTGAGATATCCAGATGTAAAGTCTCTATGATGACCAACCTTCCAACCAAGGAATTGAAATCTTCTTGGACACTTGAAATTCCACAACAATTAAAAAAAGGGAATAGGGGCATATATAGTTTTAACATTCTCCAAAAAAAATCTCAAGTTCACTTCAGACTTACCAGCAAACAAAATATCAACATTGAAGCCTTCGTGTTCAGGAAGACATTTCAAGAGATTGTTCAAGCCAGCATGCAACCTGGAGATCTCAAAAAACTAGGATGCATCATTGATCAATTCATAGAATTTAGAATAATGATCCAAGACCAATTTACTACCACTCTGTCTCCCCAAAATTTCAGTAAGAAACTTAGCTTCAGGAAGCCAGGATCATTCCAAATGGACACACTTAAACCATCCCCAATTTTGAACTCAATAAAAAATGCAATTAACATCTTTTAGCAAGGATTCTTCTAAAAAACCAAGAGAAAGAATCATTAAAAGGCAGGGTCCAAAATGTATTTTTGAGTAAATACTTTTCATGGATCCATTTAATCCATAAGTAGTCTTTTTTTTTATATGTTCCAACCATTCAACAAGATGGAGGCTCTAATAATGTCTCTAATATTCTTAAGTCCCAGGAAACCCTCAATCTTGGTCTTGAAAACCTCACTCTGCTTAATAAGATGAACTGAACTTTTTTCTTCAGACCTCCCCCCATATGAAGTCCCGATAAATCTTTTCAATTTCATCATATATAGAACCATGAAGAGGGAAAATGGAAGACCAATACTGATGAAAAGCTAATAGCGTGGATTGAGTAAGCTCGACTCTCCCAACCATGGATAATTAAGCTTTCCTTCCTTCAAGTCTCCTCTTCATTCTATCCAATAAAGGATTGTTGTGGCGTTTAGTCAACTTACCAATAAAGAGAGGAATGCCCATGTACTTCTGAGTAAGAAGTCCTTCATTAATTACTATAATATTGCACATCCTTTTTTATCTACTCCTTGAATGAAGATAACGATGCTTTTATCAATATTAACCTTGAGCCCAATTGAATCATAAAGAATATCTAGAACCCTTTTAACAACAATATCACTTTGATCATCAGCCTCTGCAAAGACCATGAGGTCATCCGCTAATATAAGGTGTGACACACAAAAGTTGGAAGAAACTTTAAGAGGAAAAATATTCCCACTGGACACCTCTTTAACAAACAAAATAGTCACCACCTACATTACTAGATCAAAAAGATATGGGGCCAAGGGATTGCCCCGTCAAACCCCATTACTAGGCTTGAAAGCCTTAGTATCTACACCATTGACCAACATCTCATAAGTCATGGTATTAAAGATTTCTTTTATCCAAAGGATCCAACAATGAGGGAAATTCATAAGATTAAGGATACAAAAGAGTGCATCCCAAGAAACTAAATCATAAGACTTCGAAATGTCAATTTTAATACACATTGTGGGCTTTCCACCTTTATTATTAAAGTCATGGACTAGCTCATTAGAAAGAAGAACAACATCTTTAATGTTCCTCTTCTTAATAAAAGCACATTGATTACTGTTGATGATATAAGAGAGAGTACCTTGAATCCTATTAGTCAAAAGCTTTGATATAATCTTGTAGAAGAAGTTACATAATGCAATAGGCCTCTAATTCTTCAATTCATTAGAAGTCTTATCTTTTGGAATGAGGGTAATGAATATTCAATTGGCTTCTTTGAGAATTCTCCTAGTATTGAAAATTTTGAAAATGGCTTCAACCACATCAGTGCATATAATGCTCTAATAACTTCTGATGAATTTCCCATTGAATCGATTAGGACCCAGGCATTTATCAACATTCAATCCTTTAACATCAAAGGTATCTTTCATAGAGAAACACCTCTCCAAACTCAACTTATCAATACCACTAAGCACAGGAAAGCATAAAGAATTCAAAATACCAAGATTTGCAACATGACCATTATTAAAAGTATTAGAATAGAAATCCACAATATCATTCTTGATGATCTCAGTGTCTGTGCACACCACCCCATCAATGGTGAGAGCCTTAATATGATTCATACTCCTTCTAACTTTAACAGATGAATAATTTTTTTGAATTAGAGTCCCCCTCTTTTAACCAACTAACTCTTGATTTTCGCCTAAGAAGGGATTCTTCATGGGACTTTGACAAGAAAGCATCTCTTATCTTCTTACTAGCTTCAACTTGGAAACTGACATTAGAAGGATCAACATCTAGTCAGACATGGGCCTCCAAAGCAATAAATTATTTTATTCTACCTTCATCAAAAAAATTACCAACATATAGATTATTCCACTTTGAAATCCTGAACCTCAGTCTTTTGAACTTGGAATAGAGTTTGAAAATGGGAAACCCCTTTAAACTAATAGACCAACTACAACAAATAGTATCAAGGAAATCACATCTATCAAACCAAACATTAATAAACCTAAAAGGTGTCTTCATTTTGACACTTTCACCTATGTCCAGCTTGAGGATCTTATGATCACTAACAACATTAGAGTGGAGAATACCTTTAAAGTTAGAAAAAAATTCAAGAAATTATCATTGTCAAGAATTTTTTCGATATAAGAGGTAACAAACTTGTCTCCAAATTGATTATTATCCCATGAAAATTTAGGACCATTGAGACTAATCTCAAAAAGACCACAATTAAGTACATACTCATTGAATTCTTTCGTAGATTTCTTTGATGGAGGATCTTTTCCCATTTTCTCTTCTTCTTTCTTCACTGCATTGAAATATCACATGATGATCCGAGATGAATTCATACTAGAACTGATACAATTAATATCTAACTAGAGATGGGTTTTATCATTATCAGGATTATGCCCATGAACTGCACTAATAAAAAAATGTTTGTTGTCATAGAGAACTTCAACATGAACAAATTGATCAGACTCATGAAATTTCAACACATTACAATCACTAATCTTCCGCATGACCAAGACTCTTCCTAAAACATGAGAACTTTGATTAGAAACCCATTGAAATTCAGGGAAAAAAATTACTCATGAGCTTGTCTATTTTCTTCACTCTTAACTTATGTTTCATTGAGCAACACCAAATGAAGCTTGAACTCATTTATTTTACTCCAGACTGAAGAAGCCTTCAAATTAAGACCTCTAACATTCCTGGATAAAATACTAATATTTGAATTAACCATTAACACTAATTGGAACCAGTGCCTCACTGGTTGAGACCCATTAATAACCAGACCACCAGGGCCTTTGCCAACTACCTTCATATTGTCAAACTTGTTAGCCAAAGAAGTTTGAACCGCATGTTCCAGATATTTGTTAGTGTTTGGGCCTTTCATCCTTTCCCTCTAGTTTTCTTCTTTTTATTCCCTTTTGAACTTCAAAACCATTATCCTCGATAACTGAATCAATCACCATAGGAGGAGTAGAGAGGTCCACGAAAATCCCTTGACACTACAGAACTATCCTTCTCTGACACTTCATAACTAGAAGTATCTTCAAAGGTATCCTTAGGTACATGAAATTCTTCATATTCATTACTTACAACTGGAACTTCCTTAGTAGAACTAGCAAATCCCTCAGCAACTTCCTTACTGGCATCTGGATCAATTCCATTGTTAACTAGAGACCCCAGGATCTCAACATTTCCTTAAGTAGTCTTCTGCTCACCTTCAGTAGAACCATTGTTAACAAGAGACCCCAAGTTCTCAACATTTCCTCAGTAGTATTCAGACCAATAGTAGGAATCTTCTTGACCCATATTTTCTTTACAACAAGACCTGTAGAAGACCCTTTATAATCTGAATGACCAAACAACTTGCAAACTGAACAAGATTTTGTCATCCATTCATATTCAAATTTTATCAAATGACAAACACCTCAATCACTAGAAACTTCTAACTCCATAGGAAAGGTCGTAGTCGTTGGTATTAAGACTTGAAATCTAGAAAAATCCAAATTTCTTTAGCCAAAAGTCAACCTGGCAATAAGAAGAGGATTTCCCAGGTATGAGTTGATCCTGGAAAACATCTTCATATCCCAGAGTTCCAATGAAAAATCATGGATACAAACCCAAATAGGCATATCAGTCATACAAAACCTTCTCAGAGAATCACCAGGCTTCCATTTCATTAAGACTAGCGGTTTATCGGACACAAAGTAAACACCACTGTCAAGAACATTATCCAAATATGTGTTCTCTGAGAACTTGATAAGGAAAAACCCTAACCATGATTCATAACTTCAATAGAACCCTTCAAGATCTAGATCTGAGACAAGTACCTTTTGAAAGTGGGCAAGTTTTTCTTAAAACCAACAATATATCCCGCTAAATAATGTTTCCACCATTCTTGTTTCTTCTCTGATTCCTCTCCTGGGTAAATCAACTTTAGATCTAGTATTTTGATTTGAACTTTCTCCAAGGATATATCATACTACTTAGGTTTCATCATATCCACCCATGACTTTGATTCAGAAGGAAGTACATTGGAATCCAAGGAAGGTTCAGAGTTACGGTCCAGCAAAGGAGAATGATGCTCATCATGAATACGATGACCTTCGCCACCATTGGACTCTATGTTGTCATGTCATCGGTCACCAGACATTATCATCAGGAGATGTGTTATCAAACTCTCTTCTTCCCCATCTAAGATGAAATTTATGGGATGTGTTATTATGTTTACTACTCTTCTTTTACTATGATACAACTTGGCATGTGATATGGAAAGAGTATGTATCAAAATTTTGACAATGTTATTGAGACCTATCAGAATATAGAAAAAAATCACAACTGGTGAGACCTAGACATGTATGGACTATTTGGATTCCAATGTTTTTATATATTTAAATTTATGTTTGTATTCAAAAGACCCTTAAATTCTCAAGTTGAAAAAGTTGGAAGAACTTCTGTAATAACATTGCTCCTAGTTATTCGATATACTTATCTAGTATTAGTTCTCTCTTTTTGGTTGTAACTTTCTTACAACTATTATTGTTGACACCTCATTTTGGTCACTCACTCGACAATCAAGATCATATTTACTCTCTATGTAATGATGACATTCTTACATATTTTCCACACTTCCTATATTTTTCTGCCACTTATCCATCAATGTCACTCATTTATCGCTCTCCAAGGGTTCACTTGATAGAGAATGATTTCTCTAAAGATAAGTACAATTTGCCCTTCAATTGACCTTTTCATATGCCTTTTTAATTAAATCTATCAATTGAATGATATACAAATAGAATATTTAATTCCCACTCCCATCATAATTTGTTTGTTGCTTTTTAATTCAATTAAATCCATATCTTTTTTATAAAGATACGAAAAAGGGAAGACTTATCCTTTGAGATATGTATCTCTCCTCTACCCTTCTTTCTAAATCAATTTTTACTCCTTAACGATAAAATCATGCAGTCCAAATGATTTTTTATCTAGAATATCTATAAAAAATCTTCCATAAATTGACAAAACTCAGATATGTAAAGACATTTCTATATGAGTACCACATGGAAAAATCTCACATTACACTAGTTAAAACCCCTGTAGAACATAGCATTCTACTAGGGTTTTCTACAGGGCACAAAATCCCAACACTTTTGGTTTCCTTCTTTGATATGACATGGTGTTTTTTCAAAAAATAATTCTTTAGGTAGCTAAGCTTCGGAACCCTAATTCACACCTATAAATACCAGCCCCATATCTACCATCTCAAAGTATCCTTTTAGACTCTCCTAAAGTCATAGAGTGAATACCTCCCTTTGTGCAAGATCCTATTGCATAATGTTTAGAAGATCATTCTTCTAGAACATTGAATTCCCTATATTGGAAGGATATAGTGAATGTAAGAAGGAAAAATATTCTTCTTCTTTTAATTATAAGTTACCTTTCTTGAGTTGTTTAGAACTATTCTTCAATTTGCTCATCATTAACAACTACTCTATGTTGCTTCCATAACTTGCAATCTAATGACGATTATCATTATTATTGAAGTTATATATTGATTTCAAATCTATTCATTATCCAGTTGATAACTAATTAACTAAATTAATTATCATGTACATCCAGTTCTTTCTCATTCGTTTTCTTGATCACGTACACAAAATAGATCTTGCTCACATTGAATCTCTTTTTGAATTGTCTTTTCTTTACCTTTCCACATTTTGTCACAACTGACCCAGATGGATTTCTATTGTGTGAGATCCCGAGGAAATTGGTATTTGATAATGAAAATTATAAATTTGGAAACAAGGGAGGAAAATCATTGTAAACTTGGGTTCCTAAATAATCACACACTTTAATAATGTTCTCTTTGTTTTTTCAGTTTATTTTCTCTAACTAAACCGAAACAAAATGATTATCATGAACTTGAGTTTTTGAATAAAAAATGATTTTGAGTGATACAAGGGTGCCTAAAAGATTCCTCACCCGTACTAGTATTTTTTTATCCCAATATTTTAGTGATTCTTTCCATGCTTTATCTACCCTTAAGTGCAAACACTTTTTGACCATTTTTGTACATGATTTACTTTTGTTGTTGTTTTTCTATTAAAATAAGGTTCCATATTCATTTTGGATTTTGTGTGAGTTTTATAAGAAACTACCAATTTATCCTTCTCAGTATCGCAACTCCGATGAGGATTCTAGAAAATTTGAGTTGCTTTTTTTTGATATATCAACTTCCTTTTTCGATACAGCTTTCAACTAGGGTTTTCAATACACTTCCCTTTCATTTCTTCTTTTATCTTTTTAGGGTTTCCTTTACACTTCCCTTTTAGGGTTTCCTTTTGGCTTCCTATTGGTTTCCCAATTCATTTTCTAGTTATTCTTGGATTAAGAGAGAAAGATTTTTCCCCTGCGCTCCCATGCCTGTAGCGGAGGCCGAAATCCTGGGAGGGTGGTAAATCAAGGCGGTAACTGGGATTCAAATCCGGGTCCCTTTATTAGGGGACACCATGCTTGACCACTTGAGACACTCCTTGTCGTTCATTTTCTAGTTATTTTCTTTAAAAGAAAAGGGTTTTCCATCATGAGAAAGATTAATTGTTTTTCATGCATTCATGATTATTTATTTATGTGGTTGTTTAGTTTTGAGAAATTAGGGATAAACTTGCATGTACACTTGGGGTTTTCTCTCTTTATCTTTACTTACCATATCTTTTTATTGTCATATTGTAGTTAACTTCTAAAAGTTTACACTATTGCACATTATAGTCCTACAAAACCATGCATCCACAAAACGGGTGCCAACACTCAGTTGGATCATTAGATGAGGCACATGGGTGTTGGTAAAGATGACAAAATAGCATAATGTTGGACATCCAGAGGCCTTGAGGACATCCCCTCTCCTAGCACTAATGATTGATTAAGACCTCTATTGTCAATAGGTGTATCAGGATCAATACCCATATCTGCAGAGACTAGGTTACCCACATGTGAGTGCCATCACACCATAGATAAGTTAAGGACTAACACACAGTTCATGATCGAGTGATAATGTAACCACATGTGAACTTATAGGATAAAGGGAGTAATCTTTTCTATGATAGTTTCTTGTTTTAAATTCCAAGATTTTTGTTTTCTACATGCCTTGATGTCATCTTTTATGTTGCATATTTCTTACTAACATTTTTTCTTTGGAAAATAGTTGTGCCAAACATCATCAACAATATCATTTAAAACCATGAATCTTACCAAAAATTCATCAACTTTTCCTACATTGATAAGATGCTCAAAATTACCCATAGACCTTGAACACTTTGGGTGTTGATTAACATCTTCTTGGTAGAAGTGGGCATAGTTTGGTTTGATTTATTACTAGAACTATAAACCAAATCGTACATATTAGTTTTGCAAATTTTCAAGCCAAACCAAATCCAACTATTAACCAGTCCCAAACCAAACCAAATTGTAGAAATGTAGTTTTGACCTAGATATTATTTTCAGATTTAACTTTTACCTGGAAAACTCTAGATCTATTTACTAGATTTATTATGACAATGCAACCATTTATCATCATATCTAACAATTGGCCTAATATAGTAAATTAACTTCCAAATAAATAATGTTTAATAATAATTTAACATAAAAGATATCTACCATCATATCTAACATGATAAATTGACTTCCAAAATAAACATTTGTTTAATAATGGTTAACGTAAGAACATATCTGTGAAATATGTGTTGACATAGTGTAACTAAGTTCAGATTATTACACATAAATAATACTAAATAGTTTAATTTATTTTTAATTTTACACCATTTATCTTGTATTGTTTATACATTTTAACATACACAATATTTTAATGGTATATAAGTTTGAATGCATATTTATATAATATTAGACACACACACACACACACACACACACACACATATATATATATATATATATATATATATATATATATATATATATATATATACATGTATTGGTTCACTATGGCTTAGTTAAACCATACATTTGAATCAAATCAAACAATTGTTTAGTGACTTGAAATTTTTTTCAACCAAACCAATCCATTCACCCTCCTAAAATTGAATTGAATTGGTTAGTTTAGATTGGTTTTATTGGTTTTTGTTGTATGGTTTGTCTTGGCGCCTTCCCCTACTTCTCGGTAGACTATTTTGTGATAAATGTCTATTCAATTTATCCCTCAAACTATATCATACTTTGGCCACCCCTCCCCAAAGATCTTCCAACATGATCCATAATAGAGGGATACCAAAATTTGGTCTCACCGCCTGAACTTATGACCTAAATCAAAAAGTTCATGATACCCACAAAAAGTCTAACCATTTTAACATGCAATCTATGTACTTTAGTTTGAACAAACTACAATTACCTGCATGTCATACATCCATGTGGAGTATCCTTTAGCCAGGCACATTTGAATGCTTGATCTCAACAAGGCTATGTACTAGAAATACTCTTCAACATAGCTTGATCCCTTCAAACAAAGAGCTCCCTAATCATGTTTCTAGGAAACTCATTCATCAAACTTGCAATGGATGCACTCAGAGATGAATGTCAATTCATACTATCAATATCCAATCTAAAGGATTTTCCAACTTGAATAGGATGTCAATCAGTAGCATGAGGGTCAACCCTTCTTGGCATACCTTAAAAATAGTCTCATACCATGACCTAAAACTGGACCATAAACCCTTTCATTGCCAATTTAAATGAAACTCAAAAGTGAGCTAAACTTGGACTACTTGTCTCCACACGATTACTCAACCATGACCTAAAACTGGACTACCTTCTACCAACATGGTTCTTGACCATGACCTCAAATGGGACTACCTCCTACCTGTTGACTTGAGAGTTCTACATTGTCCATATTATGATAATGACTTAACCATTCCATTCTTAATTTCAGGCTTTAGGTACATGAAAAGGATCAAATTACACAAGCCCTAGCTTGTCCAAGTTCAAGTCAAATGCAATGCAAGTGTGTTATTTGGAAAATCACTTCAAACGACCTTATAAGAACTTTGTAATCAGTTGTATTGATGATATGACTTGTAACTAAGATGAGAAATTATGTGGGACACAAAACACCAAGGTTTAATCACCCAAAAGTCAACTTAGAAAATTGATCACAGGCTGCTCATCGGTTGAATTGGAAACTCGACCGATCCTATGATGGATTTTCTAAAGATGACCCATCGATCGAGTTGTACACTCACAGAATTCGACCGACCGACTCACTGAGCAAACTCAATTTTAGCTCATCGGTCGAGTTCCCCAGAACAAACTCGACCGATAGTTTGAAAATTGGCTTTGCATTTTAGTTAATCGGCCGAGTTACATTTATTGAAACTCAACCGAATGTACTGTATGAACAATTCATAAAAAGTGATTATAACCATTGGTGACTTGTTTTGGATGAAAATAGATCTGTTGTATTGTGGAAAACAACTATATTTTCACCCTAAGTGTTCCCCAACTCAAGGGAGCACCCCCATCTATAAATAGACCCCCTTAGATTTCATTCCAAGTTTGCTCATTCATGCTATTCAAAGTCCTTGCTATAGTTGAGTGTGCTACTACTCCTTGAGCCCCTTTCTCTCTCTAGTTTACACTTCATTTCATGATTGTGAGTGAGTTAGGCATATTGTAAGAGAACTCCACCCTTGTGCATGTAAAGCTCTCCTCTTCTCCTACTTCCCTATCCTCTTCCTACATGAAGAAAAGGTGAAGTAAGCTCCATCGAGTGAAGAAGGAGTTGTAGCTAGTCCTCTTTAAGGTTGATGAAGAGGTGGTCATCTTCTACAGGTGAAGTACAAGGCAAAGTCTGAAGATCCAAGAGGAGTGGTAAATTCCTTGAAGGTAGAAGACTTGTACTTGAGTGGGTAAGAACTTGGTGAAGGATGAAGACTCTTGCAAAGTGGGTAAGTCCTTGGTATGGTGGATATCTCCTTGTGCTTGGATGGGTAAGTCCTTTGGTGATCTTGTATTGTAACTAATATTGGTGATAATATAGAGAAAAGCACTTACAAAGTCCTAGAGGTTGACCTCTCTAGGTAGTGGACTGACTCACTTCTAGTTTGATGTGTGAAATCACACTATATCCCTTTGTCAAGTGCTTTTTATCAATCTCTCTCATCCTTGCTATGCTTGTTAGATAGGATTTGAAATTGGACTTAAGATATTGATTTAAACATGATATAATTTAAATGTCTAATCTATTTTGTGAGAAATTTTGTAGCTCTATTCACCCCCCCAACTCTAGAGCCCTTAGATCCAACAAGTGGTATCAGAGCTAAGGATCTTCTCCAAAAATCTCCCATGAGACCAGAAAATGGCTGAAAACCTACTTGGTTCTCTCAACCTAGAGGGAGGCTTCTCCATGCGTTCTCCGGTTCCTCTATTGGAAGCGGTGTATGCAGTTCTACATTTAAGAGATGAACTTTAACATGTGGAAGGTGATCGTCACACCTATTGGAAGAGGTGTATGCAGTTCTACATTTAAGAGATGAACTTTGACATAAGGAGACAAACAGAGTTGTATCAACATGGAGTGAAACTACACTCAAGGAAGCCCAACTCAATGCCACAGGCATAAGCAACTTCTACATAGCCCTCACCCCTATGGAGTTCAACCAGATCTCATCTTGGGACACTGCCTATGAGATTTGGGATAAGTTGTGCATCACCTATAAAGGCATAAAGAAAGTCAAGGAGGCAAAGATCTACATGTTGAACAACCTTCTAGAGAACTTCAAGATGGGTTAGAAATAAGGGATTGCAGAGATGTACTCAAGACTCAATGTCATCATCAATGGGCTGGCCGCATAGGGCAACACTTTGGATAGAGGTGTAATTAACTCGAAGATCTTAAGGACTCTACCAAAGAGATGGGAGTCAAATGTCACCTCCATTGAAGAAGCGAGGAGCCTTGGTGACATCCCAACTGAAGAGCTCATTGGCAACCTTCAAGCCCATGAGCCTAGGCTGGACAACCAAGAAGAAGAAGCCAAGCAAGAAGAGAAGGAAGCCAAGAAGATCAAAGATAGTGCTTTCAAAGCACAAGTGGAGGATGTCATCCTTCAACATCAACTTGCTTTTTGAAATTCTCCCTCCTCCTTTAGTGAAGATGAAGGCCCTAGTGAGCATGAAGCCAACTACAGAAAGGGCAAACACTTTGAGGGAATGCAAACCTCCTCCTCTTCTAATTCAAGATGCTACAAGTGTGGGCAAAAGGGGCACTATAAGAGTGAATTCCCCAAGTCAAGAAATTCACACCACAAGGGTAGCTCAAAGAAGGAAGAGGAATAAAAGAAGGAGATCAAATACAATAGGAAGTACAAGAAGGAGAAGAGACACAAGAATGCAAATCATGCAGCTTGGGAAGCTTCATCTTCAAGCAACTCAAGCTCTGAAGAAGATGGAGAGTGCCATCTTTCTCTCATGGCCTCTACTAGTGAAGATATTGGTGAGGTAAGTGAGGTAAGCTTGCATGAGTTATCTAAGGAAGATATTATTTACATGCTTATTTCTACCCATTCATCTTTTTCTAAATGTAAATCTAAAAGAAAATGGTTAGGAAAAATTCTTGATGGTCTCTATGCTAAGCTTGAAATTCTTGAATTGAATGAAAAAACCAATCTTGAGAGGATTGATAATTTGCAAGGGCAATACCTTGATCTTGAGCTCCAATGCAATGGGGTTGAAGTTGATAATAGTATCTACCTTAAGAACATTGAGAATCATAAGGAAGAAAACCAAAATTGCCTTAAAGAGCTTGAATTGGTTAAAACTGAAAATGTTGAATTTAAGATTCTTATTTATGCTCATAGAGAAGAGAGAGATGTATATTTTAAAGAAATGCAAATGCTTAAATATGAAAATGCTAGGTTACTTTCTCAAGTAAATGATCTATCTTCTAGAACTTTATTACCTAGTGTTAATGTTGCTTTTATCTCTCATGAAAAAGATTCATATTTAACCAAAGCTTTATGTCTTGCGGCTGATCTTGTGCATGCTAGGGATGACATGTATAGTTTATATTCTATCATTGTTTCTTTAAATGATGATAACCATAGATTGAGAGCATCCCTATAGAAATTCCTCAAAGGGAAGAACTCCCCAAATGAAATTCTTTACCATTCTATCAAACAAAGTGATACTAGTGATTTGGGATTTGTAGGGGGAGCATCAAAGGGCAAGAGCAAAACCAAAGGTAAGAAAAAGAGCAAGGAGACCTCCTTCTTTGTAGGAGATTCTTCTGGCACTAAGAATCCTATGGTTTGTTCTTATTGCAAATGTGATGATCATTACTCTACTTATTGTCCTTACAAGCCCAAGGGGACCAACCCAAAGATGAAATTGGTCCCCAAGATAACTATGGATCCCAAAGTTTGACTTGGGAATCGACATTCTCCTTTGTTGTAGGAAAAGGGTAGATGGATTGTTGATAGTGGTTGCACAAAGCACATGATCAGTGGCATAAGCCATTTTAATAATTTCATCAAAAAGAAAGGAGGATCGATCACCTTTGGGGACAACAAGAAGGGTAAAGTCAAAGGTGAGGGTGATGTAGGTGAATCCTTGTATATCAAGAATGTCCTTTTTGTGGATGGCCTACATCATAATTTAATTAGTGTTAGTCAACTATGTGATAATGGTTACCTTGTGCTTTTTACTTCCTTTGAATGCTTGATTCTAGATTCCCTCAACTACCAAGTTATATATAAGGGAACTAGAAGTAGTAATCTTGATGTTATTGTTTGTGACTTTATTTAGCATGTTGTTGGTAGATTCCTAGTAGTCAACTCGAATGGTTTTTTCTTTGGCACCACGGCTTGGTCATGTAAATATACATCAGTTGAAGAAAAAGGACTTGGTCAAGGGACTTCCTAAATTAGATTTTGAAAAGGATGAGGAATACCAACCTTGTACCCAAGGAAAGAAAACAAAATCCTCCTTCAAATCCAAAGGATTCCTCAGTACTAAGAGAGATCTTGACCTTCTTCACATTGATCTATTTGTACTAATGAGAACTCAATCGCTTCATGGTTCCAAGTATTGCCTTGTTATTGTTGATGATTTTTCTAGATATACTTGGTGTAACATTCCTAACCTAGGTTATGCCATAAACCTAGAATTTTTGTTTAAGTAAGTATTTATAAACTTTTTTAATCTTTTGAAAAGTAACTAATACTCAAGGAAAGTTTAATTTTCAAGTTTGACCTTATTTGCAAACTGTTTATGCATTATATGATAGTTTTGGTGTAATTTGCAATTTACCCAAGATGAGGGGTTATAATGCAATATGTCACATTTTGGACATTCATCAAGTGCTTTAGCATCATAATAGAGAGAGAGTTATGCTAATGGGTGGCTTGTGGAAATCCTAAGTTCCAAGTTAGAACTTGTTTGAATAATGCTTATGCCTTGTGTACTAGTTTTGGTGCAATTTGTAATTTACCCAAAATGTAGGGTTGATATGCAAAATACCACCTCTAACTTTTCCCTACTATCTATTGGAATCATATAGAGGATATATAAATAAAGAGACTCCACGTTTGAATCATTTTTTAGTAGTGGTATTCTTGTTGATGAAAAGACTAAGAAGGGTTGTATAGTTGAAGCCTTTATTTTAGTTGTATTGAGTTGTATCGAGTTGTAGAGCTTATATGGGGATGCCTTTCAGACAAGGAGCCATACCATATTGTTTTATCAACTCTTGTCCTTTACCATGATGGGTTAAGCACCTCAAGGAGGTGATGTATATCGGTTCGCAACTTTCCTTAGAAAAAGTGTATCGGTTTGTGAATAAAGTATTATTGAGTTGAAATATCTTTCTCAAAAAGATAATTAATGACCAAAATCTTATCCCTAGATTATCTTGAAGAGCTTTTGATGTTAACATAAATATGTGTGCATGGACACGTCTCAACCATGCATGGACATGTGGCACCTATAAGTGTAAAATGATGACACCTCTTATACACCTTCTCTCATGAACCTCAATTATATATACCACTCCTTTCACCTACTGGTGAATCTTTTTGAACCCTATCCATCCACTTCTCTTAGATATTGTGCAAAGATTTGAGAGTAAGGACGATATTGATCCATTAATCTTAAGGTGAAGCCATGGTCACCTTCAACCTTGGATAAAGCATCATCTCAGGTTGTGATTCTTCCTTTATTTTCTTCATCACCAAGTTCTTAACTATGGTGATTCCTTACATGTAGAAGAGTTATGAACGAGTATTGGATCTGTGATAAGTTCATCTTCAATCTTGGGAACACGAAGCTTTAGATCTTGGAGCTTTGAAGTTGTTCTTAAGGCTGATTATATAACTTGAACCCCATCATTTTATTATTCACCATCAATCTTACCATACTTGATGATCTACTTTCAATTTCGAGTTTTCTTGAATAATTGATGAATCCATGAGTTCCAATTGTTGCATGGGACTGTTGTCCATGAACTAGAATAGTAAGAATGAAGGTCTTGAGCTTGAATATGATGACATCATCATGGCTCAACCCAATATCGGGTTGAAGTACTCCTAACTCGATATGACAAATTCTAAATTATGAGCAACCCAATATAAGTAAGCCAAGTACCCACATCATGCACGATATGGTGTCAAGCACACACCTTATGCACGATATGGTTTCAAGTATACACCCTAACCCGATATGGTGTTGAAACCCTAGATGGTGATATGAAACTTGATATACCTTGGAAGCCCATACCCCTATCAGTTTGTATACTTGAGTTGGTTGAAACTATTCAGTTGTTTAGCCTATCACTTAACCCATGGTAGAGGGTAGGCTGATACCATGAAGGTTTGAAGAGATATGAGCGCAAGGGTCTAACCCGATATCCAAACCCTAATGTTGAGTAACCCGATATGGAGGCACGATATGGTGATGACAATACACCTCATGCATGATATGGTGATCAAGGATACACCTCTATGCTTGATATGGAAACATACATACACCTCTATTCCCGATATGGAAGCATACATACACCTCTATGCCTAATAGGGAAGCATACATACACCTTTATGCCTGATATGGAAGCATATATACACCTCTATGCCCGATATGGAAGCCCACACACACCTCTATGACCGATATGGTGGAAGCACCTCAATCCAATATACTTGATTGTGTAACACATGAAGTGTGTTATGTCAAATGATACATTAAGATGTATAGAGTTCCATGCATTTTGATAATGTAGGCTAATGTATCTTGAGAAAAGGATTGAGCCAACTTAATCAAGTATGATGTAATCATTATCCTAGAAAGGATGAGAGAGAAACCCATAATTTGTGTAATGAGCATACATTGAGATGAGCATACATTGATACTCCTAATATATGTGGAGCTATGAATTAGGGTTTTGATTCTTGATAATATGAACTTGAAACCCTAATTGGTTTGAAACCCTAATTGGCTTGAAACCCTAATTGGTTTGAAAGGGAAACCCTAACCCTAATAATGGGAAGGTTGTATTTCTCATGCATTGCATGGTAATGTTATGTACTTGATATTGCTTCTATCTCAAAATACTAACCATGCAAGTATCATGAGATGTTGAACATATCCAGGTATGAGCTATGATGTTTCATATGATACAAATTAAATGGGCTTTGTGAGCCATGTGAAATATTTGTGCAATAAGCATAATGTATACTTGGTCTGAGGACCTAGAGATAATAGTTACCTGATAAGAGGTAATAATGTTTAGTGATGAACTAAGGGTTTGAATACCCAGATCTAGCAATCATGATGATGACAATGTTAAGGGATGAGAATTCCCAGTATTGTGATAAGGGACTAAGATCCTGAGTGTTATGCATTCAATGTGTTCCAAAGATTATAAAAGTACTTGATAAATGTATTACACCTTTCTTTGTAGAATCTATTATAATTCTTGCTTGTAACTTGATTGATGCTAAAAGATATTGTAATACACCTACTCAATCAAGTAGAATCTTATCATGTAGTTGCCCAGGCCATAGATCCATTTGGTGTCAGGATTTGTTGAATGGTGAAATGAGTTTAACTCAGAGAGCATATTTTTGAATATGTGGGGGTGATGGATGAACATATCCTTATGTCCAGATAGGGATCTTTGTGTGATTTCCTAATGAATGTCAGGGTTGTTGTGTGATCGCCCTGATGAATAGGATTGATGTGATATCTCCCCGAAGAGAGTACATGTTGCGGCTGTAGCTCTTTAGCAAAGATGCTGCTATACCCCAGCAAGTTAGTTGTAGTTTGACATGTGGTCACTGCCAGTGGTCTCATACTAACCGAGATGGGTGAGGTCATGGCTGCCAGCTCTTCCATTGACCTTGTATGGTACTGATGCTTCACGTATCTATGGTCGGTTGGAGAATGAGCGGTATACCTCATTTCCTCTGGGCATAAGTGTGATTATAAATATGTAATCAGTTGTGTAGTGTATCTGCTTAAGGATTGAATATGAAAACATTGGTTGATGTTACATTACTTTTATACATCTTAGATTTATAGATGTTATACATGTTCTTCATATTCCTTATAAAACAAATAGATGATCTATAGCTCTGTCATGGATAGTTGAACTACTTAACATTGCAATTGCCTAACATTATAATTAAACAATGATTAAACATGTTTATTTACATAAAAGATACTTTGCTTAGTTTTATACTATTTACCAGTGATAATAATATTGTTGGTGGAGAGTTATATCTCTCACTGAGACAATTGTCTCACCCTGTAGATTTCACAATTTTTAGGTGGACGTGTACGAGGAGGTAGAGATTGTACTATAGAGGAAGGACAACAATAGCAGGGATAGTAGTAATAGCTCAGGTTGAGTGTACTGTCTGTCGTGTCTTTTAGATAGAAGTCATATGTGTCGTCTCTGTACTCTCACATCCTTGGGAGTTAGTACGTGATGGTTTTATAAAAGATCTAAGATTTTGGATCGTATGCCTTGAGGTTTTATGTTGCTTATGTATATGTTTGGGCAAAGCAACTAGTATATGATATCCTCAATATGAGATGGTACAATGTATGTACAATGTGAACCATGATGTATATATTGTTTTGGTTCTTTCTTTAAGAGTTTCCTGGAAGTGGATCTCTTTGCAAAATGATTTTAATTTTTAGTTATTTTTGTTAATCCGCTACTAATGGTTATTCTGGATAATTACTAGTGGTGATTTTGCTGTCAATTTGATGGCAGGTCGTCACACTTGGACCTTCTTTCTCATTTCTAAAAGTGATACACTTGATGTTTTCTCGAGCTTTTGTAAATTATTTGAGAATGAAGCTTCTTGTCGTATTGTTTCCATTTGTAGTGACCATGGGGGAGAATTTGAAATGAGTGTTTTGAATGTTTTTGTCAAGAATTGGGTTATGCACATAACTTCTCTTCACCTCAAACACCTTAACAAAATGGGTTTATAGAGAGGAAGAATAGGTCTTTACAGGACATGGCTAGGACCATGCTTCTAGAGTATGATACTCCTAAGATGTTTTGGGTTGAAGTTGTCACTACCTCATGTTTTGTGCAAAACCATGTTTTTACTCATCCTTCGCTGAAAAAAACCCCCTATGAGGAATGGCGTGGTAGGAAGCCTTCTATCGAGTATCTCCATGTTTTCAGATGTCCTTATTTTGTTTTGAATACAAAAGATTTTCTTGACAAGTTTGATCTGAAACCTTACAAGTCTTTCTTTCTTGGCTATAGCACTACTAGCAAGGCTTATAGAGTTTTTAATGTTGATCTTGCTAAAGTAGAAGAATCTATTAATGTAAAGTTTATTGAGACTAACCCCTCTATTCCCAAAGATATTGTTCCAAATGATGATGTTGTAGGTGAAGTAATTCTTATTCTAAAAGAACTCAACATCACCCAAAAGAGAAAAGAGGTGGCTACTCAAGAAGAAGACAAAGATGATGAAAAGAAGGATCCAACCCCTCAATTTGCAAAGAATCATCCAAAGGAGATGATTTTAGGTGATCCATTTGAAAGAGTGAAGATGTGGGCTACATTCAACAAAGAACAAGCCAACAACGCCTTCATCTCACAACTCGAGCCTAAGCGTGTCAAAGAAGCTCTTGGGGTGAAGAATAGATCCTAGCTATGCAAAAGGATTTGGAGCAATTTGAGAAGAACAAAGTTTGGACCCTTGTGCCAAGACCAGTGATAGAAAAATCACTGGCACCAAATGGGACTACCGCAACAAGCTTGATGAAAGTGACAAAGTGGCAAGGAACAAAGCAAGGTTAGTGGCT
Source organism: Alisma plantago-aquatica (assembly GCA_963693085.1). Lineage (NCBI taxonomy): Eukaryota > Viridiplantae > Streptophyta > Magnoliopsida > Alismatales > Alismataceae > Alisma > Alisma plantago-aquatica. The sequence continues at coordinate 942,825,003 of OY856414.1, read as the reverse complement.
CAAGTCTACTATCAACAAGAAGGAATAGATTTTGATAAGACATATGCACCTGTAGCTAGATTGAGTCCATTCGTATGTTGCTTGTATTTGCTAATTATAAATATTTTCTTCTATATCAAATGGATGTTAAAAGTGTGTTTTTGAATGGTACAATTGAGGAGGAAGTGTATGTTTCTCTACCTTCGGGCTTTGAACATGATAGTCTACCTAAACATGCTTATTTGTTGCAAACATCTCTCTATGGAATCAAACAAGCACCAAGGGCTTGGTATGAGAAATTAAAGAACTTTTTGTTAGATCATGGTTATATCATGGGCAAAGTGGATTCTACCTTATTTCTAAAACACACTTCTAACAATTTACCTATCATACAAATATATGTTGATGATATCATTTTTGGAGGAACTTACCTTGATCTTTGCAAAGAATTTAGTGATCTTATGCAGAGTGAATTCGAGATGAGTATGATGGGTGAACTCATGTTCTTCCTCGGCTTTCAAATCAAGCAAACAAAAGATGGGAACTTCATCAACCAAGGTAGGTACACAAGTGAACTACGTAAGTACTTTGGGATGGAGAACACCAAGACGATGGACACACCCATGTCAAACACCGCCAAACTTGATAAAGATGAAGAAGGTGAAAAGGTAGATGACAAGCTCTATAGAGGTATGATTGGAAGTTTACTTTACTTAAACTTCCTCTAGACCTGATATAATGTTTAGTGTTGGCCGGTGTGTTCGATTTTAATCAAATCCTAAGAAATCACATCTTATAGATGTTACGAGGATTCTAAAGTAGTTAGCCAAAACCCCAAATTTTGGACTATGGTATCCCAAGTCAAGAGACTTTACTCTTACTGCTTATAGTGATGTTGATTATGTGGGGTGTTTTATTGATATAAAATGCACAAGTGGCACTTGTTTCCTCCTAGGACCATGCTTGGTGTCTTGGTTCTCCAAGAAATAGAGCATAGTGGCATTATCAACCACCGAGGCTGAATACATTGCAGTCGGAAGTTGTTGTGCCCAGGTCCTATGGATGAAGCAAATGTTCCAAGACTTTAACATTCACTGTGATGCTTCTACTATCTATTGTGATAATACTAGTGCAATTAACTTGTCATACAATCCTATCTTGCATAGTAGAGCTAAACATATAGAGGTTCAACATCACTTTCTCCATGATCATATAGCTAAGAAGGATATCTATATCACACATGTGGGCACGGAAAATCAGTTGGCAGACATTTTCACTAAACATCTAGCTAGAGAGCAATTTAACTTTATTAGATCAAAATTTCTTATTACTACTTTGAATGAATCCGATATGCCTTCTAGCTAGTTGTTATCTATCCTATATGTCTTGTCTCTGTTTGGATCACCTTTTCTTGCTAATATGATAAAAATCCATTTTTCATGTTTATTTTACCTTGTTTTTCTTTTTTTTGGTATTTTTTGTAAACACATGCTTTATGACAAAATAGTACCCAATGATGAGTGATATGTGCCTAAGTATGTTCAATATACATAATGGACTTGAAAATTAAATTTAATCAGCACTCTAATGGCTAGAAGTTAAGTTTGTTGTTTTAGGTCAGGTTGACCATCAGTCGAGTTGCAAACTTGACTGATTGATGGCTGAGAGCTTTTTAAAAAGCCAATCGGTTGAGTTTTTGAGTTCATAGAACTCGACCGATGGCTGGGCTGGAGCATTCTTAAGTTGGGTTCAGCCGACTATTCTCCCTCTCAACTAGAGAAAATTCAACCGATTCCACCTCCATTAGCCCTATGCTCTCTACCCTTTCCCTTACCTTCCTCAACCTAGCCCTAATCTGATCTAGATAGACCATCCTTGACCTTCCCCCTTGCTAAACCTAGGTGTGTGGACATGTTTGGTGGTGTGTTTGTTTCTCTTTCTCTATCTTTCCTCTCAATTTTGTCTCCATGGCTTCAAATAGAAGGAAGAGAGTCGCCCCTACCAATGCACCATACTCTTCTTCGTCTCCCTGCTTGATCCCCTTTGATGAGACTCTCTTTGTCTCAAATGAGGCTATTAATAGATATAAGGATCTCCTCCCATGGAATCCTTTCCCTTTTTGTGCCCTCTTTGAGCCTAGACCTATACGTAAAGAGTTCATAGATGAAGTAGCAAAGTTGTTACACGTCACCATCTCTCAGCCCTGGGTACTGAACATGCATGCTAAAACAATTCTATAACTAGCACGAAAGCAGTTCACGAATTCTACATGAACTTGTGTTGGAATTATGACACCCTTATACACCCTCCTAATACTCAAGTGATCCCAACTTCTATGGTAGTTGGGAAGAAATTCCAAGTCTCAGAGGATACCTTAAACATCTTTTTGTCATGTACCAATGAGACTGACACCTGGCGTAAGGATTACAATGAGTATTTTGACCTTCTTGACCCTGAGGCATTCTATAATCATTTTGATCTCACTCTTCCTGGCATTCATTATTACTTGAAGAAGCCTCAGTTCCCCTATAAGAAGAAAAGCACCCTTCCCTGCTCTGTCTTGGATCTCAAGAGGTGTATCCTTACCCTAGTTGTTAACTGCAACATCCATCCAAAGAAAAATCAAACGGAGATTGCAGAGAACACTATGATGATCATGTATTTCCTCTTAAAGAATGTCAGAGTCAAGTGGTCTATATACACCCTCCACCATATGACTTGCTTTGACTCAGTCAAGAATACCTAAAGCACCCACCCTCCCTACCCTACCCTGATATGTGGTCTTTTTCAGTTTGCCACTAAGAAATCTCTTTTCCATGACTTTCATTATAGACCTTCCTAGAAAGGAGTTTGTATCAGTGAGACCACTATTTAGAATTTTGTGCCTATCCTCTCCTCCACCTCACATGGTGCCTCTGCCTTTGACTCTGCACCTGCCTCTACCCTACCCAAGAACCTCCACCGCTTCAGCCTACCCGACCTGCCCATGCCTTATTTCATGTGTCCAATAAATCTCTCATGGGTTACATGATACATCAACAGGCATACAACCTCTAGGTCCAAGAGCACCTACATCAGGACTTATGTTCAATCATGTCAAACATGAACATATCATGTACACATCCCTACCCAGCCTACCAGCCCTACTCGGGAAGTGATTATGCATCATATGCATACAATAACTTTTACCCTACCCCTCCACCTACACCTTCCACTGCTCCCACACCCTCTACTATTGGTGGACATGCTCCCATTATCCTATCTCTACCTGTTGGTCCCTTGGCCACTTTGCTTTCCAGCCTTGGTGATTCTTCTCCTTCCTTCCCACAGGTCAATGAGCTCAATGCTCTTGGTATGTCTTGGGATGAGAAGAATGCTCGTTGGCCTGGTCATCATCTCAGTCCCTTTGTTGATGAAGAAATGTTGGACCTGGATGATGAGGAGGTTGTTGATGCTGATGAGGTTGCTGGTGATGGTGAGGATGATGGTGCTACATCTGACGATGATGATGGCTCTGGTGGCTCTGCTGGTGACTTTGGTGATGAAGGTGATACCGCTACACCTTGAGACGAAGATGATGACTACGTGCCTGATGTTGAGGATGATGATGTTGTTGATATAGATAGCTTATATGTCTATTTGTTCTTAGTTTTTAGTATAGTCTGTTGATCATATATATCTTTCTAGGCTATTTTGTATAATAAACATCTGGGCACATGATCTGAGCTGTACTATTTTATCTTTTTAGTTTTCATCATCCTGGCTTGTAGTTTTTTTTCTGAGAACTTGCATTATGGGTTATAATCTCAATTCTTTGCACACTTACTCTTTGATCTGTTATATCTTATGAGTTGGTGCCATGTTTCACCATATTTTGATTATGACTTAATTTGTTTGTTTCTCTCATCTCTGTTTGGTGTATGCTTTTGAGATTGCATGTTTTAGATATATGCTTGGTTTTTCTTGGAGGAGACCTATTTTTATAATCTTCTACCCCCCTTCCTTTTTGATAATGTCAAAAGGGGGAGAGAAATTCAATATCTTGAAGCTTAACCATATTGTTTTTATTGCCTATGTGTTACTTCTCTTGTTCATTATATGTTTCATCATGTGACTTGCTAAAGGACCATATAGTATGTATGTGTTATGATGCTTTGTGTATATAGACAAACTATGTAGGTTAAAGTTAACGTAGATTGAGGGGGGGCATTTCACATTGTTTAAATCTTGAATCTCTTTACAATTCACAAGGCAAAGGTATAATTTCAATATCCTTTTCAATATGATTGAGGAATGGTTTGTCATTGTCAAAAAGGGGGAGAATGTTGACTTGAGAGTTCTACATTGTCCATATTTTGATAATGACTTAACCATTCCATTCCCATGTATCTAATATGTGTGTTTAAGATTGATTTCGGGCTTTAGGTACATGAAAAGGATCAAATTACACAAGCTCTAGTTTGTCCAAGTTCAAGTCAAATGCAATGCAAGTGTGCTATTTGGGAAATCACTTCAAACGACCTTATAAGAACTTTGTAATCACTTGTATTGATGATATGACTAGTAACTAAGATGAGAAAAATATGCGGGACACAAAACACCAAGGTTTAATCACCCAAAAGTCAACTTAGAAAATTGATCACATGTTGCTCATCGGTCAAGTTGGAAACTGGAATGATCCTATGATGGATTTTCTAAAGATGACCCATCGGTCGAGTTGTGCACTCATAGAACTCAACTGACCGACTTACTGAGCAAACTCAATTTTAGCTCATCGGTCGAGTTCCCCAGAACAAACTCGACCAATAGCTTGAAAATTGGCTTTGTCTTTTAGTTGATCGGTCGAGTTACCTTTATTGAAACTCAACTGAATGTACTGTATGGAAAACCCAAAAAAAGGGATTGTAACCATTGGTGACTTTTTTGAGTGAAAATAGATCCGTTACATTGTGGAAAAATGGCTATATTTCAACCCTAAGTGTTCCCCAACTCAAGGGAGCACCCCCAGCTATAAATAGGACCCCTTGAAGTTCATTCCAAGTTTGCTCATTCATGCTATTAAAAGTCCTTGTTATAGTTGAGTGTGCTAGTACTCCTTGAGCCCCTTTCTCTCTCTATTTTACACTTTATTTCGTGATTGTGAGTGAGTTAGGCATATTGTAAGAGAGCTCCACCCTTGTGCATGTAAAGCTCTCATCTTCTCCTACTTCCCTATCCCCTTTCTACATGAAGAAAAGGTGAAGCAAGCTCCATCGAGTGAAGGAGTTGTAGATGGTCCTCTTTAAGGTTGATGAAGAGGTGGTGATCTTCTCCGGGTGAAGGAGAAGGCAAAGGCTAAAGATCCCAGAGGAGTGGAAAAGTCCTTGAAGGCAGAAGACTTGTGCTTGAGTGAGTAAGACCTTGGTGAAGGTTGAAGACTCTTGCAAAGTGGGTAAGTCCTTGGTAAGGTGGATATCTCCTTGTACTTGGATGTGTAAGTCCTTTGGTGGTATTGTGTTGTAACTCATATTGGTGATAATATAGAGAAAAGCACTTGAAAAGTCCTAGAGGTTGACCTATTTAGGTAGTGGACTGACTCACTTCTAGTTTGAAGTGTGGAACCACTCTACATCCCTTTGTCAAGTGCTTGCTATCAATCTCTCTCATCCTTGCTATTCTTGTTAGATAGGACTTCAAATTGGACTTAAGCTATTGCTTTAAACTTGACAGAATTTGAAGGTCTAATATATTTTGTGATAAATTTTGTAGCACTATTCACCCCCCTCCAGAACCCTTAGATTTAACACTACCAATATGATATCCACAATCACATACCACAACCTAAAATTGGGCCACCACCACATTTTCACTTCCATACACGTCCCTAAACAGACCTAAACTAGAAAACGATCCTCCACATCCACCTTTACCTTTCCAAGTAATGAATTTGTAAAAAAGATGGACATGGATTTCAATAAGGGACAAGGAGATTCTATTGGTATGTCCAAAGAGCCAATCATATGATGATTGTAATGGAAAATCAAAAGGCAATTCAATATATTCTATTTTATAATTGTGATATAATGATGTAACATAATAAATGTCTAAAGAATGATGATACTCACTGACATATGTCTTCAGGTTTAGGAACTGGACACTGAGATCATATGTATGATAAGAGTGTATGCATTATTGTTATGTCCCTAGTCAGATGTTATTGTGGATGCAAAATAGACAACAATGGTACATAAGACTCGAGTGTGTGTTGGTTTATGGCAAAATCTCATCATTCATGATATGTGATATCAAACCAAACACATAGGTACTTGTTAGAGAATAGTGTGTTGGACATACCCACATTGATAGTGATACATGGAGACTAAAGAATGGTAGTTAGAATTGGCTCTCATAGTGATGGTGGTTCTTGTGGTTCTTAGACCTAAAATCACTACACTCATAACATATCATTTGATGTACTTTGACATCTTCCACTGTGACCGTGAATAAGGGTTTCCATAAATGTGGTGCTCAGGTGCATTCTGACACATGGGGATGATTGTGTGATGTAGATGGAATTTATCCCTCCTACAAGAGTATGATATCCCAACCATTTGATAAGCAAGACTGAGAAATGTGTGACCATGCACATGTGAGTCAATATGTGATATTGAACTTACATATATCTCAAATAGTATGCTCTAGTTCAAGAAATAGAGATGGAACATTTAAGATGATGACGATTTCATGCCTTGAGTTCAATCTGGATATCAGTGACAACAGAACTATACGACCACTATAACACCAATCACATACTGTAGGTTGAAGTTGCTCTTCCACTTTTCAATTACTTGGATAGAAATGATGCCTTGCTAGATACCACTCATTATTGATGGTGTCATAAATCAATTATGGACATCATTGCCAACGTAAATGTAGTCGGTCCCAAGCCCGAGTAAAGGAGGAGGGTTGGTGGTAGGTTGACAGCCAGCATACAAAAACTTTGTCACTCTTTCTATGACATGGATCCTTATAAGTTTAGCCGACCCCAACATAGTTGGGATTGAGGCTTAGATGATGATGATGATTGCCAACGTAACTTGGTAGCTATAGGGTCACACATATAGGATACACTCATAATAGGATTTCACTCATGAATGTAGTTTAATATATTTGGATAATAAAAGAAAGTTTTATGTCTCTATCTATGAACATTGTGTAGATTTCTTTCAATTATATATATATATATATATATATATATATATATATATATGCATACATACATATATACTCTTTAAAAATTGGTTTTTATGCATAAAATATTTTACTCTTTCTATGTCGGTCTTAATTTTAATAATGTAACATAATATTGAATATTTGAATGTCATATTGTCGATATGTTATTCTAGACCCTGAAAAGAAAAGGAAACTTGTGTCTCAACTCGAGAATACTATTGCTATATGTTTCAAATTTGGGATCATGCAAAGACGTTATTATTGTATAGTGGAAGATTACTTCAACCATACATGGTAGATATGTATATCAAGATCAAAACTACAAGATTGGATTACTTCTACAAACATCAAGATGATATAAGGGGAGATTTGTATGATGGTATAGTTGATGCAGTATATAATGGTGAGACAAGAGCTTTCAAAATTGGTCAAAAAATACCGACATCTTTCATTGGAGGTCCACGTGATATGCGGAAAAGGTATCTCAATGTGATGGCTTTAGTACATAAATATGGAAAACTAGACATTTTTCTTACAATTACATGCAACCCTGAATGGGATGAGATAAAGTCTCAACTGAAGCCATGGGAGCACGCATGCAATAGACCTAATTTAGTTGTTTGTATATTTCATGCAAATCTTGAGGATTTAAAAATAAACTATTTAAGGATCAAATATTTGGAAGAGTAGATGCTCATGTTCATGTGATAGAATTTCAAAAAAGAGGATTACCTCATGCTCATTTTCTAATCATCTTAAAACAAGAAGATAAAATACACAACCCTAAAATGTATGATTGCATTATTTTTGTTGAGATTCCAAACAAGGAAGATGATCCTTTATTATATGAAATGGTGTTGAAGCATATGATTCATGGTCCATGTGGAAAATTGAGGAAACCCCCCCCTACATGATAAATAATGTGTGTAAATCACATTATCCAAAGCCTTATTATCATCATTCAATGAAAGGAACAAATTCATACCCTATATACAGGAGAAGAAACAGCGGTGTCATGGTGCAGGTTAGAAATTGTACAATTGATAATCAATGGGTTGTAACATATAACCCTTATTTATTGAAGCAATATAATTGTCATATAAATGTTGAGATATGTTCTTGTATAAAAGCAGTCAAAAATTTGTATAAATACATTTACAAAGGGCATGATAGGGTAACTGTCTATTTACATCCTGAAGAAATAGATGAGATAAAGAATTTTCAAGATGGAAGATGGGTTTCACCTCCTGAATCTATGTCGAGGATATTCCAATTCAATCTCAATGAGATGTATCCATATGTTATCCCTTTATAGGTTCATCTACCAAATAAGCATTTTGTGTCTTTTTCAAATTCAAAGAACCTCTGTCATGTTCTATCTGAAGGCCATGCTAGAAGGACCATGTTTGACTGAATTTTTTCAATCTAGTGTCAATAATATCGGAGGAAGAAAGTATTTGTATAGAGAATATTTTGAACACTTTGTTTGGAATAGATCTTCATTATGGTGGATAAATAGGAAGTTTTTCCAAGCAATTGGTCATCTTAGTTCTGCAAATCCTTCTGAAGGTGAAAAATACTATCTAAGAATACTTTTAAATCATGTATGAGGGCCTACTTCATTTACTTATTTGCGTACATTTAATGGTGTGACATATGCCACATTCAGAGAAGCAGCTCAAAATCAAGGACTTCTTGAATGTGATAATTCATCATATTTTTGTTTACAAGAGGCAAATTCATGAGATGTTGAAAGCACTACGACGGTTATTTGCTACTATTTTGGTTTTTTGTGAACCAAAGGATACTAAAATGTTATGGACTAAATTTCTAGAAGATATGATGCAAGATTTTTTTAGAAATGAAGTATCTGTTGAAGATCAAATTAAAATGATAATAGATTATATTCAAGATATACTTGAAAGCATGGGGGAAAACATCAAAGATTTTGATTGGCCTATTATCAATTTTGAAAGAGATCTTCACAATAATAATTCAAGAGAGGTACTAGATGAGTTAGCAATACCAACTCCTATTGATGACGTTCATGCTGCACACAGGTTGAATGATGAACAAAAGTATGCTTTTGATGTTATAATGGAAAGAATAAATAATAAACGTAGTGGAATTTTCTTTGTTGATGGACTAGGAGGAACATGGAAAACATTTTTATATCGTGCAATTTTTGCTCAAGTGAGAAACAATAACTCAATAGCAACTGCTACAGCAACATGCGGTGTTGCAACATCAATTTTACTAGGAGGATGTACAGCTCACATTAGATTCAAAATACCACTTGATGTCAATAACTTGTCTATTTGTGATATCAAAAAACAAAGTGGTCTAGCTGAATTAATTCGTCAAGCAAAAGTGATAATTTGGGATGAAGCTCCAATGGCGAAGAAATTTACAATTGAGGCCTGAGATCGATCAATGAAAGATATATTAGAAAATGATGAGTTACCTTTTGGCGGTAAGGTGGTCATATTTGGTGGAGATTTTAGGCAAGTATTTCCTATTGTCCCTAAAGGGACTCGTTCACAAACAATTAAAGAATCATTGGTAAAATCATATCTATGGCCTTTAATGGAAAAGCTATATCTTACTAAAAATATGAGAGTTGCATTTGATCCTGAATTTTCAGAACTATTAATGAGAGTTGGGGAAGGAAGGGAACCATATATAATGAATGACATGATCAATATTCCTAAGGATATGTTAATTAAATATGATGACGAAGAGATGTCAAATTTAAGACTGATAGAATCAATATTTCCTCTTTTAATTGAAAAAAGTGATTGCTCAGATTATATGACAACAAGAGCAATATTGGCAGCCAAGAATGAATATGTTGATGATATCAATGACTTGATTGTTAAGAAGTTTCCAGGTGATGAACACATGTATCTTAGCTTCGATACGGTAATGGATGAGACTAAACATAATTATCAAGTAGAGTTTTTAAATAGTAAAACACCTCCTGGGATTCCACCCCATAAATTAATTATGAAAAAGAATTGTCTGATTATGTTGTTGAGAAATTTGGATCCTCCTAATGGACTATGTAATGGTACAAGATTGGTATGTGTGGATTTTCAACAAAATGTGATTCGAGCAAGAATAGCTCTTGGTCCATGTACTGGAAAAGAAGTTCTTTTACCAAGTATTCCTATATTTCCAAAAGAAAATGCAACATATCCTTTCTCATTTAGAAGAAAACAATTTCCTATTCGTTTGTCGTTTTCCATGACTATAAATAAAGCACAAGGTCAAACGATCCCACATGTTGGTATATATTTTCAGAGCCTATATTTTCTCATGGACAACTTTATGTGGCTATGTCTAGAGGAATTTCAAAATCCACAACAAAATTTATGATTACACACTCAACTATTGAAGAATACAAATATTGCACAAAAATATTGTATATATACTCTAATAAATATGATAAGAACAATTAGAATGAATTTATCTATTTCACGAATGAAAATTCCACGATGTATGAAACGAAGCCCAACATGGCAAGAGTTTCTGGAAGGCCATGAGATTCATGGATATAATATACTAGATCCAACTATGTTTTTTCTACTTCTTCATGCGTATACAACACCTTATAAAGATTCTTGACTTCTTATTTTACTAATATAATATTCATGTCTATTTCCATACACTTAAGACATTTTGGATTTTGCAAAAATGATCTTAGAAAATAATGAACATTGCAGAAAAAAAAGTTTATTTTTCCCATCTCACAATCTTAGCAAGGATCCCATTGTGTATAGTGTCCTTGTTCTCCTTGTTTGTATTTTCCCCTTCTTTATTCTTGCAAGGAGACACCATTTCCTATTATGATTCATCCTATGTGCTTGATATTTCTTTATGATGCTTTGAATAAAATCAATCTATGTTGGAAGATAATCAATTATTATTTTGAAAAATAACCATATTGTTAAACTACAACGCTCTCAATTATTTTCCAGTTTATCCATATCGTATAACAACATTTTGTGAATTTGTTCTTTGCCTAACTACATATTGACAATATTTGTCAATTTTTAGCCCTTTGTCAAATTTTTATGTATACATTTGTTTTATCTAACAATATTCCCTTCATCTCCATTTTTGAAAAAGCAAGTCAACACATTCTGCCAAGAAGGCCAGAGAAGTGTATTGCAAGATGTTCATTGCACTCTACTTGTCCCGGTACTAGAGGGAGACAACTCTAATTGGCTTCCAAATTCATTGAGGTAACAATTTATCGATTTATGTGTATCACTTTGTTATGTTATAACTTATTGTGGCAAAGAATATTTTTCTCATCTTCATATTATGCTAAGTGTTTGGAACACATTGATAGTACCAAAAGCAAAGGTGTTCTCTTTATTCCCTACATATCATATGTAATGGTACACCATATATTTTCCAACACATCCTTGATTTGGATTTCATAGGCCATGACCCATAACCTTTGGCTTCAATCACTATAGTAAAGATTTCTTTTCAACTCATTCTGTCCTATTGCCACTACTATCTCCCTATAATTCCTTTGTATGATAGACATCCACGAACACTAATGTAGTCACTTGGTCGGAAGCAAGTAACTCTTGAGTTTTTAAAATGAATAAATTTCAATAGATGGAGAGATGGAAGATATAAAGAATGCTATCACCTAAAGATTGAAGATTTCCAACATCTTTAAATATGTAATTAAGAAAAGGAACATGATTTATTTGACAAATTTGATTCCCCTACAACTAATGTTTTTGCATAATCAATCACCCCTTATCTTGTATGTCTAACAAGCTAACAAAGTAGCTCATCACATTCTGCCAAGAAGGCTGAAGAGGTGTATTGCAAGATATTCATTGCACTCTACTTGTCCTGGCACTGGAGGGAGACAACTCTAATTAGCTTCCAAGTTCACTGAGATCACAATTTATCGATTTATATGTGTTTCACTTTGTTATATCATAACTTGGTGTTGCAAATAATATACTACTCATCTCTAGATTAGGCTAAGTGTTTTGAACACATTGATAGTTCCAAAAGCAAAGGTACAATTGTGTTCTCTTTCATTTCTACACATAATAGGTAATGGTGCACCATATATTTCCCAATGCATCTTTGGTTTGCATTTCATAGGCCATGACCGCAAAACCTTTGGCCTCAATCACTGTTGTGAAGATGACAAATACTTCTGTTTTGGAGCCTTGCACGAAATATATGGATCATGGGATCACGTTTTCCAATGTTAAATCATTAGTTTCAGCCTCATTCTTTGTAGTTTCCTAATTCTCATTTTTTCCTTTTCCCTTCTTCCTTCTTGCACATCATGTCATATTTCCACTACTATCAGTCTGTAATTCCTCTATATGACAAACATCCATGACCACTTGTTTAGTTACTTGGTCAGAAGTAAGTAACTCTTTGAGTTTTTATAATGAAAAATTTTCAATAGATGGAGAGATGGAAGATAGAAAGAATGCATATTTATTTGACAAATGATGGCCCTACAAGTGATGTTTTTGTAGGATCAAGCACCCCTTATCTTGTATGTCTAACAAGAGAATCTTGTTTGTGGAATACTCCATTGCAACACTATTCATTGGAGGTGTTGCTTTTGAGGTAATCTAACTTGTATAACCTTTTCAGGTCACTTATATGTTCTAGATTTTTAGTACAAAGTTGATAAACATATTTAAATTATTAAAGTTTATTGGTCATTCTTTTAGCTTGTAACAATCAGTCTGGCTCATTTCTCTTATATCACAAAGGATGGTCATATTTTTAGGTATCTTATGAGAATAGAAATACTTACCATAAAATCAATGATAAAAGTGGTGCCACAAAAACACTCATAATGTTTTTAGGAACAAAACCCATAACAACCTACATGTAGGTGAGATAAACATAGCACTAGAACAACATAAATAACAAAGGCGGCCAAGCCTCATAAACTTGAAACCTAATAGAGATTGGCACATAACCAAACTCCCAATATATATAAATGTTGGGCCAAACCTCATAAATTTGAAACCTGGGTATGGGGCACATAACCTCCATCCAAAAGTAAATAAGGGCACAAAACCCAAAAACCAATGCAAATTATATTACTCTAGGGCTACTGAGTCACACAACATGCTTAATAGGCAAGCAAGTAAAAGGTATAGTCAGATTTTACAAATTAATCACCACATAAGTGATCATCATTATCATCCACCTCAAAGTGGGCATATAACATCAAATAGAGTTCCATAATGAGCAAAGAATAATAAAGATTCTAAAAGAATATCTAAGAAGATGTTATGATCACAAGATCAGTAACAAGTAGGGTACTTCACATGAAGCATAATTGCAAAAGAAAGAGACATGGTGTATAGGCTATTATCCATAGGAGCAAGAGAAACACAATTAATGTTAATGCTCAATATAGAAGAATAGGAGATGCAAACATACCTCTTATAGAGTCTTGACAAAACAAGATTACTTCTAGATCCAAATCTAGGTTCCCAAGGCACCTAATATCATATATGTGAAATTAGGGTTAGAATTACATTGATTACACATAACCCTAAAATTCACCTTTTTAATATTAATGAATTAGGTTATCAAAACCACGCCATGTTTTAGGTTATATTTTCCTGAGTGTCTTTTATATGTTTTGTTATGAATTTTACAAGTTATTACTTATTTAGATTAATCCATTAAAATAACCTATTAATAAGATTATATTCAGGCAACAAAAATAATATCATTAATAAGCTTACATTTTTATGAATCCAATAAGTATTTATTTGTAATTTTTGGATAAGCGAGTCAAAAGATATGATTTTTACAATATCAGCCACTCAGAAAATAAAGAAATTCCAAATAAACAATATATGAAAGATTAACGAGAAAGAGAGGGGAGAGTGGGCCCGGGTCTGCTGACATGGCCCAACTAGAGGTGGCCATGTCATCAGGTCAGCATCTTGGTTGACTCGCCCAAAGAAAAGAAACCAAAGTGCGAGAAGACAAAAATGCCCTTATGCGAGAAAAATAAAGAAGAACCAAGAGAGGGCAATTTTGGGAATCGCAAGGAGTTCATCTCCTTCACTGGCTCACTGTGCCATGGTAGCAGCATCTCAACAGGGAAAATTGGGTGAATCCACAAGAAAGCGGAAAACAACAAACTACAACCAAGAAAATGAAGAATAGGGAGCGAGCAACTCAACGACACCGCTAATGTGGACGGAGATGCACAAAGAAGATAGGAAGGCTTGCTGCAAGGTCAGGGCCCAAATGAGACCATCGGCGCCATGACCGATGGAGGAATTGATGTGTGAGGAGGGTTTGTGGAGGTTGAACGGAGATGAGAGTAGCGATATTTATAGGTGAGGATGCATAGGACAATGGGTGGGTAAGCCAGCCGAGAAGCTTCATGCCCAAGAATTGGGTGTTTTGCCAATTCACAATGAAACACCACAAAATAGGGCTTGATTTGTGCAGAATTGAAAATAGAAGTTGTAGGAAGAAAACTCTCATGAAAAGATCAAGAGATGATGGAGAAATATCATTTTTAAATTCTGTCAAAAATGGTGTCCTGCTTCCTTTTAGGCCTGAGGTAGAAGACAACCCTCAACCATCTGATCCGCCATCCAACAGTTGTGGTTCGTGCGCATGATCAAAATTGGAAACCTTATCAAATTTGAAATCAAATAAAGTGATGCATTAGATTTATTTCTCTTTTTCTCTCTCCTCTTTTGAGGGTGCAAATGAATCCCAAATTTAATGAAATTTGACACCCAGCCTATTTTTAATATGCGTAATCTAAATATAAAATTAGATTTTCCTTTTGAGAACTTTTGATGTGTTAAATAAATAAAATCATGTTTTCTCTTTCCTCCTTCCATTTTACATGTTGGAGTTATTTGTTCACTTATTTAATATTTTGAAGGTTCTACACTCTTTCTCTCTCCTAATTTCATCTTTTAATCAAACTTTCTCCAAATTGAGTGAAATTTCACCCAAAGGCATATTTTAATATGTAGATTATGAATCTAAGATTATTTTCCACTTTTGGAGTCATTAAATATTTTATTTAATATTTTTGAGGAAAAACACCTTTTCTTTTCTAAATAAAATAGATATGATTATTATTATCCTAAATTGGTGAAACTTGGCCTCCAAGCCAAAGCATATCCTAAGAAAATGAATATGAGGTTATTCTTATCCAATAAGTTTTCCTTTTAGTACAATATCCATTATTATTATTATTTCTCTCATTAATAATTCAATATCTCATTAACATGTTTTAAACATTATTATTGATTCCTTTTTATCTTCCTTGCACCATAACGCAAAGGAATGATCTAGAACAAATCTACTCTATCATTATCTCACATAAGTTTATTTATTTCGTATTTTGTGGAATTATAACTCATTATTCTCAATTATGGACACCTTGACTTTTTATGCACATTATTACCTCATGATCCATATCTTATGTACCTATCATTAATTTTATGATTAATTTGAAGGTATTGGGTAATATTAACTTATATTCTACATTTTAGGGTGATTTATTCATGTATTAACATATTTAAGTTCACTAAAGAGAATACTCTTATCCTTGTTTGGCTAAACCTCAAAGACTAAGGTTTCTAACCTCTTAACCCTGGATAAGATTAAGTTATAGGTTTTGGTATGTTACAGTAGATATGTAGATCTGTCAAAGAAAGGTACATATTATGTTGTGTTGGATTTTGGGTTAGGCTTAACTAGATGACCTTAACGAGATTAAGTACCTAGAAGCATATAGATGGATTGTGAAAAAGATTTGTGCACACCATCTATCCAAGAGTTGCATAGATGTAATTGGCAAAAGTTGTTACTGATGCAACCCTATTTTAGGACTCCATCTTGTGTCTTTTTGTATTTTAATCACATCTAAACATTGTTCGATTGCAAGTGTTCCCCTAAATTTGTATTTTTCTATAAAATGCACTTATGGAGGCTTTTTGCATGTTTTATAGCTACTTTGGCCACTAATTGATGGAAGGGAGGGAGGAAAGCTGAATATAGGGCTTATCCTTGCTTGGAGGAGTTCAAAATGAAGCCAAGACGATCCCCAACCTACCCCAAGTGATCAAAGAGTATACTGAAGCAATAGCCTCCATGGATCTCAAGGAACAAAGCTCAAAGTGATGATAAAGACCCCAACATGGTTGTGGTGTCAAGGAATGGGCATGCTTGCTAATGCCAAAATCATAGTAACACCACAAGTTTGGACAAGCTACAACAACTCTAGCAAAATGGTCATGCTAGTTAGCACATCTGTGCCATGAAGCTACCAGAACGATTGTGCTAGCCAGCACAGTCGTGCTACCAAAGATCAAAACGACCATTCCCTACAGAACGACCTCCAACCCAACTCGCCCACCACGGCTGTATCACCTAATGCTGCCCGTCACCACCGTGCTACCAACACTCAGTTCACCACTTTCATCCTGGCATCTTCCACTTATCAGCACGACTGTTCCCTTCCACCACACTCATTCTACCCACTACCCACCATGGATGTGTTGTCCAACATGGTCGTGCTACCACCTAAAACCCTAGTTTTTCTACACTAAATTGCCAACTTTACCCCACTTACCCTGGTGCTTCCCCACCAACTATATCTACCATTGTGGCAGCCACAACACTAGGTTAGCTACCTCTTAGCATTCATTTCCACCCTCTTTGCATTCAAGAACTCCACCAACCCATCTCCTTCCATATTCACCTCATTTCCACCCAAAAACCCTAATTTTCTAGGGTTTTCACCACCAGACCATTTCCATTCATGTCATTTCCATTCTTGGAGGGAGGTACACGAGATTCTATAGTAAGGAAGTGAAGAAGGAGGATCCTCCATGAGCTGCCATGGCCTTGTACCTCGTTCTTCTCTCCTTTTTACTCGTTTGCTTGATAATGAGTAGCTAAGCCCTTTGTGGTGGGTTTTTTGGGGGATAAAATGTTACTTTTATATCATGTTGGGGGAAATAACTTGTAATGAACATATTTCCATTCTATGATGATTGTTTCTTGCTTTTATATCATTTCCCATTATCTTATTTGTGATTTATGCTTTTATATATGGATTTCTTATTGTATGATGCTTGAAAACACCTAGCTTCTAGGGGGAAATGGATTCTATGCGGGTACCTTAGGAATTGCTCCTAGGTCCAAATAGTAGATCCCTATATAGCATCATATATTCCTAGATACAAGTCCCTTCTCCTACAAATAGGTGTGAGATCTAAGTATCTAGTGTAAGAGTGATTAGTGCAATTGCCTAGAGTTTTTCTAAAGGCTAGATGGTGAGTTTTTCTAAGTAGCTAGTATAAGAGTGATTAGTGCAATTTCCTAACATTATGTGAAACACCCTCATCTCTACCCCCATTCCTACCCTTTGCTCTCAATTGCCCTAATACCACTTACCCTAGAAACCTAGACTTGCTAAGTCCTACTAGAATCACACCTAGTCCTAGTTTCCCAACTAGTAGCTTAGGGTAGATTAAAATCACACTTGCCTTGATTGTTTGGTTTGGCAATCTAGATTGAAGATATAAGACATGCATGCTATGTTAACCCCCAACTAATGTATTAGTATCATTTCCCAGATGGCCCGCCTCTCATTAATATTTCTTGAAACCCATCTTGTTATCTTAGTTGGTTAATGCTAGTTTAGTTAATTTCTTTGATTGCTTCTTAGTCAATTGCTTAGATTTGGATAGTTAGGTCTTGCTTGAGTAGTTAGTGATCTTTTGAGCTTGCTAGTATTAATCTTGCAAGTTAGTTGTAATCTAAGTTATTAATTTCTCTATTGCTTTACTTCCCCTACTAGTGTAACTTAGTTGTAGTCTCTTTTTCTTACTATCTTTCTTTGTTAATTAGACTTAACATGTTTAGGGGAATTTCGGGTTTCTGATAATCTAGTTTTCCTTCTTTCTTTTAATTACCTACTTCATTCGTATAATCAATCAAATCAACCAACAAACCCTAAAAATCCTACTCTCTACATTAGGAACATAGCTTACCCTGACTTATCTCTAGTGCCCCCTTCTCCCCACGGATCGACCCCTTGCTTGCCATTCACCTATACTACGACACAACCATGTTCGCTTACGAGTGAGCATTTTAGTATTTTAAGTGAATCTTATCTAGGTCTTTATAAATTCAAAACATTACAAGTGTGTTCCGAGCTCGTGGGGTGCATCTAATTAAACCTAATTGAATAGTGTGTGTACCTCTGGCTTGACACACCAAGCTTTCTGGTGTTGTTGTCGGGAATAGAGGAGCTCGTCCTAGCTAGTTAGAGTAGCTTAACCTTTCCTACTTCCCTCACTACTTCTATTCTTTATTCTTTGATTATTTTTGCATACTTGTCTTATAACTTAGCTCGTGTTGTTTGTTTGTGTAATGTGAAGGTTACAACTATGCATGCTTGGTAGACGTTCGACTTCTACTACCTTGGTTCCCTTCGACTCAGAGATAGGTAGAATAAGACGTCTGCATTGCCGCAAACAGCACCAAGAAACTGAGATGGCTGAAGAAGGTCCTCATGGGGACACCCAACCACCACCTAACCGCCCCCTCCATGAGTACTTCACTCTAGGAAACTACACCTCATGGATTGCCACCCATGTTGACCAAATGTCGAGTCAACGATTATCCATCCCACCAACTCTTGTTGGACTCCTACTCACTTTCTATGGGATATAGAATGAGAACCCATACCACCACGTTGATGCTTTCCTGAATACATGTTCCACATTTTACATGCCTGCTACCACTGACGGTTCCATAAGAAGAACCATTTTCCCTTTCTCCCTCAAAGAAAAATTCAAGGAGTGGTAATGTCCAAGCCCGAGCTAGTGACTTGGACGACGGTGAAGAATGAGTTCCTAAAGAAGTTCTATCTTAACTCCAAGATAGCTTAGATGAGTAGATGCATCACATCCTTCATGCAAAGGGAAAATGAGCCTTTCCATGAATCTTGGGAAAGATTACAAAAACTCATGCAAGACTACCCCCACCACGCAGTTCCTCTATGGCAGCTAGTGCAGTCTTTCTACACTGGACTTATTGAGTTGAGCTAGCCTATAGGTGACTCTTCTTGCGGAAAAACATTCATGGATAGACCTCTATAAGAGTCTTGGCCATTCTTTGAGCACTTTGCTGAAAACTCACGCTACCGAGCTTCAAACAAGGGAGATCGCCTTGATAGGAACTGGGTTCCTGTTACAACCCCGATTTTTAGGTTCTTTTAGTTGGAAATGCAATTTCCCCAATCAGTGTATGATTATGTAATTTGTTTGATTTACGTAATTACGTGGATTCCTTTGATAAATAGCCTTGCGTGTTTGATTTCTTAGGCCTTGTTCGCTATTGGGCCCAATAACGAGAAAAGGAAATGAAAAGGAAAAGAAATCAACTAATAACAAAGATAATGAGAAAAGAAAGATGTAGAAGCATCTAGAAGGCTAAGAATTATCCTTCAAGGAGGGATTCTATTCCTTTGGGATTTCTTGGGTTCCAATGAGTCCAAGTTGCAAATATAATACGAGAAGAAAGAAGAAATACCAATTAAATAAGTTTTATTAAAGGATAACTTGGACACAAAGATAATGCCTTTTTCCTTTTTAGTTTGGGACTCAAATTTGGTATGTGAGTAGATAAAGCCAAGATGAAGATTTCCCTAAACTTTGGTTGAAAAAGGATGTACGAATAAGGATATATGGATTTTACAAATTATCCTAAAGTGAGGAGATAATCCCTATAAAGTATTAAATCACTTTAATTAGGATAAAACTCAGACATTCATGAACCAGGTGACGTGGACCATCGGATCTAAGATCCAATGGCCCGAATCCAATCCCAAATATGTGAGAACTCTGGCACGCAATTGACCACGAAGCGTGACCTTCCTTTCAGATTTGCTCGAAGTGGAGGTATTGTGCAACGGAGGAAACGATCCCATTGGCTTCGGGAGCAATTTTCACATCAAACCGACCTGGGATTGCAGACCTTTCTTGAACTGTGTGAGTTTCCCCTAATTTGTGGGAAAACAAAGGGTGCTAACCCCTATATAAGAAGGGGTGGGGGGCACGAGTCGTGAGTGATATCCCTATGTCGTGATGTTCGTGAGGAGGAACCACGATGATCTGTGCAGCCAATTGAGAGAAAGGCCTCCGACTGGTACCCTGACTTGGCCGCACTCCTCGCCGGAGGAAAGCTTCTTTAGCCCGACGACTCAGGCGAGCACCGAGGGAATTGGGGGCTAGAACGTGTCCGTCGATGCCGGGCGGTGGTGCCAGCTTCTTCGCCTAGGGATCTAATGCTCTGAAGTGCAAGGTCAATTCCCAGGTTGATCGACGTCAGGAGTCTGGATCATGAGCAGGAGGGAGGGAGCTGGAAGATGAGTACAGTGGAAAATACCACCTTACCCCCGACCCTGATGCAGTGGACGAAGGGCAGGATGGTCTTTCATTTATTTTAGCTAACTCAACCTCACTAGAGCGGGTCGTTGAGTTGGCAAACAATAGTTGGCCAGATCGAGACCCACGTGGAAAAGGAGAGTGAGTTGCTCTGCTGGCGTGGTGGTGTTCTATTGGCCCAAAAAGGTAATTTCTTTATAAATTCACAATTAATTATCTATAACTCCGATTAAGACAAATTATTTATAAAAATTTATTAGGAGAATGTGAGGAATCCAATAAAAATAATATTGATGCATGGATATGTTTCTAATTCCAAAAGTGCTTTAAGTTGACCATGATATGCAATGAACCATGATTAAAACCCAAATTGTGTTTAGAAATCAGATTTAAGGTCTTAAATAGGTTATTTTGAGATATAGTAACCTATTGAGGAAAATAATAAGAGTTCAAACTGATTTAGTTGATAATATGCTTGCTATGGGGTTTTTACACATGAATATGTTATAATGCACATAGAAACCCTAATTTAGGGTGAATAGTGGTTATTGTGTTTAATTTGGAATTCATGTGAGGAAAGTAATGTAGAGTTGATCCTAATCCTGTTAGGAAGGTTTTAACGAGCTAATTAGGGTTTGCAACCATTTTTTCCGTTTTAGGGTTTGTAGTGATAATGACAAAGAGGAACCCTGATGAAACCCTAAAAAGAAGTAGGAAACCCTACGACGCAAGTTCAAGATGAATAAGATAGAATCTGATAAAGTGGATAGTAAATAAAGTACATGTACTTTTTAGGATTCTTACTTGTGTGGATTGAACTCTTGCTTGGACAATTTTCTTTCTTGGATTTACTATTAGCTATTTGATTCAACTGAACAGGTATGTGGTTACTTTATGAATAATCGCCTTTATGATTCACGACATTTCATGAAGTTTCTCGATTTATGTGCAACCTAAACTGTTGGTTTTTCATTTCTGCAGTCTCATAAAGTGATTATGTGTATAACAAATAATTATGAATGTGCTTCTCGAACCTACATACCACCCTGATGTATGATGCAAGACCAAGCCCCAGAGGAAAGGTCTGAGTTGGTCAAGCCCTGAAGGGAAGACATTGGGCACCCGAGAGGTGACCCCAGGCACCAAGCTCAGGATGGAGAATGTGGCCTTATTTCCCTTGCAAGGACAAAACCCTAAGAGAGGGTAATCTAGGGTTTAGGGTAAAAATAGTTGAGAAGTTACATCAAAAATGTAATTTTGATTGTTAATCAATTATTTGTTATATTTAGGTTGTTAGAGCCTAATTGTGATATTGTGTTTGTCCCCACATACTAGTATAGCAATATACTGACCGACGTTTTGTTTTTCGGCATTTTAGGTGTTATCTGAAAAGGACAAACAGTAAAACAGAATCTGTGCAAATAAAGCTAAGTAATCCAAAGGAGGATTAGATAGATAGATTTTGTCTGTGGATAGAAGTCTTAGATCCTAATTTTAGTAAGGTATGCAAAAGTTTGATTTTATTCTAGCTTTTTAGTTTAGTTTTTGTAGAATTTGATAATTATTTCTGATTAAATATTAAACCATTGATCCTGAATTTTTGGGATAACACCTCTGACCTCTTGGTCTCCCTTGATTGGGGATTATCGGGAAGTGGGGTCGTTACATTTAGTATCAGATCCAATGGTTTCTCATTTAATCCTTAACAATTATTAAGTTTTACAAACTCTATAGAAGCTGAGAGAGTTATTAGAGGATTTTTCGATGACAGAGGTGTCAGAAAGGGATCACGATCCGGGGGCTGAAAATATTTTCCTCTGCCCCACTAGTCGGTCTACAAGGACTCCTGGATACTGTGTGACCGCCTGGCTAAAGTCGGAGGTTCTGACTCGAAATAAGATACCTTTAGGACTCTCTCATCTATTTCGTCCCTTCTCAACCCTAATTCAAGTAAGGTTCTAGGTTTTAGGGTTTCTCTCTCTCTTCCCCACCCTCTTGGGGTCAGGGTAAGTACGATAAGGATTAAGGAATCCTCCACCAAATTAATGAAAATCATGTAACTAAGATGTCATGGACATAAGTTTAATAGTTTAAGTGTAAACTCAGGATTAGTTGCATGCTTAGGTTGCATGGCATGTGTTGTCATGCCCTTAGGAGAGATCTGGGGTTAGACCTTCTTGTGGGAGGATGAGGAGAGGGAGTTAGCCTTGGAGGCAGAGGCCTCTAAGAAGAGGTGGAGACCTGAAGCATCCTCTAAGTATGATGCCAACCCTAACCCTAAGCGGTAGTTAGGGAGAGAGATGCCAGGATGAGTTGGACATCATGGTTGACCATGCAGGTATGTATGTGGGTTGAGATGCAGAGAGGCTTTGTGTACCCATGAGAAGAATGATCTAGGTTTGACCTAGTGCCTTTTTGTGACCCGACCATGGGTGGTCGTGCTTGTTAGGGTGAGGGATAGCCCCTCATTGAAAATATTAGTGGTGACCGTATAGGAACCCTAACATATGCGAATAAAAAGGAGGCATGCACCTACGTAGAAGAGAATGATAGCAATGATGATCGCAAGTTTTAGACCTAGGCCTGAAGGGTCATGCCCGACATTCATGAGAGAAGCATGCAGAGCCTGGGATGATCTTGGCTAGACATAGGTCTTGATAGTACGTTTCACCCAGGTAGGTGTAGACATGTATCCTTAAGAGCTTGATCCATCTTCTTAGAGAGAACCGCCCATGGTAGTACCAGTTGTAGGGTTAGATCTAGAGAAAGAGGGCAAGACATGATGAAGAGGGTTAGAGACCTGGACTACGAGACATGCGGAATAATGAGAGGTTGGATATGATATGGCCTAGAATGGATGACCCTAAGTAGATGTATGTGGTTACCTCATGCATGATCCTTGGAGGTTTGTCATACCTTGGTTTCCTTTAGAGTAACCAAACCCTAGAATGAGAAAGAGGCTTCTTGAATCGGTGTAAAAATGTTATAGGTGTCTACCTTACCTCATAGGGGTAGAAAGGAGAGTTTCTTAGACCCTGGGGGAGGTACGGTAACAAGTTATGAGGTCTCACATTGAGTTGGTTGTCCTTGTGTAGGACCCTAAGGTGTTGTTCACGTGGAAGAATGGTGGGAAGTGTATGCCATGTCTTGTGCATGTTGGGTTCGTGGTTAGATAGCTGATGCATAAGAAGTGAACCTAGGGTTCCTAGACCTAAGAGGGGAAGTAGTGGTACCTGGTGCACCTAATGCTCACAATGATGTTTGAGTTCCTTCGGATTTAAGCGTGGCACACCCTCATGTTTAGAGGAAAAGGAAACCCCTTGGACTAAGGTATAGGTTTGATGAACCCCTCACACGTAGGTTGGTGACATATGCGTGTATGATATTGGTCTAATGTGGAGGAATAAGGAACAAGTATGATATACCAAGGAACCCAGAGTGGCTTAGTAGGTTGTCTTCTAGCTAGCTATGTGCCTGAGTCGCATGATAGGGCTAATCATGCACATGTCGGTGTAAGCCTTGGACGTAAGGATGTTTGTGACTTTGTTACTATCAAGAGATAGTTTTCTCCCATCTTGGGGAGGGACCCTTCTGGAGGGTGAGTATCATCTTTTTTTAGGTTCGAGGTAACCTAAAGGAGTCTCTCGTAGGATCTTGATGAGCTAAGTGGAGGGCACATGGTATGAGAAAAAATCTATAGACCCTTGTGTGACTATCTCTGAAGGGCATGAGGATAGGTTGCCATGGTGGAAACCTGTATGGGGCCAGACCGAGGTAGGTAGATCACCATGATACCTATGAAAGGATGTAAGTTTGACCACGTATGCCTGGAGATATGATGGAGTTTTTGGGTAGGGATTCAAGTTTGAGATGTACAATGATAGAATCCTAAGTCTATACTAAGGTTAGGTAGGGATAAGACCGATGGGCATAGGAGTTGTATGTTTCCTAGATGTATAAGACCATAGGGTCGGGAGGTAATAGTTATCTTTGCCAAGGACTGTGGGATAGGAGATTGATCACCTTCATGAGTTCATTGGACCCAAAGGGCAAATGAGGTAGGCACTCCTTGGATGCATAAGGGGAGAGGGATGACCCCAAAAGTACCATCACCCTAGAAACCTTGAGGTAAGGACTAAGGATTTAAGTATGAATGGTATGAAGACCCAAGAGTGCTTGAGAATAGATTTCCATAGATGTAAACCTGAAATCGAGATGTTCATGGTGTGGAGACATGGGATGCACATTTCATCTTAGTTTTGGAAGTGTACTGGTGATGTGGGATGCACCATCTCTACTCTTAGAATAGGATGAACTCTGTATTTGGACTGCAACCAAATGCTTATTTCCTCTCATTATGGGAGTAAGGGATAGGGAAATACGCATGCCATACACTAAGGATAAAGATATTGAGATTTGAAACATTGCTATGATGTTGAGGATAGAGGAGGTATCATACCTTCTTGGAGAGTACGTTGAATGGATGGGTTACATACCCAAAGGGACCTAAGGTAGTCATCATATGAGGACATTGTATCAAGAGCAGTGTGGAATTTATGAGTTGGAGTTTGATAATCCAGATGATGAGCTCGAAGTTTTCTTGACTCGGTTAGATGCAAATCCAAGATGAGGGTGATGAGTGGAGTTTATGAGGGTTATGTCTTCACCTTACCAAGAACATAAGGATTTCATGTGGTAACAAATGTTCTTAGTCGAGGTGCATCTACCCTGTTTAGTCGGTAGAGAGGCTAGAAGAGGCTTTAGGTGAACCCCTAAGTTTGTGAGACATGTATGGCTAATAGTCAGATACAACCAGACATGTTGATCGAGTTGGTGGTTTCTTAGTTAGCCATCCTAGAGCTTGATGAGATAGAAGGATGGTTGTAAGAACCTCAGATACACCTCTCAAGAAAAGGAGGTGGTGAAACCCGCTATTAGCATGATTTAGGGTTTCTGAGGAGTCAACCTTGAGGAAATCATGACATGCAGGAGCTCATGATTTTAAGTACACTGTACGTTGTGGTATTACTAAGATGGTTAAAGTTTGTAGTAGTACCTTGAATACATGAGGTGAAGAAGTAGATAGAGTTGCATGTGGCTTGTCACCATTCATGCCGGGATGTGAAGGCCGAACACCAGTAACCCAGTAAGTTGTTATAGAGAATGAGGAGTCCCCGAGAGGGGAAGGGAGTAGGTAACCATAGACATTGTGGTGAGTCTCCCTAGACCAAGAGCGGTCATGATGCAATATGGGTTATGGTAGATCTCCTTACCAAGTTGACCTAATCCCTACCTAAGAGAGAGGGCATTGTCAATGTGATAGATCTGGTTGAACTATGTATGAGAAAGAGAGATAGTTCAACTACATCGTGATCTGAGTTCAATATCTTGAGCATGACCTCAAGTTCACTCCCATGTGGTGGGAGTAGGTACATGAAGAACTCCATGCTAGATTGAATTTTAGTACAACATATCACCCCTGACTGATAGACAGTCAAGTGAGTACGATCCAGACTAGAGGGTCTGATGAGAACGTGTGTGCTCATTCAGGGTGATACATGGGAGCAGTCTCTGCCCTAAGAGAGTTTGCTTGTGAGGAATCACCACCATAGCTAGTATTGAGATGTAAGAAGCTCTGTAAGGGAGGATGTGTCAGTCACCGCTTCATTAGGATGATGTTGGTGAATGAGCCTTGAGAAGGCCAAAGAGACCACAATGTGTGCAGATGAAGTCGCTTTGATCATGCGATGGATGAGAAACCCCAGGGGTAACAAGAGTCGTGAGCTGATGCAAAGCATACTGACAAGAAGTTCACTGTGGGAGAGTATGTGTTATGAAAACGACCCCTCTAAGATATAGATGAGAAAGATGAGTCCCTGATACATGGATCCATTTGAGATGGATTGGTGGAGTTGCTTATGTGTAGCCTTACCCCTCAGGATAACATGATGTATGATGTGTTCCATGAGTCCGGTCTAGAGCATTATGTGGTGTACCTGAACCATGTGCTGAGCCATGAAACTATTGAGCTTCTAGGGAGGTTGAATTATCCTGAGTCACCTATGAGGGTACGAGATACCAAGGTGAGAGATAACTCAAATGTAAGAATATAAGATGATAAAGTTTATTTGGAAGCACCATGGAGAGGATGAAGCCACATGGGAGCTGATGATGGACATGGAAAAGTCTTGTCCCGATTGTTTGTATGCTTGGTGGAATTTTGAGGGAAAAATTCCTATAAGAGGGGAAGGATGTTAGAACCCCAATTATCGGGTTCTTTTAGTTGGAAATGCAATTTCCCCTATCAGTGTATGATTATGTAATTTGTTTGATTTAAGTAATTACATGGATTCCTTTGATAAATACCCTTGTGTGTTTGATTTCTTGGGCCTTTTTGGCTATTGGGCACAATAATGAGAAAAGGAAATGAAAAGGAAAAGAAATCAACTAATAATAAAGATAATGAGAAAAGAAAGATGTAGAAGCATCTAGAAGGCTAAGAATTATCCTTCAAGGAGGGATTTCGTACCTTTGGGATTTCTTGGGTTCCAAGGAGTCCAAGTTGCAAAGATAATAAGAGAAGAAAGAGGAAATACCGATTAAATAAGCTTTATTAAAGGATAACTTGCACATGAAGATAATGCCTTTTTCCTTTCTAGTTTGGGACTCAAATTTGGTATGCGAGTAGATAAAGCCAAGATGAAGATTTCCCTAAATTTTGGTTGAAAAAGGATGTACAAATAAGGAGATATGGATTTTACAAATTATCCTAAAGTGAGGAGATAATCCCTATAAAGTATTAAATGTCACACTTTAATTAGGATAAAACTCAGATTATTCATGAACCAAGCGACGTGGACCATTAGAACTAAGATCCAACGGCCTGGATCCAATCCCAGTTCCACGGGAACTCTGGAAAGCAGATGACCAGGAAGTGTGACCTTCCATTCGGATTTGCTCAAAGTGGAGGCAATGTGCAATGGAGGAAATGGTCCCATTGGCTTCGGGAGTGATTTTCGCATCAAACCAATTGGGATTGCACACCTTTGTTGAATTGTGCAGGTTCCCCTAATTCGTGGGAAAACACAGGGTGCTAACCCCTATATAAGAGGGGGGCATGAGTCGCGTGTGATATCCCTACTCTATGATGTTCGTGAGAAGGAATCATGATGATTTATGCATCCAATTGAGATAAAGGCCTCTGACTGGTACCCTGACCAGGCCGCACTCCTCGCCGAAGGGAAAGCTTCTTCGGCCTGATGACTCAGGCGAGCATCGAGGGAATTTGGGGTTAGAATGTGTTCGTCGATGCCAGGTGGTGGTGTCATCTTCTTCGCCCAGGGATCTGCTGCTCTGAAGCGTAGGGTCTATTCCCCTATTGACCTACATCGGGAGTTTGGATCACGAGTAGGCGGGCGGGAGCTGGAAGATGATTAAAGCAGAAAATACCACCTTACCCCCGACCCTGATGCAGTGGACGAAGGGTAGGATGGTCTTTCATTTCTTTTAGATGACTCAACCTCGTTGGAGCAGGTCGCTGAGTTGGCAGACAACAGTTGGACGGATCGAGACCCACGTGGAAAAGGAGAGCGAGTCTCTCTATAGACGTTGACGCGTTTCCTCATGCTGGGTTAGGGGGAAAAAAATTTTGTTTCCGCTGCCTTCTCTGCCTCCCCTAAAACCCAACAAAAAACACTATCTACTGACTCCGAGGACCGGAGAGTACAGAGACGACACATAGAACTACTATCTAGACAAAACTTGGCAGCCAGTGCCTCCACCTGAGTCATCACTATTGTCCCTGATATTGCTGCTGCTTTTCTCTTGTTATTGGGTTCTTGCTTCTTCTTCTGCGATTACCTAAAAAAATTGGATCCCACGGGGGTGAGACAATTGTAAATTGTCCCAGCGGGAGATATAACCCTCCGCTAAAACATTGTTATAGCAGTTTATTATAATTAAAACTAAATAGGAGTTCTTATATAATAACAACATTATTAATCATTGAATGAATAGAGTAAAGTAATTTCCTTTCCTAAGGAGAGCATTGTATCTACTCATGGTAGATTCATATTTCACATATGTACTTGCATTGAATGTAAAGAGATATGAATAACATTTATCAACTAGTGTTGCATAAAAGAAGTATAACATCAGCCAATGAATTTCCGTATTCAATCCTTAAGCAAACATGCTAAACAGATGATTACATTTTACAATCACAGTTATGCCCTGAGGAGATGAGGTATACCGCTCATGCTCCAACCGACCACTACGAAGCCGAAATCGGCACCATACAAGGTCAAAGGTAGAGCCGGCTACCAAGACCTCCCATATCTCAGTCAGCGTGAGATTACATGCAGGACATCTTGTGTCTCTGCTATATATATAGCTTTCCAGGGTATACTAGCAACTTCACTATTAGAGTTACAGTGGTGTGATGTACTCTCTTCGCGATCGTGAGATCTCATGCTTATCTCCATCGATCCGACATTAACATTATTGGGAGATGTGTACTGCATCTATCCCAATCATCGGGGGATTCATGATACATCCACCCCAGTACAAGTAATGAAGAATTGAGAGGTTTGTTGTTTACCTTTCATCAATTCCCTCATTAGGATGTCAGGATACATTCGTCCATTACCCCCACATATTCAAAATATGCGTTCCGGGTTTTACCGCACAGCACCCGTTTCACCATCACCTATTACTGACGATGATGGATCTATGGCCAGGGCTCTACATGATATGATTTCACTTGATTAATTAAGTACATTATCATTTTCTTTTAGCATAAGTCAAGTTCTCAAACATAACCTATTCAGACAAATGCCATTAAGAAACAAGTACTATTTTCATCAATCACTTGTCAGTCTTTATAATACATTGGGATCTCAGTCCCTCATTTCATTTCTTTGAAAGTTCACTTCTCTCAGCAGCATCATTATCATACTTATCAACTTTGGGTATTCATACCCTCAATTCATCACTATCACTGTTACCATTTATTAGGTAACTATTACCTATGGGTCCTCAGACCGAGGTATGCATAATACTTGTTACATAAGTATCTCACATGGCTCTCAAAGCCTATCAAATGTTTTGCCACCTTTCACTAGGCAACAACTTACTCATGGAACTCCTAAGGTTCATGCACATTTTGTTACTTTTACTAAGCAACAACAACATTAGGCACATAAGGCCATGCAACATGTTAATTATATGAAAGTCACAGCTCATATCTGGCTATGTTCATCATCTCATGATGTCTACATGGTTATGATAACAGTCATGTAAGTCATTTATCACATCATATGAAACATTAGTAACACCACCATCCTTTATCAGGATTAGGGTTATCTATCAATTAGGGATTTTCATTCCCTTTACCCAAAAATAGGGTTAGGGTTTCCCGTCATGCTTTAATTAGGGTTTCATGCTCACATTATTAGTTCAACCCTAATGTATTACTCCACACCTCTAGGAGCATCCAAGACATCATAAGTATTTTCTTATGATTACCATTCTTATCATATATCATTAATGATCATCAATTCAAAGCATGAGTTCATTTCTCATCCTTGTCATTATATAATTACATTATACTCATTGATTATCTTACCCCATTCTTAAGGTATATTGGTCAACATTTATCAAAGTACATTGAGTTCATCACATCTTTATTGTAACGATTGCATATCACACATTTCATGTGTTTCTTAACCAAGAGTATTGGATTAGAGGTTCATCAAGATAAGTCTACAATGAAATGCAAAATGTGATATCTATCATATCTGAATGTATCACTTTCTTTTCATTTCCACATTCTTAAGTTAATCAACTAACTTTGTATTAAAGTATTTCCCTCTTAATACTTTATCCACTAACTTGTTACTTTCATCATATGGTGTATGGGTCACACATTAGAGTTGTCCAATTGTCTTTGATGATATGGACTTATCCAACTGATAGACATTGTTGATATAAGATAAACCATTATCAACTATTTTAGGTATTTCAACTCTTAGGATCTTATCCACATCATTATTTAGTATAGCATACATCATTCCTAAAAGTTTCATGTCCTCATCATTGTAAGGTGTATAGGCTATTACTCATGTATAGAGATGGTTGTACAAGGATCTAGGCATCATCTTGTCTCTTAGATCCTTATTCATTAAAATCACCACCTTATCATTCACATGGTTCATCAACCCTATCCTTCATGTCTATAACATATTCATCTTATTTAATTATTTTAGCCACACCTCTCTTTGGTGTACTTGCTAGTAAACCATCTCTATGGTTTCATATATCATCACATGACATCACCCGAAATTGAGTCTTACACCATATCATAATATCAGGGTTCCACATAACATCACTTAAAACTAGGGTTTCATATTCAATAAACCATATTTAGACTTATTGTTCATCCCAATTGGGGTTTCTCATGACATCACCCCCAATTAGGGTTTCTCATGTCATCACCCTCCATTAGGGTTTCTTATTCCATAACCTACAATTAGGGTTTACTATTCACATCACATCACCCTAGATTAGGATTTACTATTCATATCACATCACCCTAGATTATGGTTTATTCTTCACCCCAAGTAGGAGTGATCATCAAAGTACCCTGAATTAGGGTTTATCATACCATCACTATGAATTAAGATCATACCATTATCATGTAGTAAGATTACTTCCATTAATATTCTCAGTTAGGGTTATGATTCATTAACCCTCATAATTAGGGTTTCATGATCTCACTATGAAGGATCATACCCTAATTAAACATTGATTCATATAGAAAGTCTATTACTTGATTATCAATCATGTAGGAAATCTTCTCTTTCATCTTCTACAAGATGATGTTTGCTTCAGCCTTGATTAAGCTAAGTCAACTCAATCTTGAAGAAGAATTGACATCATGGGTTATGTCATTATAACCATGATCATTAGGTCTTAGCTACTTGAAGGGTACTAATCACCCTATCTCATTAAAGGTACCATTATTATAAATACCATTGATTTACATCATGTAATTGTTCACTTAAACCATTGACCTTTATTCACTTTAAGTGTTCATAAAATTTGATTAATTACTTTCCAAATGATCTTGGTCACTTAGACCTAAAATGGTCTTGACCAATCATACCTCAAACGGTCTTGGTTGAATACTCAAAACCGTTTAGTAAAGTAGGTGGTGAAGACCGTTTGCCAAAGTTGATTTTTTGAAACCACATGCACCTAAACGGTTTGGGATCGTTTGGTCCCAAATGGTCTTGAGACCGTTTGGAATCAAACGGTATTGAGACCATTTGGACTCAAACAGTCTTGAGACCGTTTGGTCCAAACCCCCTCAAAACCGCAAGGACCAAAAAGGGTCTCAACCACTCCAATTAAATTAGGGTTTCCAATGTTGAATCCTTCAACCATTGAATTCATGTAAGCAATCATCAATTGGACCTATCACCATACTTCAATTAATTTAAACAGGTCAACATTCAACTGATTTGACCCTCAATTGGCCCTCAATCGATCATCAATTAGGGTTTGAATCAATTGGATTAGGGTTTGGAATCGTTGATCTTTCAACATTAATCAATGTGAGATTGGTTACTTTGAAACCATTGAGCCTTCATCCAAATTGGGCTTTACCTGACCCCAAATGGTCTTGAGGTCATTTGGATGACCTCCAAACGGTCTTGAGACCGTTTTCCAATGTCAACCTCAAAATCCAAGTCAATCAATCAAAGTTTGGATCATTGGATTGATCACCAAATCAACATTTGATTGCACTTCAACTTAGTACCTTTAGATCTTCAAACCCCTAACCATAGTCAACCCTAGACCTCCAAACGGTCTTGGGTGACCCCCAAATGGTCTTGGGATCGTTTGGATGACCTCCAAACGGTCTTGAGACCGTTTTCCCATCATATCATCATTAACCATGTCATTTAATTAGAGTTTGGATCCTAGGATTGGTCACCAAATCAGCACTTGATTGTATTTCAATTTGGCATATTTGGACCTTCAAACACTTGACCATACCTAACCCTAGACCTCCAAACGGTCTTGGGTGACCCCCAAATGGTCTTGAGACTGTTTGGGTGATCCCCAAACGGTCTTGAAACCATTTGGGTCAATCAACCCAAAGCATCAACTCATTCAATTGCAAAATCAGCACTTAGCCGATTAGGGTTTATACCATATGTTTAAATCTTTAAATACCTAACCATACTCAACCCTAGACCTCCAAAAGGTCTTGGTTGACCTCCAAACGGTCTTGAGACCGTTTGGGTGAGTCCCAAATGGTTTTGAAACCGTTTGGGTCAATCAACCCAAAGCATCAACTCATTCAATTGCAAAATCAGCACTTAGCCGATTAGGGTTTATACCATATGTTTGAATCTTCAAATACCTAACCATACTCAACCCTAGACCTCCAAACGGTCTTGATTTACCTCCAAACATTCTTGAGACCGTTTGGGTGATTCCCAAATGGTTTTTAAACCGTTTGGGCCAATCAACCCAAGTTTCAAACTCAATCACTTATGAAATCAGCACTCAACCCGATTAGGATTTAGGTGATTGATGGACCTTCAACTCATGAACCAATTCGAGTTAATCAATAATAATTGATGGGTCATTAACCTAGATCATTATGAACAAATAACCAAATGGTCAATCCTGGTCAACATCACCAAACGGTCTTAAATCGTTTGCTTCTATGCAGTTTAGTGAAACTGTTTCATCTCAAACGGTTTGTGAAATCGTTTGCTCCCAAACGATTTGTGAAACCGTTTGGACATTTGATTGAATCCGTTTGATCTATATATTTGGGGAGGTGTGTGATTATGATGATGTCATCATCATCAAGCTCTAGACCCACAAAACCTGCTATGATTTCCATGGAGATTGCATCAATCAACCAAATCAATATTTGTAATTAGAGAAATGATCATTATTTGATGGGGAATTGAATGCAATAACAAAGTTAGGGTTTCAAGTTATAAAACCCTCCTCCAATGAGCTCCAAAGCTCCAAGATCATGCCAAAAATGGTGTATGAATCTTTTGCAACTCCCCTTAGGCTCGTCCTCAAGCTTTTGGTTGAAAAGTTTGGCTACGGTTGAAGAGGAGATCGAATTAAGAAGAAATCCATAATTTATTTTTTATTTCCACCATGGAATCAAGGAGAACGAAGGTCAAGGACTTACCAACAGGTTGGGGGTCGTTCTCTTCTTGCTCCCAAGCTCCCAAGGTCGTTTTCCAAGCAAGGGGTGGAAGTAAATCTGAAATTCCCTTTCATTCTATGGGTAAATGAGCTTATATGTGAATTTTATTTAAAAAATTCAATTAGGAGAGAGAAAGTAGGAATTATCCCCTCAATTCCCTTTCCACTTGACCCCTCTCCTTCCTTAGAGATGAGGCTATCTTCTTGGCCTATTATTCCATTCAATTATCCACATTTTAAAGAAAAGCAAAATAAACACCTTAACCCTTTTTATATTAATATCCATGACTTACTGGATATTTCTTTTCCTTATAATAAGGTGAGTGGAAATTCCACCTCCTTGAGATATTTCGTGGCTCTTGCAAAGCAAAAAGACTACCATACATATCTGAACTCAACCATTTTAATTTTGGTTGAAAGCCCTTTAATTAATACATTCATTTTTGTCCTAAATTGAATTAGGGTTTCAATTAGGATTAAATCTTGATTATTTTAATATCAAGATTCTCTCTCTTCCAACTTAATTCAAATGAGGCGCCCCTCTCATTTTCTTTGCTTTACATGATGCCAAGAAACATTAGGGACCTTATTGAAGTGGTAATTTGCATATTAAACCTTAGGTTTTGGGTAAATTGCACTTTACATCAAAACTAGGTTTTAATACACAAACATTGTCCAACAAGCTTTATCTTGGTGTCCAAGCTTGTAGAAACCATATTACTACATCATATTCACTATTATGATGTCTAAAAATCAGAGGAATATATTATTATGTAACATTTGCAAGTTAGCCCCTTAACTTGGGTAATTTGCAGTTTAGTCTAAAATAAGCAAACATTGCTTCAACATTGTTCAAACAAGACCAAAATTGAAACATAAGTTCCTCATGAGACCTAATTACTTTTCACAAGATAAGATTAAAATTATAATCATCTTTATTAATCAAAACACCTAGGGTTAAAGCATAACCCAGGTCAGGGATGTTACAATACAAGTGAATTCAGATCATCATCATAATCTTATTCATATTTCATTGTTTCATACTTTATTGAGTTATAAAATACCAAGTGCATGGTTAGGACCAAGTATATAAGAATAGCAATGGTTTTATTTCCAAAAGTGGGGTTATCAATCACTAGTTCAATTTGTAACATACTAAAAATTGTTCTAATCAAATAAATCTCACATAATGAACCATTCTATTTTTTTCCAAATCATCATAATAGTCATATAGATTTTGGATGTTACTGAGTCCCATATATGATACCCTTGCTTGAGCCTTCTTTTCCATTTGGGTGTCTTTCCATAAATGTATGCAACTCTTATGTTGAACATATTGGACTTAAAGTTACTTGTGTATATGTAAACCTTTTTAATTAGCTAATAAAATTGAGATTATTATGTCTATCTTAAATCTATCATTTATTTTATTAAGAGTCATTTCTTCTTATGGACATCATTTTCTATGACATTAATAGACTTCTTTGTGAGTACTATTTGGAGACCATCAATAGAAGAAACACATTATATGTAAAGTTGAAAGATAATTTTCATGATAAAATATGAATAAGGTTTGAGTATTCGGCTTGTTTGGAACTAGAGCTGAAATAGTATTGTAAAAAGTATCAAATATGTTTCAAATACTAATATCACTTTCTATATCGTATGGGTGCATATCAAATTTCTAGAAAATGTAATCTTTTTCCTAGTTGATCAAATGCAAGTAACCAGAGCCAATATGGGAGTCAAGTCCTCAATTTGTAGATTTCCAATCTTAGTTCAAATTTTCTCTTTTGATTGTACCAAAATCTCCCAGTGTATGGACCCCAAATTTCATATTGACAAGTTTGGCAAGGGATTCTATAAAGACCTTATGATGAGGTATAAATTTTTTACTAATACCCCCAGACCTTCAATTGTAGATGGTGAATGGTATTTGTTTGATATGTTAAGGATGAGATGTCTCTAATGTACAATATCTATTTTTTGCACCTCATTTGAACCCCGAGCGCCGACCCCAAAGTTTCTATTTCTTGGGTCTCAATCATATCATCTAACATTTGGTAATGACTTGTGCTAATATAACTGGATATTAGATGAATAAAAAAGGGACACAACAAAAAAAACACAACATACTATTTGTTACATGTATTTAAAGTACAATGATCACATATTGATACACAAATTTACATCTTTACATCACATATGTGGTCCAATCAATTCCAAATCGCATATATGGTATATATCAGGAACTAGACTATTATTTGAGACAATGAACCTAGAGTAACTTGAATATGCCTTTAATCATTCTTGATAATCATAATAATGTTTATGATGAAGTTTTCATATCAATTGATTAAGTAAAAACTATAATTAGGTTCAAATTGCACTATGTGTTATGGAGTGAA
Source organism: Alisma plantago-aquatica (assembly GCA_963693085.1). NCBI lineage: Eukaryota > Viridiplantae > Streptophyta > Magnoliopsida > Alismatales > Alismataceae > Alisma > Alisma plantago-aquatica. The sequence continues at coordinate 942,788,696 of OY856414.1, read as the reverse complement.
CTTTTGATATTCTTAGTTTATACATGACGATGACATGATGCTAGTCCATAAAGTTTATTCAGATCATGTGAAGAAGCTCCAATTGGGTTGGCAAGTTTTGAAATCATTTGATGTTGAAATCATGGTTAAGACCCCTAAGCCTATGTTTTTTGAGGTATTTAATTGACAAGTTAAATAGTTGAGTTTTGGCACCAAAGTTGTCTAGAATGAAGCTTTAGTAAGGACAAAGTTGTTGTTAAATTATTACAATATTTCGATGTTCCTAGACAGAGTTATCTAAGATTGAAATACATGAAATGATGTGCATTATTGATGGTTGATGTAACTAACTAATTGCGTTTCAGCCTAGGTTTTTGATGTTATATCAGTATCACAGACATGTGTTGGACGGTCCCTTTCATTTGAGGATGTCTGAGATCGACTCTGTGTAGGGCTTCTCAGAGCCCTCAGATCTGTTTAATCGAAAGACACAAAACTGTTCTTCTTCTTTGCGGTTACCGCTGACGGCGGGTGACGACCCTTACACGATGTGCTACTAATAAGTCGTGGGTGGATGATACTTTCGACCCAACAGCTGATCTCAGCTCACCCGTTTGAGAAGCCTGACCCTTCATTCTAAGTTGGTGGTTAACGCTGTATTTGGTACGTGGTGATAAAATTGATGGTGATAGTGATGGTGACGGTGATGGTGATGGAAATGCTGATAGTGATAAGGAAATTATTAAAATGTGTTGTTTAATAACATATGTATGGTGATATAGATAGCAATGATGAAAAAAAAATATTATTTGTTACATGGTTATAGTGATGGGGAGGAGATTTTTTTTTTATAAAAACACATAAATAAGAGTCATACGCCACAATTCACATATTTTTTTATGAGGACAAAATAGATCAAAATTCACCATGAATTATGTGATTCCCTATTAACACGAACAACATTTTTATTTCACTGTAATTCCCTATCACCATAAGTAACAAAGGCAGCCTAAGAAACGAGGGAGAAGGGACTCCCACTTCACGGTCGAGCACAGATCAGAAGAAGGAGAAAAGGACTCAGAGAGGCGGCGCCAATCAAGGTGTGTTGCTCGCTAGAGATAGACTACATGGTGGCGTCAAGAAGTGAGGAGGAGACAGTGTTGCTTGATTCCTCGTCAGGATCAGCAACTGAGATGGCGCTACTTCTAGCGGCGAGTCCAGTTCGTCGCGAGGAAGACGAGCTCGTAGCCAGCCTCGCAGTTGTCAAAGGTCCAAGCCGCGGCAGCGCCAGGAAGAGAGCGCGCAGAAACACCGCGCAGATCTGGGCGGAGGAGTCCTTGCTGAGAGGCTTTAGATGAGGAGGACTGGAGAATGGCTGGTTCCTCTCCGGATGAGTGTCGTGCAAGGCAGAGGTGCAGCGGAATGTAGATCAGCGTCCCGTAGCCGGAGAACAGAGTCGCTGCGGCGGCCGTTCACTGGGGAACAAAAACGCTCGTGTATAGCGTCGCTGTGTCGAGACTGAAATGCGAGAGAATGGCAAGTAGAGGGTCGGGTCCACGCGCCCAGAACCGACCGGCCCAACAACGAGTGGACCAAGCGTGCCCCTGAACCGCGGGCTCAATTGAGGAGTGGGATCCCATAGGGATCGACTCCCTTCTAAAAATAAAAAGACACATCCATCAACAAAATTTTTCTTAAAAGGATGAAACCAAATTTATTTAATATGATTGTGCCATAACGCAAAGTAGCAACAAATTAAAGATGTATCTAACCATTACAAGCTTCTTATTATATTAATTTTTCACCACGCAGGGTGACATAAAGGAAATACTAACTACATATATAGGACTAGCTGAGGATCACCTAACAACTTCAAGAAAAGTCTCCCACGAAGTCATCTACACTTGTTGTGGTTCAGGTCCTCCTAAATTTCCTTCTCCTTGTCCAACACCTGGGTTGGAAGGGTACCCCACAAAAGGAAAAGAAAAGAGGATATCAGCAAAAAGCTGGTATGAGTATGCTAAAAAGAAATTGAGCAATATATATTAGGAAAGAGGTACATCAAGTATAGAAGGCTTCCCATAAAAAAGATAAGAACTACCCAAACGAGCATAAAATGAAAGAATCACCATCATATGAGAAGAAATACTTGTCATAAAATCAATAATAAAAATGGTGCCACAAAAGCACTCATAATGTTTTTAGGGCACAAAACACATAACAACCTGCATGTAGGTGAGATAAACATAGCACTAAAATAACATACATAACAAAGGCAGCCAAGCCTCATATATATATATATATATATATATATATATATATATATATATATATATATATATATATATATATATATATATATATATATATATATATATATATATATATATGTTGGGCCAAATCTCATAAATTTGAAACCCGGACATGGGACACATAACCTCCATCTCAAAAATAAATAAGGACACATAACCCAAAAATCAATGCAAATTATATTACTTTAGGACTACTGAGTCACACAACATGCTTAATAGGGAGGCAAGTAAAAGGTATAGTCAGATTTTATAAATTAATCACCACATAAGTGATCGTCATTATCATCCACCTTAAAGTGGGCATATAACATCAATTAGAGTTTCATAATGAACAAAGCATAATAAAAATTCCAAAAGAATGTCTAAGAAGATATTATGATCACAAGAGCAGTAACAAGTAGGGTACTTCACATGAAGCATGATTTTAGAAGTAAGAGTAGACATGGTGTATAGGCTAATGTCCATAGGACCAAGAGAAAGAAAATTTAGGTTATTGTTCAATAAAGAAGAATAGGAGACGCAAACATACCTCTCCACAGAGTCTAACAGAACAAGATTACTTCTGACCAAATCTAGGTTTCCAAAGTACTTAATATCATGTATGTGAAATTAGGGTTAGAATTGCATTGAGTATTCAAAACCCTAAAATTCGCCTTTTCAATATTAATGAATTAGGTCATCAAAACCACCCCATGTTTTAGGTTTTATTTTCCTGAGTTCAAAACATATTTCATTATATTTTCTGACTTTTATATATTTAGTTATGAATTTTACAAGTTATTACTTATTTAGATTAATACATTAAAATCACCTCTTTATAACATTAGATTCAGTCAAAAAAACCAATATCATTAGAAAGCTTACATTTTTTTGAATCCAACCAGTTATTTTTTTTTGGACAACCAGAGCAAAAGATATGAATTTTATAAAATCGGCCAATCATAATCACCAAAAGCTAAATAAAAAAATCGTGCACGAGAGAGAGTGGAGTCGGCTGATATGGCCCAATGGTATACGACCAAGTGTCTTGGTTAAAATTCAGTTGACCTCGCTCAAGACAAAGAAAAACATGGATAAAAGACCATTATGCCCCTTAGCGTGAAAACAAAGAAACAAGAAAGAAGAGGTCATAGTGTGGAAAACACAAGGGAATATCTTCCCCTCCACCTCATAGTGCCATGGTTGTGAACAGCTTATCTGCTGCTCGGTGGAATTGGGAAAATCCCCAATTCGTGATGGATCAACAAAATAACAACATGGAGATGAAGAAGGGAATGCACCGAACTTACATCGAAGATCAATCAAGATGTCGGTTCCCTCGAAGCCTCATGAGCAACTCCGCAAGCTCATGATGAGAAACCCAATTGCTGACCAATAAAACAAGGATGAGCAATGCAATTGGAAGTAAAGAAGAGCTGGGTAAAGTGCGACGTAGATGAGGGTATGGTCCCCTATATATAGGGTGGAATCCTAGGGCGACACCACCTTAGCTGTGAGAGAGACTTTAGTCCAACTTTGGGCATTTTCAAAAACGGTGATGAAATCACACAACTAAGGGGTCATATGGTGCATAATCTTCTCACAAAGATGCAGGAAGAAAAAGTAAAGAAAAAGATCGAGTATTGGCCGAGAAATCCGCAAATAACTAGTGTCTTTGCACTGTACTCGGCGGGACACTCCTACTCGAGGTAGGAGAGGACTTTTGCGCCGATGAATCTTGGTCTGTGATGGATCCCAACCATCCGTTGGTGAGAAAAAGGAAAAATAAAATGAAAAATAGCACGTGATAGATTAAATAGCAATCCTAATCAAATTCGACCAAAGTGTGCACATATATATATTTTTCTTTTTCTCTCTCCTCTTTTGAGGGTGCAAATGAATCCCAAATTAGATGAAATTTTGTGCATAAACTAATTTTGAATGTAGAATCTGAATATAAAATTAGATTTGCCTTTTGAGAACTTTTAATGTGTTAAATAAATCAATTACTATTTTCTCTTTCCTCCTTCATTAATGGTTATAAGATTATCAAATTTGATGATATTTCACCCACAAGTCATATTTAATGTGTTTGATACAAACTTACCATCAATTTTACATTTTGGAGTTGTTTGTACAATTATTTAATATTTTGAAGGTTCTACACACTTTCTCTCTCCTGATTCATCTTCTAATCAAACTTTCTCCAAATTGAGTGAAAATTCACCCAAAGGCATATTTTAATATGTAGATTATGAATCTAAGATTATTTTCTACTTTTGGAGTCATTATATATTTTATTTAATATTTTTAGGGAAAAAAACTTTTCTTTTCTAAATAAAATAGGTATGAATATTATTATCCTAAGTTGGTGAAACTTGGCCTCCAAGCCAAAGCATACCCCATGAAAATGAATATGAGGTTATTCTTATCCAATAAGTTTTTCTTTTAGTCCATTATCCATTTTTTTAATTATTTCTCTCATTAATAATTCAATATATCATTAACATGTTTTAAGCATTATTATTGATTCCTTTTTCTCTTCCTTGCAACATAAGGCAAAGGAATGATCTAGAATGAATCTACTATATCATTATCTCCCATAAGTTTATTTATTTCGTATTTTATGCAATTATAACTCATTATTCTCAATTATGGACACCTTGACTTTTTATGCACATTATTACCTCATGTGACATATATATCTTATGTACCTATCATTGATTTTATGATTAATTTGAAGGTAATATTAATTTATATTCTACATGTTAGGGTGGTCTATTCATGTATTAACATATTTAACGTCACTAAAGGGCATACTCTTATTATTGTTTGGCTAAACCTCAAAGACTAAGGTTTCTAACTTCTTAATCCTGGAATAAGATTAAGTTCTAGGTTTCGGTATGTTACAACATACCACCCCTTAAAGAGATTTCACCATCAAAATCTAAACATCCACAACAACTATCTACCACCCCTTGAAAAGATTTATCCTAATTGGTCAAGCAAAACTATAGGTACAAAGGTAACTTCATTATATATATCCATAAGGTATCATGCAAAAGGAAACATAACTTGAAAGTCTAACTATGGGACTAAGGGTTACCTTCAACTTGATTATCATCATAGACTTCTTGACCATCCAAAGAAAAAACTCTTCCAGCTCGCCATTCCACAGGTCATTTACGATTGTTGTTACCTTTATTCTATTGAGGCACTTGAGGTTGTTGTTGTTGAGCCGGTACATGTCCATTATGAAGCTGAGGGCACCTAGGGTGAATATGTCCAGGTTCATTGCAATGATGGCACACAACCTAAAATTCAGGTTGATACCTTGCTTGATTCTTATCTTGAGAGCACTTTCTTGTAGGATGGTAACCATTACACTTAGCACACTTGTCTCTTCTTTGCTCATCTCCTGAGGGTTCCTCTTCTTATCAAACTCCCTAGGTTGAAACCCTAGGTATGACTCCACGGACAAAGCTTTATCAACCATCAGCTGAAAGGTCAAGGGTAGTTGTGGGATAATTGCATGACCCACATTGTTGTTAAGTCCTTAAAGGAATAGGTCAGCCCTACGTTCCTCACTCAAACCAACTGCATAACGTTCCAATAATAGAAACTTTTATACAAAAGCAGAAACGGATAAGGAACCTTGCTTCAAGATGTAGAACTCTACTTTTTCCTTCTTTGGGAAGCAATGCAAATGTACTTCCCATGAAAAATCACCAAGAACTGCTCCCAGGTCATAGTAGAGGTATCATGTGTCCTTTCTATCCTGTTCCACCAAACTCGAGTGGGTCCATCCAACACATATGAAGAAAACCTAACCTTTTGGTGGGGAGGACATGCCATTCCATCAAAGGTCCTCTCTAAGGCTAGCTGCCAATCATCAACTTTGTCGACCATCTCTATTTCACCTTCACCCTTGAAGGAAGGTGGTTGCATCTTCATGAACTCCATAATTGAGAACTCCTTAGGCTTTTCAGGTACAGACATGTCTTTCATCTTCCCGACCATGGTAGTAGCAAAAAGTTGTCAAAACATAGCCAACTCTTTCTCTGGAGAGATGACTACACCCGTACTAGTAGTAGTTGAGTTCTCCTGACCTACTAATGGTCCACTTTTAGATGGAGGAGTAACTTGAATCTCTGATGTGGTAAAGGGTGGATCCATCCTTGGCATCCCAAACCTAGGGTTTTGGGGTGTCTCGTAACCGTACGGGTTGCCAACAATCAAGTTATCTCCTGCCATTAGGGTTTTTACCTACACAAGGCAAGAATACTAGGTATAAGAAACCTATGGAAAAAGGTAAACATCCTAAGGGAGACAAGTTTGAAATAGTTAGATAACCGATAACTACATGCTCTGATACCATGCTGTAAGGAGTGGGATCCCACAGGGATCCACTCCCTAATAAAAATAAAAAGGCACATCCACCAACAAAAACTTTTTCTTGAAAGGGATGAAACCAAATTCATTTAACATGATTGTATCATAACACAAAGTAGCAATGAAATTAAAGATGTATCTAACCATTACAAAGCTTCTTATCATACTATTCTTTCACCACATAGGGGGACATAAAGGAAAAACTAACTACATATATAGGACTAGCTGACAATCACCTAATAACTTCAAGCAAAGTCTCCCATGAAGTCAACTACACTTGTTGTGGTCTAGGTCCTCCTAGATTTCCTTCTCATTGTCCAATACCTGGGGTCGGAAGTGTACCCCACAAAAGGAAAAGAAAAGAGGATATCAACAAAAAACTGGTATGACTATGCTAAAAAGAAATTGAGCAATATATATTAGGAAAGCGGTACATCAAGTATAGAAGGCTTCCCATGAAAAACGTAAGAACTACCCAAACAGGCATAAAAGGAAAGAATCATCGTCATATGAGAAAAGAAATAATTGCCATAAAATCACTAATAAAAGTGGTTTCACAAAAGCACTCATAATGTTTTTAGGGCACATAATTCATAACAACATGCATGTAGGAGAGATAAACATAGCACTGGAACAACATAAATAATCAAGGTGACCAAGCCTCATAAACTTGAAACCTTACAGAGATTGGAACATAACCAAACTCCCAATATATATAAATGTTGGGCCAAACCTCATAAATTTGAAACCCGAGTATGGGGCACATAACCTCCATCCCAAAAATAAATAAGGATGCATAACCCAAAAATCAATGAAAATTTATTTTACTCTAGGGCTACTGAGTCACACAACATGCTTAATAGGGAGGCAAGTAAAAGGTATTGTCGGATTTTACAAATTAATCACCACATAAGTGATCATCATTATCATCCACCACAAAGTGGGCATATAACATCAATTAGAGTTCCATAATGAAAAAATCATAATAAAGATTCTAAAAGAATGTCTAAGAAGATATTATGATCACAAGATCAGTAACAAGTAGGGTACTTCACATGAAGCATAATTTCAAAAGAAAGAGACATGATGTATAGGCTAATGTCCATAGGACCAAGAAAAAGACAATTCAAGTTATTGCTCAATAAGGAAGAATAGGAGACACAAACATACCTCTCCACAAAGTCTAATAGAACAAGATTACTTCTGGATCCAAATCTTGGTTTCTAAAGTACCTAATATCATGTATGTGAAATTAGGGTTAGAATTGCATTGATGATTCAAAACCCTAAAATTTTCCTTTTTAATATTAATGAATTAGGTTATCAAAACCACTCCATGTTTTAGGTTATACTTTCCTGAGTTCAAAATATATTTTATTACATTATTCTAACTTTATATATTTAGTTATGAATTTTACAAGTTATTAGTTATTTAGATTAATCCATTAAAATCACCTCTTTATAACATTAAATTCTGGTTACAAAACCAATACCATTAGAAAGCTTACAATTTTCCAAACCCAACGAGTATTTATTTGTAATTTTTGGACAACCAGAGCAAAAGATATGAATTTTACAAAATCGACCAATCATAAATCACCAAAAAGTCAAATATGAAAATCCAAATGAGAGAGAGAGAGAGAGTGGGGCCGGCTGACATGGCCTAATGGGATACGGCTGAGTGGCTTGGTCAAGTTTTAGTTGACCTCACTCAAAATAAAGAAAAACATGGCTAAAAGACCATTATGCCCCTTAGTGCGAAAACAAAGAAACGAAAAAGAAAAGGGCATAGCGGGGAAAACACAGGGGAGTATCTTCCCCTCCACCTTACAGTGCCATGGCTGTGAGCAGCTTGACTCCTACTTGGTGGAATTGGGTGTGTCCCCAATTCGTGATGGATCAACAAAATAATAGCATGGAGATGAAGAAGGGAATGCACCGAACTTATAGTGAAGATCAATCGAGATGTCAGTTCCCCCGAAGCCTCACGAGCAGCACCGCAAGCTTGTGATGAGAAACCCAAACACTGATCAAAAAAACAAGGATGATCAATGCATTTGGAAGTAAAGAAGAGCTGGGTAAAGTGCGGCGAAGACAAGGGTATGGTCCCCTATATATAGGGTGGAGTCCTAGGGGGACACCACCTTGGCCGTGAGAGAGACCTTAGCCCAAATTTGGGTGTTTTACGAAACAGTGATAAAATTACACAACCAAGGGGTCAGCTGATACATAATCTTCTCACGAAGATGTGTGAGGAAAAATCAAAGAAAAAGATCGAGTATTGGCTGAGAAATCTGCAAATTACTAGTGCCTTTGCACTGTACTCAATGACACACTCCTACTCGAGGTAGGAGAGGACTTTTGCAACATTGGATCTCAGTCTGCGATGGGTCCTAGCTGTTTGTTGGCATGGACAAGGAAAAATAAAATGAAAAATAGTGCATGACAGATTAAATAGAAATCCTAATCAAATTCGATCAAAGTGTGCACATATATATTTTCCTTTTTCTCTCTCCTCTTTTGAGGGTGCAAACGAATTCCAAATTAGATAAAATTTTGCACATAAGCTAATTTTGATACGTAGAATCTGAATATAAAATTAGAATTTTCTTTTGAGAACTTTTAATGTGCTAAATAAATGAATTACTATTTTCTCTTTCCTCCTTCATTAATGGTTATAAGATTATCTAAATTTGATGAAACTTCACCCATAAGTCATATTTGGATACAAATTTTCCATCAATTTTACATGTTGGAGTTATTTGTACAATTATTTAATATTTTGAAGGTTCTACACACTTTCTATCTCCTGATTTCATCTTTTAATCAAACTTTCTCCAAATTGAGTGAAAATTCACCCAAATACATATTTTAATATGTAGATTATGAATCTAAGATTATTTTCCACTTTTAGAGTCCTTAAATATTTTATTTAATATTTTTAAGGAAAAACACCTTTTCTATTCTAAATAAAATAGGTATGATTATTATTATCCTAGATTGGTGAAACTTGGCCTCCAAGCCAAAACATATCCTAAGAAAATGAATATGAGGTTATTCTTATCCAATAAGTTTTACTTTTAGTCAATTATCAACTATTTCTATTATTTCTCTCATTGATAATTCAATATCTCATTAACATGTTTAAGCATTATTATTGATTCCTTTTTCTCTTCCTTGCACCATAAGTCAAGGGAATGATCTAGAATGAATCTACTCTATCATTATCTCACATAAGTTTATTTATTTCATATTTTGTGAAATTATAACTCATTATTCTCAATTATGGACACCTTGACTTTTTATGCACATTATTACCTCATGTGACATATCTTATGTACCTATCATTGATTTTATGATTAATTTGAAGGTATTGGGTAATATTAATTTATATTCTACATGTTAGGGTGATCTATTCATGCATTAACATATTTAAGGTCACTAAATAGCATACTCTAGTTCTTGTTTGGCTAAACCTCAAAGACTAAGGTTTCTAACTTCTTAATCCTGAAATAAGATTAAGTTCTAGGTTTCGATATGTTACAGTAAGCAACAGGCCCATTACCAGACATGTGATGCAATCCGATAGGCCAATAGAGGTAAATATCTCACACAAATAATAGAACTTGCATTATTCATAGAAATCAGCTTGATTATCAAAAAATTACAAATAATATATCAACATTATTAGAAAAATGATTCGAACCCCATGGAACCATATTACTAGCCTTTTGATCCTTAAAACACAATATTATCATGTATTATATGTTACACTTATTTTATGAGTAATAAATATCAAATGATGATCTAAAATTATGAAAATGCATCAGTCGGTCTAAAATATGATACATAATACATCTTAAGTCATATATGATGATGCTTGGACATGAAATCATGTATTTTGCTTTATATGGATAATAAGGGCTAATAACCCTAATTAATGTGTAATAATTACATATATGCTCAAGAAAACCTAGAAATTTCAAAATAAGCTCATATCAGTAAGTAGAAGCTAATTTACTGGAAGCTAATATGTAATTCTGAGATCATAACTATGCATATAAATCATTTTACATGTTAAATGATCCTAAAATGATGAGAAAACCCTAACATGAATAAGACATGTAACCTAGGGTTAATTTGTACACATAATTATATGCAGCCAAATAATCATATTATGTATCCTAATCTAGAATATGAGAACGGCAACCTAATTCCAAGAAGATAAGATTAGTAGTAATGATGGGAATATCCTAATGAACTAAGCAAACCCTAATGAATCAACTAGGGTTAAGATGATGAGACTCTAATGTTAGTAATTGATCTTGTCTTAATCAGGGTTTGACCAAGAGTGATAGTTGACTCAAGATTATATGGTGATTTGGTTTGTCCTTCTTCAAGGTATGCCATACCTCTTATGTGGATTATTATACAATATGCTTGTGTTTTATGTGTAGTAAAATACTTGGCATATGATTTTGGATGAAATGATTGTTCTTGTATACTATATTGCTTGATTTTCAATACTTATGGCTATGAACACGTGAAACATAATGTATCTATTCCATTATAACCAAGCACTTCAACTCTTTGGTAGTCAAGTGTTGGAAAATAAAGTACTTCAACTCTTTGGTAGTCAAGTACTTGAAAGTGATCCAACTCTTTGGTAGTCTGGTCACATTATGAAATGATCCAACTCTTTGGTAGTCGATCATAAGGCCTTCAGTGCATTCAACCTTCGACAGTCAATGAATGGATGATATAATGGAAAATATGCCTAAAGGTTATGTGCTCTTTTTGTTAATAAACATTCTTGTTCAAGTATGCTTTCCTTATATTTGTTTATTACTGCCAAGTTCTAGTTTTATCTTATTTCCAAGTAGTAATGATAGGTATATAAAAAGACACGTAGGCATACTCAGTATAATATTCTTGAATATTGTGCTGACGTGTACCATATGTAATCTCTTATTTAGGTGATGTGGACATATGATCTTGAAGAGAAGGATAGTTGAGAGTTGTGTGGCAAGCTGATGTACATGTGGTCTTGTTGTCTTAAAATCATGTTGTTTAGTGATAGTACATGTATATGTAGAAGTTTGTTGTTTAATATGTAATATCAAATGTTGTAACAATTCATGTTGTAATTATATGTTCAATGGTGAACATGTGTTGTATGGTTTTATTATTGTTCATGTGCATGTGCTACTGTTGTTTCCTTCTGACTTCCTCTAATTTTCTTCTTCTTAGCCTAGTGTGAGGTGCTCAAATTGGGATTCTCACTGAGGTGAGGTTTCAATTTGGACGTCACACATTAAATTTAGTTTTAGAAAATCTAAGGACGTCACACTATGTGTGCCCTAAGTTTCAATTTCCTTTTAGTTGGTTAACATGTTAGTAAATTTGCTATAGAATGAGGACCTAATTGCAAATTTTGTGCAAAATATCTAATCTTGTTTTTTTTCCTTAACTTCTCATGTCTAAATGAGCATTGAAAATTAGTGTTTAAAAGACAACTTTAATCTAGCATCAATTACACCTTTATTACCTTGATTTTGTATTCCAGAAACATTTATGGATTCATGTGCAATTTTACCATACATTAAGGGCTTAATTTGTATTTTTATATACATTATATTGGATCATTTTATTATTCATAATAATTTTTGTAATATAGAACTTTGTATTCTTTTTAACTTTGTTGGGAATAGGGTTTCAACCCTTGCTTCCTAAACCTAACCCTAAATCTAGCTATGTGTATTGGTGGTAGATAACAACCAATGGACTCATCAACTAGTGATATTCCTGGTCTTACCAACCTATGATATCCATGTATCTCATAAAACACTTGGTCCATCAACTTATTCCTATCCTAGATTCATCAACTAATGACTCTATCACTCGGTGAATGTTTTGGATCCCTTAAATCATGAAGGGATGATGATTCGATCGATGTAGATCCTAGTATGTAGACTGATGAGAAACTTGGGTTGATAACCAATGGGGATTCTAGGTTGAAAAAATATGGGAGAACTAGCTCATTAACCTTCATAAGTTCAAGTTTTGAAGATAGGTGGAAGATCTGGAGCATGCCAACTAATGAAAGATCAACCTAAGTTGACTGCTGACTTTTCTAGTTAAGGGAAGTTTGAAATTTCTCACTAAATAGCTTATAAAAACCCTTACCCTCCCACCTAGTAGCACTTGACACTTTCTATTGCTATTAGACCATGGTGGAGATCCCATTTTGATGATGGAAGATCCAAGGAGGGTGATGACCATGAATCGAAGCTTGCAAGTTGATTCATGTGAATGCATGTCAAAGATCAAGCAAGTCGATGGTGTTTTCAAATTTCCCAACCTTGTTTCTTTCATATTATTGAACTCATATGTAGTATTATGTCCACTTTACTTATTTTCTTATCATCTTCTTTCTCCTTGGCCGAAATCCATGGTTTTCCATGGTGGAAACTTGCTCATGTAGCTAAATCACCTTCTTTTCTTCTCCTTTGACCTTGTTTGCCCTGGGTCCACCACAAGAAAGTCATCTTAGATCTTGGGAAGTGAACTTGGGCGTCAAAAGGAGGTTTCTAGAAGGTGTTATTTATTTTTCTTTCACCACCACTTAGGCTAGTATCATAACATACAACCCTTTCTTTTGTCTACAAATCATCTACAAGACTTATCTTTCTCTACATGTGTATAAATTTATTAGAAAATGAAAGTTTATAGTCTTATTTGGATCGATAATATGTGTGTACTAATATTCCAGTCTTCCTTATCTTTCAAAATTGTCTTCAAAATGTATGAATCCATTATTTTGACTATGTGGTCTTAAATGATGAAATGCATGATTATGAACCCTATAAGTGCTTAGTTTGGAGCTTTTTTATACAATTTTCATGGTGAACAATATGAAGGTACATCCTAATTGATTTATAGGTATTCAAAATTGATTCGTATGCCTTTACCTAATATTTATGTTTTTGATACTTGTTTGGATGATATACTATAAGAAAAGGTGGTTATTTATGCCCTAACCTGTCCCTTGTAAACCCTATTGACCCTTATAAAACCCTAATCTTGTATTAGGAATAACTTTGTACCCTTACAAATTTTAAGCTAAATTTTGGATAATGTCTTGTTTTGTCTCTTTAAGAAAAGAAAAATCATTCATGTCTATTTGATTCTTCTATGAGGAACTATCTCTATTTTGTCCTTTATAATATGATAACCTAAATGTGACCTAATCTTGAAACTTGCATAATTTTTGAATTGGTTTAAAGTCTTTCCCTAACACTCTAGTTGTTGTTTTGTTCTTATCTTGTGAAGATATGAGAAAATTTTCTGATGGAATTGATAATTTATAGGGACTTCTTCCTATTTTGGTCTTTAAGGTGACTTGGGACTTTATTTACCTAGTTTTATGTTTTTCTCCTTTTTAGACCAAGAAAGGTTAGGTATCCCATATTGAAGTTGTTAATGAACCTAAAAGCGATAACGGATCTAGGGGAATAACTATATGAATGTGCACGACATGTTGAATCTAGACACTTTGTAATGTATGGATAAAATACATTGGAGTTTACAAATAAAACATGAACTTTATGTAATTTAGGGCATCCTTATGTGCCATGTAATGGGATACATCACCTTTTCAGATTAAGATATATCCCTCTTTTATCTTCTTTGCTTATAGTATTATGGGATTCACTCAGTGTGACAAAAATTATGACATCATATGAGGAACTTTTTATATGGAGTATACACATAGGCATGTTAACTTGAGGCTTATGCATTGATGGCAAGGATGAGTGTAGCGTCCTAGGATTTACGGCCTCAGATAAAATAATCTTAAAAGAAATGATTAGATTACCCATATACCAAGTTGCGCCTCCTTTTCAGGGATCCCATTCACTAAGAATTGTGTGTTTAATTGTGTTCAATCTAGAGTTGTACTAGGATGGGTGATCCATTGGAAAGTTGATGTGGCTTGTGTGTGAGTGAGGACAAAGCACACAGTTAAGACTAGTGGTGGTCTATGAGGTTGTTCGCATTCCTAAAACTCTACTAGAACCTTGGACATGGGCATGGGCATTACAAATGGTATTAGAGCCATAACCCTTCTAGTAGGTGGGGCCCACATGGACATGTGGCATGCTAGTCTTGACTCGTGTGGTCCAGGGATGTTGGAAAGGGCTGTCCTGGTGATGTATACACCATTGCACCGATATTCTATGATTGAGAGCTGGCTGTCCATGGGCCATTTTGGGTCTACATTGAAATGGGGAAATATTATGAGGCCATATAGTTGAGCCTTAACAAGGACATCAAGAGTCTAAGTGGGGGAGATTGTAACGTCCCAAGATTTTTGACCTCAGATAAAATGATCTTAAAAGGAATGATTGGACTAACCATATCACCAAGGTGAACCTCCTTTTTAGGGATTGCAATCACTAAGAACTTTGTGGTTAAGCATGCTCAACCTAGAGTAGTACTAGGATGGGTGACCGATCGGGAAGTTGATCCCGACTTGTGTGTGAGTGAGGACAAAGTGCATAGTTAAGGCTAGTGGTAGTCTGTTGGGCCATTCCTCATTCCTAAAACTCTACTAGAGCCTTGGGCAGTGGGCCTGGGTGTTACAATGAGGGTACAATCATTGGGATGATGGCAAGGTCGAAGGTATAAAGTTTTAATCTATGTTTGAATATAAATGAATAACGAGATAATTGAAAGGATTTTGATACACTAAATATAAAGAGTTATGTTATCATGTGTGTTTGATACATTTTCCCTTAAAAATGAGATTTGTTATACTACAATCAAGTATTCATCAGAAGTTATATTCCATTAGTGATATTTTACAGTTTATTATAAACAAGTAGGCCCTAAAAACACATGAAGTGATGACATATTAACTTGAATCAAATATTTATTGGAAAACATACAATATTATAGTTCCTCATGACAACCCATTACATTATAAGATTGAATGATTAATCTTATTGAATAATCCTACATTGTTCCAAATGATTATATGAGAAGTTATACTTATGGGATATGGCATATGTTTTGTGTTATTTATGCATATTGGAACTACAATAATGGAAGACGAAATATCTCACGAGTCTTGTTTAAAGTTGATATGTCATGACTTGATGTTTTGGACCTTGTTGTGACTCATATTGTTATTTTGGGCTTTTTGGTGTCCTAGTTCGAAATATTCGGCCCTGGTAAGGACAAATATGATTACATGTGCCTGATTTGGGTGGCATGGTATATGCAAATTCATTTAATATGTTATATAGTTTTTTAATTGATTAATTCTTCGGTTAGATCCCTTGCCTTGTTGTAAATTTTTTGATGCTATCAAAATATGAGAAATTGATTTAATTAATCAAGATGAACCTATATCATGTTTTACATTGAGTCCATAGGATACTTCCCAATGTCATTGAGGGAAATAGGGAACTAAAGTAACCTTCTAGGAATATATATATATATATATATATATATATATATATATATATATATAGTGAAAATAAGCTTGGATCATATATTTTTGAATATATGTGGGGTGTGGGGTTGGTATACCCAAACATCCACAAGTTTTGTCTGAACTCAATTGTGAACAATGGTCTAGTGGTGTGATCAAGTGTGGTTAAAGTCATATCTTGATACTTTGTTGAGTTTTATACTCTATGTTTTGGTGATGTGCCCTGTGTACCTAGGGTGGGCCTCTCATACGTAGATTCGCTTTTGAGAACTTCCATGGTAGATATGGCCTTTGAGGACTCTACTTTTCGATACCCTCCCTCAACCCGATGTGTGTGGAGAAATATAATGGAATCCATATATCCTTAGACCCAATACATATTTTTAGAGAGGCTTTGTAATATCTAGTTTGTAGTCTGAGTGATAAGCCTCAAGGTAACATGAGCATAATAAAATTTAGAATTCTATCATGTAGTAAATATGTTTAGTTTTAATTGATGAATAACATATGTAGACCTTCTACATATTCCACTTTATACAAGAATTGTATATTTGATTGATAATTAGTTCATGTATGTATATCTTCTATGACACATGATCGGTATAGCATTTGCTTCTTGTTGAACTTCCTTTACTGTTGAAAATAATTATATAACCTAGTCATACTTGTAAGCATAAGACATTATTAAATGTTATATCATATCAGTGAGACTTGGGGTCTCAACATTTTAGTTATCCAAATATGTTAGGTATGATGACACATCATAAAGGACATGATGATCAAGGTTTAACAAGAGGAAACACAATTAAAGCTAGAGTGTCCTTTTACTCTTAATTTCTTGGGTTATGGTTGGGTAGTATATTATGAATCTATTAGGTTGTATATCTTGGTGTTTCTTTATGATCATGAGTTGTTAACTGATTCAACCATCTTATCCTTTTTTAAAGAAATAAAGAATAGAGGTTTTAGTGGTTATATTTTGTGTTTACATTAGAATGATTTTCATGTGTACTTGTATAGTTTTATGTGATGTTCTGTAAGGTTTTATGATAGTTCCTAGATATTTATGCAGATCATTTTTTTAGAATTTTCTGACTCAATCTTTGATATTTGATAGTTTTAAGTTGGGTTTTGTATGGGGTTTTTCCTAATGATCAAATAGGGTTTGATCATTGGGATGGGTTCTTACAAATATGATATCAAAGCATAGGGTAACTGACCTCTATAGGGATAAATAGGAATTATGATTAAGATAAGTAAGTGATGAACATGACACAAGCATGATGTGAACTGCTTGAAATCAATGTTTAGATGACCTAGTCAGGTATCCAAGTATTGAGGGAAGAGTCAGTCAAGAACTTTCTGGTTGTTTTCCTTCTGAGTACTTTGACCAAGTAGTCAATTGGAAACAACCTCAAGAGTATTATATAATAAAAAGAGTAATGAATATCAGGATGAAAATAAAAATCTAAAAGTTGATGAGAGATGTGGAACCTAAATTAAGTCTAGATATATTGATCAAGAAATGCACAAAACTAGTTAAATAAGTGATGAAAGGTACTAACTTAACATGTGATAAGGATAAAACCCATGTTTCAACTCATCAAAACTTAAGAGTTTGATTAGTATAGGAAAATATATGACACCATGATGCTTAACATAAAAATGAATAATGTAAAAAGGAGTTACTAAAACCTAAGGAAACCTTGTATGGATATAAATCCAATGTTCCAACTTGAGATACTAAAGATGAATGATATTAAAGAAAAATAAGTCAACGTGTGATGACTTAATTATGTATATTTTGAAGACAATCCTAAAGGAATGTATAGAATGTGCATATATGCAGATATATGTTGTATGAAGGATTTAAATTATTAAAATACATTTAAGGAGGGGAGAACCTAGGACTTCCGCTCTGTCTTCTCTCTAGGTTTCCCCCAACGACTGTCGCTAGGGGGAGGATGTGTCATCGGTGTCGTCCTCCCCCTGGCCCCAACTACCATGGCGTAATCCCCTTGATTGAAGTTACCAACGAGCCCTAGGAGGAGGGTTTGGTTAGCAACGTTCCCTGTTGCTAGCATTGGGGTTGAATCTCGGCGGTTGAATCTCAGCGTTCCCTATTTCATGGATGGACCCTGGTGAATCACTCTCCTGCATCTCGGTTGATGGTTGATCTGGATTCACCCCAGGTTCTAGATGAAGCGTTATAGTGCTCAGCAGTATGAGGTTCCTTATTGGATGATTTTGTTCATCCATTTAGAGACTTGAGAGAAAGGATGGAGGTTAATCCTCCCATTCGCTTATTGAGAACCTGATACTCTTTCTGTGTTGTAGAAAAACTGAGGCAATTTGTCAATGTCTGATGGTTTGGGAAGCTTATTGAGAACCTGGTACTCATTCTGTGTTGTAGAAAAACTGAGGCAATTTGTCACTGTCTGATGGTTTGGGAGATTTCCTTGTGTCTTATTCCACTACTTTCTGTTAGTGGATTAATGCCAAGTGTGAAGGGGTTCCAATGTTTCTTTCTCTGATGATCGCTACAGTTGGTACATGTTTCTAAAAGCTTGTTCTATGATTCAGTTGATGCAACAGGGAGGTGCTATTGATGATGATGTTCTTCATTAGTGAAGTAGTTGGACTGGTTTCAGACTGATGTCACTATAAGAGCACGATTCCTGATATTAACTGATACTTATTTCCTTGACCGTAGAATCTACACACTTTGTGGGTATGCGTATTGATAGTGGAGCTCCTCTGCTGTGTAGGTAGATGATCATACCAGTTATTATTTGTATGGATGCTCTTTGTTGTCCTCTGTATCTGGGTCTTTCTTTCTTTGTTGGGTCTTCTGTGTAAGACTTTAGTTTTACTTTGTTTCCTTTGTAATCCTCTTACAGAGGATTAAGGGGTGCACACTCGATGTACCTAAAGTTTGGGTATCATAATAGTAACAAAGTTTTTTGGCGACCAAAAAAAAAGGAGGGGAGAACCCAAATAATGGGTATGTTTGAGATAAAAAATGATGTAGATTAACAATTGAGGAGAGAGAATCTTGAGATAATATCAGACCGACCAATGTGTCTTATGAAATATTGAAGTAAATAATCACGATCATTGAGTATATTCAAAAAGTTACATAGTAAATGATCTGTTGTGAATGAAAGAATGTGATCAATCATGAAAGTAAATCTAAAGGATGACAAGGAGACAAAAACCATAATATGATTTAGAATCAAATCTGTGTATAGAATGTTTGCTGATAATCAAGATGAAAATTGAGGTTGAATGCCATAAAGAGGAGCAACTAGAGGATTTTTTTATAATAATTATGAAATTAGTAAGTTGGTACCATGAAAAACTAAGAATAAGTGATGAGGTGGCGATAAAATATGATGTTTTCCCAACCATTTGTATGTTTGAAGGATGACAAACTTATGAATAAGATGTTTTAGGCGTATGATTGTTTGTAGAGAACATGTTTCACCCATAGAACAAAGCCAAGATGGTAATGATTAAGAGAAAAATAGTTGTATGTGAAATATACCCTTGTAATTATGAGTTTGTAGTGAAATTGTAACAAGACAAAGGGTGTTACCTGGAAGTATAGGAGTAGGGTTTCAACCCTTACTTCCTAACCCAAACCCTAACTCTAGCTAGATGTGATGGTGGTGGATAACGACCGATGGACCCATCAACTGATGATGGTCCTGGACTTAATAGCCAATGTGATCTTGATATCTCATTGTCTCCCATTGCTTGGTGAGGCCAGGATAATTTTCATTTGATCTCATCAACCAATGATACTCCTAGTTCCATCAATAGATGGAAATCTAGATGCATCAACCTGACCCTTACAGAGTGATGGAACTTCTGGGTCCCTCAAATGACGAAGGGATATCATTGGTTGGTAAGGATATGACATAATTAGTTGATCTCATCCACCAATAATATTCCTGGTCAGATAATAGATGGAAAACCTTGATGCATCAATCGATGACCCTTCTTGACCAATGAAAGTTTTGGATCCCTGAATTGGTAAAGGGGAATATGAGTCAATATATGGAGATCCTAGTATGTATATTGACAAAAAAACTATATTTATAAATGATTTGGATTCTAGTTTTGCAACCAATGGGATAACTATGTCATCAACCAAATAAATTTCAGGTTGTGTAGAGTGGTGGATCATTTGGATCTTGACTTTTCTAGTTAAGGGTTGTTTGAACTTTTGAGTACATAGCCTATATATAACCCTTACCCTCCGCCCCAACATCTATTTCACACTCCTCTTGTTGTTGTAATGTGGTGGTGAGCCCAACTGGTCATTGGAAGCTCCAAGGAGTGTGATGACCATGGATGGAAGCTTGGATGTTGATGTCCATGGATGCATGTTGAAGATCAAGAAAGTCCATGTTGTTTCCAAGCTTCCCGACCTTGTTCCTTGCTTCAGTATATATGATCATCTCTAGTAATATCTTTTTTCTTCTTTTATTCACATTTTCTTCCTTCTTGGCCCAAATCCATGGGTTTTCATGGTCATAACTAGCTAATCTAGCAAAAGAACCTTCTTATCTTTTCTTTTGACCTTTGAAGTATCTTGGGCTTTAGTGACATTGGGTGTGGAAATTATGTTTCTTGGAGGTTTTCATTTTATTTCTAGTTTCCAGCACCAAATTAGGCATTTATGCAACAATTAATCCCTTATTTTGCCTATAATCATCTACACATGATAATGTTGCACAAAATGTGTCAAACTTGCTTAAATGATATATCTTGATCGTCTGATTTGGATGAATAATATGTGCATACGAATTTATTAGTCTTCCTTTGTCTTTCAAAGATGTTTGCAAAATGTAATGTCCTCAAATTATGAAATGCATCGTTAAGAACCCTAAAAGTTCTCATTTTGGAGCTTTTGGGTACCATTTCCATGGTGAACAAAATGTGAGTGCATCCATACTGATCATGAGGTGTTTTAAATTATGATAATGTTGTTACCTAATATTTATGCTTCTAGATACTTGTTTGGAAAAAATACTTTAACTAAATGAGGCTCATTTATGCTCTGAGTTGTCCATTTTGAACTCTAATTGATGCTTATAAAAGCCTAATCTTGTATCAAGCATGACTTTTTTACCTTAAAAGTTTTAAACTGATATTTTGGGTAATGTATTTTATGTCTCTTGAAGCTATGTGCAAAATTTTAGGTGTATATGATTTTCCTATGTTGAATTCTCTCTATTTTATCCTTATAAATATGATAGGCCTAAATGTGCCCCAATCTCAAAATTGGCATAACTTTCACATTGGGTTTAAGTCTTTTCCTAAAATATAGGTGTTTCTTGGTTTATGTCTCATGAAGATATGAGCAAAGCGTATTTGATATTTCTATGGGGACTTATCCATGTTCTGGTCTATAACATGACATGGGCCTTTATATACCCTAATTTTGTATTTTGGTCCTCATAAGGCCAATAAATGGTTTGCCATGTTTGAGTTATTAACAACAAAGTGAGATAGACAAGGGAAATAACTATATGAATGTGCACAACGTATGTAATGGATCCACTTAACAATGTATGAATGAAAAGGTACGTGAGTATACACATCAAAGTTGAGATTTATGTAATTCAGGGCCACCTTAAAATATCACATGATGGGATATATAACCTTTTAATATTAAGATGTATGCCTCTTTTATTTTCTCTTCATATACTATTATGGAATTTATTAAGTGTGACAAAAAATGTGATATCATATGAGGAACTTTTTATATGGGATATACCTGTAGGTATGTTAACTTGAGGATTTTGCCTTTATGGGAATGTTGAGGGTACTATCTTTGGGATTATGCTAGGGTCTAATGGTTAAAGTTTTAGACAATTTCTCAACATAAATAAATGAGAAGAAAATGGAAAGCATATTATATTTATAATATGGAGGGTTATGTAGTCATGTGTGTTTGATACATTTACCCTTAAATAGTGAGATATGCTCTTCTATGATCAAGTAGTCCTGAGAGGTTATATGTCCATAGTGACAATGTACACTTCATTATAACCAAGTAGGACCTAAAATAGGAATGAAGTGATGATTTATTGACTTCAATTAAATACTCCTAAAAACTATATAGTATTATATTTCCCAATGACAAGCCATTAAACTAAAAGAGTGAATGATTTACTTGTTGATTAATCCCACTTTGTTCTAAGTGATGATTGCCAGGAGTTTTTCTCATAATACAATGACATATCTTTTGTGATATTTATGTTTATTTGGAATGAAATAGTGGAAGGATAAATATCTTATGTTGATTCCTTTCTTAAGGATGATATACTGTGATTTGATGTTTTGTACCTTGTTGTGGCTGAGATAGGTAATTAGGGTTTTGTGGTGCCATAGTTTGATGGTGTGTGCCTTGGTATGGAGAAAGATAGTTATGTGTACCCTAATTTGGGTGGTACAATATATGTGAATATATTTATATCATCTAGAGTTGTTAGAATTGATTAATTCTTCATTCAAATCTCTATGCATTTTTTACAACTTTTTTGATGTTATTGGGATATGAGTCAAGAAGGGAATGCACCGAACTTACATCAAAGATCAATCAAGATTTTGGTTCCCCCAAAGTCTCACGAGAAACACCGCAAGCTCATGATGAGAAACCCAATTGCTGACCAATAAAACAAGGATGAGCAATGCAATTGGATGTAAAGAAGAGTTGGGTAAAGTTCGGTGTAGATGAGGGTATGGTCCCCTATATATAGGGTGAAATCCTAGGGAGACACCACCTTGGCTGTGAGAGAGACTTTAGTCCAACTTTGGGCATTTTCCAAAATGGTGATGAAATCACACAAATAAGGGGGTCAGATTGTGTAGAATCTTCTCACAAAGATGTGGGAGGAAAAAGCAAAGAAAAAGATCGAGTATTGGCCGAGAAATCCGCAAATTACTAGTGCCTTTGCACTGTACTCGGTGGCACACTCCTACTCGAGGTAGGAGAGGACTTTTGCGCCGTTGAATCTCAGTCCGCGATGGATCCCAGCCATCCGTTGGTGTGAAAAAGTAAAAATAAAATGAAAAATAGCGTATGTTAGATTAAATAGCAATCCTAATCAAATTCGGCCAAACTGTGCACATATATATATTTTTCTTTTTCTCTCTCCTCTTTTGAGGGTGCAAACGAATCCCAAATTAGATGAAATTTTGTGCATAAACTAATTTTGAATGTAGAATCTAAATATAAAATTAGATTTGCCATTTGAGAACTTTTAATGTGTTAAATAAATCAATTACTATTTTCTCTTTCCTCCTTCATTAATGGTTATAAGATTATCAAATTTGATGAAATTCACCCACAAGTCAAATTTAATGTGTTTGATACAAATTTACCATAAATTTTACATGTTGGAGTTGTTTGTACAATTATTTAATATTTTGAAGGTTCTACACACTTTCTCTCTCCTGATTCATCTTCTAATCAAACTTTCTCCAAATTGAGTGAAAATTCACCCAAAGGCATATTTTAATATGTAGATTATGAATCTAAGATTATTTTCTACTTTTGGAGTCATTATATATTTTATTTAATATTTTTAGGGAAAAACCTTTTCTTTTCTAAATAAAATAGGTATGATTATTATTATCCTAAGTTGGTGAAACTTGGCCTCCAAGCCAAAGCATTCCCCATGAAAATGAATATGAGTTTATTCTTATCCAATAAGTTTTCCTTTTAGTCCATTATCCATTGTTTTAATTATTTCTCTCATTAATAATTCAATATCTCATTAACATGTTTTAAGCATTATTATTGATTCCTTTTTCTCTTCCTTGCACCATAAGGCAAAGGAATGATCTAGAATGAATCTACTATATCATTATCTCACATAAGTTTATTGATTTCATATTTTGTGCAATTATAACTCATTATTCTCAATTATGGACACCTTGACTTTTTATGCACATTATTACCTCATGTGACATATATATCTTATGTACCTATCATTGATTTTATGATTAATTTGAAGGTATTGAGTAATATTAATTTATATTCTACATGTTAGGGTGGTCTATTCATGCATTAACATATTTAAGGTCACTAAAGAGCATACTCTTATTCTTGTTTGGCTAAACCTCAAAGACTAAGGTTTCTAACTTCTTAATCCTGGAATAAAATTAAGTTCTAGGTTTCGGTATGTTACAACATACCACCCCTTAAAGATATTTCACCATCAAAATCTAAACATCCACAACAACTATCTACCACCTCTTACAAAGATTTTTCCTAATTGGTCAAGAAAAACTATAGGTACAAAGGTAACTTCATTATATATATCCATAAGGTATCATGCAAAAGGAAACATAACTTGAAAGTCTAACTATGGGACTAAGGGTTACCTTCAACTTAATCATCATCATAGACTTCTTGACCATCCAAAGAAAAAACTCTTCTGGCTCACCTTTCCACATGTCGTTTACCATTGCTGTTACCATTATTCTATTGAGGCACTTGAGGTTGTTGTTGTTGAGCCAGTACATGTCCATTATGAAGCTGAGGGCACCTAGGGCGAATATGTCTAGGTTCATTGCAATGATGGCACACAACCTAAAATTCAGGTTGATACCTTGCTTGATTCTTATCTTGAGAGCACTTTCCTAGAGGATGGTAACCATTGCACTTAGCACACTTGTCTCTTCTCAGCTCATCTCCTGAGGGTTCCTCTTCTTATCAAACTCCCTAGATTGAAACCCTAGGTATGACTCCACGGCCAAAGCTTTATCAACCATCAGCTGAAAGGTCAACGACAGTTATGGGATAATTGCATGACCCACATTGTAGTTAAGTCCTTGAAGGAATAGGTCAGCCCTACGTTAGTCACTTAAACCAACTGCATAATGTTCCAACAACAAATTTTTTTATACTAAAGTAGAAATGGATAAGGAACCTTGCTTCAAGCTATAGAACTCTACTTTTTCCTTCTTTGGGAAGCAGTGCAAATGTACTTCCCATGAAAAATCACCAAGAACTACTCCTAGGTCATAGTAGAGGTATCACGTGTTCTTTCTATCCCGTTCCACCAAACTCGAGTGGGTCCATCCAACACATATGAAGAAAACCTAACCTTCTGGTGGGGAGGACATGCCATTCCATCAAAGGTCCTCTCTAAGGCTAGCTCCCAATCATCAGCTTTTCCGACCATCTCTATTTCACCATCACCCTTGAAGGAAGGTGGTTGCATCTTCATGAACTCCATGATTGAGAACTCCTTAGGCTTTTCAGGTACAAACGAGTCTTTCATCTTCCCTACCATGGTAGTAGCAAAAAGTTGTTGAAACATAGCCAACTCTTTCTCTGGAGAGATGACTACACCCATACTAGTAGTAGTTGAGTTCTCCTGACCTACTAATGGTCCACTTTCAGATGGAGGAGTAACTTGAATCTCTGATGTGGTAAAGCGTGGATCCATCCTTGGCATCCCAAACCTAGGGTTTTGGGGTGTCTCATAACTATACAGGTTGTCAATAGTCAAGTTATCTCCTGCCATTAGGGTTTTTACCTACACAAGGCAAGGATACTAGGTATAAGCAACCTATGGAAAAAGGTAAACATCCTAAGGGAGACAAGTTTGAAATAGTTAGATAATGGACAGCTACATGCTCTGATACCCTACTGTAAGGAGTGGGATCCCACATGGATCCAATCCCTACTAAAAATAAAAAGGCACATCCACGAACAAATTTTTTTTCTTGAAAGGGATGAAACCAAATTTATTTAACATGATTGTATCATAACACAAAGTATCAATGAAATTAAAGATGTATCTAACCATTACAAATCCTCTTATCATACTATTATTTCACCACGTAGGGGGACATAAAGGAAAAACTAACTACATATATAGGACTAGCTGACAATCACCTAACAACATTAAGCAAAGTCTCCCACGAAATCAATTACACTTGTTGTGGTCTATGTCCTCCTAGATTTCCTTCTCATTGTCCAATACCTGGGGTCAGAAGCGTACCCCACAAAAGGAAAAGAAAAGAGGATATCAACAAAAAACTGGTATGAGTATGCCAAAAATAAATTGAGCAATATATATTAGGAAAGAGGTACATCAAGTATAGAAGGCTACCCATGAAAAAGGTAAGAACTACCCAAACGGGCATAAAAGGAAAGAATCACCATCATATGAGAAAAGAAATAATTGAAATAAAATCACTAATAAAAGTGGTTCCACAAAAGCACTCATAATGTTTTAGGGCACAATCCATAACAACCTGCATGTAGGAGAGATAAATATAGCACTAGAATAACATAAATAATCAAGGCATCCAAGCCTCATAAACTTGAAACCTGATAGAGATTGGAACATAACCAAACTCCCAATATATATAAATATTGGGCCAAACCTCATAAATTTGAAACCCGGGTATGGGGCACATAACCTCCATCCCATAAATAAATAAATAAATAAGGGCGCATAACCCAAAAATCAATGTCAATTATATTACTCTAGGTCTACTGAGTCACACAACATGCTTAATAGGGAGGCAAGTAAAAGGTATAGTCATATTTTACAAATTAATCACCACATAAGTGATCATCATTATCATCCACCTCAAATTGGGCATATAACATCAATTAGAGTTCCATAAGGAACAAATCATAATAAAGATTCTAAAAGAATGTCTAAGAAGATATTATGATCACAAGATCAGTAACAAGTAGGGTACTTTACATGAAGCATAATTTCAAAAGAAAGAGACATGATGTATAGGCTAATGTCCATAGCACCAAGAGAAAGACAATTCAGGTTATTTCTCAATAAGGAAGAATAGGAGACACAAACATACCTCTCCACAAAGTCTAATAGAACAAGATTACTTCTGGATACAAATCTAGGTTTCCAAAGTACCTAATATCATGTATGTGAAATTAGGGTTAGAATTGCATTGATTATTCATGACCCTAAAATTTGTCTTTTTAATATTAATGAATTAGGTTATCAAAACCACTCCATGTTTTAGGTTATACTTTCCTGAGTTCAAAACATATTTTATTACATTATTCTGACTTTTATATATTTAGTTATGAATTTTACAAGTTATTACTTATTTAGATTAATCCATTAAAATAACCTCTTTTTAACATTAAATTCTGGTTACAAAACTAATACCATTAGAAATCTTACATTTTTTCAAACCCAAAGAGTATTTATTTGTAATTTTTGGACAACCAGAGCAAAAGATATGAGTTTTATAAAATCAGCCAATCATAAATTACCAAAAAGTCAAATAAGAAAATCCGCGTGAGAGAGAGAGAGTGGGGCCGGTTGACATGGCCTAATGGGATATGGCTGAGTGGCTTGGTCAAGGTTTAGTTGACCTCACCCAAAATAAAGAAAAACATGGCTAAAAGACCATTATGTCCCTTAGTGCGAAAACAAAGAAACGAGAAAGAAAAAGGCATAGCGGGGAAAACACAGGGGAGTATCTTCCCCTCCACCTCACAATGCCATGTCTGTGAGCAGCTTGACTCCTGCTTGATGGAATTGGGTGAGTCCCCAATTCGTGATGGATCAACAAAATAATAGCATGGAGATGAAGAAGGGAATGCACCGAACTTACAGTGAAGATCAATCGAGATGTCGGTTCCCCCAAAGCCTCACGAGCAGTGTCGTAAGCTCATGATGAGAAACCCAAACACTGACCAACAAAACAAGGATGAGCAATGAATTTGGAAGTAAAGAAGAGTTGGGTAAAGTGCGGCGAAGATGAGGGTATGGTCCCCTATATATAGGGTGGAGTCCTAGGGGGACACCACCTTGGCCGTGAGAGAGACCTTAGCCCAACTTTGGGTGTTTTCTGAAACAACGATAAAATTACAAAACCAAGGGGTCAGCTGGTGTAGAATCTTCTCACGAAGATGTGTGAGGAAAAAGCAAAGAAAAAGATTGAGTATTGGCTGAGAAATCCACAAATTACCAGTGCCTTTGCACTGTACTCGGCGACACACTCCTACTTGAGGTAGGAGAGGACTTTTTGCGCCATTGAATCTCGGTCCGCGATGGGTCCCAGCTGTTTGTTGGCATGGATAAGGAAAAATAAAATGAAAAATAGCACATGACAGATTATATAGCAATCCTAATCAAATTCGATCAAAGTGCGCACATATATATTTTCCTTTTTCTCTCTCCTCTTTTGAGGGTGCAAACGTATTCCAAATTAGATAAAATTTTGCACATAAGCTAATTTTGATATGTAGAATCTGAATATAAAATTAGATTTTCCTTTTGAGAACTTTTAATATGTTAAATACATGAATTACTATTTTGTCTTTCCTCCTTCATTAATGGTTATAAGATTATCCAAATTTGATGAAACTTCACCCAAAAGTCATATTTAATGTGTTGGATACAAATTTTCCATCAATTTTACATGTTGGAGTTGTTTTTACAATTATTTAATATTTTGAAGGTTCTACACACTTTCTATCTCCTAATTTCATCTTTTAATCAAACTTTCTCCAAGTTGAGTGCAAATTCACCAAAAGGCATATTTTAATATGCATATTATGAATCTAAGATTTTTTTCCACTTTTAGAGTCATTAAATATTTAATTTAATATTTTTAAGGAAATACACCTTTTCTATTCTAAATAAAATAGGTATGATTATTATTATCCTAGATTGGTGAAACTTGGCCTCCAAGCCAAAACATATCCTAAGAAAATGAATATGAGGTTATTCTTATCCAATACATTTTCCTTTTAGTCCATTATCAACTATTTCTATTATTTCTCTCATTAATAATTCAATATCTCATTAACATGTTTAAGCATTATTATTGATTCCTTTTTCTCTTCCTTGCACCATAAGTCAAGGGAATGATCTAGAATGAATCTACTCTATCATTATCTCACATAATTTTGTTTATTTCGTATTTTGTGAAATTATAACTCATTATTCTCAATTATGGACACCTTGACTTTTTATGCACATTATTACCTCATGTGACATATGTTATGTACCTATCATTGATTTTATGATTAATTTGAAGGTATTGGGTAATATTAATTTATATTCCATGTGTTAGGGTGATCTATTCATGCATTAACATATTTAAGATCACTAAATAGCATACTCTAGTTCTTGTTTGGCTAAACCTCAAAGACTAAGGTTTCTAACTTCTTAATCCTGGAATAAGATTAAGTTCTAGGTTTCGATATGTTACAGCAAGCAACAGGCCCATTACCAGACACGTGGTACAATCTGATAGGCCAATAGAGGTAAATATCTCACACAAATCATAGAACTTGCATAATTCATAGAAATCAGCTTGATTATCACAAAATTACAAATAATATATCAAAATTCTTAGAAAAATGATTTGAAGCCCAGGGAACCATATTACCAGCCTTTTGATCCTTAAAACACACTATTATCATGTATTATATGTTACACTTATTTTATGAGTAATAAATATCAAATGATGATCTAAAATTATGAAAATGCATCAGTCGATCTAAAATATGATACATAATACATCTTAAGTCATATATGATGATGCTTGGACATGAAATCATGTATTTTATTTATTTGGGTAATAAGGGCTAATAACCCTAATTAATGTGTAATAATTACATATGTGCTCAAGAAAACCTAGAAATTCTAAAATAAGCTCATATCAGTAAGTGGAAGCTAATATGTAATTCTAAGATCATAACTATGCATATAAATCATTTTACATGTTAAATGATCCTAAAATGATGAGAAAACCCTAACATGAATAAGACATGTAACCTAGGGTTAATTTGTACACATAATTATATGCAACCAAATAATTAGATTATGTATCCTAATCTAGAATATGAGATAGGAAACCTAATTCCAAGAAGATAAGATTAGTAGTAATGATGGGAATATCCTAATGAACTAAGCAAACCCTAATGAATCAACTAGGGTTAAGATGATGAGACTCTAATGTTAGTAAATGGTCTCGTCTTAATCAGGGTTTGACAAAGAGTGATAGTTGACTCAAGACTATATGGTGATTTGGTTTGTCCTTCTTCAAGGTATGCCATACCTCTTATGTGGATTATTATACAATATGCTTGTGTTATATGTGCAGTAAAATACTTGGCATATGATTTTGGATGAAATGATTGTTCTTGTATGCTATCTTGTTTAATTTTCAATACTTATGGCTATGAACACGTGAAACATAATGTATCTATTCCATTATAACCAAGCACTTCAACTCTTTGGTAGTCAAGTGTTGGAAAATAAAGTACTTCAACTCTTTGGTAGTCAAGTACTTGAAAGTGATCCAACTCTTCGGTAGTCTGGTCACATTATTATATGATCCGACTCTTTGGTAGTCGATCATAAGGCCTTCAGTGCATTCAACCTTCAGCAGTCAATGAATGGATGATATAATGGAAAATATGCCTAAAGGTTATGTGCTCTTTTTGTTAATAAACATTCTTGTTCTAGTTTGCTTTCCTTATAGTTGTTTATTACTGCCAAGTTCTAGTTTTATCTTATTGCCAAGTAGTAATGATAGGTATATAAAAATACACGTAGGCGTACTCAGTATAATATTCTTGAATATTGTGCTGACATGTACCACATGTAATCTCTTATTTAGGTGATGTGGACATATGATCTTGAAGAGAAGGATAGTTGAGAGTTGTGTGGCGAGCTGATGTACATGTGGTCTTGTTGTCTTAAAATCAGGTTGTTTATTGGTAGTACATGTATATGTAGAAGTTTGTTGTTTAATATGTAATATCAAATGTTGTAACAATTCATGTTGTAATTATATGTTCAATGGTGAACGTGTGTTGTATGGTTTTATTATTGTTCATGTGAATGTGCTACTGTTATTTCCTTCTGAATTTCTTTGATTTTCTTCTTCTTAGCCTAGTGTCTTGTAATATATAACTTTGTATTCTTTTTAACTTTGTTAGGAATAGGGTTTAAACCCTTGCTTCCTAAACCTAACCCTAAATCTAGCTATGTGTGTTGGTGGTAGATAACAACCAATGGACTCATCAACTAGTAATATTCCTGGTCTTACCAACCTATGATATCCATGTATCTCATAAAACACTTGGTCCATCAACTTATTCCTATCCTAGATTCATCAACTGATGACTCTATCACTCGGTGAATGTTTTGGATCCCTCAAATCATGAAGGGATGATGATTTAATCGATGTAGATCCTAGTATGTAGACCGATGAAAAACTTGGGTCGATAACCAATGGGGATTCTAGGTTGAAAAAATATGGGAGAACTAGGTCATTAACCATCAGAAGTTCAGGTTTTGAAGATAGGTGGAAGTTCTAGAGCATGTCAACTAATGAAAGATCAACCTTAGTTGACCGTTGACATTTCTAGTTAAGGTAAGTTTGAACTTTCTGACTAAATAGCTTATAAAAACCCTTACCCTCCCACCTAGTAGCACTTGACACTTTCTATTACTATTAGACCATGGTGGAGATCCCATTTTGATGATGGAAGATCCAAGGAGGGTGATGACC
Organism: Alisma plantago-aquatica; assembly: GCA_963693085.1. Taxonomy (NCBI): domain Eukaryota; kingdom Viridiplantae; phylum Streptophyta; class Magnoliopsida; order Alismatales; family Alismataceae; genus Alisma; species Alisma plantago-aquatica. The sequence goes on along the minus strand of OY856414.1, from coordinate 942,756,984 downwards.
ATGAATCGAAGCTTGCATGTTGATTCATGTGAATGCATGTCAAAGATCAAGCAAGTCGATGGTGTTTTCAAATTTCCCAACCTTGTTTCTTTCATATTATTGAATTCATATGTAGTATTATGTCCACTTTACTTATTTTCTTATCATCTTCTTTCTCCTTGGCCGAAATCCATGGTTTTCCATGGTGGAAACTTGCTCATGTAGCTAAATCACCTTCTTTTCTTCTCCTTTGACCTTGTTTGCCCTGGGTCCACCACAAGAAAGTCATCTTAGATCTTGGGAAGTGAACTTGGGTTTCAAAAGGAGGTTTCTATAAGGTGTTATTTATTTTTCTTTCATCACCACCTAGGCTAGTAGCATAACATACAACCCTTTCTTTTATCTACAAATCATCTACAAGACTTATCTTTCTCTGCATGTGTATACATTTATTAAAAAATCAAAGTTTATGGTCTTATTTGGATCGATAATATGTGTGTACTAATATTCCAGTCTTCCTTATCTTTCAAAATTGTCTTCAAAATGTATAAATCCATTATTTTGACTATGTGGTCTTAAATGATGAAATGCATGATTATGAACCCTATTAGTGCTTCGTTTGGAGCTTTTTTTATACAATTTTCATGGTGAACAATATGAAGGTGCATCCTTACTGATTTATAGGTATTCAAAATTGATTTGTATGCCTTTACCTAATATTTATGTTGTTGATACTTGTTTGGACGATATACTATAAGCAAAGGTGGTTATTTATGCCCTAATGTGTCCCTTGTAAACCCTATTGACCCTTATAAAACTCTAATATTGTATTAGGAATAACTTTGTACCCTTACAAATTTTAAGCTGAATTTTGGATAATGTCTTGTTTCTGTCTCTTTAAGAAAAAAAAACATTCATGTCTATTTGATTCTTCTATGAGGAACTATCTCTATTTTGTCCTTTATAATATGATAACCTAAATGTGACCTAATCTTGAAACTTGCATAATTTTTGAATTGGTTTAAAGTCTTTCCCTAACACTCTAGTTGTTGTTTTGTTCTTATCTTGTGAAGATATGAGCAAATTTTCTGATGGAATTGATAATTTATAGGGACTTCTTCCTATTTTGGTCTTTAAGGTGACTTGGGACTTTATTTACCTAGTTTTATGTTTTGCTCCTTTTCAGACCAAGAAAGGTTAGGTATACCATATTGAAGTTGTTAATGAACCTAAAAGTGATAATGGATCTAGGGGAATAACTATATGAATGTGCATGACATGTTGAATCTAGACACTTTGTAATGTATGGATAAATTACATTGGAGTTTACAAATCAAACATGAACTTTATGTAATTTAGGGCATCCTTATGTGCCATGTAATGGGATACATCACCTTTTCAGATTAAGATATATCCCTCTTTTATCTTCTTTGCTTATAGTATTATGGGATTCACTCAGTGTGACATAAATTATGACATCATATTAGGAACTTTGTATATGGAGTATACACATAGGCATGTTAACTTGAGGCTTATGCATTGATGGCAAAGATGAGTGTAGCATCCTAGGATTTAAGGCTTCAGATAAAATAATCTTAAAAGAAATGATTAGATTACCCATATACCAAGTTGTGACTCCTTTTTAGGTAACCCATTCACTAAGAACTTTGTGTTTAATTGTGTTCAGCCTAGAGTTGTACTAGGATGGGTGACCCATTGGAAAGTTGATCTCGGCTTGTGTGTGAGCGAGGACAAAGAACACAATTAAGACTATTGGTGGTCTATGAGGTTGTTCACATTCGTGAAACTCTACTAGAGCCTTGGACATGGGCATGGGCATTACAAATGGTATCAGAGCCATAACCCTTCTAGTAGGTGGGGCCCACATGGACATGTGGCATGCTAGTCTCGACTCGTGTGGTCCAGGGATGTTGAAAAGGGTTGTCCTGGTGATGTATACACCATTGCACTGGTATTCTACGATCAAGAGCTGGGTGTCCATGGGCCATTTTGGGTCTACATTGAAATGGGGAAATATTATGAGGCCATATAGTTGAGCCTTGACAAGGATATCAAGAGTCTAAGTGGGGGGTAACATCCCAAGATTTTTGACCTCAGTTAAAATGATCTTAAAAGGAATGATTGGACTAACCAGATCACCAAGGTGAATCTCCTTTTTAGGGATTGTAATCACTAAGAACTTTGTGGTTAAGCATGCTCAACCTAGACTAGTACTAGGACGGGTGACCGATCGAGAAGTTGATCCTGACTTGTGTGTGAGTGAGGACAAAGTGCATAGTTAAGGACAGTGGTAGTCTGTGGGGCCATTCCTCATTCCTAAAACTCTACTAGAGCCTTGGGCAGTGGGCTTGGGTGTTACAATGAGGGTACAATCATTGGGATGATGGAAAGGTTGAAGGGATACAATTTTAATCTATGTTTGAATATAAATGAATAACGAGATAATTGAAAGGATTTTGATACACTAAATATAAAGAGTTATGTGATCATGTGTGTTTGATACATTTTCCCTTAAAATGATATTTGCTATACTACAATCAAGGATTCATCAGAAGTTATATTCCATTAGTGATAATTTATAATTTATTATAACCAAGTAGGCCCTAAAAACACATGAAGTGATGACGTATTAACTTGAATCAAATATTTATTTTTAAAAGATACAATATTATAGTTCCTCATGACAACCCATTACATGATAAGATTGAATGATTAATCTTGTTGAATAATCCTACTTTGTTCCAAATGATTATATGAGAAGTTATACTTATGGTATATGGCATATCTTTTGTGTTATTTATGCCTATTGGAACTACAATAATGGAAGATGAAATATCTCACGAGTCTTGTTTAAAGTTGGTATGCCCTGACTTGATGTTTTGGACCTTGTTGTGACTCATATTGTTATTTTGGGCTTTTTGGTGCCCTAGTTCGAAATATTCGGCCCTAGTAAGGTCAAATATGATTACATGTGCCTGATTTGGGTGGCATGGTATATGAAAATTCATTTAATATGTTATAGAGTTTTTTAATTGATTAATTCTTCGGTTAGATCTCTTTCCTTGTTGTAACTTTTTTGATGCAATCAAAATATGAGAAATTGATTTAATTAATCAAGATGAACATATATCATGTTGTACATTGAGTCCATAGGATACTTCCCAATGTCATTGAGGGAAATAGTGAAATAAAGTAATCTTCTAGGAATATATATATATATATATATATATATATATATATATTGTGAAAATAAGCTTGGAGCGTATATTTTTTAATATATGTGGTGTGTGGGGTTGGTATACCCAAACATCCGCAAGTTTTGTCTGAACTCAATCGTGAACAATGGTGTAGTGGTGTAATCGAGAGTGGTTAAAGCCATATCTCGATACTTTATTGAGTTGTATACTCTGTGTTTCAGTGATGTGCCCTGTGTACCTAGGGTGGGCCTCTCATACGTAGATTCGCTTTTGAGAACTTCCATGGTAGATATGGCCTTTGAGGACTCTACTTTTCGATACCCTCGCTCAACCCGATGTGTGTGGAGAAATCTAATGGAATCCATATATCCTAAGACCCTATACATATTTGTAGAGAGGCTTTGTAATAGCTAGTTGGTAGTCTGAGTGATAAGCCTCAAGGTAACATGGGCATCATAAAATTTAGAACTCTATCATGTAGTAAATATGTTTAGTTTTAATTGATGAATAACTTATGTAGACCTTCTACATATTCCACTTTATACAAGAATTGTATATTTGATTGATAATTAGTTCTTGTATGTATATCTTCTATGACACATGCTCAGTATAGCATTTGCTTCTTGTTGAACTTCCTTTACTATTGAAAATAATTATATAACCTAGTCATACTTGTAAGCATAAGACGTTATTAAATGTTATATCATATCAGTGAGACATGGGGTCTCAACCTTTTAGTTATCCAAATATATTAGGTATGATGACACACCATAAAGGACATGATGATCAAGGTTTAACAAGAGGAAACACAATTAAAGCTAGAGTGTCCCTTTACTCTTAATTTCTTGAGTTATGGTTGGGTAGTATATAATGAATCTATTAGGTTGTATATCTTGGTGTTTCTTTATGATCGTGAGTTGTTAATTGATTCAACCATCTTATCCATTTTTAAAGAAATAAATAATAGACTTTTAAGTGGTTATATATTGTGTTTACATTGGAATGATTTTCATGTGTACTTGTACATTTTTATGTGATGTTCTGTAAGGTTTTATGATGGTTCCTAGATATTTATGCAGATCATTTTGTTTAGAATTTTTTGACTCAATCTTTTATATTTGATAGTTTTAATTTGGGTTTGTATGGGGTTTTTCCTAATGATCAAATAGGGTTTGATCATTGGGGTGGGTCCTTACAAATATGATATCAAAGCATAGGGTAGCTGACCTCTATAGGGATAAATAGGAATTATGATTAAGATAAGTAAGTGATGAACATGACACAAGCATGATGCAGACTACTTGAAATCAATGTTTAGATGACCTAGTCAAGTATCCAAGTATTGAGGGAAGAGTCAGTCAAGAACTCTGTGGTTGTTTTCCTTCAGAGTACTTTGACCAAGTAGTCAATTGGAAACAACCTAAAGAGTATTATATAATAAAAAGAGTAATCAATATCGTGATGAAAATAAAAATCTAAAAGTTGATGAGAGATGTGGAACCTAAATTAAGTCTAGATATATTGATCAAGAAATGCATAAAACTAGTTAAATAAGTGATGAAAGGTACTAATTTAACATGTGATAAGGATAAAACCCATGTTTCAACTCATCAAAACTTAAGAGTTTGATTATTATAGGAAAATATATGACACCATGATGCTTCACATAAAAATGAATAATGTAAAAAGGAGTTACATAAACTTAAGGAAACTTTGTATGGATATAAATCCAATGTTCCAACTTGAGATACTAGAGATGAATGAGATTAAAGAAAGATAAGTCAACGTGTGAAGACTTAATTATGTATATTTTGAAGGCAATCCTAAAGGAATGTATAGAATGTGCATATATGCAGATATATGTTGTATGAATGATTTAAATTATTAAAATACATTTAAGGAGGGGAGAACTTAGGAATTACGCTCCGTCTTCTCTCTAGGTTTCCCCCGGCGGCTGTCGTTGGGGGGAGGATGTGTCATCGGCTACATCCTCCCCCTGGCCCCAACTACCACAGTGTGATCCCCTTGATTGAAGTTACCAGCGAGCCCTAGGAGGAGGGTTTTGGTTAGCAGTGTTCCCTGTTGCTAGCGTTGGGGTTGAATCTCAGAAGTTGAATCTCAGCGTTCCCTATTTCATGGATGGACCCTGGTGAATCACTCTCCTACATCTCAGTTGATGGCTGATCTTGGTTCACCCCAGGTTCTAGATGAAGTTTTATAGTGCTCAGCAGTATGAGGTTACTTATTGGATGCTTTTGTTCATCCATTTAGAGACCTGAGAGAAAGGATGGAGTTTAATCCTCCCATCCACCTGTTGAGAACCTAGCACTCTTTCTGTGTTCTAGAAAAATTGAGGAAATTTTTTGCTGTCCGATGGTTTGGGAGATTTCCTTATTTCTTCTTCCATTACTTTTTGTTAATGGATTAATGCCAAGTGTGAAGGGGTTTCAAGGTTTCTTTCTCTGATGATCGCTTCAGTTGATACTGGTTGCTAAAAGCTTGTTCTATGATTCAATTGATGCAATAGGGAGGTGCTAATGATGATGATGTTCTTCATTAGTGAAGTAGTTGGACTGGTTTCAGACTGATTTCACCATAAGAGCACGAGTCCTGATATTAAGTTATACTTATTTGCCTAACGGTAGAGTCTACACACTTTGTAGGTATGCGTATTGATAGTGGAGCTCCTCTGCTGTGTAGGTAGATGATCATACCAGTTATTGTTTGTATGGATGCTCTTTGTTGTCCTCTGTATCTGGGTCTTTCTTTCTTTGTTGGGTCTTCTATGTAAGACTTTAGTTTTACTTTGTTTCCTTTGTAATCCTCTTTTAGAGAATTAAGGGATGTGCACTCAATGTACCTAAAGTTTTGGTATCATAATAGTAACAGAGTTTTTTTCCGACCAAAAAAAAGGAGGGGAGAACCCAAATAATGGGTATGTTTGAGATAAAAAATGATGTAGATTAACAATTGAGGAGAGCAAATCTTAAGATAATATTAGACCGACCAATGTGTCTTATGAAATATTGAAGTAAATAATCATGTTCATTGAGTATATTCAAAAAGTTACATAGTAAATGATCTGTTGTGAATGAAAGAATGTGACCAATCATGAAAGTAAATCTGAAGGATGACAAGGAGACAAAAACCATAATATGATGTAGAATCAAATCTGTGTATAGAATGTTTGATGATAATCAAGATGAAAATTGAGGTTGAATGCCATAAAGAGGATCAACTAGAGTATTTTTCTATAATAATTATGAAATTAGTAAGTTGGTACCATGAAAAACTAAGAATAAGTGATGAGGTGGCGATAAAATATGATGTTGTCCCAACCATTTGTATGTTTAAAGGATGACAAACGTATGAATAAAATGTTTTAGGCATATGATTGTTTGTAGAGAACATGTTTCACCCATAAAACAAAGCCAAGATGGTAATGATTAAGAGAAAAATAGTTGTATGTGAAATATACCCTTGTAATTATGAGTTTGTAGTGAAATTGTAACAAGACAAAGGGTGTTACCTAGAAGTATAGGACATCTTTGTTCATAAAAGTGTGCATTAATTGGATGAGTTTTAGGTACAAATGAACTAATTTCCTTAATGCAGGAAATCTTACATAGACATATATAACAAGAAGAGTAATTACTTGAAAATAGGTTTATGATGAATTGAATCTTCATGGGTGAATATCAAAGAATGATAATATGAAAATGAGAAATAAGAAAGATAAAGATAAAACAATCAATATGATAGTATTAGACCCTAAGAGGATGCCAAGGAACTTGAATAAAACAACGAATGATGCATCATAAGTTGAAGCTCGAAATCAAGTATGAGGAATTTACTGCAAGGATTCAGAAGAAATTCATGATGAGTGGGAACTAATGATTATGAGGTAAAATAAGCAATGCTTAAATTCTTTTGAGGTAGGGTTAATATTTCTTGTTGTTTTTTTTGGATAAGGTAAAATATTACTAGATCATGAAAAAATCATATAGGGGTAAACCACCCCGTATACTATACATGGTCACTTAAGACCCCACCTCAAAATGACCTCAGGATTAACCTTCAACAGGCAACCCGGGTTCACTTTACAATGCCAAGCCAGCCTATTTACAAAAGCATAAAAACATGGTACTTATCACTCCCACTCTTACCATGAGTTCTAATGTTCCTCTCATGCCATATATGAAACATAAGGCCGGTCCACACCAGGACGGAAAACCTCCTGTGATGTTTGTCCCCTCTGGACCTACTAAGCATCCAGGTCAAGCTGTTATTGATTCCCGTGGGGGGGTTGCCACCCCACATGAGCTTGAGAGAGGATCCGGTCCAAAGATACTTGGTGAAGTCACACTCAAAAAAGAGGTGGTGTTGCGTTTCGTCGACCTGATGGCACAATGGACAAGTGCTCACGCTACCATTGAACCACCTGCTAGTTCTGCCGCTGGTGGGAATCCTCCCCAAAATCACCATGTAAGCGCAGAAACTTCATTTGGGGCAGTGGAAGCTCCCCAAAAGCAGCTGGTACCAAGGAACTTGATGTTGATTGTTGTTGATCTTGCAAGGCATCTCACCCGATATCACACTCCAGTTCTCATGCATATCAACATAACTCATCTTGCAAAACTTACACTCAACACACATTCTCCTCCAAGCTCTAGAAGAACCAACGTTGTCAACACTCGTATCAAGGCAACCACCATAACGAGCCCTCATCCATACACTCCAGGTAGAACTAGGATTAATAAGGAAATCATGGACCCTTCTCGCATTAGCTTCCAACATTATATTCGAGGGATTGACCAAACCCAACCCTCCTCCCTATCTTGGTTGGGCAACCTCTGCCCACGCAACCGCATGATGCTTCCCACTCCACAAAAAACCACCCAAAATCGATCTCATTTTCCCCAAAATGAACTCGGGTATCACTGCGAGTCTACACCAGTAGTGAATCATACTAGTCAGAACAGAATTGACCAGCACCACCCTTCCGACTAAAGAAACCTTCAGACCACTCCACTTCTCAACCTTTGTCCATAGCTTATCTAAGCAAACCTGGAAATCGACCCCTTTCCTCACACCACCCGATAGAGGATCCTTTTGAGAGGTTTATGACTATGAGATCATGAACCTAGATTAACCTTAGTCTCCCTCTAATCTTGCTTTATTATAATAATCATGTGATTTGTTACTTTCTGAGACCAATTAATTAAGTGAAATCTTAAATTTGGAATTGACCTAATTTCTAGTTTCCTTGTAGTTTGTGGACTAGTTTGTAAGTTTACCATAATATGAGGACCTAATTGGAAATTGCCCAAAAAATATAGTCTTTTTCTTTTATTCATATTAATATTTAAAATAACCTTGAAATCTTTTATGTAAGATACAACTTTGATTTGGATTCAACTACACCTTAATTTTCTTGATTTTTGTATTCCATGGATGTTTGTGGACTAATTTGAAGTTCACCATATGTTGAGTGACTAATTGAAATTTTCATATACATTATATTTTATCTTGTTGATATTCATAAATTTTATAGTTTTCTAGACCTTTGATTACTTCTTCCCTTTTTTGGAGTAGGGTTTCAACCCTTACTTCCTAACCCAAACCCTAACTGTAGTTAGATGTGATGGTGGTGGATAACGACCGATGGGCCCATCAATTGATGATGGTCCTGGACTTAACAAAAAATGTGATCTTGATATCTCATTGTCTCCCATTGCTTGGTGAGGCCAGGATAATTTTCATTTAATCTCATCAACCAATGATACTCCTAGTTCCATCAATAGATTGAAATCTAGATGCATCAACCTGACCCTTACAGAGTGATGGAACTTCCGGGTCCCTCAACTAATGAAGGGATATCATTGGTTGGTAAGGATAGGACATAATTTGTTGGTCTCATCCACCAATAATATTCCTGGTCCCATAATAGATGGAAAACCTTGATGCATCAATCGATGACCCTTCTGGACCAAAGAAAGTTTTGTATCCCTGAATTGGTAAAGGGACACATGAGTCAATATATGAAGATCCTAGTATGTATATTGATAAAAAAAACTAGATTTATAAATGATTTGGATTCTAGTTTTGCAACCAATGGGATAACTATGTCATCAACCAAAGGAATTTTAGGTTGTGTAGAGCGGTGGATCATTTGGATCTTGACTTTTCTAGTTAAGGGTTGTTTGAATTTTTGAGTACATAGCCTATATATAACCCTTACCCTCCTCCCCAACATCTATTTCACACTCCTCTTGTTGTTGTAATGTGGTGGTGAGCCCAACTGGTCATTGGAAGCTCCAAGGAGTGTGATGACCATGGATGGAAGCTTGGATGTTGATGTCCATGGATGCATGTTGAAGATCAAGAAAGTCCATGTTGTTTCCAAGCTTCCCGACCTTGTTCCTTGCCTCAATATATATGATCATCTCTAGTACTATCTTTTTTCTTCTTTTCATCATATTTTCTTCCTTCTTGGCCCAAATCCATGGGTTTTCATGGCCGTAACTAGCTAATCTAGCAAAAGAACCTTCTCATCTTTTCTTTTGACCTTTGAGGTATCTTGGGCTTAATAAGTGACATTGGGCGTGGAAATGATGTTTCTTGGAGGTTTTCATTTTATTCCTAGTTTCCATCACCAAATTAGGCATTTATGCAATAATTAATCCCTTATTTTGCCTACAATCATCTACACATGATAATGTTGGACAAAATGTGTCAAACTTGCTTAAATGACATATCTTGATCGTTTGATTTGGATGAATTATATGTGCATCCGAATTTATTAGTCTTCCTTTGTATTTCAAAGATGTTTCCAAAATGTAATGTCCTCAAATTATGAAATGCATCCTTAAGAACCCTAAAAGTTCTCATTTTGGAGCATTTGGGTACCATTTCCATGGTGAATGAAATGTGAGTGCATCCATACTGATCATGAGGTATTTAAATTATGATAATGTTGTTACCTAATATTTATGCTTCTAGATACTTGTTTGTACAAAATACTTTAACTAAAGGTGGCTCATTTATGCTCTGAGTTGTCCATTTTGAACCCTAATTGATGCTTATAAAAGCCTAAACTTTGTATCAAGCATGAATTTTTTACCTTAAAAGTTTTAAATTGATATTTTGGGTAATGTATTTTATGTCTCTTGACGATATGTGGAAAATTTTAGGTGTATATGATTTCCCTATGATGAATTCTCCCTATTTTATCCTTATAAATATGTTAGGCCTAAATGTGCCCCAATATCAAAATTGGCATAACTTTCACATTGGGTTTAAGTCTTTTCCTAAAATATAGGTGTTTCTTGGTTTAAGTCTCATGAAGATATGAGCAAAGTGGATTTGATATTGCTATGGGACTTATCCATGTTCTGATCTATAACGTGACATGGGCCTTTACATACCCTAATTTGGTATTTTGGTCCTCATAAGGCCAATAATGGTTAGGGATACCATGTTTGTGTTATTAATAAAAAAGTGAGATAGACAAGGGAAATAACTATATGAATGTGCACAACGTATTTAATGGATCCACTTAACAATGTATGAATGAAAAGGTATGTGAGTATACAAATTAAAGTTGAGATTTATGTAATTCAGGGCCACCTTAAAATGTCACATGATGGGATATATAACCTTTTAATATTAAGATGTATGCCTCTTTTATTTTCTCTTCCTATACTATTATGGAATTTACTAAGTGTGACAAAAAATGTGATATCATGTGAGGAACTTTTTATATGGGTTATACATGTAGGTATGTTACCTTGAGGATTTTGCCTTGATGGGAATGTTGAGGGTACTATCTTTGGGATTATGCTAGGGTCTAATGGTTAAAGTTTTAGACAATTTCTCAACATAAATAAATGAGAAGAAAATGGAAAGTATATTATATTTATAATATGGAGGGTTATGTAGTCATGTGTGTTTGATACATTTACCCTTAAATAGTGAGATATGCTCTTCTATGATCAAGTAGTCCTGAGAGGTTATATGTCCATAGTGACAATGTACGCTTCATTATGACCAAGTAGGACCTAAAATAGGAATGAAGTGATGATTTATTGACTTTGATTAAATACTCCTAAAAACTATATAGTATGATATTTCCCAATGACAAGCCATTAAACTAAAAGAGTGAATGATTTATTTGTTGATTTATCCCACTTTGTTCTAAGTGATGATTTTTAGGAGTTTTACTCATGATACAATGGCATATCATTTGTGATATTTATGATTATTTGGAATGAAATAGTGGAAGGAAAAATATCTTATGTTGATTCCTTGCTTAAGGATGATATACTGTGATTTGATGTTTTGTACCTTGTTGTGGCTGAGATAGGTAATTATGGTTTTGTGGTGCCATAGTTTGATGGTGTGTGCCTTGGCATGGAGAAAGATAGATATGTGTACCCTAATTTGGGTGGTACAGTATATGTGATTATATGTATACCATCTAGAGTTGTTAGAATTGATTAGTTCTTCATTCAAATCTCTATGCATTTTTTACAACTTTTTTTATGTTATTGGGATATGAGTCAATGATCTAATTAATTGAATGAAATTGTAATCATGTAGTGCCCAGTGTGCATAGATCTATTTCCATATTTTATTGGATAAATAGTGAAACATGTTAATCTTGTATAATTCATGAATTGTTAGAAGATGCTTGGAGAGTATTTTTTTAGTATATAGAGGTGTGTGGGGTTGGTATACTATAATATACATAAGTTTTGTTGGGACTCGATTGTGTCTTATGGTCTATGAAGTGATAGAGAGTGGTTTTTCCCATGTGTTAAAATTATTTTGGGTTTATATACTCTATGTTTGGTTTCATGAACTATTGACCTAGGGTGGATCTATGGTATGTGGATTTTCTTTTGAAAAAATCCATGGTATATCTATCATTTAAGAAATGTTCCTTTGTCTACCCTTACTTTGACTCGAGGTATGTGGAGATATTGAACGGAATGTGGATCCTAGGATTTTATATAGATTGCTAGAGAGACTTTGTAATGGATATCTAGTTGGAGAGGGATTCCTATATCTATAGTATAATAAAAAATTTAATCCTGTCATGACTTTGATACCATTTTGGGAAATATTAATGCATGCTAATTTGATTTTGTTGTCAGTTGCTATGTTATTGCTTGTTTTCTTACCTCTTTCTATGGTAATTGATGTATAAATACACCAATAGTGTAGGGAAGAGAATTAATAGGGACTATGAGAGGGGAAAATTTTATGTCTGACTTGTGGATCCTTAGCTAGTGCCCTCTCTTTCCAAATATCCATGTCTTCTAGTTACCCTGGGTATGATATGGAAGTAAATGTGCACACTTCTTCATATGAACTTATCAAGGAGCATGATAAGTGGTTGGATGGGTGCCAAAAGGAGGTGAGGTACCCTTCTCATCATCACATACCACCCATGCCACTAAGTATTTAAGGAGAATTATGTCTCAGAAACTGCACATGGATCATCTAAGTTAGGTTATACCTATCCTTTAGTCACATGAATCTTCTATGATTGGATAGGAAGTGATAGGGACTAATTTCACTATACACTCCCCTAATCCCCATGAAATTCTGAAAGAATAAGAATCCCAATATGCATCATTGCTTGTTGTTTGGTTTGATATCTTAATTGTTGGATGTATGTGCATTAAAATGACCCTTAGAGACAGTTGATGGTGTTACATATCCCAAAATGGTCTACTACCTTAGTTACTTGCTAGAACCAAAATTTCCTTCTTTCTAGATAGTCTTAGTTAATTTATCTCACTCTCTTACTCCCTAGTGTAAATGGAATAGTTAATGATAAATTACTTGGTTAGGGTTAGTTACTTCTCATTAGTGATTTCTTGTGTTTGATTGGGTGGATAATTTCTTAGTGTAGTGTCTTATTTCTCTTAGTGAATTGCCTAGCTTAGTGTTAGTTTGGATTGGTATTTCTTATTTAGGACTAATAACACTCTTTGCACAACTAGTTAGGCCTATTTTCTAGTTTAACTTAGATTCATTGTTTTCCTTATCTCATGCATATTCATCCAGCGTATCAATCCAAATGAAACTTAAAACCCTAAAAACAATAATATCCACTCAAGGAGCCTAACGAATTGCTTGGATATCCACTCAAGGAAAAAGAGAATATATCAACTGAAGATTTATTCTCTTAGATTAGTTGTGTCTTGTGCATGTGACAATGCATGTTTGTTCGTAGTTCCTTGTCTATTGAGTCTTTATTTTAATACTACAATATTGGTAGAATAATATAAAGAAACTGACACATGAAAGTAGTATACAAAGCAAAAGGGGGCATGAAGAAGAACACCATTTTGAGTCACCAGTTCCACCTCTGCAAAAATCTATACATGACTACTTCATGATGAGAAACTATACTGAACCAATTGCAACTAGGATTGAGAAAATGTTGTGACAAACATTTTACATCACACCTTCTCTATTGGGATTTGTTCCCACTTTCTACATGTTGGAGTATATAGATCCCTAAAAGAACATTGATGCATTCCTAGAGACTTGCACCACATTTTGTACTCTGGCTTTATGAATGATTCTATCCTCCTTAGTCTCCAACATAAAAATCCCTAACTACCTATTCTCTTTGAAAGATGAAACCATGGAGTTGCATTCTTCAAAAACTAAAGTGGAGAGGCTATGAAGGACAAATTCCCTAAGAAGTTATATGCAATTGACAATCTTACACAAATGAGAAGAAGCATTACCTCATTCAATAATTTAGTCCATGAGTAGTTCCATGAAAGTTGGGAGATGCCTCAGAAGTTGTTGTGAGATTGTCCACATTGTAAAGTACCTCTATGGCCGCTTGTGCAATCATTTTATTTGAGGTTGTCTCAAATGTTTATATTGTGGTAGAATTTTGTTGTTGTGGAATTTCAAGGCATAGAGTATCTAGTGCATCCAATGACTATGACAAAAATCTTGGTTCTTCCCCATGTACTCCACCACCTTCTACTTTAAATGGTGCCTATCCACAAAGGATGAACATTACAGGTAACATGATGAATGTGATGAAGAGTCAAGTGGGATGTTTGTCTTGATATTCTGTCCAATTCATTATATCCCTTGAGGAAGGACTGAAAGCTATGCAATCCTTTAGGTATGACAACAACCAAGGTCAATGTCCTAATCATATACTCTCAAGTGAAGAAATCACCCTAATTTCTTTTGGAAGCAACAAGGTGAATTATGACAAGGGAAACCAAGAAAACATCAATGTCAGAGATAAAACTCAAGGTTTGAGGAAGATGTTCTTGGTAGGATGAGATACCTAGATGAAGTGAAAGAGCATGTGTCTACTTATGCAGAAAGTACTAATTGATTAAAGCAAAGATCGGATCAACTATCCTTGACTCATTCCTTTCATGAGGAGGGGAGGCTTCCTCCTTGAACCATGGTGAATCCAAGAAATATAAGTGAACAAATAGTAGTCCCCCAAAACATCTATGGTCCATACTATAATGAAAATGATTTATAGACAATTTTCTTTCAAGGGTAATTGATGGGATAACATATGTCATCGGTTCCTTAAATAAAACCACCACAATTGTCAAACTTGGGAAACATGGGTTTGTATTTTATTTATATTGTCTTTTGTTTAACAAACAAATAGATGAAATCGATCACTCATGAAAATACAATTTTGCACACAATGTTGGGAGGCATTTCATTTGCCTCCAAAAAACATATATCATTGGTTGGCTGACATAAAAGTGACGAGCTATAGAACATAACACAGAGTTTCTACACATATACAAAAATGACTCGAAAGGGGTTCGCACCAAACGTCCTTGCAAAAATCCCCATCCCCAATTAGAAGTTCTCCTCGGTTGTTATCACATAAACTGATAATGTAGGTGTCACATGGATAGAAGTTTTTCATTAGTTTGGTATTAGTTGACCTACGAGATAGGATGATCTTGCAAAAGTTTGGCTAGCATTTCATTTGCCTTCTAAAATCCTATTTTTTAGTTTAAAAAAAACAACAAGCTATAGAGAATAACCCTGAGCATCTACCTCGTCAGTTATGCATACCCAAACCAACGAGAAAGGTGTTCATGCCAAAAATCTCATGAAAATCCCCCTCCTCGTAATTGGAATTTTTCGTTGGTTTTCACGACATACACTAACAACGTAGGTTTCACATGAAAAAAAAAGGTTGTCATCAGTTTAGTCTTAGATGAACGATAAGATAGGGTGATGTAGACACAAACTTCTTCAATGGTTTCCTACTTTAACCTATGATATAGGGTTGCATCATTGGTTTTTTCAGTAAACGACAAGGGTATGTCTTATTTAAACCCCATTAGAAACAGGCCACTACCCGGATTGAGAGATGAATGTGAGTAACTATGCGGAAATTCATACAATGAAAACCCACGGTGAAACTGCAATCCTAAAGATCTCTATTTGAATTGATTAAACTAAAAATTAATTGATTACTTTGTTTCATTTTATCTTCTTCTATTTTACAACAACTCTCATAATCTTTTAATTGGTCTGGATGATTGCGAACAGTTAGTAGTAGTCTACCGACAGTTTAGTGTCCCTGAGTTTGACTCGGGCCTCACAAAGGCCTATACTACATTGACGCGTGCACTTGCGTTATACGCACGGTAAAATCGTGTCAAGTTTTTGGCACCGTTGCCGGGGACACGGCAATTGTCGACACTACGAGTGCTGCAAGCGGCCACTCTAGGCCACTTTTTATTTTATTAATAATTTTGAAATTCAACGATTTTTTTTAATTTTATTTAGCAATCGTCTCGCACTGTAATGAACCTAAATTATTACTTTGCAGGTACTAGTGCATGGTGAGGACACGTAGCACAGACTACACGCAGCCATCACCAGAGATTCCACCGCTGGGATCAGACGAAGAGGAAAACAACACTCAAGATCAGCCTGAGGATATATATTCAGACTCTGAACCAGAAGCTATGGCTGAGCAACAGACAATCTGGGAGAAGATCAAGGCGTCTTCTGCATCTGCATCAAAAGGGTTGATCAAGAGGTAGGCTATCAACATCCCCAATTACAAGATTGATCCAGGCTTGATAAATTTGGTCAAATCAAATGCATTTCACGGTCTTAAAATTGAAGGGCCGGTGACTCACATTAGCCAGTTTGTGGAGAAATGTGATATGATCAAAATCGACAGGTTCCCGCAAGAGACGCTCTATTTGAAATTATTTCCTAGCTCGCTAGCGGGAAATGCCTAAGAATGGTTGCATAAGTTGGACGACGAGTGTGTGGAGTCGTGGGATCATATGGTCGAGGTGTTCTTTGAGAGATTCTTTCCACCCGAGAAGACCAACGATCTGGTACGAAAGATCCATAATTTTAGCTAGAAAGCCGGAGAGACCTATACAGAGACTTGGGAGCGCTTTCAAATAATGCTGAGGAGGTGCCCACATCATGGGCTTGACAAGGAGAAGCAAGTCAAGATTTTCTATTTTGCTCTTTCTGAGCATGATAGAAGCAACTTGGATTCAGTAGTTTCAGGGTTCTTCTTAAATAACACAGGTACAAGGTGTTGGGAGATTTTGAAGAATATGGCCAAAAAGTAGTCATGGGGTGATAGGGATGCACCAGAACAAGTTAAAGTTGCAGGTGAGTCCAAGGCCATCAAGGATATGAATGACAAATTAGATCTCATAGCCAAGAAGCTTGTGGAGAAAGAGGAATCCCAAGTCAAGTTTATGCAACAACAGGGCTATAGGAACAATGATTATGCTTGGAGGAAGGACAGAAAATTCTCACGGAATGATCCAAACAACTTCCTACAAGATCCAGATGCAAAGCCACAAGCAAAGGCAGAGGATAAAAGCACTGAGTTGCTTAGTCAAGTGGTGCAAC
Organism: Alisma plantago-aquatica; assembly: GCA_963693085.1. Classification (NCBI taxonomy): domain Eukaryota; kingdom Viridiplantae; phylum Streptophyta; class Magnoliopsida; order Alismatales; family Alismataceae; genus Alisma; species Alisma plantago-aquatica. The sequence continues at coordinate 942,739,864 of OY856414.1, read as the reverse complement.
AAAATCAAGAGATGATGAGTATGTTCGCCAAGCAGTTACAGTCGTAGGGCGAGATGTTGAATAAATTTGGGCAGACACTACAAAGTCATGGAGCACAAATGAGGGCACTAGAGACAACGGTGACTCAAATCGCCAATGAAGTGGTGTCCATGAAGCAAGCAAATCAACAAAGATTGGCTGGTAATGCAGAGTCTGTTCAAGCACATCATCAAGTGAAGTATATATCAGTGATTAATGAGGCAGAGCCCCCGGTGGTGGAGGCCCATGAAAAAGGCACAATGATTTTTGATACGGAGGCTACACTGAGAGTACCATATCCCCGTAGTTTATATGGACTACCTGGTGGATATTTCCCATTCAGAAAATCTTGCCAAGAACCCCTCCCGACCGTGCCCACACCTAGGCAAGAAGAGCAGGTGAAGGCCATACTTCATGGTGAAGCTACAACTATTGAGAAAGATGAGAAGACACAAGTCACACCAGTTATAAATGATGTGGCAAAGCCTACGTCAGAGGGTGATATTGAAGCAAGCTTAGGGGAGGAGACCCCGAAAAGCCCATATGTGCCACCTCACAAACGTATAAAGGAGGCAGTTGTGTCTTTTCCGGATAGTATGAGGCCGAAGAAAGAGCATAGACATTACAGAAAGTTCTTGGAGATGTTTAGGAAGCTCCATAGTAATCTTCCGTTAGTGGAAATGATAGAACAGATTCCCGCATATGGGAAATTTATCAAGGATATCATCACCAAGAAAAGGTGGATACAAGACACAGATGTTTGTCGGGTGAATGAGATGGTGAGCTCAATTATCCATGGGAGTTTAACACAGAAGAGGAAAGATCCAGGAGGTTTCTACATCCCATGTTCCATAGGCGGCCAACATTTTTCACAAGCACAGTGTGACTCAGGGGCAAGCATTAATCTTATGCCATGTGCCACTTTTCAAAAGCTGGGATTAAAGAAGCCAACACAAACTTCTATGACAATTGAGTTGGCGGATGGATCCATTGTGAAGCCACAAGGTATATGTGAGGATGTGCTACTCAAGGTCGACAAATTCATCTTCCCTTTTGACTTTGTAGTCATGGACATGCATGAGCTAGAAGGAGGTGAGATGTTATTGGGAAGGTCGTTCCAAGCTACGACTGATGTAATCGCTGCCATTGGGCGAGGTTACTTGACACTTGGGATTGGTGATGATAGAGTTAAATTCAAATTGCCAAATGAATCATTGGACACATCCCTTGACAACCCAGGTTAAAGGTATCTTTATGTCAAGCCTAGGAAATTAAACAAGGGCGCTTGTTGGGAGGCAACCCAACTTTAGGTTCATTTTTATGTTTGGTTATGTTCTTTTATGTTTATGTACTTAGTTTTTTCTTAAGTTTTGATAATTTTTGTAAAAATGGTACCCTAACTTGTGTTTTGAAGTGTGCAAAATGTTAAGGTTGATACTATCGACACCCATGTCGATAGTATCGAGTTTGGATCAGTAAACGCTGAAGAAAATTCGATACCATCGACTTTAGTGTCGATAGTATCGAGATTCCTGAAGATTTTCAGAAAAATTGGTGACAGTAAAGTCGATACCATCGACCCTATAATCGATAGTATCGACACTTTTGAGTTACCAGGCTTTTAGATGCGTCGATTTAGCAAAATTGTTGAGTCTGGGTCGACACCATCGACCTTGGTGTCAATGGTATCGACACCTGCAGGACAGCTACATAAAATTGTAGATGAAAGATGGATGAAGCAAGTCACATCTTAGAACCACTAAGACACAAAAATGGGCTACCAAAAAGAGGGAGATAGCAAGCATCACTTGGTCCACTTGAGCATCTAACCATCCTTCCTCACCACACTTCAAAGCGAATGGTACCGCTGTTCCACCTCTTAAGTGAGAATGTTGACTATGAGGCCATAGTCATATTCAAGCTTAGGGGGTGTTGGACCAACCCTCTATCTTAGTTTTTAATTACTTATTCATGTTGCTTTTGTTTTTGAAATATTAGTTGTTTTTATTTCTAGGTTTATCGCTTTTGTAGGATCCATATCTATCTAGTGTAATATGTGGAGCAATAAATGCATGGTTTCAATTGCAAGTTTTACTCTTGGGTTGTGTGCACATGAAAATATGAGCATATTAAAAACTTTTTGAGCTTATTCTTGTGAGTAATTGAGTTGCATAACTGAGGAATTGCTTGGGTGAGTCAGCTTCAGGACATGGGGACATAAATGACCATCTTTATTGTCCAAGGAAAAGTGATTGACAAGGATGTTTGAGCCCAAACCGACCAAATGCTAATGTGACCTTAGACTAAAGTTTAAGACAGAAATCCTTCAGTTATCCTGTACACAAGTCTTTAGAGAGGGACATATGATATTTTCAAAAGGTTCTGTCAATTAGTCTTGTGATCTGATCCACCGCAATTTCATTCACACTCCACCATAAGAAATGGGAGCACATTACTATCTTTCACTTTTCATTGCATCTCATGTAGATAGGTCTTGCATTACAGCTATTTTCACATATTTTTTGCATGAAAATGAAAAAAAAGGAAATAGTAGTTATACATGCATATTATCCTTAGGTGCGTGTCATTTAATTGCATAACTATCATTTTGTAGCTGCATTCACATATTTTGTGCATATAGTACATCATGCATCTTACGTCTTCTGAAACATTAAAGGTGGTGAACTTGTTCCATATCTTCTGAATGCTTCAAATGTATAAGTTATGTAACAAGAAGTGAGCCCGACAAATAATTTATTGTCATCTATGAAAATAAGGGCTTGAAAAAAATTGAAAAAAAATGAAAAAAAGAGAAGAAAAAAGAAAAAAAGAATTGAGAAGTAAGTAGGAATGAGAGGGAGAAAGGAACATGTTCTCACTTACATACTAAGAAGAATAAGCACATGGTGTAGTTTTCTTAGATATTCCATCTCACCTTGAGATGGAATTAAAGTGCATGCATCATTCCACCAAAAATATAGCATGAGGACATTTGCACTTACATTTTGCATCATGATAGGTCATTAATTTTTGTATTGCATGATTGACTGTTATGTGCTTCCATCTCTTCCATAGCCACCTATCCCATCCTCCCGTTGCTCTAATCAGTAGGTCACCCATGATATTCTCCTAATTCATTAGTATCAGGAGATCTGCTTCCATTTAGATGGTAGTTAGGAAATGAGCAACGTAGATAGGAGATCACAAGATGCATAAAGTATGGACCAGATGAGTTTATCATATTAACTACTTTAATTTATAGTGTTTCATTGATTGGGGTATGAACATCTTTTACATAGGTCTTTGGTCGCCTGGATGGCAGTTAGTGTTCAGTGGTCAATGAGGGCCGGTTTGTGGAAAGAAAGTGGGGATGATGTAGATTTATTTCATGTATTTATGTCATGTTGCTGACTTATCTCAATCAGATCTAAAGTTTTGTTGCTCGAGGACGAGCAAGGTTTAAGCTTAGGGGAGTTTGATGCATGGGTTTTGAGTCACTTTTATAGGCTTATTTTATATCTATTTTATGCATGTATTTGTCATTTTCTTGATTATATTTGCATAATTTACTATAGTTGTCCTTTAAACTCTTTTTGCATCAAATTATACTTCTTTTATCATATTTATATGATTTTATATAATCCCCGGATTTATACACATGTTTCGGCACTTTTTCAGGTACTTTTGCATTGTCCAGAGTCGATACTATCGACCCTGGTGTCGATAGTATCAACATTTCATCATAAAGTAACCCCAAAACACGATTTTGGAAGGAAATACCTGTATCATGGTCAATACCATCGACCTGGGGGTCAAAACTATCGACAGCGTCGGGATCTGGCAATTTTCAGCACTAAAACGGAGCGTTTTAATCCGACGGTTGAGCTTTTTCGGAGCCGTAAAGTGGTCCTATGACCTAAGAAGAGCACGGCCGGCCCTAGGGAGATATTATATTATGTTGCACAACATCCAAGAAGGAGAGAGAGAGAGTAGATGAGAGACGAAGGTCATCAACCAAGCGATCCGGGCACCTCCGACGGGCAATTTTGCTGTCGGAAGACTGCAAAACGCACGTTTCTCGAGGAGGATCTCCAGGAACACCTTTGTATCAGGGGTTACACGAGTTTGCTCCATGTTTCCCATGTTTTTATTCTCTACTCCTATGTATTCTTCATTGTCAACCATGCGGGGCTAACCCCCTTTGTCTTTAGGACCGGGAGTAGCCCGAGGAATCATTGTATGACATTTTTATCATAGTAATTCATAACTTGTCTCTTAAATCCGTGGTATGATTTCATTTTCTCTATTATATTGTTATGATTGATCACCATAATGATAATCTAATGTCTTTAATTACTTTGAAAGAAGAATTAACAGTTGAAAAGAGATGAAATTCACATTAATTAACAAATCCCTTGAACAAGGTGATGTACGGTTAATGGTGGAAACCTAGAGGTCGATTATAATGCACCTAGTTTAGGGTATGGGTTATTACAACGGTAGAACTGACCTAGACTTAGGTAGTTAATTGTATCACGACAGTGGACAATTCTGACTACAGGCCACTACCCGGATTGAGAGATGAATGTGAGTAACTATGCGGAAATTCATACAATGAAAACCTGCAGTGAAACCGCAATCCTAAATATCTCCATTTGAATTGATTAAACTAAACATTTAATCAGTTGCTTTGTTTTATTTTATTTTCTTTTATTTTACAACAACTCTCATAAGCTTTTAATTGGTCTAGCTGATTACGAATAGTTAGCAGTAGTCCACTGACAGTTCAGTGTCCCTGAGTTTGACTTGGGCCTCACAAAGGCCTATACTACATTGACGCGTGCACTTGCATTATATGCATGGTAAAATCACGTCACTTATACACCATCCATTTGATAGTTTTTGTGACATTATTTTGTGTTTGAGATATTTGACTAAATACTTTTTCTTCAAACCACCTAATAAATGTATGATTATGCCCTCTAGCAAGCGACATCAAACTGGCTCTATGATGACTTGTCTTGAGATTGTTGGTGTGTTCGATGATATAAATACCCCAATCATTGATTTTATGTAAAACATAAAAGTGTGCTTGTTCCCGCTGCTCAGCATTAACATTTATTTGTCATTCTCCCAAAGTACCTTTTCCAGAATAATTGATAGGATTCATAGAAGTAGTAGGAGTTTCTTTGTAACCCAAAAAGCCATTGGAAAAGTCCATAACCTCCCTAGTATCATAGCACTCAATGATACTCCATTTGGGCCAACAACGGTTGCGAACATCACCTTTAAAAATACTAATGGGCCACTCAAAAGGAAACATCCGATGCACGAAAATTGCACCCAACACTTTCACTTCCCTAGTCAAATGGACAACCAAATGTACCATGATATCAAAGAATAGAGGGAGAACATACTTCTCAAGTTGGCACAGGGTAGTGACCATTTCTCTTTGCATCTTATCTAGAATCTTAGAATTAATTACTTTGCTACATACAATGTTGAAGTAGAAGAAGAAAATCCTAGTTATTGCAAACCTTACATGCTTAGGAAGGATAGATCGAATAGCCACATGCAATATATGTTGCATTAGAGTGTGATAATCATGAGATTTGAGACCTATCAACTTTAAATCCTTCATTGATACCAATCTATGGATATTGGATGAGTATCCCTGTAGTACCTTAATACTAAGCAAGCATTCACAAAAATTTCTCTTCTCCTGTGTAAACAAGGTGTAACAAGCAGGAGGTACATATGTGTGGTGACCCTTGGTAACTTCTTTTGCTAATTCTTTCCTTATACCCATTTCATATACGTCCTTAATTTGATGCCATCTTTAGTCTTGCCTTTAGTATTCAACAAAGTACCAATGGTGCAACTAAAAACATTTTCTCAACATGAATTACATCGATAAAATGTCAAAGAAAACTGATAAGGAAGATCCCAGAATATCAATTACTTTTTTATAAAGACATTTCACCTATGGGATTTGTACATGGTGTCTTACCAAAATGATTTGCAGTGTTGTTTTTGCTTGCATAAACATCCTCCCCTGACATAGGTTTAGGGGAACTTTGTTCCTCATCTGAGCCATTAAATGTTTTGTGAATTTTTTTGTAAGGATGCACCTTTGGCAAAAACCTTAGATGACCAAGATATACAATATTACAACCAAGTTTTAATTTGGATTGAATCAATATTTTCCTCACATACAAGATATGTCTTGGTTCCTTTAACAATGTACCCAGACAAATCACGGTAAGCAGGAAAGACATTAATAGTGCAAAACAACATAGCACATAAATAAAACATCTCTATGTGCAAAGCATCATAAGTCATCACACCTTCTCCCCATAGTTTCTTTAGTTCATCAATTAGAGGTTCAAGTTAAACATCAATATCATTTCCAGGTTGTTTGGAGCCCGATCTAAACAAGTACAACATGACATATTTATTCTTGATACACAACCTTGGAGGAAGATCGTATATAACAATCATGATAGGCAAGTGTTGTGTTGGCTGCTTAATGTTCCATATAGATTCATCACATCAATACGAAGTCCAAGTCTTGAATTTTTGGCTTCTTCACCAAATCCAAGATACAATAAATTAATCTTCTTCTATTGCAAGGAATTAGACGCATGTCGTAGCATACTATCATTGTTTTTCTTTACCTTTGCATGCCAAGATAAATTGTGTGTATCTATGGTATTAGCAAACAAGCATTTAAATTGTGGTATTATAGGTAGATACCACATCACCTTGGTAGGAGACTCAATTTTGGTCTTAACCGATGTCGTTCTTTTGTACCTAGACGCCTCATATTTTGGACATTCCTTCAAATTGATATAGTCCTTTTGAAACAACACACAGTCATCCAGGCATGCATGTAACTTCTTAGCCACTATTACCACTGGGCCGACATCTTTTCCATTATGTATGTTGAGAATGGAAGCTTGTTGCCTTCAGGTTAATTTCTTTCAACAAAGACAACAAAGAAGTGAATATTTTTTCACTTCATCAATTGTTAGCCTTGAGCATACACAATCTGAACACAATGCTATCTTTGTAAACATAGTATAATCTAAGAGTAATGTTTTGTCATCATCCTGCACAAAGTTTCTAAATGAGGGAGGTGGATCTACAACATTTACCCCATATCTATCTACCATTGTATCTACCGTGTTTGTTGGAATTGGTTCATTCTCATCAACATCGTCAACCATATCTTCTTTGAAATAACTACAACTATCGACATCTACTAATCTCATACTAGGAATATCTCCATACCATTACCATTACGTATAGCCCTGTACAATCCCATTGCACATGACATGAGATTTAATCATGTCAACAATGTTAACTTTCAAGTTGTTGTTGCAATTCCTACATGGACAATAGAACCTATCTCTAGGTTGTTTCTATGTTCCTCTACAAACCTTACAAACTCATCAAGACCATTAATAAACTCTGGTGTGTAGAAATTTGGATTAGAAATCCATGATCAATCCATTCTATGATCAAATGGGATATGATTAGCTCATCAAGTGTTCACTAATAAGTTAATTTTATAAGAAGAAAAACATGTGTTTGAATTGAGCCCTAATAAATCTATTAGCATTCATATTGATGAATGTGTATAACCTATCACATTCTTGAGCACTTCATATCACTACTAAGTATACAATGCATGTTCAATTTCAATAATTTTTGGCAACATTTCCCTACAGTCCTCCAAGTACACCGATATAGATGGGATAATGCCCACCTACATATGTATCCAGTAAAGAAAAGGGGAAATTATGTCAAAATTTATTGGAACACATTATATGATTACATCCTAAGTGAGATGAAGTGCTCAAGAAAAGTCCTAAATGGGTGACTATCCAAGGTTTACTCTAATGAGTAAATATCATACATGTTTCTAGGCCAATAACATGGTTTAGAAAATAGGGTTTAGAATCTAAGGTTTATAGATTAGAATTCATAGATTAGTGTTTAAATTTAGGGTTAATAAATAATTTTCAATTCTAATTAAATACATAAGTACAACTTAGAGAATGAACAAAGTCAAACAATCAATAACAAGCATGTAATAATCCTAACAAAGCCAAAAAAATCAATAACAAGAATGTATTAAAACACGTGACTGTTATTTGTTTTGTCACGTGGACTACATAGAAATAAGATTTTTAAACATGTTAGGGTTATGGTTCCATTCAATTTCACATAATTTTACTATCAATGTGTTTCCAATATAACCAAAATGCTAACTTATCCACAACTAGGATATTAACACATCACACTATATGTTATTGTGAATGTAACATGCTTACCATACCAATTTACTAATCCATATTGATTACAACATACAAAATAGTTAAACATGTATATAGTAATACATAAGTACACAATAAATTTTGTTTTAAAATCCTAACCATATGCAAACTCATAGGTCACCGGATAACTACAGAGTAAATAATGACAAAGGCATGAGTAGGAGTAGCTAGTGACAAAGTCAGAGCCAACGAGGAAGAATGAGGAAGAGGCAACATACGACAAAGGTGGCAAGGAGCAGGATCTGGTGATGAAGTCAAAGCTGACAAGGAGGAGTCAAGTAGAGGAAACAACAAAGAAAGGACAAGGCATCATGGATGAAAGGTGACCTACTAAGGAAGTGCAGGGCGCACACAGGAAGGGAGGCTGAAGGAGAATAAGAAAGGGCATAGGTGGAGGAGGACCAATAGCGGTGTCAATGGCATCAGTAGAATTGAGGAGGAGCAGTGGCAGAGTCGATGGAATGGATGAGGACCAAAACTGCAGTATGGTTCCAAAGAAACACAAGTGGGGGAAAGAGGGAAAATAAAGAATTATCCACTGTCATGATATAATTAACTACCTAAGTCTAGGTCGGTTCCACCATCGTAGTAACCTATACCCTAAACTACGTGCATTATAATCGACCTCTGGGTTTCCACCATTAACCGTACATCACCTTTTTCAAGGGATTTGTTAATTAATGTGAATTTCATCTCTTTTCAACCGTTAATTCTTCTTTCAAAGTAATTAAAGGCATTAAATTATCATTATGGTGATCAAGCATAATAATATAATTGATAAAATGAAATCATACCACGGATTTAAGAGACAAGTTATGAATTACTATGATAAAAACGTCATACAATGATTCCCCGGGCTACTCCCGGTCCTAAAGACAAAGGGGATTAGCCCCACATGGTTGACAATGGAGAATACATAGGAGTAGAGAAGAAAAACATGGGAAACATGGATCAAACTCGTGTAACCCCTGATACAAAGGTGTTCCTGGAGATCCTCCTTGAGAAATGTGCGTTTTGCAGTCCTCCGGCAGCAAAATTGCCCGTTGGAGGTGCCCGGATCGCTTGGTTGACGGCCTTTGTCTCTCGTCTCCTCTCTCTCTCCTTCTTGGATGTTGTGCAACACAATATGAGATCCCCCTAGGGCCGGTCGTTCTCTTCTTAGGTCATAGGACCACTTTACGGCTCTAAAAAAGCTCAACTGTCGGATTAAAACGCTCTGTTTTAGTGCTGAAAATTGCCAGATCCCGACGCTGTCGATAGTATTGACCCCCAGGTCGATGGTATTGACCATGATACATGTATTTCCTTCCAAAATCACGTTTTGGGGTTTCTTTCTGATGAAATGTTGATACTATCGACACCAGGGTCGATAGTATCGACTCTGGACAATGCAAAAGTGCCTGAAAAAGTGCTGAAACATGTGTATAAGTCCACGGATTATATAAAATCATATAAATATGATAAAAGAAGTATAATTTGATGAAAAAAGAGTTTAAAGGTCAACTATAGTGAATTATACAAATATAATCAAGAAAATGACAAATACATGCATAAAATAGATATAAAATAAGCCTATAAAAGTGACTCAAAACCCATGCATCAATAAGCCAAAGGCGCATGTTGCATATTATGAAGGGTTTGACATAAATAGATTTTCATACTACATAAAATGTTAATATGATAAGAGTGTCGTCCAAAATAGTAGGGTCACCGTTTAGGCATATTCATTTTATTTTTCATGTGTCAAGGATAAGAATCCACGTGAAGGAAATATGTCTTACTGCAATGTCATTGAAGACATGTGTTTTTTACTACACAGAGTCTATAGTTCCATTACTTACGTGTAAATAGTTTTATAACAATCAAGGAGTTGCTCTTGATGAACTTGGTTTCACAATAGTGACTTTTAATGAACATGCAAGAAGGATGAACCATTCATCATGTCATCAAAATAATAGCAAGTATTCTATATCAATGATCCTATAAAATAAAATTGGTTAGTCCTTCTTCATGGGAAAAGACAATTCATATCAGATCCTATTCATGAAGACGAGTACTATGACAAGTATGATGACTCTATTCCATTCCCTATTGACTTACCAAGTGTAAATGTTGAATCTAACATTGATGATTATACATGTAAAGATCACATAGAAGGGATAGTACTCTAAGGTACACTACATGTAATTTTTCATATGTTATTTGCATTATATAACATGTCTATTTTTTCATATATATCAGACTTTTTTATATGTGATCTGCCTTTTTCATATGTGATCTGACTTTTTATATGTGATTTGACTTATTCATTTCTTATCTAACTTTTACATGTGTTTACTTTTGATTTTATATATAGCATTGGACTAGGAGCATAGAGATCCAGAGCTTTAGGATCCTGAGCATGAGGATCATGTTGGGTCTCCTGACTAGGGTGATGATAGTGCTGATAAATAAAATGTAAGAGATGGATAAATTTGATGAAAATTTCCTCAAATATGGAAAGAAGAAGGGCTTCGTTGAATTTAATGAAGTAGGCATGCCAATTACTAAATATTTCTTCAGCTATTGTGGGCTCCTTGTCCGAAGAAAAGTTTTTATCCGCATTGATGATTGGGGAAAAGTGAGTAATGCCAATAAAGACCTCATCTATAGGGAGGAGATCAAGTGGATGCAGGGTCATTGACCATATCACACTATGTATCATTTGACAACTCAAGAAAGGTTTAACTATTTTCAAAATGAAATGAAAATGAAAATTAAATTCCATTTAGAGGTGAGTTATATGGATTTAAATTTTTATAATCTTTTCCTTTTTTTATTTTCATATTTCTAAAAAGTAGTGAAAGTTGAATCTTTTTAGTGCCAGTGTGAGCTTGATGAAATATTGCATCACAAGTCTGTATGTAGCTCATCAGGAGAAGACATTGAGTTTGGAAGAAAATCCTCACAAGAGACTACATCTTTGGAGACAAGCAGGATAAGGACCCCAATCTTAAATGGGCCTATCTTGATATAAAATAGTGGGATGAGTTTGTTGTCTAGAGAAAAACATGTGTTCAAGATATTTAATTAACTTTATATTCTTATGATTAGTTAACAATATTTCTTATTGAATTAGTTAGGTCATTCATGATGCTAAAAAGAAGGGCATGACAAGAATTTGCACAAGTACCAGTTTGGTTCATATGGTTATGTTACAAGCCTCAAGTTGAGAGAGTAAGAGAAAGAGCAAGGGCCTTCTACTTATAATCCTACTACTATTGAGTATTCTAGTGCTTCTCGACAGTTGCCTTGCTATAATGATTGGATAGATGTGAGGAAAAATAAAGTTGGAGAAATTTCCATCCAAGCAACTCAAGAGGTGGATGCAAAAATAGTTAATTTCTTGGTCTCATAATGCATGTCCACGTTCTTATTTCACTAGATTGTTAAGTTTTACTGATTAATCTTTGATGATAAATAGTTGGAGTTATATGTGCAAATAAAGGAGGGAAATCTCTCCCCTCAGGACACACATGATGAATTGATGGTTATTCTAGGGACGGAAGAGCATCGTATATGTGTTAGGAGTTCTTGTGCTGGGTTTGAGCTTAAATCTTTTTTGGATCATCCCAGCAAAAGCACAAATATGTCTAGAAAGGAGATATGGACTAGGAGGATGTACAAAGATTGATAAATGCATCCATGGAGGAATGTAATTCTTCTCAGGCGGCACAAGCTTCTCCAGTAGTCATGGGACTTGTACAACATCACACACCAACATAGTGTACTAGGAGTAGTCTTTTGGACTTACATGGCATGGCCATGTTAAGATTAAATTTAAGTCAATTTATATATACTATGTGATAAAGGAATCCCTTGGGTCTATATATAAGTGTGTCAATTTAAATGTCATGCTTCATAAAATTGTAGATGGGAAGAAAATGTTATCTTTCCATCAGTGATGCATCACACAATATTGTGCAAATGTGAGTTTTATCTAAATGTTGATGCAGTTCATGGTGTTTTCCTTCCCATTGATTATGTTTGTGTGAACGTCATACATGTAGTTCTAGTATGGAAAAACACACCACTTAGATATGAGCACCCGGATGCCACTACAGTTGGAGAGGTAGAGGGTAGATTTATTGGGTGGCCCAAATGGCTCATTGTAGTTGTTGATGTATGAAAAATTCTATATATTGAACTTTTATGTATAATATGAAGCTAATATGACAATACATGTATGTAAACCACAATAGCTATGAATCTCCCTAGGTTTCCAAAGCCTCCACCACCAACATTTTGTTCGACAAAATTTGTAAAACTCCTTACACCCTAGTTGCAGGACGTTGATAGTATGGTTAGACAATATAGAGCAATCAGATACCATGGTGATCAACCTTCGGGGGGACATCATAGGTATAGATCGTGACATTATTATAGTGTTGATGAAAGCTTCTGAGCTACTTTGGTATCAATGTTTGAACACATAAGTAATAAAACTTTAGATATAGTGAGTTTGAATACCTCATCATATGTGAAGAGTTGCATATTTTCCTATATATTAACTAATTATTGCATATATATTCAGTCATTTGTACTACATGGTTTTTGAGTTCAGAATATCAAATGTGGCATTTCTAATGCCATCAATCATTAGTGATATACTTACAGATCCAAGTGGAGTCAAAAATTATATGAGTTTCGTGATGACGGCTTTTGGTGATTCCAAGACCGTGATCATAGATCCCTTAAACATTGTGTAACTTTTGGGTTTGTTGTTTATATTTCAAACTTATGCATACAATTGTTGTGGAAATGGGTTTTTATTTTATTTTCCTTTTATTCACTCAAAATAAGCATTGGCAGTTGTTAGTCATTGTTCCAAATATCTATAATGTGTATTTCTTTGATCCTTCAGGTATAAAACTAACACAAAATGTGGGACATCCAATGAAATTGTCTATACACATGTAATGTAGTTTTTTTCTTGATGAACATAGTTGTTGATGTTTGTATCATATGACAATATAATAATGCATCAAATCTATTATGTTTACTTATAGGGGTATGAAATCATTCCATAGCGGCGGAGGGAAAGTAGATAAAAAAGGAAATCAGTAGCTAGGAGGAGTGTTAATGTAGTCTTCTCATTTGAATGTGTATATATTACCAACTCTACCTAATTACATTTACTAACATAATTATAAATCTACAATTCCTTGTATAGGACAATGATTGGGATGTGCATATTACGTAATGTTGTACATGGAGATGATTATCATGCACGCGTAACAGATCAAATGCATAGAGAATGTAATGTTATTCATCTTCGATCATAATTAATAAAGTAGTTTCACTTGATAATTCAAACAATCAAATCTAGCCAGAATTACTTCTCTTTCTCTTTGTAATCTTTTGACACTTCTGAATCCTATACATTGGAGCATCTAAATGACATATGTGAATAGTGGGAAGATTGCTTCATCGAACGTGTGGACATGTTAGATAAATGGGAGGGATGATTGATATTTTTGTAGTTCAAACTTTGATGTCATATTTTTCTTTGTTATATTACTATACACGGTGGACTTAAACTTTGTGACAGATGATGTTGATATGTATTGATACATTTGTGTGTGTGAATTGAATGTGAAGTGCATGAGGTGGAAAATTATGTGAATTTGTGCATATGTTTCAAATTGAATGTGGGTCTGAGAAATTCAATTGAGTTGTGAGTTAATGCATATATGTGTGAATTTGAAGATAAAAATGGATAATATGTTGAGGTTTTTTGTCCTATTTGTGCATGTTGTAGTCAAATGCATATGTGCATTTATATATATATATATATATATATATATATATATATATATATATATATATATATATATATATATATATATATATATAATATTTTTAGTGTAGGTTTTCTGGCATGTTGTTCAGATGTGATGCTTGCAAAGGCCTACAGTTCTTATGAACTTTCAAATTTGATGAACTACAAGCAATAGACAGGTTGGTAGCCAGACGGGAGGTCTACATACCTTCTATATAAAAAATAGACATTTTGCATTGGTTATTTTGAAATAATTGAGTGCATACACATAGTTCTTTGGTTATTTGTAGGAAACTGATGGGATACCCCATAATTTTCACTATTTATTCACTGATAAACCAATGTCATGGTATTTTTCATCGGTTATTTTTTAAGAAATTGGCTACAGAAGTACCAATGCCCCATCGGTTCACTTCTGATAATTGACGAGGAATGATCAAGGAGAACCATTTTTGCAACAAAGTTAGCATTAGGTCATCATATCTTTTATGATAATCAACAAGAAAAGTTCAAGGAAAACCACATTTTTTTCGAGGATGTGTGTTATATCGTCAGTTTGGCGGTAACATGGAACTGACGACATATATATGTCATTGCTTTCTCTTTTCTAAAATAAGCGATGATGTATGTCCCGAGTTTTAGCGTCACCCACTTAGACGTCAGTTTAAAATACACAAGATATGCCTAAAATAACCAATGAGTTACCTTGTAACGACTCCATCCCCCTGTCATCCTCTATTCAGGCATACCGAGAGGGCAATGGCCATTAAAATATTTATAGGATCATGGTTTATCAAATAACCAAAAATGATTATAAAATTTCACTGAGTAGTAAAGCAGTTTGATCAATATGAAAGATAAACTCTCCACAAGGAGTTACATGAAATGGGAATCTATTGTTTGAAACATGAAATAAAATCTATCTATCTAAATCCTCCAGATAGTTTGTTAAGAATCTTTCATTTTGGTTCCTTCTTCTCTAGATGTGCATTTTGTATATTACTATTAGATTGACTAAAATGTTGTGAATCAAAAACACAGTCAATATAACAAGTTATACTATTATGTGGGGGAAATAAAATATTTACAATTAGGTGTAACAAAATAATCACAACAAATATTGTTATAGAATCAACATTGACATTTTTATCATAACTTCTCAACCCTTTTTTACTCAACCTCTAGGATAGCCTTTCTTATGTTCTTATCCATACAGTGGATGTTAGGCCACCTTCCCAATCTGGGGCTAGGTGCCATTTTGGTCATCCCAATCTGGGGCTTGATCTCATATGACCTTCCCAATCTAGGGCCTGGTCCGAGTCATCACAATGACTCTCTCATTCATTCTATTCTCAGACTTCTAGAGTTGTTATGAGGGGTTCGAGCAAGTTATTAACATATCATGTGATACTTATAGGGGCCTTAAAATTTTGTAGAAATTAAAAAAAAACATGCAAGCATTAAAACTCATAGAAATCATGTGAGTCGGTTAAAGTGAGTGCCCATAGGTGTTCAGGAGTAACTTGATGCCCAAACAAAAGGCAACAAATTCAACCAAATCAAGAAACTATCCTAAAAATAAAGAATAATATCCATGTATTATTACTTTGTTCATAAATCCATTTTAATACTAACTTGGGGTCCATGTTAGGTTTTTGGGGTCAAGCTAGGTTTTCATTAGGGTTTTTTCTTCCCAGATATTAATTATCACATTTAATGCCCTCTTTGGTTTACAAACCATAATTTTATCATCATATGCATTTTTAACTTAAGAAACCCCTAGTTTGTCCATTTATGAATTTTTAATCTCAAATTAGATCAAAGATACCCTTTTAACCAAAAAGATTAGTCTTTGAACATTTAAATAATTTTAGAACATTATGATCATCCAAAACCTAGAAATTAGGGTTATTACAATTTTAAATGCATAGAAGTTACCACCTTTAGATTTCAACAAAAATATAGGTCTTCAAACCATTATAATGAAATCCTTGTATTTTTCTAATAAAAATTCATATATTACTTATTATCATTGGATCATCCTATTAATTATTATGTTTTTAGAAAAATTAGTTGGTTTTTACCAGTCACAGACTGCCACCTAGGAAGCAAATCCCGGGTCCCAGTCTTGCCAACTTGGCTCGATGGATGGCACCACCCAGCGGTCTGTTCCTACGTGGCCTCACTTAGTAGGGTGAAGGAATAGGAAGGAAAATGTCAGAAATGTCCTCACCTATGTGAAAGGATTTCGGGGCAAGCTAGACTTTTCGCAACAAGTTTTCTTCTTCCTCTACTGGGCCACACCTTGTGATCTAGGTGGTCAACAAGCGATTTGACTCCAAGATCCAGACCCTTCAAGCACCAAGTGAAGGTGCTATCACCTTCGCCTATCCACGACAAACTTGTTGAGTGTCTCAATTCCTATGCAGGTGACCGGATCAGATGGGACAAAGAAGGGCATTCTCTAATAAGATGGCATGGATAGGCAGAGATGAAGAACAAGATGGGTAGGGCAATTGAAGTTTGATGCACATTTGGGAGTCAAGTGTGATCTTCATGATCACTTGGGTAGATTGCATAAAGATCATACCCCCTTTTCTATCCCTCAGGTTGGGTATTTTCGACTTTGTGAATTGGGAGAAACCTAGGTATCCCTTCATAGGTGGAAAATACTAGGCTAGGTAGGTTTTGTCTTGGTCTCGCAGTGAAAGGATTTCCAAACTTGCTCTTGCATTGAATTGTGAGAAAATATAATCTGGAAACCATACCTTTATTGTTCCTACTTTCCTTGTTTGTTGCAATCTAGGACATTATCATCAGATCCCAATCCAAGGGTCAAAAATACATGTGCCAACTAAAAGGAGACTGATTATAGTTTGAGTCTAAATTGAATTTGTGACATTTATTGAACATTTTTTGTAACTCTTTCACTTTAGGATTTCTAGAAAAATCCATACCTCTGATTATTTTGATCCATTTAATCCCAAATTTTGCGGTAATGTATTTCATGACTTTATCTATGTGTGTGCAAGGTTTTAGGCCAAAGCTCAAATATAAAAGACACTTTTCTTAGTATCCAAGTCTCCCTCTTTATCATATTATTTAAGGCATCAGATTTATCCTTTTCTATTTCTATCTTTTCCATATCCTTTATTTTGATTACAATGCTTATTAGGAACCATGTGTAATTAAAACCACCCATTAGTGGCTTATAACACCATTTTTGTAGAAAATTACACATAATTCCAATAGTATATTATTTATTATCCATAATCTTTTTTATTTCTCTTAATATCTGATTTTCTTTCTTCCTTTTTTCCTACATTCGTCATTGGACTAATGAAATCAATAAAATCCAAGAAATTCATAGTAAAGGGAGATTTGTAAAGGAATAGCATACTTTTAAAACAAGGCACACTAAGTTTCCAATACATCCTTGTTATTCAAATAATTTTATTTCACTTATGTAAATACATGTGAAAAACAATGTTATAACATCCCTCCCCTCTTATAGGAATTTTGTCCTTGAAATTCAACTTATCATAAAAAAAGTTTAGGATGAGAGTTTTCCATATCCTTCATTATCACCCATGTGGCTTCATCCTCTCCATGTTGCTTCCAAAGAACCTTTACCATCTCTATCTTTTTTTCCTAAGATGTTTTAGCTTGGTATCTAATATCCTGATAGGTGACTCAGGGTATGTCTCTCTCCCTTGGAGTTCAATAGGTTTCATGTTAAATACATGTCTCAGATCTTTCACATAGTGCTTCATATTGGTCACTAGGAACTTGTCATTCATCATACTATTGTAGGGAAATGTGGCTATAAAATAGGAAGCAGAAACAAAAATTTCACTACCATATTCCCCACAAACCAGCGGATCATGTCAACAACTATAAGATGGGAATGAGGATATACTTGGTCCTAGAACAAGTCCAATGACATCTCCTCATCATTGTAGATGTGTAAATGTCTTCTAGTTGTACTGGTACTCATCTCATTGTTGTGCCTACTAGTCTACATCATGGACAGTATGTTGACCTCGTCCTCCTAGAGGCATACAATAGCCTCCACACCTCTACTAAAGTCCATATGGACTGCCTAAAACTCTTTTTGTCCTACTTGAATGAACAGGAAGGAGTTGTCCCTCCCATTGGTGTACTAGCCACCAACCTGCTCTCCCACAGTTGTTACTCCCTTACTATCCCTTCCTTTAGTGGGTAGGACTTTCTTGGGCTCCCTATTGGTTACCACAACTAGAGAGGACAAAAATCATCAAAGGAACTTGAGTTGTATTTTGGGAAGTCCCCAGTGTCCCTTTATTTATAGGAGCAGTTAGGATCTGGGTTCCTAGTATGTGTGGGAGTGGAAGGGATCGGAAGATCATGAATTTTCACAACTTGAGAACGTTGAACTGGTCAGTTGACAACCAAACTGTTTGGTTCATAAGTGATCCCATCGGTTCATCCTACAAACCAATCATTTTTCAAGTTTCAAAATCACATATGAATTAGCAAATTTCATTCCATTAATGCACAACATGACATCAGCACTAATCCTTAAAGTGATCAAATTTCTCCACGAACTGTTGAATCGCCCTATGAGCCATTCGTCTCACACCCCCAACCGGTCAGTTGGTTGAGTCAAGATGATCGGTTCACCAAGTGAACCAAAAGGTTTTCTCCCCATTTCTGGCAGAACTCAACTAATTTAGTATCCAATCAACCTGACACTGCATCTGGTCACTTCATCACATGAGTCGAATGGTTGGTAGTCCAGTCAGTTGATTTGTTTCTTAAATTGAATACCCAAACACTTTAGTAATCGATCTAATTATTATTCAAGATCAAAACTCCTCTTCTAGGTCGTGACCTATGTGTGTGACCATATAGGTCTTATATTACATTGATAGTGAATGTCCATTACCATTTATGACATCGCAAGCAATGAGTGGTGCTTAGTCACACATTAATGCTACCCAAATAAATTGAAAGTTGGAGAACAAATTCAACCTACAATCTATGCAAGGTGTTATAGTGTTTTTATAGTTCATTTGTCAGTAACATCAAGATTGAAATCGAGGAAAGGATCAATCATCCTTTCCATCATTTAATTTTGTTTCTTGAACCAGAGCAGACTGTCTGAGATATATGTAAGATCAATATCACATATTGAATCACATGTGCATGGCCATGCATTTCTTAATCTCAATAATCAAGTGGCCTTGGATATCATACTCCTGTAGGAGTGACAAATCCCATCTACATCACTCACAGTCAGTCCCCATGTGTCATAGTCACCCAATCATCACCTTTATGGTAACCCTTATTTAGGATTACATTTGATGATGTCAAATCATACCAAATGACATGTGATGAGTGTAGTGACTTCAAGTCTAAGAACCACAATCACCACCAACACTACTAGAGATGACTACTACTACCATGGTAATGGCTTCCATGTTTCAGTATTTTAGTAGGTATGCCCAAAAAACTATTCTCTAACATGTATTTGTGTTCTTGGTTTGATGTCACATATCATGACTAATGAGATTCTGTAATCAACCAACTCACACTCTGATCTTAAGTATTTTTTTGTCTATCTACTTTACATAATAACAACTGACCAGGGACATAATGAGAATTTATATACTCTTAACATCTGTATGATCTCATTGTTCAAGTCATGTACTTAAAGACATACGTCATTGAGTAATATCATTATCTAGAAATATATTATGTTACATTAGTATCTCATAACCGAATAAAATGGAATAAATTTAGAAGCTTTCCTTTTATTAATAATTAAATCATTTACATATTATGCCATTAAAACCATCATATGATTGGCTCTCTGGGCATACATACCAACAGACTCCCACTTGCACATAGATCCAATCCCCAAGTAATCGTATTTCAAGTGATCTAACATAAACATCATGCTTTTGTTGTGAAAGTGCCTTTATCAAGGGGTCGACAATATTGCTCTCAGTAGGTACTCTGTAAATCTTCACATCTCCTTGCTATACAATCTCTAGTATGAGATGGAACCACCTTTTTATATGCTTGCAATGCTGATGTGATTTGGGTTCCTTAGGTTGTGCAAAAGCTCCACAGTCATCACAATATCGCTCAATTTCTTCGTTGATGCTTGGAACAACCCAAGTTGAGAGATGAACTTCTTGATCCATACAACTTCCTTTTCTGCATTCGATGCATCAATATACTCGACCTCTGTTGGATAATAATGACTATTTCTTTCTTGGAAATCTTCCATCTCACAACTCTGATGTTTAGGAAAAACATGAATCCTAATTGTGATATGTAATCATCCTTTTTAGTTTGGAAGCTTGCATTGGTGTAACCCTTTACCACCAACTCTTCCTCTTTGTTGTAGATGAGGGAATGATCCTTCATTCTTTTCAAGTACTTAAGGATGTTCTTTTAAGTTGTCCAGTCAGCATCACCTAGATCTAACTGATATCTGCTTATCATGCTCAAGTCATACGAGATGTCATGACGGGTACACAACATTGCATACATGATTGATACAACTACTTAGGCATATGGATTCAAACTCATGTGTTCCCTTTCTTCACAAGAACTGGGACATTGAGCTTTAGATATGGTAACTCCATGAAGCATGGGAAGGTTTCCTCTCTTTGATCTCTCCACGCTGAACTGCTTCAACACTTTATCAATGTATGTGTTGGGACTTAGTCCAAGAAGCCTTCTGATCTATCTCTAAATATCTTTATCCCCAAGATGTAGGATGTTTCTCCCAAGTCTTTCATACAAAATGTATTTCCCAACCATGTCTTTACCTTTTCTAAAATAGGGGTGTCATTCCCCATCAACAATATGTCATCCACATACAATATGAGGAACGTCTATATGATCCCACTAACCTTCTTGTACATAAAAGTTTCATATTCATTTTGATTAAAGTCAAACTCTTTGAATGTCTCATCAAAACAAAGATTTGATCTCTGAGATGCCTACTTCAATCCATAGATTGACCTTTGTAGCTTACTGATTTTATTTGCATCCTTTGGATTTAATAAAACCTCAGGTTGTTTCATATACACATCCTCAAGAAGATTTCTATTAAGGAATGTGGTTTTAACATCCATCTTCCAAATATCATAGTCATGATAAGCAAAAATGGAAAGCATAATTCTGATGGACTTAACCACAGTCACTGGAGAAAAGGTTTGATCATAGTCAACACCTTAAAGTTGTCTGAAACCCTTTGCAACCAATCTGCCCTAATAGGTTGTACTTTACCATCCATGACAGTCTTCTTCTTGAAGACCCACTTTTACCCTATGGGTTTTACCCCTTCAGATGGATCTACCAAGGTCCATACTTTTTTGGTACACATGGATTCCATCTCAGATCTCATGGCCTCAAGCCATTTCACATGCTCTGGTCCTTTTATTTTTTTTGGATAGGTTATTGTCTCATCATTGATGACCAATTCACTGCCTTCCTAAGTCACAAGATATCCAAATCTCTCAGGTTCAATGTATGTTCTATTAGATCTATGAGGTACCTGTGTTACTTGAGGAATTTGAGATTCCACAACACTTTGTGATTCTCTTTGTTCCTCTTCTACATCTATCGGTTCAATGCTTTCTTGTTGGGCTAGAACCTCTTCGAGTTCCACTTTCGTCCCACTATTTCCTTTGGAAATAAACTCCTAGGAATACATCATCTTTGGCAACAATCACTTTGTTGTTAGATAGGGAATAAAAGTATTATCCTTTATTTTCCTTATGGTATCAAACAAAACTACATTTTTAGATTAGGGCCAAGCTTTTCAGGAAACATTTTCCTCATATAAGATTCACATCCTCATATCCTCATAAAAGACACATTGGGATGCTTCCCATACCATATCTCATATGGTGTCCTTTGAACTGACTTAGATGGTACTCAGTTTAGTGTGAACGCGGTAGTTTCTAGAGCATAACCCCAGAAGGTAGTCAGAAGCTCATCCAAACTCATCATTGATTGCACCATGTCCAGTAATGTGTGATTCCTTCTTTCTGATACACCATTATGTTGTGGTGTTCCAGGTGGATTCCATTGAGATACAATCACGTGGGCTCTAAGAAGGTCCTCAAACTCTTAGCTTAAGTATTCTCCTCCTTAATCAGAATGAACTACCTTAATACTTTTTCCAAGTTAGTTATATCTTTCATTCATAAACTCCTTGAACCTATCAAGAGTTTCTGACTTATGCTATATTAAATAAGCATAGCCATACCTACTAAAGTCATCAGTGAAGGTAGTGAAGTATTGACACCCACCTCTAGTGGTTGTTCTAAAAGTCCCGCATACATCATCAGGTATGAGTCCTAATAGATCACTAGACTTCTCATTGTCACCAGTGAAATGGGTCTTAGCCATCTTTCCCAACAAACTAGATTCACATGTCTCTATTGATTCAAAGTCGAAAGAGTCCAGATAACCATCTTCATGGAGTCTAGATATGAGATTCTCATTTATGTGCCCAGACAACAATGCCAAAGTATGTTTTGTTTGATTTGGTGAGTTTTAGTCTTTTGGTATTTACATTAAAAACATATGTTTTTAGATCTAACAAATAAAGACCATAAGACATTGGGGAACTTCCATAAAAGATCCCATCTTTAGAAATAGAACATTGACCATTTTAATATGGAATTCAAATGCATCTATTTCCATACAAGATACAAAAATAATGTTTCTATTTATAGCATGTACATATATAATAGCAGTTCATTAACTCTATTACATGCCATGTGGATAGATATAAACTATAGGTTCCAACTGTGGTGGTCCAAACTCGTGTGTCATTTGCAACTCACAATTCCACCTCGCCTTTACCCAAAGGCCTAATTCTTTTGATATCCTACATATTCAAATATATGTGAGATCCACATCGGTATCTAATACACATGATGAAGAAGTAGATAGGTTTATCTCAATAATATATATTCCTGAAGTGGAGATCTGCATCCCCATATTATTCTTCCTAAATGCCTTCAAGTCACTACTACAGAAATAGCGTTCAGTGTCGCTTTTCTGGGCGTCGGTTATTTTAGACAACCGACGCCTATAATATTCGGCGGCGGTTATTTATACAAACCGACGTCTATATTCGAAGACCAGCCAGACACAGGTACCACTTTGTATTCAGCGTCGGCTGAGTGTAACCAACTGACGCCTAAAGGTGCCCGCGAAATCCAATTTTCGAGCGAAAAAAATCTGGGTCACATACAGCGTCGATTGTTTAACAATTCACCGACGCCTATGTGAAATGAAATTTTGCGCGAAAAGTTCCACTTTCAGTGTCGGTTATCCTTGGATAACCGACGCTGATAATAGTTCCCGCCAATTAATTTGGGGTAAAGATTGTCTAATTGGACGTCAGTTATTACGATCAACCGACGCTGAAGGTAATAGGCGTCGGTTGTCCTAGATAACCGACGCCGTTGACCAACTTAATAGAGGCCCGATCACCCGACTCTTCCCCCTTTCTTCCTGTTTCATCGATTCTCCAGCATGTGCACTGCTCGTCGCCGCTCTCCCAAAATCGCCGCCTGGTGCCTGGTGCCTGTTGCTTCTCGCTCGCCGCCGACGATCCCTGCTGCTCCTCTGCATCGCCACCTCCGCCCGCCGCCTTCCTCCTTGCGTCTCCGCCGCCCGCTCCTTCCTCCCTGCTCACGCCCTACTACGGCGTTGTCTTCTTGCTTGCCTCCTCTGCTCACAAGGTATTAGCCGTAGCACCTTCTTCCTTGTCTTCTTCCTTGCCGCCCGCTGCTCTGCTCTGCTTGCTGCTCTGCTCTGCTTGTTGTTCTACTTCTTTCACTGAGAACTGAGAAGAATGGCCTACCACGGCCGTGCTGCCCAGCACGGCCGTGGTAGGCCAACACAGCCATGGCCGTGTTTGATTTGATTTAAACCCTAATTTGATTTAAACTTGTCCATTCTAGCATCCTAATTTGATTTGATTAAACACTAACATTGATGAAACCCTAACATCAATTGTGATGAAAGCCTAACATGTACATATCTATTATTGTGTTTGTTGGCCTAGAAACCCGTCCAAGATTGACTCATTAGGAGTAAATCTTGGATAGTCCCTGGTTTGGGACTGTTCTTGAACACCTAATCTCACTTAGGATGTAAGTGTATAATGTGTATTGGGTTTTTGAGAAAATTTCGGTAGCATTTCCCCGTTTGTTCTCTAAGTACATATGTACTTAGAGAACAGCGGGGAAATGCTGCCAAAATTTTCTTGAAAACCCAATACACATTATACACTTACTAGTGAGATTAGGTGTTTAAGGATGGGATAGGTGGTACACATTTATTATATATAAGAATGACATCACATGTGTTTGTTGGCCTAGAAAGTGAACAATCATTGTTCTTTATATTACTTGTACATTGGTATAAATTAGAATGAACAATCACTAAATTATATATTGTCTGTATGGAGTCCGGCTTCATTGTAGATATCTATTATTGTATTTTTTGGCTTAGAAACCCGTCCAAGATTGACTCATTAGGAGTAAATCTTGGATAGTCCCTGGTTTGGGATTGTTCTTGAACACCTAATCTCACTTAGGATGTAAGTGTATAATGTGTATTGGGTTTTCGAGAAAATTTCAGTAGCATTTCCCCATTTGTTCTCTAAGTACATATGTACTTAGAGAACAGCGGGGAAATGCTGCCGAAATTTTCTTGAAAACCCAATACACATTATACACTTACTAGTGAGATTAGGTGTTCAAGGATGGGATAGGTGGTACACATTTATTATATATAAGAATGACATCACATGTGTTTGTTGGCCTAGAAAGTGAACAATCATTGTTCTTTATATTACTTGTACATTGGTATAAATTAGAATGAACATCACATTATACACTTAGGATGTAAGTGTATACCCTAATCTTTTCCTAATATATACTTGTTTCCTAATATATACTTGTTTTCTCGGATCAT
This sequence comes from Alisma plantago-aquatica, assembly GCA_963693085.1. Classification (NCBI taxonomy): domain Eukaryota; kingdom Viridiplantae; phylum Streptophyta; class Magnoliopsida; order Alismatales; family Alismataceae; genus Alisma; species Alisma plantago-aquatica. The sequence continues at coordinate 942,714,682 of OY856414.1, read as the reverse complement.
AGAATGGATAGATCATGGATGTCCATTCGTAATCGTTGCACCCCAGAGTTTATATCTGGTCTTGATCAGTTTATTATATTTGCCGAGGAACATAGGAAAAAACCTACAGATAGGTTCTACTGTCCATGTAGGCATTGCGGTAACAACTTAAAAGTCAACACTGGTGAGGAAATCAAAACTCATGTCATGTGCAACGGGATTCTACAAGGCTATACAGAATGGCACTGGCATGGAGAGATTTCAAAATCAAAACCAGTAGATGTCGATAGCAGTGCTTGGGTGGAAGAAGAAATTGCCTTCGATGACGTAAATGTGAACGAACCAGTTCCAGCAGACATCGTTGATGCGATGTTGGATAGTTGTAGGGTAGAGCACACCGATCCACCTCCTATCTTTAGAAACATTGTGCATGATGTTGAGATACCATTATACACAGGCTGTGCTAAGTTTACGAAGCTTAGCGTTGTGTTGAGATTGTATAAGTTGAAAGCTAACAATAGATGGAGCGACAAAAGCTTCACTTCATTGTTGACTTTGTTGAAAGAAATGCTTCCTGAAGGAAACGAGCTGCCAATCTCAACATACCAGGTAAAGAAAATGTTGTGCCCAATGGGAATGGAGGCCAAGAAGATACATGCATGCCCGAATGATTGTGTATTATTTCAAAAGGACTATGTAGATTTGAAAGATTGTCCAAAATGTGGTGCGTCAAGGTATAAATTGACGACTTTGGGGGAGTCCAAAACGGGTTCTCCTGCCAAGGTGTTGTGGTATCTACCTATAATATCACGGTTTCAACGCTTGTTTGCAAATCTGAAAGATGCGAAGAATTTGAGGTGGCATGCAGATTTAAGAAAAATAATGATGGGATCCTACGACATGCGTCTGATTCCCCACAGTGGAAGAAGATTGATCTATTGTACCCCAAATTTGGTGAAGAAGATAGGAATCTAAGACTTGGGCTTTGTACATATGGGATGAATCCGTACGGGACATTGAGCAGCCAACATAGCACTTGGCCAGTCATGCTTGTTATATACAATCTTCCTCCCTAGATGTGTATGAAAAATAAGTATGTTATGTTGTCGTTGTTGATATCGGGCCCTAAACAACCCGTAAATGATATCGATGTTTATCTTGAACCTTTGATTGATGACTTACAAAAACTTTGGTCTGAAGGTGTGATGACCTATGATGCTTCAGCAAGAGAGACATTTCGTTTGCACGCTATGTTGTTTTACACTGTTAATGACTTTCCAGCATATGGGAATTTGTCTGGATATAGTGTCAAAGGAGCTAAAGTGTGTCCTATATGTGAAGAAAACACTGATTTAATAAGACTAAAACATGGCGGCAAGACTGTATATCTTGGTCATCGAAGGTTTCTTTCAAAATTCCATCTGTATCGTAGGAAGCGCAAAGCATTCAATGGATGGAATGATGAACGGAGTGCACCTAAACCTATACCAGGGGATGTTGTTTATCCAAGAGTAAAAGACATTGTCAATGAATTTGGTAAGAAATCACAATGTAGTATGGCCACACGGAGTGACAATTCTTCATTCAAGAAGAAGTCAATATTTTGGGATCTTCCTTATTGGAGTTCTTTGACAGTCAGGCATTGTATCGATGTAATGCACGTTGAGAAAAATGTCTATGATAGCATCATTGGTACTCTGTTAAATATACCAGGTAAGACTAAAGATGGGATAAAATCTAGAGTGGACCTACGTGAAATGGGAATAAGGTCAGAATTAACAAAATATGTGAAATGGGTAATAAAAGAACATACTTACCTCCCGCTTGTTACACGTTGTCTAGAAAGGAGAAGAAAACTTTTTGTGAATGCTTGGTAAATGTTAAGGTGCCACATGGTTACTCATCCAACATCCGTAGATTGGTATCAATGAAAGATCTGAAGTTGATAGGTCTTAAATCTCATGATTGTCACACTCTAATGCAACAAATATTGCATGTGGCAATTTGATCTATATTGCTGAAGCATGTAAGGTTTGCAATTACCAGACTTTGTTTCTTTTTCAACAGTCTATGCAGCAAAGTTATTGACCCTGATACTCTCGATAATTTGCAAAGAGAAGTGGTTGTTACCCTATGTCAGCTTGAGATGTATTTCCCTCCTTCATTCTTTGATATCATGGTACATCTTGTTGTCCACTTGACTAGGGAAGTGAAAATGTTGGGACCAGTTTTCTTGCATTGGATGTATCCCTTTGAACGATACATGAGCGTTTTTAAAGGTGATGTTCGAAACCGTTATCGGCCTGAAGGGAGTATTATTGAAGGTTATGTGGCGAGAGAGGTTATGGATTTTTGCAATGACTTTCTCAGTGGTAATGACACTCCTGATAATGACAAGAATATTGAGGAGGGCAAAGGAATTTTGGGATCACGGGTGAAAGTAATCAGCCGTGAGCAGTTAGAACAAGCTCACTTGTATATTTTACACAATATGGACGAAGTGAGTGTTTATATCGAGGAACATACCAATTTCATAAAGAGACAACATCCTCGAGCAAGTTCAATGTGGTTTTCTAGAGAGCATAATAAGACTTTTACTAAGTGGTTTGAAGATAAAGTCTTACATCAACTATCTCAAACACCAAATGATATTACAGAAACTATCAAATGCCTCGCCTTTAAACCAAAACCGAATGTTATGTCTTATGAAGGGTTTGACATTAATGGATTCACATATTACACAAAGCGCCACGATGATAAGAGTGTCATCCAAAATAGTGGGGTCACTCTTCAAGCGTCGACTATGTACTTTGCAAGTGCAAAGGATAAGAGTCCATGTGAAGCTAAAATGTCATATTACGGTGTCATTGAAGACATTTGGGAGTTTGACTACATTGATTTCAAAATTCCGATCTTTAAATGTAATTGGGTTGATAACACCAAAAGAGTTATAGTGGATGAATTGGGTTTCACTTTGGTGAACTTTGAAAAGATTGGCGAGAAGGGTGAACCATTCATATTGGCATCACAGGCGAAACAAATATTCTATATCGATGATCCTGCAAATGATAAATGGTCGGTTGTTCTTCATGGTAAAAGACAGTTCATTGAAGATCCTATAGATGAAGAAGAGTACTATGATAAGTATGATGACTCCAGTCCATTCTCAGTTGGGTTGCCAACTCCACAAAATATTGAAGCTAATGATGACTTATATGTGCGCGGAGATCACAATGAAGTATTGTTAATTGATAAAAGATCACAATTTTAGAGACATGTATGTTTATACAAATGCAAAATGTTTGCCTTTTTCTAGTTAATACAAATGCTAAATGTTTGCCTTTTTCTAGTTAATACAAATGCTAAATGTTTGCCTTTTTAATGACATTTTCAGATGGCTGACCATGATGAGCATGATGTCCATGATGAGCATGAAGTCCATGATGAGCATGTTGTCCATGAAGAGCATGGCGAGGATACTAATGTAAGTTCTAAAAACATATCTTGTATTTCTATAAAATTCATTATCTTCTAGTTATGTCATATATCTTATATTTCTATATTGGGCTAATTCCGTGTGTTTATTTTTGTCAAATTTTAGGTTGATGATGCACATGTACCCACTGAAGCACTGGAGCAACTTGATGCGTAGCACCAAACACTTAACAAGAAAAGGGGCATCACTCTGTTGAAGAAGTTAATAGCGCTTAGTGGCAGTGGATTTAAATTGGTTGTGGAGTTTGATAATGGAGGAAATGCAATTGGAGTGAACCGCAATAATTTTGTAAACTATCTTGGGTGTACCACTCAGAGCCATTGTGGTGTTAAGTATGATAATTGGCATAAAGTTCCTCAGGGGAAAAAAGACTTGATATGGAAGGATTTATGTGTGAGTTATTATTATTTGCAATTCTATTTTGTAGATTACAAATTCTATTATTTGCAATTCTATTTTGGATACTAGTTAATAACATTTCTATTTTACAGAATCTATTTGCATTGGATGAGAAGTTGCATCGTAAAAGTGTGATGCAACGCACTGGAAAGATGCTTAGGAATTATAGGACAAATCTGAACAGAGAATACATAAAAGAGGGTGATAAGAAAAAGAAGTCAGCCCTTGAACAATGGAACTTCTTGGACAAAGAAGATTGGGACAATTTTGTTGCTTCAAGAAAATATGAAGAATTCAAGGTATTAGGTGTCACTCCCAATTTAATTAATATACATTGTATTCACCTATTCAAGATTAACATTTAGTGATACTAACCAAATCATTAATGTGCATACTAACTAGGCCCTCAGTGACGCACAAAAAGCAAGGCGTGCACTGAATGTGCATGACCACACTATGGGTCCAAAAGGCTATGCAAGCGTTCACCAAAGACTACATGCGGAGTCTGCGGCTACTCAGGAGTCTGCTCCTACTCAGGAGTCTGCTCCTACTCAGGAGTCTGCCACACCCATGCCTCGCCATGATATCTGGATAGCTGGGAGGCAAAACAAGAAGGGTGAAATAAAGAAGCCCGTAACTGCTGAGGCGGCTGTGAAAATGGTAAAATACAACTCTTAGAGAAATCGTTTGAATATTGATTATTTGTGGTGTTAACTTACCAATTTATGTTGATGGTGATTAGCGGGAGCTGCACGAGCAGCGGAAACAAGGCACGTTCATCCCTCAGGGCACAAGGGATGAATTGACAGTTTCTCTGGGGTAACCCAGAGCATCCTGGACGTGTTAGGGGTGCAGGCACTGGTGTGGGCATCAAAGCATTCTTTGGGCCATCCCAGTGCAAACCCAGAGTGGGATTTCTCAAGAAGAGGTAACCTGTTCTTTTTTTAGAATGTTACTGCAAAAGGAAATTCAATAATAAGAAGCTAATGTTTCTTTTATCCATGTATAGGAGAATAAGAGAGTCGAGGATATAGTTGCTAAGAAGGTCAACGATGTAGTTGTTGAGAAGGTCAAGGAAGAATTGTTGCGGTGGCAGGCATCTCAGGCTTCCAATCAGCCTATGGCGACCCACTCTTCTCCTGATGCACAGACTGCGAGTAATCCTGGAGACCCATCGCCTAACACGTATGATGTGAGTATTGTTTATGACATTGTAGCTAGTCTTTTCAAGATGATATGTTTTCAAGATGATATGTATATATGTATAACATTCTTTACGTAAATTTGTAGGCATTGAAGCCATGCCGCTTAAGAATACAAGACTATGTTGGTGCAGAGGCGCAGGCTTACCCGTCCCTTCCTGGGGAAAGGTTTCACGGGACTCCAATGCCACAGGGCTACGTTCGTGTGGGCCCATTACGTGTGTTACCCGATTGGAGGGAAGCTACATTGCCATATCCCCACCCGGATATTGATACACTTGCTGAGGCAGAAGGCGGGGTCATATTGTGGCCCAAAGCAGATGTCGTCTACACTGCTGAAATTGTAAGATAAATTTACATTGATTTAGACTGTTAAAGTGTATATATGATGTCAACTGATCTGAAATTATATATACAGGTTAAAAAGAAGACACCAGGAGCACCTAGGCCTCCACCTCCACTTCCCGCATTACCAACTTCGGTTCCAACTGACCTAACATACCTGTTAGGTCCTGCTTGTAGGGGAATGGCATGTTGGCTACGGGCACATAATATACATTGCCCGATGATTGTTTCTTTAGATGCAGATTATGCAGGTCAATCATACGATAGATCTTTATTTATACAAGATATTATTGAGTTGTTTATGTATGATTGGCTGAATACATCAATGATAGAGACATGGATAAGGTGAGATCTTGTTTATACATCCATATACCTTGTGTAAGATCCGGTGATCTGGTTTCTTATATATTAATGCATACGTAATACATGTTTTGCAGCTACTTAGTCAAAGATCATTGCAAACAATTTGCATTTGATCATGTGGGATTTTTGATTCCATCATTGATTAGTATGGTAGCTAAAGACCCTGATAATTTTCAACAATACTGTATAGATGCTTTTACAATTTTTGGTCAGCAAAAGAAGACGATAATAATAGCTCCATTCAATGTCAAGTAAGTTTACTTTATTTATAATTTGGACTTAAGAAAATTCCATTTTTATTATGCATTTTGAGTTATTAATTGTTAACTTTTTACCTCTAGCGGTAAACATTGGGAGTTACTAGTTATTGTCCCTGGGACGTTCACTGTTTATTATCTAGATCCCGCGGGAAGTACATTAAACACTAAAATTGGACACGTAATGAGAATGCCATTATTCTGGTGAGAAATATTTCATTTTTGTATTTGATAACATCTGTTATTACATTACTATTTACTTATGTAATTTATTGTGTTATATTAACATGTAGGGGTTTAGATGCATTCAAAAAGGCTGGAGGAACGGTCCCAAGGAAAAAGAACCAGCCAATAAATTGGCAGAACGTACAAGTAAGTTCCCGACTCCAATGTATATATTATTGATGTGAATTGTGCTTAGTTGTATTATTTTGTATGTTTCAATTTATAGTGCGCTACACAAGACAATGGCTGGGCATGCGCATACTATGTGATGTGATTTATGTAGATGATTATCAAACATGCCGCATTGGACATCGATACCATACATGAGGTATTATATATAGTCTCATTAGTTAGTATGAAATATATCAATCTTATTTTTATATTATTACTTATATATATACATCATTCTCTTTGCATGTGTTTCAAACTGACCACACTATAGGTAAACGCTTAAAAAATATACATGCTCCATATACGATGGAAGCATTAAATGAAATAAGAGAAGAATGGGCAAAAGCCATACAAGCAGTGGCAACTGTAAGATATAATTGGGATGTTGATAGCGATAATGAATGATACTTTGTAAATGAATATTTTTGAATGTTAATACATGTATTTGAATGTTTTTATATGTGTGAATGTGAGAATTGAATTGATGTCTGAATGTATCTACTTGTGTGAAATTTTCCTTGGGACTTTTGCAGGTTTGTGGTCTGTTTGTAGACTGATATCAATGGATGTCGTAAACCTGCAGTTTAGAAAACTGAACTGCAGGTTCTCATCCTGTTGACCAGCCACAGCAGGCCTGCAAACTGATATAAAAAAAATAGATATAGGCATCGGTTATTTACATAAAACCATCAGCAAAGACCTACATCGTCGGTTATTGGATAAAAACCGACGCCTAATATTACAAACAACCCGGCCGTACAGGAAAGCACGGCCGTGGTGGAAAAGGTGTCGCTTATTCATATAAAACCGACGCCTATAGTACTAAACATGGCCGTGCAGGGAAGCACGGCCGTGTCATCTTAAAGTATGGCATCAGTCTTTTAGTAGATAACCGATGCAGAATGTGTCCTAGATGACGCTGTTTTCTGTGGCGCGAACCCTTTTGGCGTCGGTTATCTACTAAAAGACCGACGCCTATATGTTAAATAGGCGTCGGTTAAAAAACCGACGTCGAAGTGTTTGACCTTTAGCGGCGCCCACA